>LR738716.1:342495448-342514821 GCA_902687465.1 Secale cereale | reverse complement strand
GGCTGAGGCCGCCGCGCAGCTCCGAACGGGCCTTCGGGCACTTAAGAGGCCGCTTCTGCAGCTGGGTTGCAGCCCGGCTTGTCTTATCCTGGCAGAAAACATTTTTTTCTAATGTTATTGTCTTTTGAGCTAGGCCGAGTGAATTAAGGGTAGCCTTGGGCTGTATTGGGCCAACAAATTTATGTTCTGCACGTATTTTCTTTCATTAAGTGCAATTTTCTGTAATTAAGATTATTCTAAGAAAGTCTTTTGCACTGTTATAGATAGAAAATTGCCAGAAAAATCAAGTTCTAAATTGTGTTTTAGTTTTCTTAGTACAATGGAACCAACGAGAAGTTTTGCTTAGAAAATTAAAGCACAATTAATGTTTATGTAATTTTCATGGCAATCCTTTAATGATGATGAAGATTTATTAATAAAAATCCATGGATGATAATAGGTCAAATTATGTTCTTTAGGCATTTTGTGCAGTTTTAGTGCATTCATTAAGTTTTTAATAATGTTTTTGCACTGATGAGTTTTAAAGTGCCTATTATTATGTTTAAATCTTCTGAATAAAATGGAACCAACGGGAAATTTTATTTTAGAAATTTAATATGACATGAATGTTGATATCATTTAAAGGCACCTTTTATGGTCATCACTTTTTCAAGTATTATTTTATTGATGAAATCTTAATGTTAAAATATTGGGCATTTTTCAGTCACTCATTTAAGTTTCTAAACATTAATATTTTATTTGGAAACTTTATTTGAGTGTGAAGTTTGTGGTGATGCCATCCTAATGGCATTTCTTAATGTTGTGACCATTTCGAATGGGCTGAGGCCACCTAAAGGAGAATGTGATGGTCACATGGTTCAGTTTTCCGCATCATAATAATATTGCGGCAGTACGCCTATTGGGTAAAACTGAAGTTTTTATTTGGTGCATTTCATGTCATTTTATTATGATATGCATTATTGAAATATGCATAAAGACTCAAAAATAATGTTCATGGGGTTATGATCAATCCCCTAAAGAAAGGAATTTTGTTTAGGGGGTTTGTTTTCCAAAGTACATGTTGCTGCCAAATATTGTTATTTTGTGAATCCTTATGGAATTTTGTGTCCAAAATTATTACCTGGAAAATTTTATGGTATCCTGAAGATAATATTAATGTCATTTTTTTACTGACTGTAACTTTGAAGTCTACTCTCTCGCAATGACATTTATATTTATATGATAATTCCAATGTCACTTTCATTGTATGTCGTTCAGAATTTTAATGATAATTTTGATGCTTATGTTTAATGTTATTTTCATTGTTCATTAAGTGTCAAAATTTAAGTTCAAGATGACTACAACACGTTATGAATCCTTGTGTCGTATGACACAATGGATTACACTTTATTGTTGCTTTATGTTAATGATCGTTATTATTTTAGTTAATATTCTCGCTGGTCTTTATGTGATTTTAGGTTTCTCTAATCAAAATGGAAACAACGAGAAGTTTTGACTAGAGATTTAGTGAGCCAAATTCATAATGGTCATTGATGATATTCGGACAAACGTTGATTATTTTCATGTGTCATTAATGAATGAATAAGTTTTTTTTTCTCGTTATCTGCCCAATGATATTACAGATTAGAATAGATTAATCATTTTTTGTTCATCTCATTGCATGGTTAATTCATGCTTGATGTTTTTTTGTGATGTTCATAACAATGTCTTCTGTTTTCATAGCAATGAACATTAATAATGATGCCAACTTCCATTTTGGCATACACAAGCCTTATGTAAATAATTTTTCCATGTGGAGAGTGGAGATCATTTTCTCATGTAAGGAATCTCGCAATGTTTCTCTGCCACTAAGGTTTACAGATTTAAACATGATGTTAAGGCAGACATTGGGAGAGGTCTCAAAATGCATGTGCTATCATGCACATTACTAATGCAATGGAGTTTAAAGTGAAAACTATTGGATTTATTCCACTAGGATTTGGACATACTTAATTCTTCATCTAACTGATGATGTTTGTTCTTGCTCCCAGTTACTGGAGAAACTTATTTCTAGTTTCTCAAACATATGACATGATAATTATGTAACGTTAGTTTTGCCCTAGGGTGAGACAAGTTATGTTTTTCGTCTGAATGGATCATTTGTAAAGATTATGTGTTATGTTACAATTAAAGATGTAAGAGAAGTGTAAATAACGAGACCTCATCGAAATTGTGGTTTTATACCACATTTCGAGGGGGAGAATGGAAGTCTCGTTTAATATGAGATATCACGTTCACTTCTCCTACTTAGATCAAAATATGTATGTTAATTCTCCAATTAAAGATAGAACCAAAGAGAAGTCTTGGTTGGAGAATGTATGAAAATCATATACTAATGTCAATTATCTAATTAAGATGCAACACGTCTTATTTAGAAGAATGGATAAAAATTACTCCTTTTATTACGTTAATGTGTACTTAATCCCTTATGAGCATTATGAAGCACACATGAATGCTAAAGTTAAGCTTGCTAGTCTAATGACCATCATGATGTAACATGTTGATTATATATATGACCAACGTCATTTATAATCATATGTCGCACTTCACTCAAATGGCAAGTTTGTCACTATAACGTGGCTCGTGGTTATATTTTTGACTATCGTCATTTATAATCATTTGTCACAATTCGTTAGGTTCTTTTCCATCTTCAGCCCAACGGTGTTGTGGTGTAGAACTTAAATGATTATTATGAAGATATTGGATATGTTTTCCATTTTTCAAATAAAGTGATCATCAGGGAACTGGAGCGTATGAACATGAATCTTAAGGATAACTCCAGTAGATCTTTGTTCATACACATCAGGTAAGTTGTGAAGAAATGCATATTGCAATACTCAATGTTGAGACTTAACAATTTCCGTGTGATTCATAATGTGTGTGAATGATCATCTTAGAGGCTTCTGTGATAATGAGCTCTAATGATGTATGGAACTCAACAGAGTTTCCTCAGTGAGTTGTTTGTGACGCTTGTGTTATTATTATAACACACTCTTGTGTTGACTAAGTTAAGAATGTATGTATGACTTAACCGTAAGGTTTCGTCAAATAGGTGAAGTTAACACAATGTATGTTGCCCCAAGAAATTCAATTATGAAATAAGAAGAGCGTCGGGACTCTCATACCATAAAACCAAGGGGAGTAAGTATACTACGTACCTTGAGAAGATGGAATATTTTTGGCGGGCCAAGAATTTTCTATTTTCTATTTATGACATAAAGAATCTTGGTCATGCCCTATACTTTGTTTGTATCAAGTCTCGCCAAGATGTAGGTCCAAAAGGGGTATAAGTTTTATTAAGACGACATACATAAATAGAGTACAAAAGAAAATATTATATGGTAGTACTCTTATCGCACCTGCTACTAAAGTCAAGGGCAATAAAGATGGACATTTTAGTGTCCAAGGAACCATTATGAACTGATCAGATAATGTCGGTTCCTTATGCTTCAGCTGTCAGAAGCAATATGTGCATTCAAGTATGAACATGCCCTTGTTTGTGATTTGGATAATTGGCAAATATACAAAAAAGTCCAGAAATGAACCACTGGAAAAGCCACCAAATGTCCTGCAGATATGCAAGACAATAAAGCTTACATGCTCACTAAGTCTAAAACTTTGATATCCTGGGATATTCAGACATTGTTTCAGCGAGATGTGTGGATCTTAAAGTTTCCACGCTATGTTACATCCTCACTCTCGCACATGGAGCTATATCGTGGAAAAGCTCTATAATGACACTGATGGCATTGGAGATAATGCACTTACTTATGTGGCGTGTTAAGAGGCTGTTGGGCAGGTTGTATGTCAAGAAGTTTTATTCCCGAAATTATGATTGTAGACAACATTTTGTGACCACATACTGCAATATGAACACGTAGTTTTCTATGCGAGTAACAACAAGTTAAATGGTTTTGCCAAGACCATTGACAATATGTTTCATGTTGTGAAAGATAGAATCCAGGACCAAACATATGATGTTTGATTTATATAAGTTTGCGGTTCCGCATAATAAAGGCTTACCACCCATTTTATGATTATGTTGCTGGCATGGGTTCAGAAAGCCTTTTGGTCCTGGAAATTAGGACCGTCAAATAAACCAACTCCCATAAAGTAAAATGTTATCCATTTGAGATAGAATGATACAGTATAAGTATTGAGGTTTAATGGCACATCATTAGCCATAGAAACACCTTACTTTGCCATATTATTTCTATTATAAGAGTGGGCCTATGATGTCTGTTAGCCTTACGATCAAAGGGGATAATGTTGGAATTGATCTCGGCTAACAACCGAGAGAAAAAGTTGGGGTGTGGTCCACCATACCTCTCTCACGCACGCACTGTGATCGGGGGTGCAAACAACCTATTGGTTTCGGTCCTGTTCCCTAGCCCCACATATAAAAGAGAGGTACTTCCTCTCCTGTTAGATTGATCCATCACGTACATGACCTTAACTACCGATCCTAAAGAAGGGGAGCTAGGGAATCAGAAGGCCGTTTCCACCTCTGGCCGCCGCAAGGCTGTGCCGGCGGTTTCCTGCTGCCACCAGCGAAGCTCCTGGATGAGCTGCTGCCTCTCCACGATGACATCACCGCGGCGCCACTGCTGTTGCTCATCCTCGCCAATGGAGTTCATGGGCTATGTTGTGCCTGCAACGAGAATGCGTGTAAGATCTCACGAACCTCTCTGTTAATCATATGTGGGTGATCTACTGATAGGCAAATGATGCTATTACAATAATCTTAAAATTGTTTTTATCCAACAAGTGCATATAGGGCTGCGCCCTTTACACGATGGATACGTGCACGTGCTAGTTGAATCCAGTGCGTTGTCAGAGAGAGAGAGAGCAGGAGGAGATGCATCTAGCCTCTTTTTAAATCCATCACTCTTTCTGAAATAGTGGATGTAACCTCCTTCTAAATTCTGAAACAGTGACCGGCATGCAGCTGCTCCCTACTCATGGCTACCGCCACGATTTTTGGCGATAGGCTAACACAGTCTACCACAAGACTTTTGGTGGTACGGTATATTTTATTTTAAACGGACGTGACAGCATTGTTGAGTCTTACCGCCGGAGACCATGACGATAGGTTGTGTTATCCTACCGCCATCTTTACCTCGGCGGTAGGAAAATGTTTAGATCCCGAAATTGTATCAGAAGAGGGTCAAATCTCGATCAACTTTTGCAAAAGGGTCAAAACACGAAATTTTGCCACGTGTGTGTATGATCTATATGAAGTTAGCTAGTTTTTGCTAGTGACGTTAGTTCCATGAGGGCAAATGGTAGGCTAGCTTTGCTGTGTATCTCAGTTCGAAAGAACTTCTTGAATGCATCAGTGTTGTTTCGTCATCATCATCACTTGTCGCCGGAAGCTGGACGCAAGTAGATAGAGACTCCATCATACCAACACATGCAACGCAACGCATGTGATGCATGCATATATGAAAGACAATGCACGGTGGCCTTTCCTTTCCAATGAATTCATGCATGCATGCAAGGCATAGCACACGCCCAGGCTGGCTTGTTTGACTTGTTATTTTTATAAACCAAGTTATCAGCCCCACGTCCCACGCTGCCTTTTTTGTAGGACTTCAATAAGTCCTGAACGTTCGGAATTTAAGTATGTCATCCCGAATGTTTTTTGATGGCAACTTTAGTTGCTGCGAGGTGGCAACTTTAGTTGTTAACACATGGCAATTTTGTTCTAGTTTCAATTTTTGTCAGAAAATTGCCATGTTTGTCAACATCACCTTAACTAATGTTACCATGAAAAGAGTTCAGGTTAGCATGCTTAAAAATCGAATGTTCGTGATTTATCTATTCCGTTTTTATAACGTGAATGCTTTACAAAATGTTTTCTCCTCATAATGGCAGTGGTGGGTAAATTTTCACCTAAACATTATCTAATTGTTGTAAATTCTTTTTGCATGGTAATACGTGTCTCATTCATATAATAAAGATTAAAGTACAAGTTACGTAAGGACCAACATGACAAAACTGAAAAGATAACAGAACATCTCTGAGTTTGACTCCAACGCCCATCATGGTCATTGTTGTAGATTCTAGACTGGTTAATAAACGGTCAGATGTTTCTAATTTTCGTCGTAATTTCTAACTTTTGCTATTTTTTCTGGTGACCCCATCAAGTACTTTTTATATATAATAGATAGATATGTGGTTTATTTATTTATTTTTGGAAAAAGTTGTGCTCTTAATGCTTGTTGGATGGATAATTTATGCAACCGCCATCCTCCCTTTGTTTTAAGAGCAGTGGATCTTGCCTTAGCTCTCTATATTCGCTTGACATGCTTGTAGCCGGCTTATCATACCCTACTTGTTGGCACTCGTCGGAATAGTTTCATCCATATATGGAATACTAGATCAAGGGAGAAATCCTAATCACGAGGATTTGGACATGTAGGCATCGCGAAACAATCAGCTGCAGGAGGTTGACATCCTGCGGCCCTATGATCGACATATTGCGCTACTGTTCTTCTATAGGGTCTCGGCAGCCCCCGTGCAACCACAAACGTGTCTTCTCAGGGTCGGTAATCATGGGAGAGTCGGGGTCGCTGCATTTTGAGAGTAATTTTTTAACCCGATAAAATTTGGAGCGGTTCCGGTTGCTGTACCTCTTTTTTTCATCCTGGCAAGATTAAGAAAAAGGTGGGTTTCATCAGAGCTTTTAGCCGTCCACTCGTGGTGCTGCGATGAATAACAGTTCGCTCTGCGGCTCTGCCCACCTGCTCCGCTGCGACCAACCTCTGAAACCGACCAAGCCAAGTCCCGTTTCACTCATCCCACACATATCAATCACACACACACGCACACCTGGTCGGCAGCAATCCTCTCGCTCTCTGAGCCACCACGGGCACGCACACGCTGCTCACAGCGCCAATGGCAAGAACCGCCATCTCCGCTGCGTCCGAGCCGTCTCCGTACCCACAGCTGCAGCCGGGCCACGGCGGCCGCCATGTTTCCGCTCCCTCCGCACTCCCACCGTCGCTCTCACTTTCCCGGGACATAATGCCACTGCTCCCCTCCCCGGGCCCCGGCAAACACGCGCTGGCGCCGTCGGACACGGCGCCACCATCCTGTCCAGCCCGAGCTCGCCCAACCCGGACGTGCTCGAGCCCGACTCCGCGTTCGCGCGCGCCCTCCACTCCACCGCACCCACCGCCGTCAGCGGGATGCAGTCCTCCGCATTGCCGCCACCCCGCGTGGCGTGGGCGGTGCTCCTGGCCGTGTGGCTCGCGGTCGCCATGTCGTTGGCGTAGCTGATAGGAACGGGTGAGGGACAGCAGCACAACAGCAATCCGTGAGTCATCAGGCGTGCTGGCCTGCACGAGAAAGGATGCCACTATTAGGGCTGAAAAAAGTCCACTTTGAGCGAGTTGGAGTTGGCTCAGCTCGACTCATATTAAATTTCGAGTGAGCTCAGATTGAGTGAACCTCAAGATCGAGCTGTACAACATGACCCGTGCTCAGCTTGTTACGATCTGAGTGATCTAAAGCGAGTTTCGAGCAAAATGGGACTGTAAAAAAATATAAATTTATGAAGATCATTTCAAATATATAAGGATACAACACGACACAACTTTGTACGGCCATCTCGTCGTGTTTGGGAGAGCTCATCTTGATCTCTCTTGAGCCAACTAACAATAGATGGTGGTCTTCGTGGACGAAAAACCAAGGAACTGAAGGTGCATATGCCAGAAACATTTACTAAAAACAACATGATATTTAACACATAGTCAACCACGTACCATAATTAGGCCGGAAATGTTGATCAAGTATTTGGAAAATGTTGATCAAGTTTTCGAAAATGTTGAACTAATATTTGAAAAATGTTGAACAAGTTTTTGAAAATGTTCATCAAGCATTTTGAAAAAATTTGAACAAGTATTTGAAAAATGTTAATCAAGCGTTCCAAAAATGTTGAACATGTATTTGAAAAATGTTGAACAAGGATTTAAAAAATGTTAATCAACCATTCTAAAAATGTTGAACAAATATTTTAAAAATGTTGAACAAGTATTTGAAAATTGTTGAACAAGTATTTGAAAAAAAATGGATCATGTATATAATAATGTTGAATAAGTGTTCGAAAAATGTTAAAAAAGTATTTGAAAATTAAGAACAAGTACTTTAAAAATGTTAATCACATGTACTTTAAAAATGGATCATGTACTTGGGTCATTCCTTTTTAAAATTCAGAACAATCTACATTATATAGCCTTTTTTTTTGTTTGTGATTCGGGTTGTGTGGAGAGTATTTGGGTCATTCTTGTAATAAAGATTTGGGTTTGTATCGAAATTCCAAACAAACAAAAAAAAAAAGCATGTGTATGATTGTTTCCTAGTGTAACTAGTTTGACTGTCGATTCTTCCGCTAGACCACCGTGTTAATTCTTCTTCTCTTTTCAGTTCTCATAGATATATGACCTGAAAAGGTACACCAGTTTCCTTGCCGCTAGCAGCTTTGTGAATATAAGAAGAGAAATGTCTAACAGCTTCCGGGTGCCCCTACACCCTCATGAACTGTAAATTCATATAAAATTGAAAAAACATCAAAAAAATCTGAAACTTTCAGGGATCAAATATTATCAAAGGATTGATGTTCCTGCAAAGTTTCAGCAACAAATAACCTTCGTGGAGCCCTCACAAAAAAAAAAATCACTGCTAAAAAATGTACATAAACTTTGAACAATGATTTTGTTTTTTTTTTATTTGAGTGCCTTTCGAATGTTATTTTTAGCTAAAACTTTGCAAGATCATCAAAAGTTTCATGATGTTCGATGTCCCAAAGTTTCAGATTTGTTTGAATTTACTGTTCATAGAGGGTGTAGGGGCACCTGGGTGCTGAAAATCCTATCTCAAATAAAAGTGTACTGAACTTTTTTTTTCCAAAAAAAAAGTGAACACCATAAAGTCCACTACATGCAATTGCAATCCCATAATAGAATTTTGTACGCTCACATTTCTTGGTCCTTCAAAATGTGCAGCCACCAAAGTTTAGCTTCATCATCTCCAAATGATTATTAGCGGAAAAAAGTACTTTTCTTGCCACTTCGAAAAGGAAGTAACTTTCCGGGTATGACCACAGTTCATGGTAGGTGATCCAGTAGTTTAGAGCATCTATGGCCGGACTTAGCAAATCCGAGCCCCTAAACATCCACCGATGCGACTGGACGCATCCATGGATAATAACCGGTCACACCTCAAATGTCCTCTTCCGCAGCCCGGTATCTCATTACCAAATTCTCAAATCCGTACAATTATATGCAACATACAAAACCTATGTAAATCTTCGCCGGTGCTAGTTCATCTCCACGTCCGTGTCTATGTCCTATGGCTTGACAGACCTGCGAAGGGAGGGCCCCATTGCTGGCAAGGTAGATTAGGACATGGGACACGGACAATCTCATGGGACTTGATGTGTCCACGTCTCCCACCATACACTTCATCGTCGGAGCCGGTTGCCTAGAAGTCGCTGGTCGATGTGAGGTCCACGATAGAGTTCTCGTCGTCAGAGTCCGACACCTCGACCACGACGCAATTGCGGCATCAAGGGGTGCCGGTCACTATTATCAAGGTAATGCTAGAAGATCAAACTAACCGAAACACAAACAGTAGAAAATTACTACACGGGGTCCTAATTTGAAGTGAATTTTGCAGCCATGTGGTTAAGTGTGCTGATACATCTTAACATGCATCTTGCTCTGGCCTAATCTGAATAACTGCAAGACAGAGTGATGTGCTCAAGGAGAAGTGAGTGTTGGTTCCTTTCCTTCTTGTGCACAAGACAGAGTGGCGTGGCGACCAATAACATGTTCTGTCTGTCCACCCGCTTCCCCGCCCCGACCAGCCTCCAAAACCGACCAAACCAATCCCTCCTCACACCCATCAGTCCACTCGCAACCCCCTCGCTCTCCGCGCCACCCCGCGCACGCACACGCAGATCACGATGGCAAGAACCGGACGTCGACCATCTCCGCGGCGCCGGAGCCGTCGCCACCTCCGCGCCCCCGCCGGTGCTCTCGCTCTCCCCGGACATAATGCCGCTGCTCCCGTCCCCGGGCCCGGCGACGACGCGCTGGCGCCGTTCGACGCTGCGGCCACCATCCCCTCCCGCCCGAGCCCACCCAACCCCGACGCGCTCGAACCCAACTCCGCGTTCACGCCCTTGGGCTCCGCTGCGCCAGCCGCCGTCGCCGGAATGCAGTCCACCCAAGGTTTTGGTTATCGGTACAAATTTTGAGATTTCCCATGGTTACCGCATATTTTCGTCCCCCTGGTAAATCCTCGTACCGAGAAAAAATACCATCTTTTTAATTTAAACACTCAATTTACAGTAAAGTACGTAGGAACTAATTAATGCCATGAGAATTGGTTCTGACATGTCTACAGCAACCTAGTTCCTTTTTGGAGAGGTCTCTGATTAAAGTGTTCGTTCATTCACTCATTTGAATTTAACATTCAACTAGAAAATCCGTTCGAAATATTTTTGGTATTTCTTGGTAACCGTGGTAATTTGTCGAACAGCTAATTTGTCGAACTCATTTTCATTATTTGTTTGAAACGTAAGGATGGGACGTCCAAACAGCGTAAAAACATAGGAGTAGAATGCGGCGAGAGTAGATCTAACATCAGAATTACGCTGCAACGGGAAGGTCCACACATGGTGTGAAAAATCATCAAGAATGACAAGATAGTAAAGATAGCCCATATAACATCAGACTTACGCCACAACGGGAAGGTCCACACTATGAATTAACTCAAACGGGTACGCTGCTTGAGCAGTGATGACCAGCCGGAAAGTTAGATGATATGGAATGAGTGGTACATACTTGAGCAGTGATGAGGGGCAATTAGAGATTAAATTGTCAAATAATTCAGAAAGTTGAAAATTAAGAAAAAATAAAATGTGAAAAATAATAATTTGTTTTTTTAATACGAAAAACCAAATTTCAAAAAAATTCCTTTAGTCCCGGTTGGTGTTACCAACCGGGACTAAAGGTGTAGCTCCTGAAACCAGCCACGTGGAGCTCCTTTAGTCCCGGCTCGTAAGCAAACCGGGACTAAAGGTTTGGGCTTTAGTTCCGAACTTTTAGTCCCAGTTCTAGAACGGGGACTAAAGGCCCTCTGGAACCAGGACTAAATGTCCATTTTCTACTAGTGTTATCTCGTCCTTCTTCGAGGATTGCAATAATTTTTAGTTTTTACTCTAACGTTGTCTCTAGTAAGAACCTTATTTTAGCCAAGTCAGCTAGACCTCTACTATTCCAAAAGATTCCTTTCATAGCTCATCGTGGAATTTTTTCTTAATCTTAACCCTAGCACTTCTACGAACAGCTGAAGTAGGCATTTTCCTTTTCGAGGGTCTCTTGGGCTTATAACCATTGACCTTCATATCCTTATTACTGGAAAAACTCGAGAAAATACCTTGTACATCACTAAAGGCTCTTCATTGTCCTCGGTCTCCGACCCCTCTTCACCTTCGACCTCCGTATTAGGCATGAGATCATTACAGAGGCTTTGAAGGGCTGATATCCCAAAAAAAAAAAATCATCTCATCGTCATTCATAGGTCTAACGGCCGCTAGGTTACGAATAATTTTACATGCCCGCTCAGCTTCTAAATCTAAATGGTCATTTACAAATTTCGCAACTTCCTTCTCATTCGACCCCAATGAGACACCTAAGTTGTATGCCTTATCGTTAATTTCATGTACAGAGAAGTGCAAAATGCTATGACTTTGAATGCGTGGTGGATGCGTAGCTAATGCAGCCACCAACCTTCTCTTGTTTAATTACATTGCATCTTGCCTCAGCTCAATATATTCGCCTCACATGCTTGGAATATGGCTATCATACCTTCTGCTTGTCGTTAGCTCTCATAAGAATTGTTCTACCCATAGAAGAGACTCTACATAAGAGGGACATCCGAATTACATGAATTTTGATATGTGCAATGCTGCTCGGACTGGGAGGCATCACGGAAAAATCGAGTGAGGACTTGAGAGGGTTAAGGTTTGAGGGTTAATGGATACATGTGAGAGATGCTGGAAACTTGAGATTGAGAGGGTTAAGGTTTGAGGCACAACGACTCGTCTTCCTTTCATCGCAAAAAAAAAAAAGACGACTCATCTTCCTAGCGAGAACTTTCGATGCCCAGCACATCCCTGGCCTCTGCATCCGGACGATGCATGCAGCCACTTTATTAATTATTCACACAAGACCTTACAAAGTCATACAACAGTAGAACTAAAGCCATCGTCTAGGCAACATATGTCGCTACTCCTATCCAGTTGATGTAGGAATGTTGATAGTCTGGACCTAATATCAAATAGACCTCATAGCCAAACCTAAACATCTAAGACCTCATGTCCCAACCAGGAAGTCTGCCGGGTATGGGGCATCCACCAGTCCGGCGCGCTCCTCAACCAGGACGCCTGCCGGGTATGACGCCGCCACAGCCACCTGCCACCAATCCATCTTCGGTGTTGTACTGCTGCATCTACCTTGCCCGGTGTAGCTGCCGTCGATGCCACCACGACGCAAGAGAACACCACCATCCTGCGCTCGTCCATCATCACACGCCCTCCGGCGAGACCCCACTGCTCCATGCCGCTGAGACCCGCCGTTGTCGACGTGCCAGATACCACGCCGCTCCTCCGACGTGAAACAAGACCTGTTGCCGATGGTCCCATCCCCTCCCCCTGCAGTTTCTCAAACCGAGCACTCAAGCGCCCCAGGCAGCGCCTCCAAGAAGGGTACGGCACATGCAGTGCCACCACCGCCCAATCTAAGGAGACCTATAGTTTTCACCCGGGCATGGGGTAGGGGTGGACGGCTGGGACCTCGACGACGCCTACAAGGAGGAGAACTGCGACCATAGTCGTCACCACCGTCGGGATGAACGAGTCATCCAGAGTTTCCTCCAGTCCGATGTCACCTCTACCAGACCCCGCGAACTCACCGAGGCCAACGACCGTGGTCATAGGCCACCAAGTGCATCGGGAGAGAGCCTGCAGTGCGGAGGAGATCCACCGGCGACTCACCGCCCAAGTGGTCAAGACGTCGTCCGTCCACCCCCTGCGAACGTCGCCAGTTGTGGGCGCCGTTGCCATGCCAAACGGGGCTGTTGCCCCTGGTCCAGGTTCCTCCACGAAGGCCGGAGTGGCTAGATCTGCCACGAGCGACGATATCCGGCACCACGCTGCCGGTGCCATCGCCCAAGCCACCGTCGATCGATCCCGCCGTCGCCGGGAGCCCGCACGCTGCCAGGAGTCCCACTCCCATGGATCTGGGCACCCATGCACTGCCGTGAGTCCGCCACCTGATACGTCCAAAACGTATCTATAATTTCTGCATGCTCCATGCCTTTTTTGTGTGATATTGCTATGATATTTATGCACTTCCATACACTTTTGATCATATTTGAACTAACCTACTAATGGTTGCAAAAGTGCACAATGTTCTTGTTTTACACTTTATTGTGTAGGAATTCTTGGAAATTGACAAAAACGCAAAAGGAGTCGTATTGGAGTTGGACTCTTACTTTCCTGAAATCTGTCTGAGAACGTTTTTTAAAGATGGTCACGTTCCGGCCCGAAGACGATGTCAAACGGAAAAAGTCTAGTTGCGAAAGTTGTGGGGAATTTCGAGGCGATGCTTCTGGATATAAAATTCGTCGAAATCGGAGTCCGGACGGCCGAGTAAAGCCCGTTTTACTGAGACCCAAAATCTGATGACGGGAATCCGAGAGTCTATATAAAGAGAGGAAACCTAGGTCACCAAGGGCCACAAATTTTCCTCCTCCCAAGCCGCCGTCTTGGGAGGGGAGGACCAGCACCATTGCAGCACCATCCACGAGTAAGAAGGGGGGCCAAGGAGCCGCTGCCCCTAGGGCCGCCGCCGTCTCCTCCTCGCCGCCGCCGCCTCCGTGGCCGCCCCCGGCTGCCGCCTCCTCGCGGGGCTGCACCTCTCCATCAACACCATCATCAACCTCCTCCTCACCATGTCCATGTGTGAGTAGTCTTCTCCGGGGCCGAGGGCTCGTACGTGTAGCTATGTGGTTATCTCTCTCTCTCCCATGATGTGATCTTCGTTGTGATCATAGGCTATATTAATCTAGGGTGATCCCATGATATTTCCCCTTCCTCTATGTATTGGATTGATGTACTCACTTGTCTTTATCTAGTATAATCCCCGAGACCAAGGTGACAGCGGTCTATTGGACATGGATTAGAAAAATATTTTCATGAGTGATTTCCTCTCTTGTGTGTTGATTGAAGATTGAGAGTCTCTTGGTGTTTGTCTTTGACTATCCTTTAGATATGTTGTGGTGATTGTGGGACTCTCTTTGGATGGCCGCGGTGACATTGGGAAATCCTTAGATTGAGAACTACGAACTTTGAGGTGTGCTTTTGTAGCCCTACATAATTCTCGTCCTCTCTTGACCACGAAGGAATGACCTCCGGGTGCGTCTCCATTGCATGTTTTATGGGAAATATCATGTGATTCGATTATGTTAATGCTGTTGGGAGTTTCCACTAGTGAAAGTATGAACCCTAGGCCTTGTTTCCACCACTGCAATACCATTTGTGCTCACGTTTACCACTTGTTTGCTTGCTGCACTTTTTATTACAGATTTATATTACTTTGTTTTGCCATTCATATCACTTGCCATTTAACATCTCTTCGCCGAACTAGTGCACCTATACATCTGACAAGTGTATTAGGTGTGTTGGGGACACAAGAGACTTCTTGTATCTTAGTTGCAGGGTTGCTTGAGAGAGACCATCTTCAACCTCTGCTTCCCTGAGTTCGATAAACCTTAGGTCATCCACTTGAGGGAAATTGCTGATGTCCTACAAACCTCTGCGCTTGGAGGCCCAACATAGTCTACAAGAGTTGAAGCGTGTGTAGACATCAAGCTATTTCTGGCGCCGATGCCGGGGAGGTGAGTGCTTGAAGGTATATCTTTAGATCTTGCAATTAAATCTTTTTGTTTCTTGTTTTTATTTTCACTAGTTTTGCTTAATGGAAAACAACAAAAATATGAGAGAGCTTTATAAGCTCTACCTTGAACTTGGACATGATGTGTTCGAAGAGAAAATTAAAAACCTTTGGAACTTTATTATTTGCATAACAATCATGACATGGAAAGCTCTAAGCTTGGGGATGACACGTTTGATGAACATGATATTTTTAGTCCCCCAACTTTTGAGGAGAAAATTTACTTTGATGATACTATGCCTCCTAGATATGATGATTACAATGATGAATATGATATTTTCAGTCCACCTACTATTGAGGATAAAATTTATTATGATTATGATATGCCTCCTAAATACGATGATTACCATGATGGTTATGATAGTCTTACTCTCACTATTCCTAATAAGAAATATTTTGCTTATATGAAGAGTAATGACACTTTTATGCTTTTGGATCATGGAAATAATGCCTTATGTGATAGTTATATTGTTGAGTTCATCCATGATGTCACTGAAATTTATAATGAGAGAGAGAGACATGGTTCTAAATATCTTAATAATAAGAAGTTTCCTCTTTTTATGGTGAATATTTTGAAGTTATGCTTGTTTTGCCTTCCTATGCTTATTGCTTTGTGCTTCAATGAATTATTCTATTGCAATATTCCTATGCATAGGAAGCATGTTAGGCTTAAATGTGTTTGGTATTTTCTTCTTGATGCTCTCTTTTGTTCTTCAAATCTTATTCCTACGAGAGCATCATTAAAGTCTTATGCCTAGCTTAAAGGCATAAAAGAAAGCGCTTTTGGGAGGCAGCCCACAATGAATAAATTTTTATTTTGCTTTGGTTGTGTCTTGATGTCGTTTCTACAGTAGCATCATCATTGTATCTTTACCTTTCAACTTTGTGCCAAGTGTAGCCTCTGATTGCAAGAAAGTTCAAAAGTTGTGACGTGCTGTTCAGGAAACAGATTCTGTCCTTGGACAGAAACATTCGTATAAAATCACCAGATCATCTTTTTGGTCTGAATTTTTTCTACAACGTGCTCTATACAATTGTCTTTCGGGCGTCTGTTCTAAGGTTTTTGATTAGAGTTGCAGAAGTGCCCCGAAAAAATTATTTACTACCTGCTGGTCTGTTTTTCACATATTCTGTCGTGTTTTGCCTTTTCTTCATTTTGCAAACCTTGAGCTTACTTTTTCTTTGCAAAAACCTTTTGACAATCTTGAGAAACAGTAGACCTTCAAGAATATCCTTATTTCCAGCAAGGAACAATTATTTTATTATGGGTACTAACCTCGCTAATCAGATTATGATGAGTTATGTATGAAGGGAGTTTTCAAGTGTGCGAGGGAAGATGATAAAAAGATTCAGGAGTGTCAAACGCTCAAGCTTGGGGATGCCCCCATGCACCCCTAAGAAATATTTAAGAAGACTCAAGCGTCTAAGCTTGGGGATGCCCCCGTGCATCCCCTTCTTCATCAACATTATCAGTTCGTCTTTCGTTGCACTATATTTTTATCACTTAATGTGTTATGTGCTATGCTTGGAGCGTCTTGCTTTTAGTTTTCCTTTTTAATTTTTTTTAGCTTTTAATAACGAGTTGGACCTCAGCTTTCTTTGTGTGGGAGAGAAACACGCTCCACTTCAACCTAGAACACAACATAGAATTTTTCATATCTATCTTTGCTGTGTATGTGCTTGGTTTTTCAATAGCTACTGTCATGTTCAGCTCTTAGTTTTCATGCTTATCTTTTTAAAGAGCTTTTGTTTAGTTGGTCGCTTGAACTCTCTTTATTTATCATGCTTATCTTATTAAGAGAGTTTGCTTCTGTTGCATTGGTTGATATGTCTATGATAAAAATGCTACGTACATAATGGTGCTTAGTAGTTCATGTTTTCTTATGGTTAGTCTCAAATAGCTGGGGGGTTCCCAATGTGTTATTGGAGTACCAACATGATTTCTTTGCCTATGATGTGGTATGGTTTAGTGATATCTTCCTTTGAGAATTTATTTTGATTGACTTGGCGTATGCTCACGCATATTTAAGACTGTAAAGAAAGTCTATCAAGCCTTGATGATCTTTAATTTCTGAGTAGCGATATAACTTTCATGCCTGCTTCAATGTTGCTTTGTCGCTCTGCATGATTATGACCATCATTGCTCTTTTAGTTGGTCGCTCCCAGTCTTTTGCTAAACTTCGCCTGTACTAAGCGGACTGACTGCTTGTGCATCCAAAATCCTTTAAACCAGTTATGCCATATGAGTCCACCATACCTACCTATACATGGTATTTACCTGCCATTCCTAACGAAGACTTTCATGTACCATCTCGAAATTATTCAAAAAAAAAGCATTTCTCTTTTGTGCCTCTGTTTTAGCTCATGAGGAAGTAGTAGTTAATTCATGATATTTTTAAGTTGGACAAGCTTCACCCCGGGATTGCATGTCTAATGTGCAAACCCATAATACGAGAAGGAACTGGCATAGAGTGCGCCCGGCTCATTAAAAAATTATACAACAAACAAACCCTCCTTCACGCTTTGTTCATGAGAAATCAGAAAACTTTGGCAGTGATAAACAAAGGAGATTAAGAGGATGTGATCGTCCTCATTCGGGAGCCCTTCCTCGAAACTTGTCCAGCTCAAGAAGTGATTGAGTTATCTGCTAGCATTCGTTGTCGAAATATGCATATTCTAAAAAAAATATTTACCTCTGTTTTTAAAACCAAGAGCTCTGGTACATGTTTAGTTTTTGTTTCCGACCACGGGTTTTCAACCTTGCCAACAAAAGCCACGGTTCGAGAGTCTCCACTTTATTTAAAGCACCAACTATTGAGAGTATGATTGTCATTCTGAGTGTAATGTGCATTGTCCCAAAGTACCATTGTCTTTTGCATAATTATGATATCGTTTATTCTGAAATCATTGTATCTAGTCGTCACTTAAAACTTGGAGGTGCCCCTGCATTCATGTTTTGCTTCACTAAAGGGGGCAAGCGAGATACCACTTTATCATATTTACACACCATGCTCACTACAAATCTATTTGATGTTTCAGTATCATATTGTAAAACTTTCAGTTTTTGTGATTTTCTCATGAGGCAACTTAATTACTACAGATTCAGTGTCTCAGTAAGCTTTTGTCATGTGACTGTGAAAAGTCCTTATATGGTTAACAGCATGTCACCATAGAAATTATGCTTGTTATCATTTACCTACTCGAGGACGAGCAGGAATTAAGCTTGGGGATGTTGATACGTCCAAAACGTATCTATAATTTCTGCTTGCTCCATGCCTTTTTTGTGTGATATTGCTATGATATTTATGCACTTCCATACACTTTTGATCATATTTGGACTAACCTACTAATGGTTGCAAAAGTGCACAATGTTCTTGTTTTACACTTTATTGTGTAGGAATTACTTGGAAATTGACAAAAACGCAAATGGAGTCGTATTGGAGTAGGACTCTGACTTTCCTGAAATCTGTCTGAGAACGTTTTTTAAAGATGGTCACGTTCCGGCCCGAAGACGACGTCAAATGGAAAAAGTCTAGTTGCGAAAGTTGTGGGGAATTTTGAGGCGATGCTTCTGGATATAAAATTCGTCCAAATCGGAGTCCGGACGGCCGAGTAAAGCCCGTTTTACTGAGGCCCAAAATCTGATGACGGGAATCCGAGAGTCTATATAAAGAGAGGAAACCGCCACGAATTTTCCTCCTCCCAAGCCGCCGTCTTGGGAGGGGAGGACCAGCACCATTGCAGCACCATCCACGAGGAAGAAGGGGGTCCAAGGAGCCGCTGCCCCTAGGGCCGCCGCCGTCTCCTCCTCGCCTCCGCCGCCTCCGTGGCCGCTGCCGGCCGGCGCCTCCTCGCGGGGCTGCACCTCTCCATCAACACAATCATCAACCTCCTCCTCACCATGTCCATGTGTGAGTAGTCTTCTCCGGGGCCGAGGGCTCGTACGTGTAGCTATGTGGTTATCTCTCTCTCCCATGATGTGATCTTCGTTGTGATCATAGGCTATGTTAATCTAGGGTGATCCCATGATATTTCCCCTTCCTCTATGTATTGGATTGATGTACTCACTTGTCTTTATCTAGTATAATCCCCGAGACCAAGGTGACAACGGTCTATTGGACATGGATTAGAAAAATATTTTCATGAGTGATTTCCTCTCTTGTGTGTTGATTGAAGATTGAGAGTCTCTTGGTGCTTGTCTTTGACTATCCTTTAGATATGTTGTGGTGATTGTGGGACTCTCTTTGGATGGCCGCGGTGACATTGGGAAATCCTTAGATTGAGAACTACGAACTTTGAGGTGTGCTT
>LR738716.1:342456462-342475868 GCA_902687465.1 Secale cereale | reverse complement strand
GGGGGGGGGGACGTTTGTTGGGAAACGTAGTATTTTCAAAATTTTCCTACGATCACGCAAGATCTATCTACTAGATGCATAGCAACGAGCGGGAGAGTGTGTCTATGTACCCTCGTAGACCGCGAGCGGAAGCGTCAAGTGACGCGGTTGATGTAGTCGAACTTCTTCGTGATCCAACCGATCAAGCACCGAACGTACGGCACCTCCGCGTTCAGCACACGTTCAACTTGATGACGTCCCACGAGCTCTTGATCCAGTTGAGCTTCACGGGAGAGTTTCGTCAGCACGACGGCGTGGTGACTGATATGATGAAGTTACCGGCGCAGGGCTTCGCCTAAGCACTGCGACAGTATGACCGAGGTGTGTTTCTGTGGAGGGGGCACCGCACACGGCTAAAGCAATTCAACTTGTGTGTCTTTGGGTGCCCCCCTGCCCCCGTATATAAAGGAGCAAGGGGGAGGCCGGCCGACCCTCTATGGCGCGCCAGGAGAGTTAATCCTACTAGGAATAGGATTGCAATCCTATTCCTAGTAGGAGTCCACCAAGAAGGAGAGGGGGGAGGAAGGAGAGGCAGAGGGAAAGAGGGGCCGCGCCCCCCTCCCCTAGTCCTATTCGGACTGCCCCTAGGGAGGGGGCGCGCCACCTCCTGGCTGCTGCCCTCTTTCTCCCCTATGGCCCACCAGGGCCCAACATTCCCCGGGGGGTTCCGGTAACCCCCCCGGCACTCCGGTAAATTCCAAAACTTTCCAGAACACTTCCGGTGTCCGAATATAGTCGTCCAATATATCAATATTTACATCTCGGACATTCCGAGACCCCTCGTCATGTCCGTGATCTCATCTGGAACTCCGAACTACCTTCAGTACATCAAAACTCATAAACTCATAATACCGATCGTCATCAAACGTTAAGCGTGCGGACCCTATGGGTTCGAGAACTATGTAGACATGACCGAGACTCATCTCCGGTCAATATCCAATAGCGGAACCTGGATGCTCATATTGGCTCCTATATATTCAATGAAGATCTTTATTGGTCAAACCGCATAACAACATACGTTGTTCCCTTTGTCATCGGTATGTTACTTGCCCGAGATTCGATCGTCGGTATCTCAATACCTAGTTCAATCTCGTTACCCGGCAAGTATCTTTACTCGTTCCGTAATACTTCATCTCGTGACTAACTCATTAGTCATTTGCTTGCAAGGCTTATTATGTTGTGTATTACCGAGAGGGCCCAGAGATACCTCTCCGACACTCGGAGTGACAAATCCTATTCTTGATCTATGGCAACACCACGAACACTTTCGGAGACACCTTTAGAGCATCTTTATGATCACCCAGTTATGTTGTGACGTTTGATAGCACACAAGGTGTTCCTACGATATTCGGGAGTTGCATAATCTCATAGTCATAGGAACATGTATAAGTGATGAAGAAAGCAATAGCAGTAAAACTAAACGATCATAGTGCTAAGCTAACGGATGGGTCTTGTCCATCACATCATTCTCCTAATGATGTGATCCCGTTGATCAAATGACAACTCATGTCTATGGCTAAAAAACATAGCCATCTTTGATCAATGAGCTAGTCTAGTAGAGGCATACTAGGGACATACTGTTTTGTCTATGTATTCACACATGCACTAAGTTTCCGGTTAATACAATTCTAGCATGAATAAAAGACATTTATCATGATATAAGGAAATACAAATAACATCTTTATTATTGCCTCTAGGGCATATTTCCTTCAGTCTCCCACTTGAACTAGAGTCAATAATCTAGATTACAAAGTAATGACCCTAACACCCATGGAGCCTTGGTGTTGATCATGTTTTGCCCGTGGAAGAGGCTTAGTTAATAGGTCTGCAACATCCAGATCCGTATGTATCTTGCAAATCTCTATGTCTCCCTCCTTGACTAGATCGCGGATGGAATTGAAGCGTCTCTTGATGTGCTTTGTCTCTTGTGAAACCTGGATTCCTTCGCCAAGGCTATTGCTCTAGTGTTGTCACAAAAGATTTTCATTGGACCCGATGCACTAGGTATAACACCTAGATCGGATATGAACTCCCTCATCTAGACTCCTTCATTTGCTGCTTCCGAAGCAGCTATGTATTCCGCTTCACACGTAGATCCCGCCACGACGCTCTGCTTGGAACTGCACCAACTGATAGCTCCGCCGTTCAATAAAAATACATATCCGGTTTGTGACTTAGAGTCATCTGGATCAGTGTCAAAGCTAGAATCGACGTAACCGTTTACGACGAGCTCTTTGTCACCTCCATACACGAGAAACATATCCTTTATCCTTTTCAGGTATTTTAGGATGTTCTTGACCACTGTCCAGTGATCCACTCCTGGATTACTTTGGTACCTCCCTGCTAGACTTATAGCAAGGCACACATCAGGCTGGTACACAACATTCCATACATGATAGATCCTATGGCTGAGGCATAGGGAATGACTTTCATTTTCTCTCTATCTTCTGCAGTGGTCGGGCATTGAGTCTTACTCAACTTCATACCTTGTAACACAGGCAAGAACCCTTTCTTTGACAGATCCATTTTCAACTTCTTCAAAACTTTATCAAGGTATGTGCTTTGTGGAAGTCCAATTAAGCGTCTTGATCTATCTCTATAGATCTTGATGCCTATTATGTAAGCAGCTTCTCTGAGGTCTTTCATTGAAAAACTCTTATTTAAATATCCTTTTATGCTATCCAGAAATTGTACATCATTTCCAATCAACAATATGTCATCCACATATAATATCAGAAATGTTGTAGAGCTCCCACTCACTTTCTTGTAAATACAGACATCTCCAAAAGTCTGTATAAAACCATATGCTTTGATCACCTCATCAAAACGTATATTCCAACTCCGAGATGCTTGCACCAATCCATAGATGGATCGCTAGAGCTTGCACATTTTGTTAGCACCTTTTGGATCGACAAAACCTTCTGGTTGCATCATATACAACTCTTCTTTGAGATATCCATTCAGGAATGCAGTTTTGACATCCATTTGCCAGATTTCATAACCATAAAATGCGGCAATTGCTAACATGATTCGGACAGACTTAAGCATCGCTACAGGTGAGAAAGTCTCATCGTAGTCAACTCCTTGAACTTGTCGAAAACCCTTTCGCAACAAGTCGAGCTTTGTAAACAGTAACATTACCGTCTGTGTCGGTCTTCCTCTTGAAGATCCATTTATTTTCGATGGCTTGCCGATCATCGGGCATGTCAACCAAAGTCCACACTTTGTTCTCATACATGGATCCCATCTCAGATTTCATGGCCTCAAGCCATTTTGCGGAATCTGGACTCATCATCGCTTCCGCATAGTTCGTAGGTTCATCATGGTCCGGTAACATGAGTTCCAGAACTGGGTTGCCGTACCACTCTGGTGCGGAACGTACTCTGGTTGATCTACGACGTTCAGCAGAAATTTGATGTGAAGTTTCATGATCATCATCATTAGCTTCCTCACTAATTGGTGTAGGAATCACTGGAACTAGTTTATGTGATGTTCTACTTTCCAATTCAGGAGAAGGTACAATTACCTCATCAAGTTTTACTTTCCTCCCACTCACTTCTTTCGAGAGAAACTCCTTCTCTAGAAAGGATCCATTCTTAGCAACGAATGTCTTGCCTTCGGATCTGTGATAGAAGGTGTACCCAACAGTCTCTTTTGGGTGTCCTATGAAGACACATTTCTCCGACTTGGGTTCGAGCTTATCAGGTTGAAGTTTTTTCACATAAGCATCAGCCCCAAACTTTAAGAAACGACAACTTTGGTTTCTTGCCAAACCATAGTTCATAAGGTGTCGTCTCAACGGATTTAGATGGTGCCCTATTTAACGTGAATGCAGCTGTCTCTAAAGCATAACCCCAAAACGATAGTGGTAAATCCGTAAGAGACATCATAGATCGCACCATATCTAATAAAGTACGGTTATGACGTTCGGACACACCATTACGATGTGGTGTTCCGGGTGGCGTGAGTTGTGAAACTATTCCACATTGTTTCAAATGAAGACCAAACTCGTAACTCAAATATTCACCTCCACGATCAGATCGCAGAAACTTTGTTTTCTTGTTACGATGATTCTCTACTTCACTCTGAAATTCTTTGAACTTTTCAAATGTTTCAGACTTGTGCTTCATTAAGTAGATATACCCATATCTACTCAAATCATCAGTGAAGGTCAGAAAATAATGATACCATCCGCGAGCTTCAATACTCATTGGTCCGCATACATCAGTATGTATGATTTCCAACAAATCTGTTGCTCGCTCCACAGTTCTGGAGAACGGAGTTTTAGTCATCTTGCCCATGAGGCACGGTTCGCAAGCACCAAGTGATTCATAATCAAGTGATTCCAGAAGTCCATCACTATGGAGTTTCTTCATGCGTTTTACACCAATATGACCTAAACGGCAGTGCCACAAATAAGTTGCACTATCATTATCAACCTTGCATCTTTTGGCTTCAATATTATGAATATGTGTATCACTACAATCGAGATCCAACAAGAATAGACCACTCTTCAAGGGTGCATGACCATAAAATATATTATTCATAAAATAGAACAACCATTATTCTCTGTTTTAAATGAATAACCGTCTCGCAACAAACAAGATCCAGATAAAATGTTCATGCTTAACGCTGGCACCAAATAACAATTATTCAGGTCTAAAACTAATCCCGAAGGTAGATGTAGAGGTAGCGTGCCGACGTCGATCACATCGACTTTGGAACCATTTCCCACGTGCATCGTCACCTCGTCCTTAGCCAATCCTCGTTGAATCCGTAGTCCCTGTTTCGAGTTACAAATATTAGCAACCGAACAGGTATCAAATACCCAGGTACTACTACGAGCATTAGTAAGGTACACATCAATAACATGTATATCACATATACCTTTGTTCACCTTGCCATCCTTCTTATCCGCCAAATACTTGGGGCAGTTCCGCTTCCACTGTCCAGTCCCTTTGCAGTAGAAGCACTCAGTTTCAGGCTTGGCTCCAGACTTGGGTTTCTTCGCGGGAGTAGCAACTGTCTTGCTATTCTTCTTGAAGTTCCCCTTCTTTCCCTTGCCCTTTTTCTTGAAACTAGTGGTCTTGTTAACCATCAACACTTCATGCTCATTTTTGATTTCTACCTCCGCAGCTTTGTGCATATTGAAGAGCTCGGTAATTGTCTTCTGCATCCCTTGCATATTATAGTTCATCACGAAGCCTTTATAGCTTGGTGGAAGTGATTGAAGAACTCTATCAATAACACTATCCTCGTCAACTTTGCAACCAAGTTGAGTCATATGATTGTAGTACCCAGACGTTGTGAGCAAGTGTTCACTGATAGGACTATTCTCCTCCATCTTGCAGCTATAGAACTTATTGGAAATCTTATATTTCTCAATCCAGGCATTTTCTTGAAATATTAACTTCAACTCCTGGAACATCTCATATGGTCCATGATGTTCAAAACGTCGTTGAAGTCCCGGTTCTAAGCCGTAAAGAATGGCACACTGAACTATCGTGTAGTCATCAGACCGCGTCTGCCAGACGTTCAGAGCGTCTACATTAGCGGGAGGGGGCTTGTCACCTAGCGGTGCTTCAAGGACATAGTTCTTCTGTGCAGCAATGAGGATAATCCTCAAGTTACGGACCCAGTCCGTGTAATTGCTACCATCATCTTTCAATTTAGCTTTCTCTAGGAATGCATTAAAATTCAAAGGAATGGTAGCACGAGCCATTGATCTACAACAACATAGATATGCAAAAAAAAACTATCAGGACTAAGTTCATGATAAATTAAAGTTCAATTTAATCATATTACTTAAGAACTCCCACTTAGATAGACATCCCTCCGGTCATCTAAATGATCACGTGATCAAAATCAACTAAACCATGTCCGATCATCACGTGAGATGGAGTAGTTTCAATGGTGAACATCTTATGTTGATCATATCTACTATATGATTCACGCTCGACCTTTCTGTCTCAAGTGTTCCGAGGCCATATCTGTATATGCTAGGCTCGTCAAGTTTAACCCGAGTATTTTGCGTGTGCAAAACTGGCTTACACCCGTTGTATTTGAACGTAGAGCTTATCACACCCGATCATCACGTGGTGTCTCGGCACGACAAACTTTCGCAACGGTGCATACTCAGGGAGAACACTTATACCTTGAAATTTTGTAAGGGATCATCTTATAATGCTACCGTTGTACTAAACCAAATAAGAAGCATAATAAGATAAACATCACATGCAATCAAAATATGTGACATGATATGGCCATCATCATCTTGTGCTTTTGATCTCCATCTTCAAAGCACCTTCATGATCACCTTCGTCACCGGTGCGACACCTTGATCTCCATCGTAGCATCGTTGTCATCTCGCCAACTATTGCTTCTACGACTATCGCTACCGCTTAGTGATAAAGTAAAGCAATTACATGGCGATTGCATTTCATACAATAAAGCGGCAACCATATGGCTCCTGCCAGTTGCCGATAACTTTACAAAACATGATCATCTCATACAAAGCCATATAACTCATCATGTCTTGACCATATCACATCACAACATGCCCTGCAAAAACAAGTTAGACGTCCTCTACTTTGTTGTTGCAAGTTTTACGTGGCTGCTACGGGCTAAGCAAGAACCGTTCTTACCTACGCATACAAAACCACAACGATGTTTAGTCAAGTATGTGATGTTTTAACCTTCACAAGGACCGGGCGTAGCCACACTCGATTCAGCAAAAGTGAGAGAGGCAGACACACGCCAGTCACATTTAAGCAATGAGTGCTCATAACGGTGAAACCAGTCTTGCGTAAGCGTACGCGTAATGTCCGTCCGGGCCGCTTAATCTCACAATACCGGCGAAGCAAAGTATGACATGCTGGTAAGCAGTATGACTAGTATCGCCCACAACTCATTGTGTTCTACTCGTGCATATCATCTACGCATAGACCTGGCTCATGATGCCACTGTTGGGAAATGTAGTATTTTCAAAATTTTCCTACTATCACGCAAGATCTATCTACTAGATGCATAGCAACGAGGGGGAGAGTGTGTCTACGTACCCTCGTAGACCGGGAGCGGAAGCGTCAAGTGACGCGGTTGATGTAGTCGAACTTCTTCGCGATCCAACCGATCAAGCACCGAACGTACGGCACCTCCGCATTCAGCACACATTCATCTTGATGACGTCCCACAAGCTCTTGATCTAGTTGAGCTTCACGGGAGAGTATCGTCAGCACGACGGCGTGGTGACTGATATGATGAAGTTATCGACGCAGGGCTTCGCCTAAGCACTGCGACAGTATGACTGAGGTGTGTTTCTGTGGAGGGGGGCACCGCACACGGCAAAAACAATTCAACTTGTGTGTCTTTGGGTGCCCCCCTGCCCCCGTATATTAAGGAGCAAGGGGGAAGGCCGGCCGGCCCTCTATGGCGCGCCAGGAGAGGCAATCCTACTAGGAATAGGATTGCAATCCTATTCCTAGTAGGAGTCCACCAAGAAGGAGAGGGAGAGGGAAAGAGGGGCCGCGCCCCCCTCCCCTAGTCCTATTCGGACTGCACCTAGGGAGGGGGCGCGCCACCTCCTATCTGCTGCCCTCTTTCTCCCCTATGGCCCACCAGGGCCCAACATTCCCCCGGGGGGTTCCAGTAACCCCCCTGGCACTTCGGTAAATTCCGAAAATTTCCAGAACACTTACGGTGTCCGAATATATTCGTCCAATATATCAATCTTTACATCTCGGACACTCCGAGACTCCTCGTCATGTCCGTGATATCATCCGGGACTCCGAACTACCTTCGGTACATCAAAACTCATAAACTCATAATACCGATCGTCATCAAACGTTAAGCGTGCGGACCCTACGGGTTCAAGAACTATGTAGACATGACCGAGACTCATCTCCGGTCAATAACCAATAGCGGAACCTGGATGCTCATATTGGCTCCTACATATTCTACGAGGATCTTTATCGGTCAAACCGCATAACAACATACGTTGTTCCCTTTGTCATCGGTATGTTACTTGCCCGAGATTTGATCGTCGGTATCTCAATACCTAATTCAATCTCGTTACCGGCAAGTCTCTTTACTCGTTTCCTAATACATCATCTCGTGACTAACTCATTAGTCATTTGCTTGCAAGGCTTATTATGATGTGTATTACCGAGAGGGCCCAGAGATACCTCTCTGACACTCGGAGTGACAAATCCTATTCTTGATCTATGCCAACACCACGAACACTTTCGGAGACACCTGTAGAGCATCTTTATGATCACCCAGTTACGTTGTGACGTTTGATAGCACACAAGGTGTTCCTACGATATTCGGGAGTTGCATAATCTCATAGCCATAGAAACATGTATAAGTCATGAAGAAAGCTAACGGCTGGGTCTTGTCCATCACATCATTCTCCTAATGATGTGATCCCGTTAATCAAATGACAACTCATGTCTATGGCTAGGAAACATAGTTATCTTTGATCAATGAGCTAGTCTAGTAGAGGCATACTACGGACATACTGTTTTGTCTATGTATTCACACATTCACTAAGTTTCCGGTCAATACAATTCTAGCATGAATAAAATACATTTATCATGATATAAGGAAATACAAAAAACATCTTTATTATTGCCTCTAGGGCATATTTCCTTCAATGTTCTGTATTCACAGCGTTATAAAAGGATATCCATCCCTTTCATCAGGCCCACGCTTCCCTCAAGTTAGAGTTCTTCAATCTCCCTAGCCCCAGCTTCCTCATCTCCTGCGCCCGCCGTTCTTCGTGCCTCGACCACTACTTCCTTCCCTAGCAATGGCTGGATCCGGTGCCAAGGGCAAGTGGGATGCCTCTACGGTTACTGAAAAAACCATGGAGGATCTTCGAAACGCGGGCTATCTCGCTGTTGATATTGCGCACGGAGTCCCTGCCAAGGGCCAGGTGGTTCCCGTCCCAGAGGCGGGTGAGAGAGTCGTGTTCCTCTCGCATTTTGTTAGGGGGCTAGGGTTTCCGCTCCACCCCTTTGTTCGGGGTTTGCTGTTTTTCTACGAATTAGATTTGTTGGGGAACATAGTATTTAAAAATAAATCCTACGATCACACAAGATCTATCTAGGAGAAGCACATCAACGAGCGGGGAGAGAGTGTCTACGTACCCTCGTAGACCGAAAGCGGAAGCGTCTAGTGACGCAGTTGAAGTTGTCGAAACGTAGGGCTGCTCTGCATTTAGCACACGTTCATCTCGATGACGTCCCAGAAGCTCTTGATCCAGTTGAGCCTCACGGGAGAGTTTCTTCAGCACGACGGCGTGGTGACGGTGATGAAGCTATCCGCCTTCCACGCTCTCTTGTCCTCGCGATAGGCCGCTCGCTCCTCCCTCCTCTTTTTCCTCTTCGCCCTCTTCTCGGCCAAGAACTGGTGCTCGTTGATGATGTCTTGCGGGAAGTTTTGGCGCCACGTCGCCGTGGCTTCCTCATCAGGCACTACAAGAAATATGTCAACTTGTGACCACCACTATTGGTCACTGAATGGTCACAAATTTCCATTTGTGACCTTTTTGTGACCAAAAACATAAGGTCAAAAGCTGGCCGTCATAAACTGACTATAGCGACCTTTCTTCTGGAATGGTCGCAAACGTTTATGACCAAAATATGCCTACTATCGTGTTTTGGTCACTAGCAGCCTCCCCAGACCACGTAGGCATCCAGCGTGGCAAGCTGGTGTGGCACAAGAATCGGCCCGGTCCAATTCGGTGTTTTACATGGGCCGAGCCCATTAATTCAGCCCATTTGTATTTTTTCCTATGATTTTTTTGTCAGCTTCATGGACCTAGCCCAACAATTTGGCCTTTTTATTTTCTGGGTCGTGGCCTTTTTACGAACCATTTCATTAAGCCTATTTTTCCGGTTTTTCTGAAATACACAATGTTGTGATCCACTATAGTTTGGGCCACAGCCTTTTTAGAGCCCGAATATTATTTTGTCAAGTAGAACATTTGGTTTTTTTCATTCACAGCTTTCAATTTACACATTTGAACAGCAAAAAATCAATAAATCTCTCAATTAACTGATTAAATACAGAAATCATCCAATCAAATACTCACAAGAGCACATACACGTTTGCACATCCAACAAGTGCACATACAATCAAAAACAGATACACAAGCACCAAAACTTGGTGGCAACATCAACTAAAACTATGGCGCACATCTCCAAGCTTCGTCTAATCTTCTGTCACAGCAGCAACCTCGCCGACATTAGATCCTGATCAAGATAAGCTATTAGTGAAATACACTGGAAGTAAATAAGGCTAAAATTTATACATACATGCCATCACAATTAATATAGCATTATGAGTTCACCATCAGCCCTGACTAATGTATACTCTACATATCATATAGATATAGTATGGCGGAGCTGTAAAGGTAGTTCCTCATTGCAATTCAATCAGGTTATAATATTGCAAGGCCAGAGAGCATTTGATTATGTGTAGGGACTAGCTGAACTGACCATCATCTTGCTTAACCCAGCCAAGCTAGTGGCCAGAATCTGCACTTGTCCCCTTGCGTGTAAAGACAACAATTAAGTCCTAGATGCCATTTCTTTGGCACAGAAGAATCAACTGCAAATAAACAAGAACACATCTCTTAGTTGTAGGCACAACTTAGTCAGCATTGGTAGTCCTTACAGGGCAGGAGGATGAAGAAAAAGGTTGAGATTTAGGATGACAACCTTGGATTGACGGCAGCCTGGGTTGTGGTGTTTGCTCTGGGTTCTCCACCTCCTTGCAGGTTGCAGTCGTGGTCGTGGTCGGGCGTGGATAGAACATGTCAGATCTGCAGCGCAAACCTGCCCAAGAAAGCAAGAGAGCACATCAGAGGAGGCTGCTTGTCCAAGTAACAAAACAATCAGTCATATAAATTTTGCACAACTGTAGGTACACAAATTCAGAACCACCAACAAAAATGATGGCCCAAAAAGTCCATGATCAGGCCCAAAGTTCAATAATAATAACCCACACACAGGGTCCAAAAAGGCGACGGGTGAGAGCCGAGAGGATGATTTTGCATGGGAGGGAGTGGGGTGGTGAAAAGTGTGCAGTGATGCTCATATTGCCGGCTTTGGCATAGCAGAACACAAACTGAATAAAAATGACTTAGTTCGCCCACTTGAATAAGAATAGCAAGTCATGAAACTACTGGCGCCAACACACAGATAACGTGTATAGAAATAGTAGCTAGAAACTGACCCAGTAGCTAGAAACTACTGGCGCCCATCAACCAAGTAACAAATGAAAAGAATGGGATACTGAAGACTTATCTAATCCGGAGAAGACAACGTTGCTGCGGTTGCAGCGCAGTGACCTCGAGACTGAGAATGTGGTGCCATGGCCGGGGTTGATGCACTTGAGCGAGGTAAGCATCATAGCTCCATGAGATATGCGAGAACAATCAAGCAAGGTATGAGTCAGCAAGCATGTAGCGTGTCTTATCGATGCTGAAGAATTAAAGTAATAATGAACAGTTCTACTTTTATATAGAACCAAGGATCATGTTCAACCAGCAACAAATGTATGGAACATCACAATGTATAATTGCCAATATAAACAAGGACCATATTAGGCACATCAGTGTAAACCCACGCAAATGCTAGTAATTCCATCATATCAAGGACCATTTTATAAGGTTCATGTGTATACTAATCACTACACAAACTCCACTATGCTCATTATCATATACTACAGAATATATGAATCCTACAAGCAGTATTCGAATATAGCATTGCTAATTCACAGGCAGCAGAAACATCACTATCAAAACTGCTAAGTACAGCAGAAACATCCTATCGGGAGAAGTCATATCCCATCCGATGCCCAGTTCAGCCCCTCCAGGTTGCTGAATTTAATAAACACAGTTTGTTATTTCTGACTTGAACCATAAGAATTACAGAAATGAAGCTGACAGTAGACCAATTGCAGCCCGATGCCTGGCTACAGAGCATAAAATAAATTAGATACCACTAACAAAAAAAAACCTAGATCATAATTATTCATCAAAACGCCACCACACAAGAATCAGAACAGGAATATTACATGAACAAAATCACTTAATGTAAAAGAGGCCATCAAGTAGTAAAAGAACCGGGTGGTATGACACTACTTAAAATTGCTAACTTAAGGCAAAAGGATGTGAGCAGAATTCCGCCAACCAATTATTGAGCATTAACTTGGTTTTGTTAAACCCAATATGTGAAGGCATGTTATTCCTATGCAGCTAAATTCTGCTGCAAAAGCTACAAATACAGTAGATCACATCATCATTTGGCAAATCCTAAGCGATCATTTGCTTTCATTCAGCTAAAATCCTAGTGTACTGAGGCTGCAAAGTCACTGGGTTACACCATCATTCAGCTAATCGTGACAAGTTGCAGCAAGATGAACCATTTTAATCTCATTAACATCTAGTCATGGTGCGAATTTCGAGCAGGCGCTCGCCGAATCTGCAGCAAAACGATGGAATCTCGCACCCCACCATGATCGCGCGGCTAGATCTAGTAGGACCAACCATCGTACACGACCAGATCTGAGCAACAGAGGCAAGGGGAGGAAGCGCACGTACCGGCGCCACTCGCGGAGGAGGAATCCCTCGTCGGCCGAGTTCGGTGAAGACGGGGCCGAAGTCGGTGAAGAGGCCGTCATCCTCTGCCTCGTGGTGCATGAGGGCGGCCGCCGAGGGAGGAGAGGTAGGGGTCGACGCCGAGGGCGGCCGCGGGGATGACGGGGCCGTGGGTCAGCATGTCCGCCAGATCCCGTTGGATCTGCTTCGCCACCATCCGCACCCGCCACTCCTTGGCCATGCACTGCACCACGCGCAGCGACGTCGACGACCACGGCAGCCGCCGCACGGAGAAGGGCGCCCCAGCGGCGAGGGCACGCGGTAGCAGCGGGGACACTAGCGGCCTGCACAGAAACATCCTCGCTGGCATCACGGTGGTGGGGGATTTCGCGTCGCGGTGAGGCCGTCGGCCGTCACTGTGGGGAGTGGGAAGGGGAGGGGCGAGTGGAGGAGGGCATGGGGAACGGCGACGAGCTCCGCCGGAGGGAGGTGGTGGCGGCGATGGATCTGGACGGGAGGAGGCGAGATGGCGGCGAGGAGATGGGGGAGGAGGGGTGCGATGGGGGGAGGGGTGTGATTGGATCAGGAGGGCTAGGGTTTGGGCTGTGGTGGGGGTATCTCTTTTTTTTCCGTAGATAGATGGATGGATGGATGGATGGATGTGGGATGGTGAGATGGATGGATGGATGGATGGGCGCCATGTCATCGATCCGGGGGAAGAGTCCTGATTGGTTCGGAAAACCAGTGATTTAAAGAAGTATCTAAGTACTAAAAATATCTAAGAGATTTTGTGAAGTAGCTACCAAAAATATTTTGCAAAAGGGCACCATACAAATTTTCACTAGAGTTAGACCACATATTATGGATAAGTACCAATTTGTATGCATTTCTGATCTTTCTACCTATTTTTAATCATTTTTCCAAATCCCCAAAATGAGTTTTTTTGTGAAGGACCTACCATATATTTGTTGCAAAATTGTACCAAATCAATTTTCTAAAATACTAGCCCATATTTAATGCACGATTGACAAACTGGTTGTGTGTCAAAAGTTTTGATCTACCTCTCGTGAAAAAGACAAATTTCGGCCGATTTAGCTGGAAGTTGGTCAAATTTGAACTGTAGCTGCCTTGTAGTTTGCTCTTTATTTTTTACAAAAATCATTTCTAGGTACATAAGTATCTATTTAATCAGAGAAACACCAAAAAAATACCAAGATTCAACCACTAGCTAGGAACGGTCATTCCCGCCGTTTAGACCGCATTTTAAAACGGGCATAAAAAATTAAAAAAAAATCAAAAAGTTGGAAAACCTTCGCATTGTGTCATTATATATGACCAAGTTACCAGGAAAAATAACAAACTTGTAATACGGTAATTACTTTTAAAAAGTGTTCTCAGAAACGAGCTATCAAGCGTGAAGATTCATGGCTTTCAAGCCAAATGATCAATCTTATGGCCACATTCATGGCATAGTTTATTCAAATGATCTCATATTGTGCACAAAGGTGCATATTGGAATGGCAAACAATGTTGCCTAAGGAAGTTTTCATTTTCTTTGGACGAAAAATTCATTTTCCATTTTCGAGTGCCCAAAAGGAGGTTTCTTTGTGAAGGACCTCCCAAATAATTGTTGCAAAATTGGACCAAATAATTTTTATAAAATAATAGGTCATATTTAATGCACAATTGACTAAATGGTTGGGTGTAAAAAGTTCTGATCCACCTCTCGTGAAAAAGACAAATATCGGCCGATTCAGCTAGAAGTTGGTAAAATTTGAACTGTAGCAGCCTTGTAGTTTGCTCTTTATTTTTTACAAAAATCATTTCTAGGTACATTAGTATCTATTTTATCAAAGAAACACCAAAAAAATACCAAGATTCAACCACTAGCTAGGTACGGTCATTCCCGCCGTTTTGACCGCATTTTGAAACAGGCATAAAAAATTCAAAAAAATTCAAAAAGTTGGAAAACCTTCGCATTGTGTCATTATATATGACCAAGTTACCAGGAAAAATAATAAACTTGTAATACGGCAATTCTTTTAAAAAAGTGTTCTCAGAAATGAGCTATCATGCGTGAAGATTCATGGCTTTCAAGCCAAATGATTAATCCTATGGCCACATTCATAGCATAGTTTGTTCAAATGATCTCATATTGTGCACAAGGGTGCATCTTGGAATGGCAAACAATATTGCTTAAGGAAGTTTTCATTTTCTTTGGACGAAAAAATCATTTTCCATTTTTCGAGTGCCCAAAAGGAGGTTTTTTTGTGAAGGACCTCCCAAATAATTGTTGCAAAATTTGACCAAATCAATTTTCTAAAATACTAGGACATATTTAATGCACAATTGAAAAAATGGTTGGGTTTAAAAAGTTTTGATCCACCTCTCGTGAAAAAGACAAATTTCCGCCGATTCAGCTGGAAGCGGGTCAAATTTGAACTGCGGCTGCCTCATAGTTTGTTATTTATTTTTTCCAAAAATCATTTCTAGGTACATAAGTAACTATTTTATCATAAATACATGGTTTTGTGGCGATACGTCGAGGTTTGGGCGGTGGTCGAGGGCCCCAACTCTAGAGCGCGTAAACTCGCATGCCCATCGCGTGGTCACCGCGTGACTATGGCGTTGCCATGTGTTCTGGGCGGCCTAGGCATGTCTAGTGGGTTGGCCACTCCCCAGGTAGGTGCTAGGAAGAAAATTACAACATAAGATTCTCACGAGGAGACCGATCGATGCTCAAACATGAATTAGCAGCCAAGTGTTTGATTAGCGGTACGGGAAATGCACATGTCTAATGGGCGTAAGTTTTGGTTGAGGATGATCAGTTACGAAGAAGACCGTCTTCACAAATTTTCAGCTCAAAAGGAGGAGTCTAGGTGGTACTTGCTTTGCAAAGTACGACACTGGACATAAATACGAATGTTGAAGATGGGCTCAAAATAATGAATGGATTGAGCTGGCATTTGGTGGAGGATAGTTATTTGGGCATAGGAAAGCACTGTAGAAAATGGATACCATTTGGACATGCCAAAGTGGTACTTCCTTCACAAAGTCTTTTTTTGAACAAAATAGGAAAATGAATATTTTTGAATTATTGTTGAACTAGGCAAGGAAGGTTTTTTACATATTTTACGAAGATATGACCCAAAGAATTTATGAGATTTTTTGGGGAATTTTGGGAATGACAGAAATATAGGTTGCTTCACAACCTAGGGCAAAAACTGCCACATGGACATGACACATAGGCAAAACTGATGAGGTGGCGCCTAGTCATAGCAACCCACCACAATTTACAAGGTTATGACCATCTATATTGGTCATGATCGACTAGAAATAAGGCAGCGAACCAGTGCTATCTGCTTTATGACCATCTCGTATAAGGAAATTATGACCTTTCTGACCAAAATGGTCGTTATAGTTTAGGGTTTGGAGCCCCCCGAACAGCTTTTGACCAATTGGTCTGAAATGGTCATAGATCTATGACCAATTCTTCCAGGGTCACTAACAAAAGGTCATAAGTTGACATATTTCTTGTAGTGGGTGCGGACGGACGAACGCGGACGCCGCGGTAGCCCGCAGCTCCCCGGCGGCGAGGCGGCATGGGTCGCAGTGCGTGGCGGCGACGAAGCAGCGTGCGGCGGACGAAGCGATCAATCGCGTGTGGCAGTGTGGGAGAGTGCCGGGGGGGTGGCGTTCACCGGCGAGGTGTGCGGCTTTTATAGCCGTAGCTCGGGCGGCGAGGGGCGCATGCCAGGCGACGCGTGGCGGGCGCCCGTGGCGCCGGGCGACGTGACGGTTGGCTGCGCGGAATCAATGGGCAGGCTGACCGGCGCTGCATCTCGGCAGTGCAAGGCATCAAATGGAGGCGATGGCGCGGCAGCTTTGGCATTGATTCCCGCAGGAACCGAGGCGATGCGGACGACGAAGCAGCGTGTCGCTGACAGGATGGGCCCATCGCAGTTCGTGCCAAAAAAGACCCGTCCGGCGCCCCCAGGCGACCCCCAGCGCCCTGGGTTCCGGTTGGGTCTGCCGGCGCCAGTTTCGGCCCAATCCGGCGAAAAACGGGTTCCTGGGGGTGCGACTGGGCCATTTTTTCGGCGCCGGCGCCAAAAAAGTGGCATGGGGGGGCCTGTTGGGGGCGCGGCTGGAGATGCTCTTACATTTAGATTTTAACACCACCGAACGACCACTGTTGACATTAGAATGAGCCGCCTAACCACTATCCCTGCTCTAGTACCGGGGCCGGCTGGACTTTGTCGATGACAATCGAGAAACCTTCGTTCACGTACCACTAAGGACCAGCGCCCTGGAGCCGCGGTAGTCATTGTTGAAACCTTGCATAGATCTGAATCATTTGTGCAAACTCTTACATGCCTAATTTTATGGGAAGGTGGGAGGGAACACTAGTGCTGATATAACCTGCTACATCGGATCATAATCCACAGAAAAGACTAAGCCAATTGCATGGGCCTAAGAAGAACACATAATCATGGAATTATCAGCCAGGGTGACGATGGATGTGAAAGTATGGTTCAAGTTGCGCGGAAGTATTCGGGGATGAGGACGCATGTTCAAATTTTAGAATTAGGAAGGTTTTCTTTGAAAATGTTGCATATAGTACTGCTTGTTACTTGTACTAGATCGTTGATGGCGCGTGTTGCCGCACCCGTCGATTTTGACAATAGAATGGTCAAAAGTTACAAAATAATGGTAATACAAAATGTTAAGTTTGTGGCAAATGTATATCACTAATTAAATAGTTGGTTGGAGCTTGAATCTGATTTGTATGATTGACAGTCAGCCTATTCATTATTCATCATCAAATAGACTGCAGCTAAGTTGGACGTCCAATTAATCAAGCTAGATTAATGAAGCCTATAAACTGTGAACATCTAAGATTGCAGGTTTTCATAGACAGATAGCTCACTCGAAAGCGTTAGCAAAGATTATTATAGATAGTGCAAAACTGTTGTTGTCAAAGAATGGCCAACTTTTGCTTGGATGATACATACCAAGAATAGTTAACACCTGTCATCAGATACATGGAGTTGCTACTAGAACGGTAGAAAACCAAAAGATTAAAAACGAACCAGGAAGTGTTAGAAAGATGATATATGGCCGAGGACGGCAATACAGGTTCCATGGGCGGCTGGTAGATCTTGGCACCTCACTAGCCCTCCATGTCGCTTGAGAAGCGACACGAGTTAAAATACATCCACGCTTGGTGAAACTAATATGTGCATACTGTTGAAAAGGCACGTTATAAAATTACATCATGAGAGCGCACCCGCTCTCATGATAGCATTGTGCTATAAGGTCTGTGATACCACGCAACATATGAGCTAGTTTCTGCATTCTTGTTGGCTTCAAAGTTCTCCTTTAACGAAAAGTAACAAATATTCACTAAGTAATACTACAAGAGAAGCAGAATTAGACTGAAAAAAGAAATATACATACGATAAAACAAGACATTATATTTGAGAGAAGATACATGATAAAACAAGAGGTCTTATAATCATCATCCTTTGTACGCTGAGCAGATTCCAAGGAAAAAAATGTTGAGCAGATTGAAATGGTTCAGATAAACTAACAATTGTACCACAAATTCAATGTGTCGGGGTGATTTCAATAGAATAAACTGACCAAAAGAAGATAAAAAAAAACTATGGTGCAATTTATATACAGATGCACTGAGAGAAATATAGAATTCTCATAACAATCTAACCCGCGGATAGTCTGCATATGAATTTGTGACCTGGATAAGTACACATGCTCCCATGTAGAGGAGTGCACTTTTGCCTCTTCACAAGTTGTATAGTGAGTTAATTGGGCCATAGAGTAGATCTTGGACAAGAAGAGCCACTTGACTTATGTTTTCCAGCTATCAATAATTGGACATGGTGAACACTGGCTAAGAACACAAAAAATCACAAAGTGAAAGTCCATTCAACCCACAGGGAAAAGTCTTATGCTCATCTCCATACATGTAAGCTGAATAAGCTAAAAAAGGACGGACAAAGTAAATCATATTGCATGATTTAGAGGGGTGATCAGTATGGTTTCAGGAGAGGTAGTGGGGTGTGAAATGGAATATATAACTTAAAAATGAAGGGCCGCTCAGCCTCTCTATTTTGCCACTAAATTTCAATTGGTGGATAAATCATTATAAAAAAAGTCCCGAAGCACAATATCTAGTAAGTATTACTGATTGTCAGGGTTCGAACTTCCAAAATTTAAAGGGAGTTATGTTCTTAAAACTTGTTATGACGCAACAAATGCTCCAATGTGATACTTGTTAATGTAATCAGCAAATGCTTCCTACACAGCCAAAAATTTAAATGAATTATCAGATTTACCAGAAAGTTAATAATATGGTCACATGAGTTAAATAGGAGTAGCACTACAAATAACTTAATACCAGAAGGAAAAACACTGACATCCAGAATCAACAAACTTTCCATACAAATATCACTTCACTAGTAGATAAAGGGTCATCAGACCCGGTTCATTTGGGCCTTTAGCCCCGGTTCCAGAACCGGGACAAGAGGGTCGGTACTAATGCTCTGACCCTTTAGTCCCGGTTCAATCCAGAACCGGGGCAGAAGGGTGTCCATGTGGCCTGTGCGCCGAGCCCAGGCAGGAGGGGCTTTAGTCCCGGTTGATGGTACCAACCGGGACCAAAAGGCATCCACGTGTCAGCATTTCTGTGGCTGTGGTTTTTGTTTTTTTTTTGAAAGGGGAGGGGGGGTTGGAGGTTTTG
>LR738716.1:342436955-342456362 GCA_902687465.1 Secale cereale | reverse complement strand
GGGGGGGGGGACGTTTGTTGGGAAACGTAGTATTTTCAAAATTTTCCTACGATCACGCAAGATCTATCTACTAGATGCATAGCAACGAGCGGGAGAGTGTGTCTATGTACCCTCGTAGACCGCGAGCGGAAGCGTCAAGTGACGCGGTTGATGTAGTCGAACTTCTTCGTGATCCAACCGATCAAGCACCGAACGTACGGCACCTCCGCGTTCAGCACACGTTCAACTTGATGACGTCCCACGAGCTCTTGATCCAGTTGAGCTTCACGGGAGAGTTTCGTCAGCACGACGGCGTGGTGACTGATATGATGAAGTTACCGGCGCAGGGCTTCGCCTAAGCACTGCGACAGTATGACCGAGGTGTGTTTCTGTGGAGGGGGCACCGCACACGGCTAAAGCAATTCAACTTGTGTGTCTTTGGGTGCCCCCCTGCCCCCGTATATAAAGGAGCAAGGGGGAGGCCGGCCGACCCTCTATGGCGCGCCAGGAGAGTTAATCCTACTAGGAATAGGATTGCAATCCTATTCCTAGTAGGAGTCCACCAAGAAGGAGAGGGGGGAGGAAGGAGAGGCAGAGGGAAAGAGGGGCCGCGCCCCCCTCCCCTAGTCCTATTCGGACTGCCCCTAGGGAGGGGGCGCGCCACCTCCTGGCTGCTGCCCTCTTTCTCCCCTATGGCCCACCAGGGCCCAACATTCCCCGGGGGGTTCCGGTAACCCCCCCGGCACTCCGGTAAATTCCAAAACTTTCCAGAACACTTCCGGTGTCCGAATATAGTCGTCCAATATATCAATATTTACATCTCGGACATTCCGAGACCCCTCGTCATGTCCGTGATCTCATCTGGAACTCCGAACTACCTTCAGTACATCAAAACTCATAAACTCATAATACCGATCGTCATCAAACGTTAAGCGTGCGGACCCTATGGGTTCGAGAACTATGTAGACATGACCGAGACTCATCTCCGGTCAATATCCAATAGCGGAACCTGGATGCTCATATTGGCTCCTATATATTCAATGAAGATCTTTATTGGTCAAACCGCATAACAACATACGTTGTTCCCTTTGTCATCGGTATGTTACTTGCCCGAGATTCGATCGTCGGTATCTCAATACCTAGTTCAATCTCGTTACCCGGCAAGTATCTTTACTCGTTCCGTAATACTTCATCTCGTGACTAACTCATTAGTCATTTGCTTGCAAGGCTTATTATGTTGTGTATTACCGAGAGGGCCCAGAGATACCTCTCCGACACTCGGAGTGACAAATCCTATTCTTGATCTATGGCAACACCACGAACACTTTCGGAGACACCTTTAGAGCATCTTTATGATCACCCAGTTATGTTGTGACGTTTGATAGCACACAAGGTGTTCCTACGATATTCGGGAGTTGCATAATCTCATAGTCATAGGAACATGTATAAGTGATGAAGAAAGCAATAGCAGTAAAACTAAACGATCATAGTGCTAAGCTAACGGATGGGTCTTGTCCATCACATCATTCTCCTAATGATGTGATCCCGTTGATCAAATGACAACTCATGTCTATGGCTAAAAAACATAGCCATCTTTGATCAATGAGCTAGTCTAGTAGAGGCATACTAGGGACATACTGTTTTGTCTATGTATTCACACATGCACTAAGTTTCCGGTTAATACAATTCTAGCATGAATAAAAGACATTTATCATGATATAAGGAAATACAAATAACATCTTTATTATTGCCTCTAGGGCATATTTCCTTCAGTCTCCCACTTGAACTAGAGTCAATAATCTAGATTACAAAGTAATGACCCTAACACCCATGGAGCCTTGGTGTTGATCATGTTTTGCCCGTGGAAGAGGCTTAGTTAATAGGTCTGCAACATCCAGATCCGTATGTATCTTGCAAATCTCTATGTCTCCCTCCTTGACTAGATCGCGGATGGAATTGAAGCGTCTCTTGATGTGCTTTGTCTCTTGTGAAACCTGGATTCCTTCGCCAAGGCTATTGCTCTAGTGTTGTCACAAAAGATTTTCATTGGACCCGATGCACTAGGTATAACACCTAGATCGGATATGAACTCCCTCATCTAGACTCCTTCATTTGCTGCTTCCGAAGCAGCTATGTATTCCGCTTCACACGTAGATCCCGCCACGACGCTCTGCTTGGAACTGCACCAACTGATAGCTCCGCCGTTCAATAAAAATACATATCCGGTTTGTGACTTAGAGTCATCTGGATCAGTGTCAAAGCTAGAATCGACGTAACCGTTTACGACGAGCTCTTTGTCACCTCCATACACGAGAAACATATCCTTTATCCTTTTCAGGTATTTTAGGATGTTCTTGACCACTGTCCAGTGATCCACTCCTGGATTACTTTGGTACCTCCCTGCTAGACTTATAGCAAGGCACACATCAGGCTGGTACACAACATTCCATACATGATAGATCCTATGGCTGAGGCATAGGGAATGACTTTCATTTTCTCTCTATCTTCTGCAGTGGTCGGGCATTGAGTCTTACTCAACTTCATACCTTGTAACACAGGCAAGAACCCTTTCTTTGACAGATCCATTTTCAACTTCTTCAAAACTTTATCAAGGTATGTGCTTTGTGGAAGTCCAATTAAGCGTCTTGATCTATCTCTATAGATCTTGATGCCTATTATGTAAGCAGCTTCTCTGAGGTCTTTCATTGAAAAACTCTTATTTAAATATCCTTTTATGCTATCCAGAAATTGTACATCATTTCCAATCAACAATATGTCATCCACATATAATATCAGAAATGTTGTAGAGCTCCCACTCACTTTCTTGTAAATACAGACATCTCCAAAAGTCTGTATAAAACCATATGCTTTGATCACCTCATCAAAACGTATATTCCAACTCCGAGATGCTTGCACCAATCCATAGATGGATCGCTAGAGCTTGCACATTTTGTTAGCACCTTTTGGATCGACAAAACCTTCTGGTTGCATCATATACAACTCTTCTTTGAGATATCCATTCAGGAATGCAGTTTTGACATCCATTTGCCAGATTTCATAACCATAAAATGCGGCAATTGCTAACATGATTCGGACAGACTTAAGCATCGCTACAGGTGAGAAAGTCTCATCGTAGTCAACTCCTTGAACTTGTCGAAAACCCTTTCGCAACAAGTCGAGCTTTGTAAACAGTAACATTACCGTCTGTGTCGGTCTTCCTCTTGAAGATCCATTTATTTTCGATGGCTTGCCGATCATCGGGCATGTCAACCAAAGTCCACACTTTGTTCTCATACATGGATCCCATCTCAGATTTCATGGCCTCAAGCCATTTTGCGGAATCTGGACTCATCATCGCTTCCGCATAGTTCGTAGGTTCATCATGGTCCGGTAACATGAGTTCCAGAACTGGGTTGCCGTACCACTCTGGTGCGGAACGTACTCTGGTTGATCTACGACGTTCAGCAGAAATTTGATGTGAAGTTTCATGATCATCATCATTAGCTTCCTCACTAATTGGTGTAGGAATCACTGGAACTAGTTTATGTGATGTTCTACTTTCCAATTCAGGAGAAGGTACAATTACCTCATCAAGTTTTACTTTCCTCCCACTCACTTCTTTCGAGAGAAACTCCTTCTCTAGAAAGGATCCATTCTTAGCAACGAATGTCTTGCCTTCGGATCTGTGATAGAAGGTGTACCCAACAGTCTCTTTTGGGTGTCCTATGAAGACACATTTCTCCGACTTGGGTTCGAGCTTATCAGGTTGAAGTTTTTTCACATAAGCATCAGCCCCAAACTTTAAGAAACGACAACTTTGGTTTCTTGCCAAACCATAGTTCATAAGGTGTCGTCTCAACGGATTTAGATGGTGCCCTATTTAACGTGAATGCAGCTGTCTCTAAAGCATAACCCCAAAACGATAGTGGTAAATCCGTAAGAGACATCATAGATCGCACCATATCTAATAAAGTACGGTTATGACGTTCGGACACACCATTACGATGTGGTGTTCCGGGTGGCGTGAGTTGTGAAACTATTCCACATTGTTTCAAATGAAGACCAAACTCGTAACTCAAATATTCACCTCCACGATCAGATCGCAGAAACTTTGTTTTCTTGTTACGATGATTCTCTACTTCACTCTGAAATTCTTTGAACTTTTCAAATGTTTCAGACTTGTGCTTCATTAAGTAGATATACCCATATCTACTCAAATCATCAGTGAAGGTCAGAAAATAATGATACCATCCGCGAGCTTCAATACTCATTGGTCCGCATACATCAGTATGTATGATTTCCAACAAATCTGTTGCTCGCTCCACAGTTCTGGAGAACGGAGTTTTAGTCATCTTGCCCATGAGGCACGGTTCGCAAGCACCAAGTGATTCATAATCAAGTGATTCCAGAAGTCCATCACTATGGAGTTTCTTCATGCGTTTTACACCAATATGACCTAAACGGCAGTGCCACAAATAAGTTGCACTATCATTATCAACCTTGCATCTTTTGGCTTCAATATTATGAATATGTGTATCACTACAATCGAGATCCAACAAGAATAGACCACTCTTCAAGGGTGCATGACCATAAAATATATTATTCATAAAATAGAACAACCATTATTCTCTGTTTTAAATGAATAACCGTCTCGCAACAAACAAGATCCAGATAAAATGTTCATGCTTAACGCTGGCACCAAATAACAATTATTCAGGTCTAAAACTAATCCCGAAGGTAGATGTAGAGGTAGCGTGCCGACGTCGATCACATCGACTTTGGAACCATTTCCCACGTGCATCGTCACCTCGTCCTTAGCCAATCCTCGTTGAATCCGTAGTCCCTGTTTCGAGTTACAAATATTAGCAACCGAACAGGTATCAAATACCCAGGTACTACTACGAGCATTAGTAAGGTACACATCAATAACATGTATATCACATATACCTTTGTTCACCTTGCCATCCTTCTTATCCGCCAAATACTTGGGGCAGTTCCGCTTCCACTGTCCAGTCCCTTTGCAGTAGAAGCACTCAGTTTCAGGCTTGGCTCCAGACTTGGGTTTCTTCGCGGGAGTAGCAACTGTCTTGCTATTCTTCTTGAAGTTCCCCTTCTTTCCCTTGCCCTTTTTCTTGAAACTAGTGGTCTTGTTAACCATCAACACTTCATGCTCATTTTTGATTTCTACCTCCGCAGCTTTGTGCATATTGAAGAGCTCGGTAATTGTCTTCTGCATCCCTTGCATATTATAGTTCATCACGAAGCCTTTATAGCTTGGTGGAAGTGATTGAAGAACTCTATCAATAACACTATCCTCGTCAACTTTGCAACCAAGTTGAGTCATATGATTGTAGTACCCAGACGTTGTGAGCAAGTGTTCACTGATAGGACTATTCTCCTCCATCTTGCAGCTATAGAACTTATTGGAAATCTTATATTTCTCAATCCAGGCATTTTCTTGAAATATTAACTTCAACTCCTGGAACATCTCATATGGTCCATGATGTTCAAAACGTCGTTGAAGTCCCGGTTCTAAGCCGTAAAGAATGGCACACTGAACTATCGTGTAGTCATCAGACCGCGTCTGCCAGACGTTCAGAGCGTCTACATTAGCGGGAGGGGGCTTGTCACCTAGCGGTGCTTCAAGGACATAGTTCTTCTGTGCAGCAATGAGGATAATCCTCAAGTTACGGACCCAGTCCGTGTAATTGCTACCATCATCTTTCAATTTAGCTTTCTCTAGGAATGCATTAAAATTCAAAGGAATGGTAGCACGAGCCATTGATCTACAACAACATAGATATGCAAAAAAAAACTATCAGGACTAAGTTCATGATAAATTAAAGTTCAATTTAATCATATTACTTAAGAACTCCCACTTAGATAGACATCCCTCCGGTCATCTAAATGATCACGTGATCAAAATCAACTAAACCATGTCCGATCATCACGTGAGATGGAGTAGTTTCAATGGTGAACATCTTATGTTGATCATATCTACTATATGATTCACGCTCGACCTTTCTGTCTCAAGTGTTCCGAGGCCATATCTGTATATGCTAGGCTCGTCAAGTTTAACCCGAGTATTTTGCGTGTGCAAAACTGGCTTACACCCGTTGTATTTGAACGTAGAGCTTATCACACCCGATCATCACGTGGTGTCTCGGCACGACAAACTTTCGCAACGGTGCATACTCAGGGAGAACACTTATACCTTGAAATTTTGTAAGGGATCATCTTATAATGCTACCGTTGTACTAAACCAAATAAGAAGCATAATAAGATAAACATCACATGCAATCAAAATATGTGACATGATATGGCCATCATCATCTTGTGCTTTTGATCTCCATCTTCAAAGCACCTTCATGATCACCTTCGTCACCGGTGCGACACCTTGATCTCCATCGTAGCATCGTTGTCATCTCGCCAACTATTGCTTCTACGACTATCGCTACCGCTTAGTGATAAAGTAAAGCAATTACATGGCGATTGCATTTCATACAATAAAGCGGCAACCATATGGCTCCTGCCAGTTGCCGATAACTTTACAAAACATGATCATCTCATACAAAGCCATATAACTCATCATGTCTTGACCATATCACATCACAACATGCCCTGCAAAAACAAGTTAGACGTCCTCTACTTTGTTGTTGCAAGTTTTACGTGGCTGCTACGGGCTAAGCAAGAACCGTTCTTACCTACGCATACAAAACCACAACGATGTTTAGTCAAGTATGTGATGTTTTAACCTTCACAAGGACCGGGCGTAGCCACACTCGATTCAGCAAAAGTGAGAGAGGCAGACACACGCCAGTCACATTTAAGCAATGAGTGCTCATAACGGTGAAACCAGTCTTGCGTAAGCGTACGCGTAATGTCCGTCCGGGCCGCTTAATCTCACAATACCGGCGAAGCAAAGTATGACATGCTGGTAAGCAGTATGACTAGTATCGCCCACAACTCATTGTGTTCTACTCGTGCATATCATCTACGCATAGACCTGGCTCATGATGCCACTGTTGGGAAATGTAGTATTTTCAAAATTTTCCTACTATCACGCAAGATCTATCTACTAGATGCATAGCAACGAGGGGGAGAGTGTGTCTACGTACCCTCGTAGACCGGGAGCGGAAGCGTCAAGTGACGCGGTTGATGTAGTCGAACTTCTTCGCGATCCAACCGATCAAGCACCGAACGTACGGCACCTCCGCATTCAGCACACATTCATCTTGATGACGTCCCACAAGCTCTTGATCTAGTTGAGCTTCACGGGAGAGTATCGTCAGCACGACGGCGTGGTGACTGATATGATGAAGTTATCGACGCAGGGCTTCGCCTAAGCACTGCGACAGTATGACTGAGGTGTGTTTCTGTGGAGGGGGGCACCGCACACGGCAAAAACAATTCAACTTGTGTGTCTTTGGGTGCCCCCCTGCCCCCGTATATTAAGGAGCAAGGGGGAAGGCCGGCCGGCCCTCTATGGCGCGCCAGGAGAGGCAATCCTACTAGGAATAGGATTGCAATCCTATTCCTAGTAGGAGTCCACCAAGAAGGAGAGGGAGAGGGAAAGAGGGGCCGCGCCCCCCTCCCCTAGTCCTATTCGGACTGCACCTAGGGAGGGGGCGCGCCACCTCCTATCTGCTGCCCTCTTTCTCCCCTATGGCCCACCAGGGCCCAACATTCCCCCGGGGGGTTCCAGTAACCCCCCTGGCACTTCGGTAAATTCCGAAAATTTCCAGAACACTTACGGTGTCCGAATATATTCGTCCAATATATCAATCTTTACATCTCGGACACTCCGAGACTCCTCGTCATGTCCGTGATATCATCCGGGACTCCGAACTACCTTCGGTACATCAAAACTCATAAACTCATAATACCGATCGTCATCAAACGTTAAGCGTGCGGACCCTACGGGTTCAAGAACTATGTAGACATGACCGAGACTCATCTCCGGTCAATAACCAATAGCGGAACCTGGATGCTCATATTGGCTCCTACATATTCTACGAGGATCTTTATCGGTCAAACCGCATAACAACATACGTTGTTCCCTTTGTCATCGGTATGTTACTTGCCCGAGATTTGATCGTCGGTATCTCAATACCTAATTCAATCTCGTTACCGGCAAGTCTCTTTACTCGTTTCCTAATACATCATCTCGTGACTAACTCATTAGTCATTTGCTTGCAAGGCTTATTATGATGTGTATTACCGAGAGGGCCCAGAGATACCTCTCTGACACTCGGAGTGACAAATCCTATTCTTGATCTATGCCAACACCACGAACACTTTCGGAGACACCTGTAGAGCATCTTTATGATCACCCAGTTACGTTGTGACGTTTGATAGCACACAAGGTGTTCCTACGATATTCGGGAGTTGCATAATCTCATAGCCATAGAAACATGTATAAGTCATGAAGAAAGCTAACGGCTGGGTCTTGTCCATCACATCATTCTCCTAATGATGTGATCCCGTTAATCAAATGACAACTCATGTCTATGGCTAGGAAACATAGTTATCTTTGATCAATGAGCTAGTCTAGTAGAGGCATACTACGGACATACTGTTTTGTCTATGTATTCACACATTCACTAAGTTTCCGGTCAATACAATTCTAGCATGAATAAAATACATTTATCATGATATAAGGAAATACAAAAAACATCTTTATTATTGCCTCTAGGGCATATTTCCTTCAATGTTCTGTATTCACAGCGTTATAAAAGGATATCCATCCCTTTCATCAGGCCCACGCTTCCCTCAAGTTAGAGTTCTTCAATCTCCCTAGCCCCAGCTTCCTCATCTCCTGCGCCCGCCGTTCTTCGTGCCTCGACCACTACTTCCTTCCCTAGCAATGGCTGGATCCGGTGCCAAGGGCAAGTGGGATGCCTCTACGGTTACTGAAAAAACCATGGAGGATCTTCGAAACGCGGGCTATCTCGCTGTTGATATTGCGCACGGAGTCCCTGCCAAGGGCCAGGTGGTTCCCGTCCCAGAGGCGGGTGAGAGAGTCGTGTTCCTCTCGCATTTTGTTAGGGGGCTAGGGTTTCCGCTCCACCCCTTTGTTCGGGGTTTGCTGTTTTTCTACGAATTAGATTTGTTGGGGAACATAGTATTTAAAAATAAATCCTACGATCACACAAGATCTATCTAGGAGAAGCACATCAACGAGCGGGGAGAGAGTGTCTACGTACCCTCGTAGACCGAAAGCGGAAGCGTCTAGTGACGCAGTTGAAGTTGTCGAAACGTAGGGCTGCTCTGCATTTAGCACACGTTCATCTCGATGACGTCCCAGAAGCTCTTGATCCAGTTGAGCCTCACGGGAGAGTTTCTTCAGCACGACGGCGTGGTGACGGTGATGAAGCTATCCGCCTTCCACGCTCTCTTGTCCTCGCGATAGGCCGCTCGCTCCTCCCTCCTCTTTTTCCTCTTCGCCCTCTTCTCGGCCAAGAACTGGTGCTCGTTGATGATGTCTTGCGGGAAGTTTTGGCGCCACGTCGCCGTGGCTTCCTCATCAGGCACTACAAGAAATATGTCAACTTGTGACCACCACTATTGGTCACTGAATGGTCACAAATTTCCATTTGTGACCTTTTTGTGACCAAAAACATAAGGTCAAAAGCTGGCCGTCATAAACTGACTATAGCGACCTTTCTTCTGGAATGGTCGCAAACGTTTATGACCAAAATATGCCTACTATCGTGTTTTGGTCACTAGCAGCCTCCCCAGACCACGTAGGCATCCAGCGTGGCAAGCTGGTGTGGCACAAGAATCGGCCCGGTCCAATTCGGTGTTTTACATGGGCCGAGCCCATTAATTCAGCCCATTTGTATTTTTTCCTATGATTTTTTTGTCAGCTTCATGGACCTAGCCCAACAATTTGGCCTTTTTATTTTCTGGGTCGTGGCCTTTTTACGAACCATTTCATTAAGCCTATTTTTCCGGTTTTTCTGAAATACACAATGTTGTGATCCACTATAGTTTGGGCCACAGCCTTTTTAGAGCCCGAATATTATTTTGTCAAGTAGAACATTTGGTTTTTTTCATTCACAGCTTTCAATTTACACATTTGAACAGCAAAAAATCAATAAATCTCTCAATTAACTGATTAAATACAGAAATCATCCAATCAAATACTCACAAGAGCACATACACGTTTGCACATCCAACAAGTGCACATACAATCAAAAACAGATACACAAGCACCAAAACTTGGTGGCAACATCAACTAAAACTATGGCGCACATCTCCAAGCTTCGTCTAATCTTCTGTCACAGCAGCAACCTCGCCGACATTAGATCCTGATCAAGATAAGCTATTAGTGAAATACACTGGAAGTAAATAAGGCTAAAATTTATACATACATGCCATCACAATTAATATAGCATTATGAGTTCACCATCAGCCCTGACTAATGTATACTCTACATATCATATAGATATAGTATGGCGGAGCTGTAAAGGTAGTTCCTCATTGCAATTCAATCAGGTTATAATATTGCAAGGCCAGAGAGCATTTGATTATGTGTAGGGACTAGCTGAACTGACCATCATCTTGCTTAACCCAGCCAAGCTAGTGGCCAGAATCTGCACTTGTCCCCTTGCGTGTAAAGACAACAATTAAGTCCTAGATGCCATTTCTTTGGCACAGAAGAATCAACTGCAAATAAACAAGAACACATCTCTTAGTTGTAGGCACAACTTAGTCAGCATTGGTAGTCCTTACAGGGCAGGAGGATGAAGAAAAAGGTTGAGATTTAGGATGACAACCTTGGATTGACGGCAGCCTGGGTTGTGGTGTTTGCTCTGGGTTCTCCACCTCCTTGCAGGTTGCAGTCGTGGTCGTGGTCGGGCGTGGATAGAACATGTCAGATCTGCAGCGCAAACCTGCCCAAGAAAGCAAGAGAGCACATCAGAGGAGGCTGCTTGTCCAAGTAACAAAACAATCAGTCATATAAATTTTGCACAACTGTAGGTACACAAATTCAGAACCACCAACAAAAATGATGGCCCAAAAAGTCCATGATCAGGCCCAAAGTTCAATAATAATAACCCACACACAGGGTCCAAAAAGGCGACGGGTGAGAGCCGAGAGGATGATTTTGCATGGGAGGGAGTGGGGTGGTGAAAAGTGTGCAGTGATGCTCATATTGCCGGCTTTGGCATAGCAGAACACAAACTGAATAAAAATGACTTAGTTCGCCCACTTGAATAAGAATAGCAAGTCATGAAACTACTGGCGCCAACACACAGATAACGTGTATAGAAATAGTAGCTAGAAACTGACCCAGTAGCTAGAAACTACTGGCGCCCATCAACCAAGTAACAAATGAAAAGAATGGGATACTGAAGACTTATCTAATCCGGAGAAGACAACGTTGCTGCGGTTGCAGCGCAGTGACCTCGAGACTGAGAATGTGGTGCCATGGCCGGGGTTGATGCACTTGAGCGAGGTAAGCATCATAGCTCCATGAGATATGCGAGAACAATCAAGCAAGGTATGAGTCAGCAAGCATGTAGCGTGTCTTATCGATGCTGAAGAATTAAAGTAATAATGAACAGTTCTACTTTTATATAGAACCAAGGATCATGTTCAACCAGCAACAAATGTATGGAACATCACAATGTATAATTGCCAATATAAACAAGGACCATATTAGGCACATCAGTGTAAACCCACGCAAATGCTAGTAATTCCATCATATCAAGGACCATTTTATAAGGTTCATGTGTATACTAATCACTACACAAACTCCACTATGCTCATTATCATATACTACAGAATATATGAATCCTACAAGCAGTATTCGAATATAGCATTGCTAATTCACAGGCAGCAGAAACATCACTATCAAAACTGCTAAGTACAGCAGAAACATCCTATCGGGAGAAGTCATATCCCATCCGATGCCCAGTTCAGCCCCTCCAGGTTGCTGAATTTAATAAACACAGTTTGTTATTTCTGACTTGAACCATAAGAATTACAGAAATGAAGCTGACAGTAGACCAATTGCAGCCCGATGCCTGGCTACAGAGCATAAAATAAATTAGATACCACTAACAAAAAAAAACCTAGATCATAATTATTCATCAAAACGCCACCACACAAGAATCAGAACAGGAATATTACATGAACAAAATCACTTAATGTAAAAGAGGCCATCAAGTAGTAAAAGAACCGGGTGGTATGACACTACTTAAAATTGCTAACTTAAGGCAAAAGGATGTGAGCAGAATTCCGCCAACCAATTATTGAGCATTAACTTGGTTTTGTTAAACCCAATATGTGAAGGCATGTTATTCCTATGCAGCTAAATTCTGCTGCAAAAGCTACAAATACAGTAGATCACATCATCATTTGGCAAATCCTAAGCGATCATTTGCTTTCATTCAGCTAAAATCCTAGTGTACTGAGGCTGCAAAGTCACTGGGTTACACCATCATTCAGCTAATCGTGACAAGTTGCAGCAAGATGAACCATTTTAATCTCATTAACATCTAGTCATGGTGCGAATTTCGAGCAGGCGCTCGCCGAATCTGCAGCAAAACGATGGAATCTCGCACCCCACCATGATCGCGCGGCTAGATCTAGTAGGACCAACCATCGTACACGACCAGATCTGAGCAACAGAGGCAAGGGGAGGAAGCGCACGTACCGGCGCCACTCGCGGAGGAGGAATCCCTCGTCGGCCGAGTTCGGTGAAGACGGGGCCGAAGTCGGTGAAGAGGCCGTCATCCTCTGCCTCGTGGTGCATGAGGGCGGCCGCCGAGGGAGGAGAGGTAGGGGTCGACGCCGAGGGCGGCCGCGGGGATGACGGGGCCGTGGGTCAGCATGTCCGCCAGATCCCGTTGGATCTGCTTCGCCACCATCCGCACCCGCCACTCCTTGGCCATGCACTGCACCACGCGCAGCGACGTCGACGACCACGGCAGCCGCCGCACGGAGAAGGGCGCCCCAGCGGCGAGGGCACGCGGTAGCAGCGGGGACACTAGCGGCCTGCACAGAAACATCCTCGCTGGCATCACGGTGGTGGGGGATTTCGCGTCGCGGTGAGGCCGTCGGCCGTCACTGTGGGGAGTGGGAAGGGGAGGGGCGAGTGGAGGAGGGCATGGGGAACGGCGACGAGCTCCGCCGGAGGGAGGTGGTGGCGGCGATGGATCTGGACGGGAGGAGGCGAGATGGCGGCGAGGAGATGGGGGAGGAGGGGTGCGATGGGGGGAGGGGTGTGATTGGATCAGGAGGGCTAGGGTTTGGGCTGTGGTGGGGGTATCTCTTTTTTTTCCGTAGATAGATGGATGGATGGATGGATGGATGTGGGATGGTGAGATGGATGGATGGATGGATGGGCGCCATGTCATCGATCCGGGGGAAGAGTCCTGATTGGTTCGGAAAACCAGTGATTTAAAGAAGTATCTAAGTACTAAAAATATCTAAGAGATTTTGTGAAGTAGCTACCAAAAATATTTTGCAAAAGGGCACCATACAAATTTTCACTAGAGTTAGACCACATATTATGGATAAGTACCAATTTGTATGCATTTCTGATCTTTCTACCTATTTTTAATCATTTTTCCAAATGCCCAAAATGAGTTTTTTTGTGAAGGACCTACCATATATTTGTTGCAAAATTGTACCAAATCAATTTTCTAAAATACTAGCCCATATTTAATGCACGATTGACAAACTGGTTGTGTGTCAAAAGTTTTGATCTACCTCTCGTGAAAAAGACAAATTTCGGCCGATTTAGCTGGAAGTTGGTCAAATTTGAACTGTAGCTGCCTTGTAGTTTGCTCTTTATTTTTTACAAAAATCATTTCTAGGTACATAAGTATCTATTTAATCAGAGAAACACCAAAAAAATACCAAGATTCAACCACTAGCTAGGAACGGTCATTCCCGCCGTTTAGACCGCATTTTAAAACGGGCATAAAAAATTAAAAAAAAAATCAAAAAGTTGGAAAACCTTCGCATTGTGTCATTATATATGACCAAGTTACCAGGAAAAATAACAAACTTGTAATACGGTAATTACTTTTAAAAAGTGTTCTCAGAAACGAGCTATCAAGCGTGAAGATTCATGGCTTTCAAGCCAAATGATCAATCTTATGGCCACATTCATGGCATAGTTTATTCAAATGATCTCATATTGTGCACAAAGGTGCATATTGGAATGGCAAACAATGTTGCCTAAGGAAGTTTTCATTTTCTTTGGACGAAAAATTCATTTTCCATTTTCGAGTGCCCAAAAGGAGGTTTCTTTGTGAAGGACCTCCCAAATAATTGTTGCAAAATTGGACCAAATAATTTTTATAAAATAATAGGTCATATTTAATGCACAATTGACTAAATGGTTGGGTGTAAAAAGTTCTGATCCACCTCTCGTGAAAAAGACAAATATCGGCCGATTCAGCTAGAAGTTGGTAAAATTTGAACTGTAGCAGCCTTGTAGTTTGCTCTTTATTTTTTACAAAAATCATTTCTAGGTACATTAGTATCTATTTTATCAAAGAAACACCAAAAAAATACCAAGATTCAACCACTAGCTAGGTACGGTCATTCCCGCCGTTTTGACCGCATTTTGAAACAGGCATAAAAAATTCAAAAAAATTCAAAAAGTTGGAAAACCTTCGCATTGTGTCATTATATATGACCAAGTTACCAGGAAAAATAATAAACTTGTAATACGGCAATTCTTTTAAAAAAGTGTTCTCAGAAATGAGCTATCATGCGTGAAGATTCATGGCTTTCAAGCCAAATGATTAATCCTATGGCCACATTCATAGCATAGTTTGTTCAAATGATCTCATATTGTGCACAAGGGTGCATCTTGGAATGGCAAACAATATTGCTTAAGGAAGTTTTCATTTTCTTTGGACGAAAAAATCATTTTCCATTTTTCGAGTGCCCAAAAGGAGGTTTTTTTGTGAAGGACCTCCCAAATAATTGTTGCAAAATTTGACCAAATCAATTTTCTAAAATACTAGGACATATTTAATGCACAATTGAAAAAATGGTTGGGTTTAAAAAGTTTTGATCCACCTCTCGTGAAAAAGACAAATTTCCGCCGATTCAGCTGGAAGCGGGTCAAATTTGAACTGCGGCTGCCTCATAGTTTGTTATTTATTTTTTCCAAAAATCATTTCTAGGTACATAAGTAACTATTTTATCATAAATACATGGTTTTGTGGCGATACGTCGAGGTTTGGGCGGTGGTCGAGGGCCCCAACTCTAGAGCGCGTAAACTCGCATGCCCATCGCGTGGTCACCGCGTGACTATGGCGTTGCCATGTGTTCTGGGCGGCCTAGGCATGTCTAGTGGGTTGGCCACTCCCCAGGTAGGTGCTAGGAAGAAAATTACAACATAAGATTCTCACGAGGAGACCGATCGATGCTCAAACATGAATTAGCAGCCAAGTGTTTGATTAGCGGTACGGGAAATGCACATGTCTAATGGGCGTAAGTTTTGGTTGAGGATGATCAGTTACGAAGAAGACCGTCTTCACAAATTTTCAGCTCAAAAGGAGGAGTCTAGGTGGTACTTGCTTTGCAAAGTACGACACTGGACATAAATACGAATGTTGAAGATGGGCTCAAAATAATGAATGGATTGAGCTGGCATTTGGTGGAGGATAGTTATTTGGGCATAGGAAAGCACTGTAGAAAATGGATACCATTTGGACATGCCAAAGTGGTACTTCCTTCACAAAGTCTTTTTTTGAACAAAATAGGAAAATGAATATTTTTGAATTATTGTTGAACTAGGCAAGGAAGGTTTTTTACATATTTTACGAAGATATGACCCAAAGAATTTATGAGATTTTTTGGGGAATTTTGGGAATGACAGAAATATAGGTTGCTTCACAACCTAGGGCAAAAACTGCCACATGGACATGACACATAGGCAAAACTGATGAGGTGGCGCCTAGTCATAGCAACCCACCACAATTTACAAGGTTATGACCATCTATATTGGTCATGATCGACTAGAAATAAGGCAGCGAACCAGTGCTATCTGCTTTATGACCATCTCGTATAAGGAAATTATGACCTTTCTGACCAAAATGGTCGTTATAGTTTAGGGTTTGGAGCCCCCCGAACAGCTTTTGACCAATTGGTCTGAAATGGTCATAGATCTATGACCAATTCTTCCAGGGTCACTAACAAAAGGTCATAAGTTGACATATTTCTTGTAGTGGGTGCGGACGGACGAACGCGGACGCCGCGGTAGCCCGCAGCTCCCCGGCGGCGAGGCGGCATGGGTCGCAGTGCGTGGCGGCGACGAAGCAGCGTGCGGCGGACGAAGCGATCAATCGCGTGTGGCAGTGTGGGAGAGTGCCGGGGGGGTGGCGTTCACCGGCGAGGTGTGCGGCTTTTATAGCCGTAGCTCGGGCGGCGAGGGGCGCATGCCAGGCGACGCGTGGCGGGCGCCCGTGGCGCCGGGCGACGTGACGGTTGGCTGCGCGGAATCAATGGGCAGGCTGACCGGCGCTGCATCTCGGCAGTGCAAGGCATCAAATGGAGGCGATGGCGCGGCAGCTTTGGCATTGATTCCCGCAGGAACCGAGGCGATGCGGACGACGAAGCAGCGTGTCGCTGACAGGATGGGCCCATCGCAGTTCGTGCCAAAAAAGACCCGTCCGGCGCCCCCAGGCGACCCCCAGCGCCCTGGGTTCCGGTTGGGTCTGCCGGCGCCAGTTTCGGCCCAATCCGGCGAAAAACGGGTTCCTGGGGGTGCGACTGGGCCATTTTTTCGGCGCCGGCGCCAAAAAAGTGGCATGGGGGGGCCTGTTGGGGGCGCGGCTGGAGATGCTCTTACATTTAGATTTTAACACCACCGAACGACCACTGTTGACATTAGAATGAGCCGCCTAACCACTATCCCTGCTCTAGTACCGGGGCCGGCTGGACTTTGTCGATGACAATCGAGAAACCTTCGTTCACGTACCACTAAGGACCAGCGCCCTGGAGCCGCGGTAGTCATTGTTGAAACCTTGCATAGATCTGAATCATTTGTGCAAACTCTTACATGCCTAATTTTATGGGAAGGTGGGAGGGAACACTAGTGCTGATATAACCTGCTACATCGGATCATAATCCACAGAAAAGACTAAGCCAATTGCATGGGCCTAAGAAGAACACATAATCATGGAATTATCAGCCAGGGTGACGATGGATGTGAAAGTATGGTTCAAGTTGCGCGGAAGTATTCGGGGATGAGGACGCATGTTCAAATTTTAGAATTAGGAAGGTTTTCTTTGAAAATGTTGCATATAGTACTGCTTGTTACTTGTACTAGATCGTTGATGGCGCGTGTTGCCGCACCCGTCGATTTTGACAATAGAATGGTCAAAAGTTACAAAATAATGGTAATACAAAATGTTAAGTTTGTGGCAAATGTATATCACTAATTAAATAGTTGGTTGGAGCTTGAATCTGATTTGTATGATTGACAGTCAGCCTATTCATTATTCATCATCAAATAGACTGCAGCTAAGTTGGACGTCCAATTAATCAAGCTAGATTAATGAAGCCTATAAACTGTGAACATCTAAGATTGCAGGTTTTCATAGACAGATAGCTCACTCGAAAGCGTTAGCAAAGATTATTATAGATAGTGCAAAACTGTTGTTGTCAAAGAATGGCCAACTTTTGCTTGGATGATACATACCAAGAATAGTTAACACCTGTCATCAGATACATGGAGTTGCTACTAGAACGGTAGAAAACCAAAAGATTAAAAACGAACCAGGAAGTGTTAGAAAGATGATATATGGCCGAGGACGGCAATACAGGTTCCATGGGCGGCTGGTAGATCTTGGCACCTCACTAGCCCTCCATGTCGCTTGAGAAGCGACACGAGTTAAAATACATCCACGCTTGGTGAAACTAATATGTGCATACTGTTGAAAAGGCACGTTATAAAATTACATCATGAGAGCGCACCCGCTCTCATGATAGCATTGTGCTATAAGGTCTGTGATACCACGCAACATATGAGCTAGTTTCTGCATTCTTGTTGGCTTCAAAGTTCTCCTTTAACGAAAAGTAACAAATATTCACTAAGTAATACTACAAGAGAAGCAGAATTAGACTGAAAAAAGAAATATACATACGATAAAACAAGACATTATATTTGAGAGAAGATACATGATAAAACAAGAGGTCTTATAATCATCATCCTTTGTACGCTGAGCAGATTCCAAGGAAAAAAATGTTGAGCAGATTGAAATGGTTCAGATAAACTAACAATTGTACCACAAATTCAATGTGTCGGGGTGATTTCAATAGAATAAACTGACCAAAAGAAGATAAAAAAAAACTATGGTGCAATTTATATACAGATGCACTGAGAGAAATATAGAATTCTCATAACAATCTAACCCGCGGATAGTCTGCATATGAATTTGTGACCTGGATAAGTACACATGCTCCCATGTAGAGGAGTGCACTTTTGCCTCTTCACAAGTTGTATAGTGAGTTAATTGGGCCATAGAGTAGATCTTGGACAAGAAGAGCCACTTGACTTATGTTTTCCAGCTATCAATAATTGGACATGGTGAACACTGGCTAAGAACACAAAAAATCACAAAGTGAAAGTCCATTCAACCCACAGGGAAAAGTCTTATGCTCATCTCCATACATGTAAGCTGAATAAGCTAAAAAAGGACGGACAAAGTAAATCATATTGCATGATTTAGAGGGGTGATCAGTATGGTTTCAGGAGAGGTAGTGGGGTGTGAAATGGAATATATAACTTAAAAATGAAGGGCCGCTCAGCCTCTCTATTTTGCCACTAAATTTCAATTGGTGGATAAATCATTATAAAAAAAGTCCCGAAGCACAATATCTAGTAAGTATTACTGATTGTCAGGGTTCGAACTTCCAAAATTTAAAGGGAGTTATGTTCTTAAAACTTGTTATGACGCAACAAATGCTCCAATGTGATACTTGTTAATGTAATCAGCAAATGCTTCCTACACAGCCAAAAATTTAAATGAATTATCAGATTTACCAGAAAGTTAATAATATGGTCACATGAGTTAAATAGGAGTAGCACTACAAATAACTTAATACCAGAAGGAAAAACACTGACATCCAGAATCAACAAACTTTCCATACAAATATCACTTCACTAGTAGATAAAGGGTCATCAGACCCGGTTCATTTGGGCCTTTAGCCCCGGTTCCAGAACCGGGACAAGAGGGTCGGTACTAATGCTCTGACCCTTTAGTCCCGGTTCAATCCAGAACCGGGGCAGAAGGGTGTCCATGTGGCCTGTGCGCCGAGCCCAGGCAGGAGGGGCTTTAGTCCCGGTTGATGGTACCAACCGGGACCAAAAGGCATCCACGTGTCAGCATTTCTGTGGCTGTGGTTTTTGTTTTTTTTTTGAAAGGGGAGGGGGGGTTGGAGGTTTTG
>LR738716.1:342417437-342427978 GCA_902687465.1 Secale cereale | reverse complement strand
GCCCCCGGCCCCGCGCCCTCCCCGGCCCCGGCCCCCGCGCCTCCGCCGGCCACCCTCGGGGCGAAGCGGCGGCGGGCCGGACTGCCAGCGCCTCCGCCGGCCACCCTCGCCCCATGGAAACCATGCATCAATGATCTTTATTTCCGTGTTTGTTTGGAGGTTTATTGTGTTTTTCTAGTGAAAATTATGCAATGCCAAATGACAGGTTTACGGGTTGGGGTTGGGGCAAAGAGTAGAACCCTCAAACCCAACCCGTATAACCGAATATTCGGTTATACGGGTTGGGTTTGAGGGTTCTACTCTTTGCCCCTGTTTTTCAACCCGTAAAAGTGTCAAAATTGGGCAATTCTCAACCCTTAAAACTGGTTTTACATTTAAGGATTTGAGGGTTCTCCTAGAGATGCTCTTAGGGGTGTGTAACGGTACCTGGGCAAAACCAATGTACCTTATTAATTTACGATGAGACCCCCTCTAGCTCCAAACCACCCCTAGTCTCCACATGACTATTTGCAGGATCTAAATCAACGGCTAGGATCTATTATATGCTCTTACCTCTGATGTGAAAATAGGAGGTAAGAGGGAACATGTTAAAACTGCTCATTAATTAATACTTGCGCAAATTCAACATCGTTGGTTGACACCTATCGTGGACCTAAATAAATCTCATCAATCTAAACTCTTCCAACGCATTAGCTTTGCTACAGGCCATGCCATCCATCCTTTTTAGTTTCTACCGGCAAGGGGTTATACTTCATCCTTGATCCCTCACTCGAGAAAGTGAGGGTGGGTCAGCATATGGACTTCAGAGGCCACGCCAATCACGTGAGGAATGGTACATCAGCAATTAAATTGAGATTTGCCCACTGAAAGTAGAAGCAGCTTGGGAACCCGACACTTAGGGTAGATTGGAATCCTTTTTGTGCATATATGCATCTATCGGTAGTGAGATAGATTTCCGGAGCCTATCTCCATGGTCGATGTCACCTCTGCTCATGCACCAGACTCCATCACTTTTTTCCTCACATGATCTTCATCGCTCACAAGAGTAGGCTTTAGCTAGAGAACCTCCATACGAGGTTTGCTAGACACGTTGTCAACAGAAAGCGTGCAATCATAGGCAAGAACACTACAAGACCCACAACCTGTGCAACGACCGCTAATGACATGCCTCAATGAACTTGAGGTCCTATAGCAACATGGTACGTTATCACGCATCTTGATATACCTTAGTGATTGTTGATGAGGGTTGGAGGGCCTCGGTAGCAGCGCTCAGCCCTTCTTAGCATCTTTGCTGGTAGTGGTGCTCTGCATCATGGTTGTCATCGGCACCATACATGTCAGAGTTTCACGGACGATGATGACACAACTAAACTGCATTTGTCCATGTTGGTGCCGAGGCGGATGCTGCCTCCAATATAGGAGAAACAAGCATTTTCCCTTGGCACGTGTCCGTGGCAAAAACGATATGATAGCATAATTTATGGACCCCAATATTGACGGAACATCTGAGTTGGATGGAACCTAGGATGAATGAAATGTTCAATATGTAAGTTTCACTCGATCGAAATATTTCGTTTGATACGTTCGCCCGGCAGGGCAGGCACCCACGTCAGCTTGGCCCTTTCTAGGCCTCCTGGCCCAACACAATATCCTTTGCACACAAAATTTTATAAAATGAGAAAAGTATCCAAAACTAGCATGTGTACAAAACAAAAATGAACAAATTACATGGAAAAAGCAAAGTACAAGTAGACATGGCAAATTCTTGGAGTTTGTCATGTAGGAGCGTGGTAAAGTATAAGGACAAATAATATTTCGAAGACCAAAAGCTTAGAAAAGAAATGTTGAACAATCATATGGCATATTAATTTACATGATGGCAAAAAAGTATATCAAGTGGTTTACCATGGAAAAAAATTAATGGAAAATGCCATGTCAAGCACATGATAATTAACATGGCATGATGCTTTTTAAGTTTATGGTAATTTTAATTGAATGCCAAAAAAATTAGAAAACGACATGGCAAAAATTATTTTACATCAATGGCTAAACTATTACAAATACTATGGCATTTCTTTACTAAACACATATCCGTGACAATAACATGTTTTTGCGTATGAAAAAAATTGTCATGATCCAGGTGGTATAGCATGGCAACGAACTTTTAAAAAATGTAATGGAAAACACATTTATGGTTTTATTTACAAAACAAACATGGAAAATATTGTTTTATATCCGTGGCAAATCTATTGCAAATACTATGGCAATTTTTAAGTTAACAAAAATATCCATGGCAAAACTACATAGTTTTGTATATGAAACAAGCAGAAAATGGAATCAGTTTTCCACGTTACATTAACTAAATGTGGCATGATGTTTTAATTAAATTTGTATGGTTGAGAAAGCAATTTGCCACCGATCACTGAAAAACTGAATATTGCCATGGTCCATGCGCTAAATTTGCGATGATGCATAACCTCAAATTTCCATGTTCCATAAAATAAATTTGACATGGTCCCACAAAGAGTAGTGTTTTCCATCTTGCAAAGTAAATAAATTTTCCACAGTCATGAAAAAACACTTGAATGCCAAAAAAATGTGTGTAAGTTTGCCATGGTGGACAAAGTGGTGTAAATTTGCTACGATGCAGCTGAGATGCATGTCTATGGTTAGAAAAATGAAATTATTACAAACAATGTGTGCAAGTTTGCAATGATGGCAAAATTGCTGCAAAAATGACCATGCTACATAGTTCTTTGATGATCAAAAAAGAGCATGAACTAAATTGCATGTGGTTTGAAATAGTAAAAATTGTCATGGTAAGAATTAATTTGCTGTGATACCCAAACTAAGTTTTCTATGATACTAAATTTTCCATAAACATTTTGCCTTGGCAAATTGCTTTTGTGGGGGCATATGAATTTTCCCGAAGTTTCATTTGCACAAGGTAAATTTTACTAAAAAGTGTTTTTTTAGATGATGGGAACTTCTAAAAGGTTTTTTATACTTGAAGAAGATGGCAAACTAATTGGAAAATGGCATATGAGAAGTTATTGAAATTATAGTATAGAACTTCATGCACCTGGCAAAAAAATAAGGAAGTTTGCCATGTATAGTTTAGTAGCTAAAAACGCAGGTAAAATTGCCATGTAGTGAAGGTAGATCTAACACAAAACTGAAGGGGACATGGCAAGAAACTTGTCAAAGTTGTCATGCTATTATATAGATTTAGTACTGAACAACAAAAATTAAGAAAATATGGGACATAGATTATGTAAATACGCCATATATCTTTTATATAAAATTCTCATGTCAGAAATAGAAATTCATATATTTGTCGTTGTGGACATTTGCGAAATGATACAACTTCCCATGGTTGGATACACAAAATGGTATGAAAAATTTCCGTGACACAAACCTAGGAGATATCATCTAAAAAAATGCTACCTAAAAAATTGTGAACCCCAGTTTTCCATGGCTACATCCTGATACGCATTTTGCCAATGTGTGAACTGGATTGTGGTTTCGAACAATTTGGGATATGCAAACGCTCCACTTTCATGCCTACCCCAATCTCTCTAAAAAAACATGAGAGATGGATAACAATATCTAACTAACCTCATCGGAGTAAACCAATTCCTTGCACTTAAAATTCATTTCAAATCAAAGGTGCATACAACTACAATAAAAGCAATCACACACTCCACATACGAAACAAATAAAGGGGGTGAAATTTTGGGCTAGTATCACTGATACTCGGAAGAGAAATGGCGAGAACACTTCAGAAAATTAAAATCTGTGTTTTCGATTAAAGAAGCAGAATAACAAGATCTGAACAACAAAAAGGGGGGAGGAAGTAGAAATCCGTTGCCTCCAAGTGGAATGGACTGGACAGGACCTACCGAAGCCAGTATGTGGCCCGCCAGCCCCTCACACAAGGAGCATAAGCCCACCGCTTCAGTCAAAATGGAAGCCGGTGTTGAGCTCGGTCACCCGCTAGTAGCTTTAGTTGCTCTCTGAGGAGGAGGTTGAGATGGGAGGATCTCGGTCGCTGCATCCCCTTCCCCAGCGCCTTGCAGCTCTACATCAAACATCGCCAAGCTTTAGTCTGCCGGGAGCAATCGCAGCTGCTCCCCATGAGCAGCACATATGCGGACACGTCCCCCTCCTCACCCTCGACCCCTACAGAGCTCCCCTGACTGTGGCAGAAACTGGTCTGTTGGAAGCAATCGGCCCCGCTCCCAGCGAGCAGCACCTCCGCGGACTCCTCCCCCTCCTCTACCTCGACCCTTGCCATTGCTCCGGTGGTCCGATCTAGTCGGGGAAGAGCCTCATCATCGGTTCATCGCCACACTTCTCTGTGTCCCGTGGCGAGAGGGTGGGATTGAGCGTGTTGCATATGGGCGGCGTGGAAAAGAGAAGATGACGTAATATAGGTGAGGGCATACACGACGACGGATAGTATTTCTGAACAAGAAAAAAACTTGGCGTGGGTGATCTCCCTGCTCAAAAATTCATGTCTGCAATCAACGGCTCAGGAGACGTTCATTTTCAGATTCTAAAAATCTGACATTAGATTACTATTGATTCCCTAATTTATTTGTGGTGACGCCTTTGTGAGATCGATCATGACAGGGTAGTCGGTTTCTTTGCTTGAGGACCGCTCCTCCGGGGACATAAGTCTCCATGCTGAACTCCATGCTAGTGCTTGTGTACGTCTAATCACCCCATCCGTATATCTTGTATCTATTTTCTTGAAATAAACATCACACTTTATTAATTAGATATAACAATTACATTGTCAATATAAGAAAAGGTACAATGTTATTCATAGGCTCCTGAAACCAATCCCTAGTCACTGAAAATTTTGCTAGCCTAGAAAGTTCATGAGGAAACCTTATTTGACTCTGTATTACAATGCTCAAACCTATAGTAATCGGAAAATCAGAAGCCATAAAATAACAATCGTCGAACATTGCCGCCGCCACTTCCGCAGATTGTCCTCCATTTTTCATTGTGTCAACGAATTTCGTATTATTAAAGTTGACAATAAACCAGACCTTAGAGACAATGCTTCTGTTGTTAATACATCGGGAACACCAATCAATCCTCTAATTTCCGCCAACAATGAACCTTCCTTTGTCATCGCTCAGGACAGACCCCGCCATGCCCCTAAGAAGATGGTGATCAAAAGAATCATCAACATTCAGTTTCTCAAAAACCCATGGGAGGTCTGCTCCATCCTCCTGTTTGACTTGTTGCCTTAGGGGAGTGTGCATTAACATAGTTCACTATTATAGCACGAGCCCCCATCGAAGTTTGTTGTTCATCTTGAGACTTTCTTCATGAACCAGTTTACGTCTATCCCACCATAGTATCTGCTATCTTAATCGAATAGGAAGTCACATGTCTTCGTAGGCCGTGCTGCCACCAAGGAAGCGACAACGGGCCGACCTAAATGGGTAGAAAATGTGTTTGCTTTTTGTTACTTTGATGGCCAAGCCAACACCAAAACTCCGCTCATGTCCGTCGGGTCGACAGTCCACTCAACGGGCATACATATAGGGATTGACTATTCGTGACACCAAATGTCTGCTCATGTCCATCGGGTCGACAGTCCATGCACAATAATTTTAAATTCCGTAAATTTTGTCTTATTTCATATGTGAAAAGAGAATGTAAGAAATTATATAATCAATGTAAAAAGTATTTTATGCTAAGTAAAATTACAAACGTAAAAACATAGTGTAAAATACACATAAAATACATTTTTCTGGTCTGGTATACAGATAGTTTTTATTTCTTATGCCAAAACGTAGTAAATCAATATGAATGTAACTATTTATATTTCATATGTAATTTATTTACGAAACAATCATAAGATTACTTCTGTGAAGAATAACTTATTCTGCACCCAGGGTATTGAATAGTATCACTAGGGATTGACTATTCGTGACCCTGGGTGAGGGATTAACATCCATGCACCATAATTTTACATTTCGTAAATTTTGTCTTACTTCATACGTGAAAAGAGAACGTAAGGAAATATATAATCACCGTAAAAAATATTTTATTTTAAGTAAAATTACAAACGTAAAAACTTAGTGTAATATATATAGGACGCCAGATATCAATTCCGTTAATTAAACTAAAAAATACATAGCTATAAATTAAAAAAACCGTAGATCTAACTAGAGTGGCAGTTGGAGCACGCACGCGTGGTGGCGCTGGAGCTTACTACTCGTCGTCGTCATCGACGAGGTCAATGAAGGTTGGAGGCGATCATGGCCACGCTGATGCTGCTTGTGGTGGTGGCCATACCACCGGCGTGTGTCGTGCCGTAGACGGCGCCTCGGACTCCTCTGGTGTCGCCAGTTACATGGAAGTCTAGTTCCATGTCTGCCACAATAGTGGCAACAGCTCTGGCTCCAGGGGTGACCTCCATCCTAGATGTGTGGAGTGTCAGGGGGTAGGTAAGGCCTGAGCGCGAGCTTGTCCAGCATGGAGGCCTCAAGAGCCTGCTTGAGCGCGCCGTCCTCGGGCTCCTCCCGCTTCACCATGGGACGCGGCGGCTGGGAGACTAGGGAACACGCACATATGAAGTAGGAGCAGCGACGCTAGACTTGCTCGTTGTCGAACCAAGTGTCCTGGTAGGGGGAATCCTCGGCCAAGGCCGAGTCATCGATAAAGTCGTCCTTATGTAGGCCCCACCAATGATGCATCTCCGTCACCCGTGCACGACTGGAAGCCAGAACGGCTCATACTTGAACCCTTTCTGGGTTCAAGTACTAGCCGTTCGACATGTGCACATCAGTCCAGGGCACTCAGATGGTCGCCTCTAGTTCCTACGGTAGTAGGATGGCTGCCTCCAGTACCTGTGGCACGCCTCGATGTGGGTGTATCTGCGGTCCCACCAAGGCGGCGTAAAAGTGAACACGGCCACGCGTCATTGCCCCAAGTATGAGTCGGCCTCGTGCTTCCTGGGGAGACACTCCCACGGCATTGCATTAGCGGCATGCTAGGGTTACTGTTGGTGGCAGGGGAGCAGAGTGGAGGAAAGGAGTGGGTGCGGATGCCCCTGCTGCATGGGTGACATTTAAAAGGACCAGGATCTGCGTGTTGGGCGGCTGCCGCGTGGGCCATGACAGCCACCAAGCTGACGCGCGGCGCGTTCGTCTCCAGTTCGTGTGGACACAAATCTAGACCACATTTGGGCTAGAGATGGGTCCGAGCAGACACGAAGTGGATAGAAACGCAAAATGTGTCGCCATGTTTCTACTCACGTGGACAGAATTGAACGCGAGCTGATGGAATGTGTCGCTGCGTTAAAGTTGCCCTAAGGATTAACTTCCTTCGTATTCACTGGCGGAGGCCCCCGGTGGGCAAGGTATGGTGGTTGCAATACCTTGATTCTGACCAAATTATGTTTTATACCTACGCATCCATGATTGATTGCCTGTCTCTCGACTCGATCGTTTTAACTGCTGACAGAAAACGAGACATCGTCGGCCTGATGGGCCGACGCGGCCAACAACCCAGAGTGTTGGGCCAGATTTGTTTGAGCGCCCACGCACGAGCACGACTGTGCACAACGCGACCCTAGTTAGCTAGCGCGACACGACGCAGCCCTAACTACCAAGCGCAGCGTCGGCGGCTGGCCAGGTCACGAAGATAAGCCGGGCAACCGACGACGGGGCAGTCGACGGCGCCGGCACCACGGCAGGTTGGGGGCTAGATGGTGCGGCGGAGAGAAAATAGCGGTCGGGCATAGCAGGCAACGGCAGTGGGAGAAAGCAGCAAGGGACGGCAGCAGTTCTGGTCAGAAGATGGAAAGGAATGGAAAGGGACTAGCAAATTTAAAAGGGGAAGATGTATATTTCTTAGCTATCCACTGAAATTTACTAGCAATTTTTAACAACAACTTGAATCCAACGCAGATTTCAGTGACAAATTAATGTTACTTGCAGATTTTACAATATATTTTGAAGTACCTGGTAGTGGCAGCAACTCGAAATCGAATCCAAGCACCTAGGAAAGTGTTAATGTTTTGGCACATGCAACTCATCAAGCTCAAGTGACTTCCGTGGAAGTAGAGCATGAAAATTTGATGTCAACTGTTTTTATCGCTGGAAAAATGTGGTTGCAGCACTCCATAAATATGTTGGTGGGCCATGTAGCATCCACATTATTTAAAAAACTGCATGTGATGATTTTGCATAAAAAGAATTGCTTAAGACTTCGCTCCACCTTAAATTTTTTTCGTCCTCCCCCTCTGTTCGTATTATCCAACTTAAGGTTTGGCTATGTGTCCTTCATATTAGCCGAATGATAGCTGGTTTTTCACCATGCCTTGCTTTTGTATGGAGTGGATCTGACTGAGTCGTGCCCGTGACGATCCTACATACACGCATTGCCTCACACATGTCATGGGATTATATAGAAAAATTAAACGGCAAACCATTTAAAAAACAAAACTTCAACGACAAACGAAATAACAAACTCTACTGAGATGATGAAAGAACTGAGGAACTAGGAAAAGCTACCGAGTGATTAGATTATTGAATAGTTTATTTAGGTTTCTTTTATCATATAAAAATCTAAATCTAATTGGTTTAAGTTGTACAAGGAACCTTTTTGAAACTTCCACTCCATGACCCCACCGTCCACACACTCAAGTAAACATACTAACTTTCTGTGGATATAAAGCCAACAAATATCTCTGATTTTCCCAATGGCTTACATTTTAAGAGGTTACTTTCTTTCATCCGTTGTTTCAGTGTCAAACTTTTTCTTCTGACTAATTAAGTATTTTCAATGTGGTATAGGTACGGCGTTGAGGTCCCGACGAAAGTCCCAGGAGGGGACCAGTCACCTCGAGGGGCTGGGCCAATGTCAGTGGTGGAATCGTCGTCATCAGCGTATGTGGCCACAACATATGTTACTTCCGGAGATGAAGAAGAAGACAATGATGATAAACTGGTGCTGGCAACGGCAACAGCTGATCATTCTGGTCGAACAGGGGCATTTTTCAAGCCTCGTACGCCGGAGGACAATGTTAGGTTGAAGCTAGCTGAATGGATAGAGAAAGTTGCACGGCATAATACTTCTGAGGACAAATCAATACCATCCATCGCCATTGTGGCACCAGATCAGCAAGAAACCCTTGCTATTGCAAAGGAAGCTTCGGATATGTGGAAAAAACATGGCACATGTACATGTAGTGTTTTGGTTGACATCCCAGCAGTGCATTTCTATGCTGATGCGCTACGAACCCAGGAAATTTTGTACTACATCCTGCGGGAGCTGCAGTCTACCAAATTCCAGCCCCAACAACGGGAAGTTCAAGTCGGAGGAGAGGAGGATAGTAACAAAATAAAAAGTGTTATCAGATCCGAAAAGGACAAGCTATTGGAAAAAATCAGAGAGCAAGTCCTAGGGATGAAGGTTGACAACAAGATTTCAGAAATCAATAGCACTATTGAACAAATGAAGGGCACCGAGTTACAGCTCAACTTAAGTGCCGACCAGCTTGGCATGCTGAAATCCACAAAAGATGAGCCCATAGGTGTATTCCTCCAAGCATTGTGGCTGCTGAATAACAAGCCAGTTGACGGTGCTCCTGGTACCAAACAAAGCCATGAAAGGAGGAAAGCCGCACATTCAGAAAGGAAGGAAGATTCATGTTCGTATGAAGATATCATCAAGGAAACAGCCAAGCAATTTAAAAAGCATATGGAAAAAGATGCAGCGGAAACAGCCAAGCAATTTGAACATCCCATTTATCTCGAGGAATCACACTATGAACATATCCTACGGGAGTTGTTCCCTCCCATCCCACCCAACAAGCCCCGTCAGGGCAGGGAGAAAGACTCCAAACAAGCAACCGCCATTAATGGCACTATTATATTGGTCGAGGACCAATTCAAAGATATGATCCGCAAGGTCCTACAAGAGCTGCAGGAAGACAAATCTATGAAGAAACCCGATACGGCTGAGCTACAAGATGGAAAATCCATGAAGAAACAAGATGCATCTCAGTTGCAGGAGGACAATTCAATGAAGAAACTAGATACACCAGAAGGTAAACCAAGCAATGGTTGTATCTCGGATGCACTTATAGAGGAAACAAGGGAGATAATTTCGGCAATCGAGTGGAATATGTATTGGCAGCTCGGGTACAAAGGTATCATGGACAAAATAAATGACTGTTTGAAGAGACAAAGTCATCACAAGATCTTAGTTATCCTCAAACTCGATGATGACTTTGTATCCGGATGGGGAAAGACCAAAAATGCTTTCAACATGTCCGGTTTCATAGCTGGTGCACTGATTTTGACCTCTGAAAAAAACATAGCACGAGCCAAAAAATATTGTTGTCAGGGGCAAGATCCTATAGACTATTCTCTTCCTGGACTCTACTATGATACCGCACTCGAGCTTACAGGAAGGCACGTGATTGAAGATAGCTCACGGATTTTCCGCGACATCTTGGACAACTGTCAGCAAAATGAGTTCTGCATGAAGATCTTTGTAAATGCTTT
>LR738716.1:342403978-342417337 GCA_902687465.1 Secale cereale | reverse complement strand
TCTCTCTCTCTCTCTCTCGTGTTCTTGAGATGGAACGATCTTGATGTATCGCGAGCTTTGATATTCTAGTTGGATCTTATGATGCTTCTCCCCCTCTACTCTCTTGTAATGGATTGAGTTTTCCCTTTGAAGTTATCTTATCGGATTGAGTCTTTATCGATTTGAGAACACTTGATGTATGTCTTGCACGTGTTTGTCTGTGGTGACAATGGGATATCATGTGATGCACTTGATGTATGTTTTGGTGATCAACTTGCGGGTTCCTTGACCTTGGCAATCTATGCATAGGGGTTGGCACACATTTTCGTCTTTACTTTCAGGTAGAAACTTTGGGGCACTCTTTGAAGTTCTATGTGTTGGTTGAATAGATGAATCTGAGATTGTGTGATGCATATCGTGTAATCATGCCCACGGATACTTGAGGTGACAATGGAGTATCTAGGTGACATTTGGGTTTTGATTGATTTGTGTCTTAAGGTGTTATTCTAGTACGAACTCTATGATAGATTGAACGTTACTACAGGCTCTTGAATAGACCAGTCAAAACGAATAACTTTGAGGTGGTTTAATCCGTACGATAATCTCTTCATTTGCTCTCCGCTATTAGTTACTTTGGAGTGACTCTTTGTTGCATGTTGAGGGCTAGTAATATTATCTGATTATGTTATCCTTGTTGAGAGAACTTGCACTAGTGAAAGTATGAACCCTAGGCCTTGTTTCCTATCATTGCAACACCGTTTATGCTCACGTTTACCACTTGCTACCTTGCTGTTTTTATATTTTCTTACTACAAAAACATATATCTACCATCCATATTGCACCCATATCACCATCTCTTCGCCGAACTAGTGCACCTATTCAATTTACCATTGTATTGGGTGTGTCGGGGACACAAGAGACTCTTTGTTATTTGGTTGCAGGGTTGTTTGAGAGAGACCATCTTCATCCTACGCCTCCCACGGATTGATAAACCTTAGGTCATCCACTTGAGGGAAATTTTCTACTGTCCTACAAACCTCTGCACTTGGAGGCCCAACTGTTGGGTAACGTAGTATTTTAAAATTTTCCTACGATCACGCAAGATCTATCTACCAGATGCATAGCAACGAGAGGGGAGAGTGTGTCTACGTACCCTCGTAGACCGGGAGCGGAAGCGTCAAGTGACGCGGTTGATGTTGTCGAACTTCTTCGCGATCCAACCGATCAAGCACCGAACGTACGACACCTCCGCGTTCAGCACACGTTCAGCTTGATGACGTCCCACGAGCTCTTGATCCAGTTGAGCTTCACGGGAAAGTTTCGTCAGCATGACGGCGTGGTGACGGATATGATGTGTTCACCGGCGCAGGGCTTCGCCTAAGCTCCGCGACGGTACGACCGAGGTGTGATTCTGTGGAGGGGGGCACCGCACACGACTAAAACAATTCAACTTGTGTGTCTTTGGGTGCCCCCCTGCCCCCGTATATAAAGGAGCAAGGGAGGAGGGCCGGCCAACTCCCTATGGTGCGGCTAGGAAGGGACTCCTACTAGGAATAGGATTGCAATCCTATTCCTAGTAGGATTCACCGAAAGGAAGAAGGGGGAAAGGAATAGGAGAGGTGGCGCCCCCCCAATCCTAGTCCAACTAGGATTCCTAGGTGGGGGCGCCGGCCAGCCCTATGGGCTGCCTCTCTCTCACCCTTTAGGCCCACTATGGACCATCCCCTCTCGTAGGGGATTCCGGTAACACCCTCCGGCATTCCCGATAAATCCGAAACTTTTCCGGTATACTTCTGGTGTCCGAATATAGCCGTCCAATATATCAATCTTTATGTCTCGGACATTCCGAGACTCCTCGTCAAGTCCGTGATCTCATCCGGGACTCCGAACTACCTTCGGTACATCAATACTCAAAAACTCATAATACCGATCGTCATCAAACGTTAAGCGTGCGGACCCTACGGGTTCGAGAACTATGTAGACATGACCGAGACTCATCTCTGGTCAATAACCAATAGCGGAACCTGGATGTTCATATTGGCTCCTACATATTCTACGAAGATCTTTTATCGGTCAGAACCGCATAACAACATACGTTGTTGCTTTTGTCAAACGGTATGTTACTTGCCCGAGATTCGATCGTCGGTATCTTTATACCTAGTTCAATCTCGTTGCCGGCAAGTCTCTTTACTCGTTCCGTAACACATCATCTCGTGACTAACTCATTAGTCTTTTTGCTTGCAAGGCTTATTATGATGTGTGTTACCGAGAGGGCCCAGAGATACCTCTCCGACACTCGGAGTGACAAATCCTAATCTTGATCTATGCCAACACCACGAATACTTTCGGAGACACCTGTAGAGCATCTTTATGATCACCCAGTTACGTTGTGACGTTTGATAGCACACAAGGTGTTCTTACGGTATTCGGGAGTTGCATAATCTCATAGTCATAGGAACATGTATAAGTCATGAAGAAAGCAATAGCAGTTAAACTAAACGATCATAGTGCTATGCTAGCGGATGGGTCTTGTCCATCACATCATTCTCCTAATGATGTGATCCCGTTGATCAAATGACAACTCATGTCTATGGCTAGGAAACATAACCATCTTTGATCAATGAGCTAGTCTAGTAGAGGCATACTAGGGACATACTGTTTTGTCTATGTATTCACACATGTATTAAGTTTCCGGTTAATACAATTCTAGCATGAATAATAAACATTTATCATGATATAAGGAAATAAATAATAACTTTATTATTGCCTCTAGGGCATATTTCCTTCAGTCTCCCACTTGCACTAGAGTCAATAATCTAGCTCACATCGCCATGTGATTTAATACCGATAGTTCACATCGTTATGTGACCAACACCCAAAGGGTTTACTAGAGTCAATAATCTAGTTCACATCGCTATGTGATTAATACCCAAGAGTAATAAGGTGTGATCATGTTTGCTTGTGAGAGAAGTTTAGTCAACGGGTCTGTCATATACAGATCCCTATGTATTTCGCAAATTTCTATGTCTACAATGCTCTGCATGGAGCTATTCTAGCTAATTGCTCCCACTTTCAATATGCATCCAGATTGATATTTAGAGTTATCTGGATTTAGTGTCAAAGCTTGCATCGGCGTAACCCTTTACGACGAACTCTTTATCACCTCCATAATCGAGAAATATTTCCTTAGTCATCCAATTACTAAGGATAATTTTGACCGTTGTTCAGTGATCTATTCCTGGATCACTATTGTACTTCCCTGTCAAACTCTTGGCAAGGTACACAACGTGTTTTGTACACAGCATGGCATACTTTATAGAACCTATGGCTGAGGCACAGGGAATGACTTTCATTCTCTCTATATTTTTCTGCCGTGGTCTGGCTTTGAGTCTTACTCAACTTCACACCTTACAAGTCAGGCAAGAACTTCTTCTTTGACTGATCCAATTTTTGAACTATTCCAAAAACTTATCAAGGTATGTACTCATCGAAAGTCTTATCAAGTGTCTTGATCTATCTATATAGATCTTGATGCTCAATATGTAAGCAGCTTCACCGAAGTCTTTCTTTGAAAAACTACTTTCAAACACTCCTTTACGCTTTCCAGAAAATTCTAGATCTTTTCCGATCGACAATATGTTATTCACATATACTTATCAGAAAGGTTGTAGTGCTCCCACTCACTTCTTGTAAATACAGGCTTCTCCAAAAGTCTGTATAAAACCATATGCTTTGATTACCTCATCAAAGCGTATATTCCAACTCCGAGATGCTTGCACCAGTCCATAGATGAATCGCTGGAGCTTGCATACTTTGTTAGCACCTTTTGGATTGACAAAACCTTCTGGTTGCATCATATACAACTCTTCTTTGAGATATCCATTTAGGAATGCAGTTTTGACATCCATTTGCCAGATTTCATAATCATAAAATGCGGCAATTGCTAACATGATTCGGACAGACTTAAGCATCGCTACAGGTGAGAAAGTCTCATCGTAGTCAACTCCTTGAACTTGTCGAAAACCTTTCGCAACAAGTCGAGCTTTGTAAACAGTAATATTACTGTCTGCGTCGGTCTACCTCTTGAAGGTCCATTTATTTTCGATGGCCTGCCGATCATCGGGCAAGTCAACCAAAGTCCATACTTCGTTCTTATACATGGATCCCATGTCAGATTTCATGGCTTCAAGCCATTTTGCGGAATCTGGGCTCATCATCGCTTCCTCATAGTTCGTAGGTTCATCATGGTCTAGTAACATGATTTCCAGAACTCGGTTGCGTACCACTCTGGTGCGGAACGTACTCTGGTTGATCTACGACGTTCAGTGGAAACTTGATCCGAAGTTTTCATGATCATTATCATTAACTTCCTCACTAATTGGTGTAGGAATCACTGGAACAATTTCCTGTGATGTATTACTTTCCAATCCGGGAGAAGGTACAATTACCTCATCAAGTTCTACTTTCCTCCCACTCACTTCTTTCGAGAGAAACTCTTTTTCTAGAAAGGATCCGTTTTTAGCAACGAATATTTTGCCTTCGGATCTGTGATGGAAGGTGTACCCAACAGTCTCTTTTGGGTATTCTATGAAGACACATTTTTCCGACTTGGGTTCGAGCTTATCTGGTTGAAGTGTTTTCACATAAGCATCGCAGTCCCAAACTTTAAGAAACAACAACTTTGGTTTCTTGCCAAACCACAGTTCTTAAGGCGTTGTCTCAACGGATTCAGATGAGGCCCTTATTTAACGTGAATGCAGCTATCTCTAATGCATGACCCAAAACGATAGTGATAAATCGGTAAGAGACATCATAGATCGCACCATATCCAATAAAGTACGGTTATGACGTTCGGACACACCATTACGCTGTGGTGTTCTAGGTGGCGTGAGTTGTGAAACTATTCCACATTGTTTCAAATGAAGACCAAACTCGTAACTCAAATATTTTCTTCCACGAACAGATCGTAGAAACTTTATTTTCTTGTTACGATGATTCTCTACTTCACTCTGAAATTCTTTAAACTTTTCAAATGTTTCAGACTTATGTTTCATTAAGTAGATATACCCATATCTGCTTAAATCATTAGTGAAGGTCAGAAAATAACGATACCCGCCGCGTGCTTCAACACTCATTGGTCCGCATACATCAGTATGTATGATTTTCCAACAAATATGTTGCTCGCTCCATAGTTCCGGAGAACGGAGTTTTAGTCATCTTGCCCATGAGGCATGGTTCGCAAGCACCAAGTGATTCATAATCAAGTGATTCCAAAAGTCCATCATTATGGAGTTTCTTCATGCGTTTTACACCAATATGACCTAAACGGCAGTGCCACAAATAAGTTGCACTATCATTATTAACCTTGCATCTTTTGGCTTCAATATTATGAATATGTGTATCACACGATCTAGATCCAACAAACTATTTTATTGGGTGTATGACCATAGAAGGTTTTATTCATGTAAACAGAACAACAATTATTCTCTAACTTACATGAATAACCGCATTGCAATAAACATGATCAAATCATATTCATGCTCAACACAAAAAACCAAATAACAATTATTTAGGTTCAACACTAATCCTGAAAGTATAGGGAGTGTGCGATGATGATCATATCAATCTTGGAACTGCTTCCAATACACATCGTCACTTCATCCTTTAACTAGTTTATGTTCATTATGCAACTCCCACTTTGAGTTACTACTCTTTAGCAACTAAATCAGTATCAAATACCGAGGGGTTTCTATGAACACTAGTAAAATACACATCAATAATCTGTATATCAAATATACCTTTGTTCACTTTGCCATCCTTCTTATCCGCCAAGTATCTAGGGCAGTTCCACTTCCAGTGACCATTTCCTTTGCAGTAGAAGCACTTAGTTTCAGGCTTGAGTTTAGCTTTGGGTTTCTTCGTGGAAGTAGCAACTGACTTGCTATTCCTTTTGAAGTTCCCTTTCTTTCCCTTGCCCTTTTTCTTGAAACTAGTGGTCTTGCTAACCATCAACACTTGATGCTCCTTTTTGATTTCTATCTCCGCAGCTTTGAGCATAGCGAAGAGCTCGGGAATTGTTTTCGTCATCCCTTGCATATTATAGTTCATCACGAAGTTCTACTAACTTGGTGATAGTGACTAGAGAACTTTGTCAATTACTATCTTATCTGGAAGATTAACTCCCACTTGATTAAAGTAATTGTAGTACCCAGACAATCTGAGCACATGCTCACTTGTTGAGCTATTCTCCTCCATCTTGTAGGCAAAGTACTGTTAGAGGTCTTATACCTCTCGACACGGGCATGAGTATGAAATACTAATTTCAACTCTTGGAACATCTTATATGCTCCGTGGCATTCAAAACGTTTTTGAAGTCCCGGTTCTAAGCCGTAAATCATGGTGCACTTTAAACTATCAAGTAGTCATCATATCGAGCTTTCGTCAAAAACGTTCATAACGTCTACATATGCTCCTGCAATAGGTCTGTCACCTAGCGGTGCATCAAGGACATAATTCTTCTGTGCAGCAATGAGGATAATCCTCAGATCACGGAACAATTCCGCGTCATTGCTACTAACATCTTTCAACTTGGTTTTCTCTAGGAATATATGAAAAAATAAACGGGGAGCAACATCGCGAGCTATTGATCTACAACATAGATATGCTAATACTTCCAGGACTAAGTTCATGATAAATTAAATGTCAATTAATCATATTACTTAAGAACTCCCACTTAGATAGACATCCCTCCGGTCATCTAAATGATCACGTGATCCAAATCAACTAAACCATGTCCGATCATCACGTGAGATGGAGTAGTTTCAATGGTGAACATCTCATGTTGATCATATCTACTATATGATTCACGCTCGACCTTTCGGTCTCCAGTGTTCCGAGGCCATATCTGTATATGCTAGGCTCGTCAAGTTTAACCCGAGTATTCTGCGTGTGCAAAACTGGCTTACACCCGTTGTATTTGAACGTAGAGCTTATCACACCCGATCATCACGTGGTGTCTCGGCACGACGAACTTTCGCAACGGTGCATACTCAGGGAGAACACTTATACCTTGAAATTTAGTAAGGGATCATCTTATAATGCTACCGTCGTTCTAAGCAAAATAAGAAGCATAATAAGATAAACATCACATGCAATCAAAATATGTGACATGATATGGCCATCATCATCTTGTGCTTTTGATCTCCATCTTCAAAGCACCGTCATGATCACCTTCGTAACCGGCTTGACACCTTGATCTTCATCGTAGCATCGTTGTCGTCTCGCCAACTATTGCTTCCACGACTATCGCTACCGCTTAGTGATAAAGTAAAGCAATTACATGGCGATTGCGTTTCATACAATAAAGTGACAACCATATGGCTCCTGCCAGTTGCCGATAACTTTACAAAACATGATCATCTCATACAAAAATGTATAACTCATCATGTCATGACCATATCACATCACAACATGCCCTGCAAAAACAAGTTAGACGTCATCTACTTTGTTTGTTGCAAGTTTTACGTGGCTGCTACGGGCTTAGCAAGAACCGTTCTTACCTACGCATACAAAAACCACAACGATGTTTCGTCAAGTATGTGCTGTTTTAACCTTCACAAGGACCGGGCGTAGCCACACTTGATTCAGCTAAAGTGAGAGAGACAGACACCCGCCAGTCACCTTTAAGCAACGAGTGCTCGTAACGGTGAAACCAGTCTCGCGTAAGCGTACGCGTAATGTCGGTCCGGGCCGCTTCATCTCACAATACCGCCGAAGCAAAGTATGACATGCTGGTAAGCAGTATGACTAGTATCGTCCACAATCTCATTGTGTTCTACTCGTGCATATCATCTACGCATAGACCTGGCTCTGATACCACTGTTGGGGAACGTAGTATTTTAAAATTTTCCTACGATCACGCAAGATCTATCTACCAGATGCATAGCAACGAGAGGGGAGAGTGTGTCTACGTACCCTCGTAGACCGGGAGCGGAAGCGTCAAGTGACGCGGTTGATGTTGTCGAACTTCTTCGCGATCCAACCGATCAAGCACCGAACGTACGGCACCTCCGCGTTCAGCACACGTTCAGCTTGATGACGTCCCACGAGCTCTTGATCCAGTTGAGCTTCACGGGAAAGTTTCGTCAGCACGACGGTGTGGTGACGGATATGATGTGTTCACCGGCGCAGGGCTTCGCCTAAGCTCCGCGACGGTACGACCGAGGTGTGATTCTGTGGAGGGGGGCACCGCACACGACTAAAACAATTCAACTTGTGTGTCTTTGGGTGCCCCCCTGCCCCCGTATATAAAGGAGCAAGGGAGGAGGGCCGGCCAACTCCCTATGGTGCGGCTAGGAAGGGACTCCTACTAGGAATAGGATTGCAATCCTATTCCTAGTAGGATTCACCGAAAGGAAGAAGGGGGAAAGGAATAGGAGAGGTGGCGCCCCCCCAATCCTAGTCCAACTAGGATTCCTAGGTGGGTGCGCCGGCCAGCCCTATGGGCTGCCTCTCTCTCACCCTTTAGGCCCACTATGGACCATCCCCTCTCGTAGGGGGTTCCGGTAACCCCCTCCGGCATTCCCGGTAAATCCGAAACTTTTCCGGTATACTTCCGGTGTCCGAATATAGCCGTCCAATATATCAATCTTTATGTCTCGGACATTCCGAGACTCCTCGTCATGTCCGTGATCTCATCCGGGACTCCAAACTACCTTCGGTACATCAATACTCAAAAACTCATAATACCGATCGTCATCAAACGTTAAGCGTGCGGACCCTACGGGTTCGAGAACTATGTAGACATGACCGAGACTCATCTCTGGTCAATAACCAATAGCGGAACCTGGATGTTCATATTGGCTCCTACATATTCTACGAAGATCTTTTATCGGTCAGAACCGCATAACAACATACGTTGTTCCTTTTGTCAAACGGTATGTTACTTGCCCGAGATTCGATCGTCGGTATCTTTATACCTAGTTCAATCTCGTTGCCGGCAAGTCTCTTTACTCGTTCCGTAACACATCATCTCGTGACTAACTCATTAGTCTTTTTGCTTGCAAGGCTTATTATGATGTGTGTTACCGAGAGGGCCCAGAGATACCTCTCCGACACTCGGAGTGACAAATCCTAATCTTGATCTATGCCAACACCACGAATACTTTCGGAGACACCTGTAGAGCATCTTTATGATCACCCAGTTACGTTGTGACGTTTGATAGCACACAAGGTGTTCCTACGGTATTCGGGAGTTGCATAATCTCATAGTCATAGGAACATGTATAAGTCATGAAGAAAGCAATAGTAGTTAAACTAAACGATCATAGTGCTATGCTAGCGGATGGGTCTTGTCCATCACATCATTCTCCTAATGATGTGATCCCGTTGATCAAATGACAACTCATGTCTATGGCTAGGAAACATAACCATCTTTGATCAATGAGCTAGTCTAGTAGAGGCATACTAGGGACATACTGTTTTGTCTATGTATTCACACATGTATTAAGTTTCCGGTTAATACAATTCTAGCATGAATAATAAACATTTATCATGATATAAGGAAATAAATAATAACTTTATTATTGCCTCTAGGGCATATTTCCTTCACCAACAACGTCTACAAGAAGAAGGTTGCGTAGTAGACATCAGTGCACCATGCTTTACAGCTTAGAACCGAGACTTCAAAAAAAAATTGAATTCCACGGAGCATATAATATGTTCCTAAGTGTTGAAATTGGTATTTCATACTCATGCCCGTATCAAGAGGTATGAGACCGCTGACAGTACTTTGCCTACAAGATGGAGGACAATAGCTCAACCAGCGAGCATGTGCTCAGATTGTCTGGGTACTACAATTTCTTGAATCAAGTGGGAGTTAATCTTCCAGATAAGATAGTAATTGACAAAGTTCTCTAGTCACTATCTCCAAGTTACTAGAACTTTGTGCTATAATATGCAAGGGATGACGAAAGTAATTCCCGAGCTCTTCGCGATGCTGAAATCGACGAAGGTAGAAATCAAGAAAAAGCATCAAGTGTTGATGGTTGACAAGACCACTAGTTTCAAGTAAAAGGGCATAGGAAAAGAAAGGGAACTTCAAGAAGAATGGCAAGAAAGTTTCTACTCCCATGAAGAAACCCAAAGCTAGACCCAAGACTGAAACTGAGTGCTTGTACTGCAAAGGAAATGGTCACTGGAAGTGGAACTACCCTAGAAACTTGGTGGATAAGAAGGATTGCAAAGTGAACAAAGCTATATTTAATATACATGTTATTGATGTGTAGTTTACTAGTGTTTATAGCAACCCCTCGGTATTTGATAATGGTCCAGTTGCTAAGAGTAGTGACTCAAAACAGGAGTTGCAAAATGAACAGAGAGTAGTTAAGGGTGAAGTGACGATGTGTGCTAGACGTGGTTCCAAGATTGATATGATCATCATCGCACACTCCCTATACTTTCGGGATTAGTGTTGAACCTAAATAAATGTTGCTTGGTGTTTGCGTTGAGCATGAATATGATTTTATCATGTTTATTGCAATGCGTTTATTCATTTAAAGTCAGAGAATAATTGTTGTTCTATTTACATGAATAAAACCTTCGATGGTCATACACCCAATAAAAATAGTTTATTGGATCTCGATCATAGTGATACACATATTCATAATATTGAAGCCAAAAGATGCAAAGTTAATAATGATAATGCAACTTATTTGTGGCACTGTCTTTTAGGTCATATTGGTGTAAAGCGCATGAAGAAACTCCATGCTGATGGGCTTTTGGAATCACTTGATTTTGAATCATTTGATGCTTGTGAACCATGCCTCATGGGCAAGCTAACTAAGAATACTTTCTGCGGAACAATGGAGCGAGCAACTGACTTATTGGAAATAATACATACTGATGTATGCGGTCCGACGAGTGTTGAGGCTCGTGGCAGGTATCGTTATTTTCGGACCTTCACAGATGATTTGAGCAGATATGGCTATATCAACTTGATGAAACATAAGTATGAAACATTTGAAAAGTTCAAAGAATTTCAGTGTGAAGTGGAAAATCATCGTAACAAGAAAATAAAAGTTTGTACGATCAGATCGCGGAGGCAAATATTTGAAGTTACGAGTTTGGCCTTCATTTAAAACAATGTGAAATAGTTTCACAACTCACGCCACCTGGAACACCACAGCGTAATGGTGTGTCCGAATGTCGTAACCGCACTTTATTAGATATGATGCGATCTATGATGTCTCTTACCGATTTACCACTATCTTTTTGGGGTTATGCATTAGAGACAACTGCATTCATGTTAGATAGGGCACCATCTAAATCCGTTGAGATGATACCGTATGAACCGTGGTTTGGCAAGAAACCTAAGCCGTCGTTTCTTAAAGTTTGGGGCAGCGATGCTTATGTGAAAATGTTTCAACCTGATAAGCTCGAACCCAAATTGGAGAGATGTGTCTTCATAGGATATCCAAAGGAAACTATTGGGTACACCTTCTATCACAGATCCAAAGGCAAGATATTCATTGCTAAAAATGGATACTTTCTAGAAAAGGAGTTTCTCTCGAAAGAAGTGAGTGGGAGGAATGTGGAACTTAATGAGGTAATTGTACCTTCTCCCGAATTGGAAAGTAGTACACCACAGAAACTAATCCTAGTGATTCCTACACCAATCAGCGAGGAAGCAAATGATGATGATCATGAAACTTTAGATTAAGTTACTACTGAACCTCGTAGGTCAACGAAAGTGCGTTTCGTGCCAGAGTGGTACGGTAACTTGGTTCTGGAAGTCATGGTACTAGACCATGATGAACCTACGAACTATGAGGAACCGATGATGAGCCCAGATTCCGCCAAATTACTTGAGGCTATGAAATCTGAGATGGGATCCATGTATGAGAACAAAGTGTGGACTTTGGTTGACTTGCCCGATGATCGGCAAGCCATTGAAAATAAATGGATCTTCAAGAGGAAGACTGACGCCGATGGTAATGTTACTATCTACAAAGCTTGACTCCTTGCGAAAGGTTTTCGCCAAGTTCAAGGTGTTGACTACGATGACATTTTCTCACTCGTAGCGATGCTTAAGTCTGTCCAAATCATGTTAGCAATTACCGCATTTTATGAAACCTGGCAAATGGATAACAAAACTGCATTCTTTAATGGATTTATTAAAGAAGAGTTGTATATGATGCAACCAGAAGGTTTTGTCAATCCTAAAGGTGCTAACAAAATGTGCAAGCTCCACCGATCATTCTATGGCTGGTGCAAGCATCTCGGAGTTAGAATATACGCTTTGATAAGTTGATCAAAGCATATAGTGTTATACAGACTTGCTGTGAAGCCTGTATTTACAAGAAAGTTAGTGGGAGCACTACAGCCTTTCTAATAAGTATATGTGAATGACATATTGTCGATCGGAAATCATAAAGTGGTTTTTGAAAGGATTTTTTCAAAGAAAGACCTCGGTGAAGCTGCTTACATATTGAGCATCAAGATCTATAGAGATAGATCAAGACGCTTGATAAGTTTTTACAATGAGTACATACCTTGACAAGTTTTTGAAGTAGTTCAAAATGGAACAGTCAAAGAAAGAGTTCTTTCCTGTGTTGCAAGGTGTGAAGTTGAGTAAAACTCAAAGCCTGACCACATCAAAGTATAGAGAGAGAATGAAAGTCATTCCCTATGCCTCGGCCATAGGTTCTAAAAGTATGCCATGATGTATACCAGACCTATTGTATGCCATGCCCTGAGTTTGGCAAGGGAGTACAATTTTGACCTAGGATTAGATCACTGAACAGTGGTCAAAATTATCCTTAGAGGACAAAGCAAGTATTTCTCGGTTATGGAGGCTAGGGGTGGCAGCGAGGAAGGCGTAGGAGCCTGCCTACCTCTCCCGCAGCCACGTCCGAATCCACCTCCTCTCTTCTTCCCTCCTCGGCCTCCTCTCCCGGTGGGCACTGATGCCGACAAAGAAGCGACCGCCGGTGTCCCCAAACATTCTAACAAAGCTCTCCGGAGAGGTGCCGGTGCAATGGAAGAAACCCTCCCACCATGGTTCCGACCTGCGCCCACAATATTTCAAGACCTGCCATGATAGAAGAGTAAACAGAATTAGTACACCATTAAAAAATTGAATATCGACATGAATAATAAAATGTATATTAATTCGTCAGTTAATCTAGTTTGTCAATTTTGAAACTTCTTCTTCTTCTTCTTCTTCTTCTTCTTCTTCTTTTTCTTCTTCTTCTTCTTCTTCTTCTTCTTCTTCTTCTCCTTCTTCTTCTTCTCCTTCTTCTCCTTCTCCTTCCCCTCCTTCTCCTTCCCCTCCTTCTCCTTCTCCTCCTTCTCCTTCTCCTTCTCCTTCTTCTTCTTCTT
>LR738716.1:342378384-342397811 GCA_902687465.1 Secale cereale | reverse complement strand
CAGGAAAAGTATATCCAGGATCTTCTTGCTCGTGCTGCTCTTACTGACGAGCGCATTGTCGAGACTCCTATGGAGCTCAATGTTCACCTCCGTGCTACTGATGGTGATCCTCTCCCTGACCCGACGCGTTATCGTCATCTTGTTGGCAGTCTTGTCTATCTAGCTGTCACTCGTCCGGACATCTCTTATCCGGTTCATATTCTGAGTCAGTTTGTCTCTGCTCCCACATCGGTTCACTATAGTCATCTCCTTCGTGTTCTCCGATATCTTCGAGGCACGATCTCTCACCGTCTCTTCTTTCCTAGCTCCAGTTCTTTACAGCTTCAGGCCTATTCGGATGCTACGTGGGCTAGTGATCCTTCGGATCGCCGCTCACTTTCTGCTTACTGTGTTTTTCTTGGTGGTTCTCTCATTGCCTGGAAGACGAAGAAACAGCTTGCAGTTTCCCGTTCGAGTGCCGAGGCTGAGTTGCGAGCGATGGCTCTTTTGACGGCAGAGGTGACTTGGTTGCAGTGGTTACTTCACGACTTTGGTGTTTCTGTCACTACACCGACTCAGCTCTTATCTGACAGTACAGGTGCTATCAGCATTGCACGCGATCCTGTGAAGCATGAGCTCACCAAGCATATTGGTGTTGATGCTTTCTATGTGCGAGCTGCTGTGCAGGATCAGGTTATTGCTCTTCAGTATGTGCCTTCCGAGTTACAGTTGGCGGATTTCCTGACGAAGGCCCAGACTAGAGCACAACATGGCTTTTATCTCTCCAAACTCAGTGTTGTTCCTCCCCCATGAGTTTGAGGGGGGGTGTTAGAGTTATAATATAAGTCATGTACCCCTTTGTATTTATCACGTTGTATAAGGGGTTTCCTGCATATGTTCCACCTGTACATGTATATATATATCGGCCTATGGCCTCATAGTAATACAAGTTGCTTTCCTAACAGATGCATCATAAAATGTGTTTAGCTCTATCTAATTCCCACATTGCACTCATTGCTTAGCTTAAAAGTCGTGGGAATATATGTTGATGACATAAAACGCGTGATGCATGATGCATGCCATAACTCATTATATGTTTCAACGCTGCTTTCCCAGTTATTACAAAATCATTTGTCGTTTATGCATAACTTTGCATTATGTGTTGATGCCAAGCTAGCATGCATGTATATTTGTTCTTTGCAAACTACATGGATAGTATGCCTGACTTATTCCTATTTATTTATGAACCACATTTGAGCCACCTAACTCGGTACAGTTATGGATGCCAACCTAGTTTGCATGTGTGCTTACACACTTTTGGTCATTCATGTTAATAAGCATGTGCGTTGCATGTTTTCAGTGAAGGGGATTTATCTAGATTCTATGCTGGAATCCTGTGTGCCCCAGCATTCGCCGACGAGAAGTGGCCTCCACACCTCGGTGCTGCTTGCTGTGGTGGTGACTAAACGGTCACCACCAAGCCCTTTTGGCTTTGACTTCAATGGGACAACGATGGCAGCGTCATAGCCTCCATGTCTGGCTATTACGGTGCAGTGGACTACCTCTTTGGCCACTACCCAGGCTTTTCCCGCAGCGCGATGACAACGGTTTTGGCCACAACCTGGTGGTGGCTGCTTATTCCTTTCTTCTGGTGAGTTCGAGGCCCCCTCCCTCTCACTGTGCCCTGAGATGGTCCGTCCAGCCATCGAGCTGTGGCTGATTGCGCTGCCGGCCATCGAGCCACTGATTTAGGGTTCATTTATGTGATCATGCTGTCTGGTGATGGTCTACAGTCTTGTGATTGTTGTGATATTATCGTTGAAATTGGTCCTTGTGCTGGTTAGGCCCCTGTGATACTGTATATGCTATTTGCCGCAGTTTGGTACCCTTTTAGGATCTTGGCATGCTACTGATAGGGTGTAGATTTTAGGATCTGCTATTGGCATTAGCAAAGTTACATTTATTTGAAATTTTGCAAATGTTTATATGTCTCGTTTACTTGAGAACAATTTGGCAACGTAATAAACTAATAACAACTGAAGCTCGGTTTATCTACATTTTTTTTCAAGAAAATGCAAAGCAATTTTTGCGTTTCATTGCATTGAAAAGGTGAGAAAGTACATGCCTCCTAGGAGGTTATATTTACAGAGTCCTAGCGCCTCCGATCAGTGGACATCCCAGGAGGCGGGCAAGACTACTCGCAGCCCCTGTGCCCCAGCTTGTGCCCAACATTTGGCCTCGTCTTTAATCCTATCAACTAGCGCATCTATCGAGGGTCTTGCATTGTCGAAGACACACTCGTTCCTCTGTTTCCAGATCATCCAGGGGACGAGCAGTGTTATCGATTGCAGGGCTTTGCGTAGCGTAGGAGGGGTTTGCGCTTTCGCCCGCAGCCACCAGTCCATCAAGGTAGTATCATTGGCTGGCGTTTGGGCCGGGTTGTGCGCCCAGTCCAGGATGAGGTGCCAGATCTGCTTAGCAAATGGGCATGCCAGTAGCAGGTGTTGGATGGTCTCCGGGTCTTGAACGCAGAGGAGGCACCTAGGGTGGTGCTGCAGGCCGCGGCTGGCAAGTCTCGACGCCGTCCAACATCGGTCCTGGTAGGCAAGCCAGTGGAAGAATTTGATGCGGGGTGGCGCCCAACTCTTCCAAACCAGCTTCCATGAGTGGCAGCGTGTAGATCCCTGGAAGGTTGCTGCGTAGCAAGATTGGGCCGAGTATGTAGCACTTGCTGTCCATCTCCAAAGAAGCCGATCTGGTTCTTCCGAGAGGGTGAAATGCTGTATCGCCTGCCATAGCATCAGGTACTGGCCAATCTCGTGTATGCCAATAGTTCCTTGAATATCTCGGGCCCAAGTGTTCCCGTTGAGTCCGTCAGCCACAGTTCGCGTCTTGCGTCGCTGCTTGGGTATGCATTGGTATAGCATGGGGGCTATCTCGCGGACTGATTGGCCGTTGATCCATCGGTCATCCCAGAAGAGTGCTGTCTGGCCATCTCCGAGCATCAAAGTAGTGGATGCGAAGAACAATGCTCGCTCCTCCTTGGAGAACTGGAGATCAAGGCCTTGCTTGTTTAGTTTTATTGTGTAAGTTTTTATTATTTGCAACTTAAGGATTCTTTTCGCTTGTTTAGTCCGCACTTTTGTTTTGTGTCGTCTTCATTTGAGAGACCTGACTTGGTTCCTTGAATATGCATGGTGGTGGTCTTCTGGCCAACACATTCTTGTGATTGTGACAGTCCATGTGCTGGTTAGGCTCTTGTGCTACAACATGTGCTATTTGTTGGGGTTTGGTAGGATCTTGGCATGCGCTTGGCATACTGCTTGTTGGTGCTGCTGAGGCTGGTTTTGACCGTACTCGAGGCCTAGAGGATGGTGTTGCATCCGCGATGAGAATGCTGATGAGTCTATTTCCCTTTTGTCCCCTAGTATTTAATACTCCCTCCGTCCCAAAATAAGTGTCTTGAGCTTAGTACAAATTTGTACTAGAGCTAGTACAAATTTGAGACACTTAATTTGGGACGGAGGGAGTAGTTGTCTTGCTCAGTTTTATGCAGTGCCATAGTTGAGGCCTAGTATAGGCTGATTCTTTGCAGTTTAACTGTCTTGCTCACTTTTCGCACCATACTTGCCCACAATCTTTCCTTTTGTCGCTTATTTAAGTTTTCTGCTCAGTTTCCCTGTTAAGCCATCATGAGAACCTAGTGTTTTGAGTGAGATTCCTAACTCTGTACGATGCATAGTCATCTAATATCAGGCGTTGTTCAATTTTTCTCTATGGTTCTGTGCATGCTATGACGATCATCCTGTATAGACCCCATTTGAAGAATTTTATGTTTTATCTACATTTTGTTTAAGTTTTATGTTATGCAACTCAGGAGCTCGACTGTTATACAATTTGAAGATATTTGAACTTGTTTTCACTTATTTAGCCAGTGCCCATTATAGAGACTTGACTCAGTTCTTTTAATATGTCAGGAGTGCATACATAATGGAAAAAAAACTGGAAGTGATCTCTTGGAGCAAACCTGTATGCAACGTGTAACAAGCGAATTCAACGCGCCGCGGCGGCGATGTTTGGCATCAGCTACAATAATGACTGGCAAGTCCTATGTTTCGCCTCCCTACTGTGCTCTGAGACCTAGCCTAAGAGCTAAGGCTGCTCTGTGTGCTGGCCGTTGAGCCGAACATGATTTTGTGGTGATACTAGATTCTGCTGCTTCTGATTGAAGATCCACAAATTTGAATTCTGATTGAAGATCTATATGGGCCAATAACCAAAAAAAGGTACTGCTATAGATAGGATATCTGATTCACTCGTTGGGATGCACTTTTCCCAATTTCTGCTCATCTGCCTGCTTTAGCAAAGAGACACCCAGTTTTGTTACAATATGGTGTTTTAATCCCTTTTAATAGATCATTTTGTTTGGATAAAAATTGATGATTACAGTCTACCCATGTTTTTGGCAACCGTCTCATCTCGTCTAGATATATTTCCAGTTGATGGTTATCTCCACGAACATGTAAGATGGAGTCTTCACACCGCCATCCAGTTTTCTTATTGAGATTCTTACTATAAGCTAGCTAGGCCTTTGGTCTAGAAATTATCCGGAGGAAAGCCATGTATGCCAAAAATCTCTGTTTAAATTATTATTATTACCTGCCCGGAGATATAGATACAAGTTGGGGAGATGTTCTGACCTCTTCTGCTCTACATACATTTTGTGCAAATGCCTCTAGTTTTTGTGGTGGCAAGTAATAAACAGTACTGTGCGCTGGATCAGTTTCTGCGTAGAACATGGTGTGAGTGATAGCCGATGTTTTTCAGTTACTGTTGTAGGCTAGCCAGTGTGAGGCAACAACTGTTCTTTGCACTGTTGCAGTTAGGGATGCAGAGGGGGATCCACTCCGCTCCGTAGTTAAAACACATCAACTCAGTTGTAGCGTCTTTTGAGCGATTTAGTTCAGTTTGAACTAATTCTCACTTTTACGGGCTTATGCACTGTTTTGAAGCATATCGTAGAAATGGAAAGGTGAGCTGGATGATGAGCTATTGTTTGAAATTGATGTCAATTACTTGTGGAATTCTTCAATGAAGGGCCAATTTATTGTTTGCTGATGATTTGTCATCGTTGTTTGATTTCCTAGTTGGTTCATTTGGAAATGGAAACACTGATTGTTATGGCTGCAAGCTTCTTTTGTTTAAGCATCAGTGGACGCATCTCTATCCAGCAATTCTTTAATGATTTTTTGCATGCCCACCCTGAGCAGAGCAGGGCTTAATTAGTCACCATAGACTTGAGACCAATAAAATTATGTCTGTTTTTAGATTTAGTTTATGTTGATACCAAGAAATAACATACCAAACAACAAGAATGTTGATTAAAAAGATGATCGGTAATTATAACTAGTCACAGATGAAAAAAGATACAAAAGAGCTACCTTGATTAAACATGCCAACCTGTTTTTTCCTGCGAGCTGCCTGTGTACCTCTCTTTGTTCTTAGTGAAAGGTCCAATCTAGGGTCAATAATAGGAACAGGTGTGATGTCCGTTTTAGAGTTTTGATGTAAATCATGCCACTAATTTTTTATCGCCCTTGGCTTGGAGACCAAGAATAAGTTATCAGGCAGTGTTCAATTTCTCTGTACGTCTCTCTGCATGCTATGACGATCACCTTGTATCCATTTGAGAATTTTATGTTTACCTGGTATGAAGTGTGATTTATCTTTGAGCGATCTGCTATTGGTTCGGCAAAGGTGCATTTAGTTGAAATCTGGCATTGGTTTATAGGTCATGTTTACTTAATACTACTCCCTCTGTTCCCAAATATTTGTCTTTCTAGAGATTTCAACAAGTGACTACATACGATGCAAAATGAGTGAATATATACTCTAAAATATGTCTACATACATCCGTATGTTGTGTCCATTTGAAATGTCTAGAAAGACAAATATTTAGGAACGGAGGGAGTAGTAGATTGGCAATGTGTCCACTGGCGCTTGGTTTATCTACATTCTGTTTAAGTTTTTGTTTTTTTGCAACCCATGAGTTCTTGAGATTTGTTTTCTTTTCTCTTATTTAATCGGCACCTTTGTTTTGTGCAGTCTATATTTGGGAGACCTGGCTCGGTTATTTGAATATGTCAGGAGTGCAAATATAAGGGAAAAAACTGGAAGTGATCACTTGGAGCGAACCTGTGTGCCACGTGTAAGAGGCGGATTCACCGCACCGCGGCGGTGTTGTTTGGCATCGGGTAAGTCTTCTGTTTTGCCTCTCTACTTTGCTTTGGGACCTAGCCTATGAGCTAAGGCCCCTCTGTGTGCTGGATTCCTGGTTATCGAGCCAAAGTTGAATTTGTGGTGATTTGGTTATGTTGTGATGTCATGTTCATGCCCTGACTGGGGTGTTGATGATACTAGATCAATTCTGCTGCTGTGATGGAAATTTGGATTCTGGTAGTAGTAGATTACATGGGACAATAACCAACAAAAACCTGTGATGGCTGTTATAGATAGTATCTTTTTTTCCACTCATTGGGATGCACTTAGCCTATCTATCAATATTTTGCCTTTAGAAGCTACATATAAGACGGCTCTTGTATGAATTACATTTGTTGCCGCATGTTAAAATGTGTTTGGCTGTATTTGATTCCCATCTTGCACTCTTTGTTTAACTGGAAAAAAGAAGTTGAAATCCGTCAAAACTTGTTATATATGTTTCAAACGATTATATATTTTCAGATATTACAAAATCAATGGTAGAATAGGCCTAACTACACATTTGTCTTGAATGTTTTGACATACTCCTTATTTTAGCTTTCTTGTTGTCCAGGATGTTTGGCAGCAACTAATCTGATGCATGCGCAGGTTTGTCCTGGCATCGCGTGCACGTGGACCTACAGCTCTCGTTGGGGTGTCATGGTGGTGGTCAAAGCGGTCTTCGGCGAGGGTTTCTAGGCACCAGCTATGTCCACCCACACGTTTGTTGTTGAAGGCATGGTTCGGTATCCCTGGCTCGTCTGTGTGGGTCTCCCGCCATGCGACAGCAGCGGAAGTGCTGTACGGCCTCGTTTTCAACCGTTCTGGTATGTAATTGGTTTTCCTCGGTCCTCCCCTCTGCCCCTCTTGCTCTGAGATCTAGCCTCCAAGCTAAGGCTGCTCTGGGTGTTGGCATTCGAGCTGAAGTTGGTATTGTGGTGATTTGGCACGGTTGTGATGTCGTGATCATTCCCTGGTTGGTGTGTTCATGATACTAGATTAACTCTGCTACTGTGATGGAAATTTGAATTCTGGTAGAAGATTACATGGGGCAATAACCAAAAAATACCCGTGATGGCTGATATACATAGGATATTTATTTCCACTGATTGAGAGGCACATTTTCTTACTACTACTCTTATGCATGCTTTAGCAAAGACACGGGATGACCACACCCCTCTTTATGTTACAGTGTGGGGCTGCTTTAACCTGTAATAATAGATCTTTTTGTTTGTCTGAAAATTGATTATTATCACCAGGTAGTTGAGCATAATTGGACGAAACCTTGCCATAGTAAGGATTCCACTTAGACCAGGCAGGCTAAAATATGATGCACTACTAACAAAATACAGATAATCTCGATCATGCTTCTTAACTTATTAAGCCTGATGTAGCTACTGAGAAGCAGAGGGATAGGTTTTATTTTAGTTGTTCATAAGCTTGCTAAGGTCCTGTAACTTGTTCTCGGCTCCTGTTCTCCTGGGAGTTGCCAGTGTACTTCTCTTTCTTTGTGAAAGGTCCAATCTAGTGTCAATAACAGAAATGTGTTGCCGGTGTACTTCTCTTTGTTCTTAGTGAAAGGTCCAATCTATTGTCAATAACAGAAATGAGTGTGGTGTCAGGTTTAGAGTTTTGATGTAAAAAATGCCACTATTTTTTTATCGCCCTGGGCTTGGACACCATGAATAAGTTATCAGGCAATGTTCAATTTCTCTCTACGGCACTTTGTATGCTACGACGACCACCCTGTATAGGCCCCATTCGAAGAATTTTATGTCTACCTCTGCTACGATTATTTTGGGTGATTTGGTTCGGTTGTGATGTCCTGTTCATGCCCTGGTTGGTGTGTGATAATAGATCTTTTTGTTTGTCTGAAAATTGATTATTACCACCAGGTAGTTGAGCATTCTTGGAAGAAATCTTGCCATAGTAAGGATCCCACTTAGATCAGGTAGGCTAAAATATGATGCGCTACTAACAAAATACAGATAATCTTTAAGAATATATATAGTTTCGTTTAAGATCTTTTTGGCATCATTTTTCAGATCATGCTTCTTAGCTTATTAAGCCTGATGTAGCTACCGAGGAGTAGAGGGATATGTTTTCTTTTAGTTGTCCAGAAGCTTGCTAAGGTCCTGTATCTTGTTCTCGGCTCCTCTTCTCCTGGGAGCTGCCCGTGTACTTCTCTTTGTTCTTAGTGAAAGGTCCAATCTAGTGTCAATAACAGAAATGAGTGTGGTGTCAAGTTTAGAGTTTTGATGTAAAAAATGCCACTAATTTTTTTATCGCCCTCTGCTTGGACACCACGAATAAGTTATTAGGCAGTGTTCAATTTCTCTCTACGCACTTTGCATGCTATGATGACCACCCTGTATAGACCCCATTTGAAGAATTTTATGTTAACTTGTAAAAATGTGATTTATCTTTGAGCAATCTGCTACTGGTTTTAGCAATGATGTACAACCTTCGTCCCAAATTATTAGTGTTTTATACATCCGTATCTAGACAAATCTAAGACAAGTAATTTGGGACGGAGGGAGTATTAGTTTGCAATCTGGCAATGATTTATATATCGTATTTACTTAGTACTAGATTGGCAATGTTTCAACTGAAGCTTGGTCTATCTACATTTTGTTTAAGTTTTTGCTTATTTGCAACTCTCGGGTTCTTGTTAGACTGTTATACAACCAGAAGAGATTTGGACTTATTTTCACTGATTTAGTCAGCACTTGTTTTGTGTCATCTTCATTCGAGAGACCTGACTTTGTTCTTTGAATATGTCAGGAGAGCATATATAAAGAAAAAAACTGGAAGAGATCACTTGGAGCAAACCTGTGTGCCACGTGTGACGGGTGAGCTCACCGCGCAGCGGCCGTGATGTTTGACATCGGCTACTACTCTGACTGGTAAGTCCTCTGTTTCGCCTCCGTACTCTGAGACCTAGCCTTCGAGCTAAGGCTTCTCTGTGTGCTGGCCATCGACCCGAAGATGATTTTGTGGCGATTTGGCTTGGTTGCATTGTCCTGTTCTGTTCATGCCATGGTTGGGGTATTGGTGATACTAGTGCTGTGATGGAAATTTGAATTCTGGCGGAAAGTTTATATGGGACAATAAGCAACAAAAACATGTGATGGCTGATATCTGCCTACTTTAGCAAAGACACGCAATGACCAAGCTCTTGCTATGTTACAGTATGGGATTTTAACCCCTAGTAATAGATCTTTTTGTTTGGCTGAAAACTGATTATTACAGTCTCCCCATGTTTTTGCTATCCGTCTCATCTCCTATAGATATATTTCCAGTCGATGGAGTCCTCATACAGCTACCCACTTTTCCTTTTTGAGATAGCTTTCTATAAGTCGGTTCCCTCTAGCCTTTGGTCTACACATTATCCGGAGGAAAGCCAATGTATGCCAAAAATGTGAATTTAAATTATTATTACCCTCCTGGAGATATAGTAGTAAGTTGGGGAGACTGTCTGACCTCTTCTGCTCTACATACATTTGTGCATATGCCTCTAGTTTCTGTGGTAGCAAGTAATAAACATTACTGTGCGCTAGATCGGTTTCTGTGTACACGAGCCATGGGCAAATTAGTTGCTTGCTCATCGAACTTGGTATGAGTGATAGCCGATGATTTTCAGTTAGTGCTGTAGGCTAGCCAGTGTGAGGCAATAGTTGTTCTTTGCACTGTTGCGGCCAGGGGAGCAGAGCGGCGCCAGATCCGCTCTGCTTCGTAGTCATAACAGATCAGCTTAATTGTAGCGTCTTTTGAGCGATTTAGTTCAGTTTGAACCAATTCTCTCTTTTACGGGCTTATGCAGGACGCTGCCGTGCATCCCTAGTTGCGATATGCCATTCTTGTTGAGAAACTGAGCCTTATGTGCTGATTTCTGATCAGATGTGTTCTTAAGCTGCTTACAATGAGCCGCATGGCTCACTGTGGTGCTGGTAATTAGTCTATTGTGGGTTGGGGTTAAATTTACTAGTATTTTTGTTGCATGTGCGACTTGTTTTACACGCTTGCTTTGTTCTACATTCTAGGATGTGTGATGTGTCAAACTGTTGTCGACTTGATTTTTGTGTTGTGCTTCAGATGCAGCCAACTTAGGGCCAAAGTTCGAGCCATTGTTTGCTGTTGGTGCCTTTGAGATTGATGATGGCGATGTAACAGTGTATTTTATCTTTCTGGTTGTCCGGGATGTTTGGCAGGAACTAATCTTGATGTATGCGCAGGTTTGTCCTGGCGCCGCGTGCACGCGGACCTGCAGCTCTCGTTGGGGCATCATGGTGGTGGTCAAAGCAGTGTTTGGTGAGGATTTCTAGGCACCAGCTATGGCCTCCCACACATGTGTTGTTGTGTGTTGTTCGGTTCCCCTGGCTCGTCTGCGTGGGTCTCCCGCCATGCGACGGCAGCGGCAGTGCTGGACGGCCTCGTCTTCACACGTTCTGGTAAGTAACTGGTTTTCCTTGGTACTCCCCTCTGCCTCTCTTGCTCTGAGATCTAGCCTTCGAGCTAAGGTTGCTCTGGGTGTTGGCCATCGAGCTGAAGTTGGCATTATGGTGATTTGGTACAGTTGTGATGTCTTGATCATGCCCTGGTTGGTGTGTTGATGATACTAGATTAACTCTACTGCTGTGATGTAAATTCAAATTCTGGTAGAAGATTACATGGGATAATAACCAAAAAAATACCTGTGATGGCTGATATACATCGGATAGTTGTTTGCACTCATTGAGAGGCATATTTTCTTACTACCACTCTTCTGCCTACTTTAGCAAATACACGCGATGACCGCACACCTCTTACGTTACAGTGTGGGGCTTTAACCCGTAATAATAGATCTTGTTGTTTGTCTGAAAATTGATCATTTCCACGAGATAGTTGGGCATTTTTGGACGAAACCTTACCATAGTGAGGATCCCACTTAGATCAGGCAGGCTAAAATATGATGCACTACTAACAAAATACAAATAATCTCTAAGAAGATAAAATTGCCAACTCGTTTAAGATCTTTTTGTTATCATTTTTCAGATCATGCTTCTTATCTTATTAAGCCTGATGTATCTACTGAGGAGCAGAGGGATAGGTTTTCTTTTAGTTCAGAAGCTTGCTAAGGTATCTTGTTCTCGGCTCCTGTTCTCCTTGGAGCTATCCGTGTACTTCTCTTTCTTCTTGGTGAAAGGTCCAATCTAGTGTCAATAACAGAAATGAGTGTGGTGTCAGGTTTAGAGTTTTGATGTAAAAAATGCCACTATTTTTTTTTTATCGCCCTCTGCTTGGACATCATGAATAAGTTATCAGGCAGTGTTCAATTTCTCTCTACGGCACTTTGCATGCTATGACAATCACCCTGTACAGGCCTCATTTGAAGAATTTTATGTTTGCCTTGTAAAAACGTGATTTATCTTTGAGCAACGTGCTACTGGTTTTAGCATAGATGTACAACCTCCGTACCAAATTATTTGTCTAGATACGGATGTATCTAAACACTAAAACGTGTATACATACAACCGTTTCTAGTCAAATCTAAGACAAGTAATTTGGGACGGAGGGAGTATTCGTTTGCAATCTGGCAATGGTATATAGGTCTTATTTACTTAATACTAGTAGATTGGCAATGTTACAACTAAAGCTTGGTCTATCCACATTTTGTTTCAGTTTTTGGTTATTTGCAACTCACAAGTTCTTGTTACACTGTTATACAACCCGAAGAGATTTGGACTTATTTTCACTTATTTAGGCAGCACCTTTGTTTTGTGTTGTCTTCAATCGAGAGGCCTGGCTCGGTTCTTTGAATATGTCAGGAGTGCATATATAAAGAAAAAAACTCTGGAAGTGACCACTTGGAGCAAACCTGTGTGCCACGTGTGACGGGCGAACTCGCCGTGCAGCGGCCGTGATGTTTGGCATCGGCTACAACTCCGACTGGTAAGTCCTCTGTTTTGCCTGCCTACTCTGAGACCTAGCCTTCAAGGTAAGGCTTCTCTCTGTGCTGGCCATCAAGCCGAAGATGATTTTGTGGCGATTTGGTTGGGTTGCATTGTCCTGTTCTGTTCATGCCATGGTTGGGGTATTGGTGATACTAGTGCTGTGATGGAAATTTGAATTCTGGTATAAGATTTATGTGGGCCAATAAGCAAAAAAACATGTGATGGCTGATATAGATAGGATATTTGTTTCCACTCGTAGGGACGTACCTTTTCCCTCCACTGCTCATCTGCCTGCTTTAGCAAAGAGACGTGATGACCAAGCTCTTGTTATGTTCAAGTATGGGATTTGAACCCCTAGTGATAGAACTTTTTGTTTGGCTGAAAGCTGATTATTACAGTCTCCCCATGTTTTTGGTATCCGTCTCATCTCTAGATATATTTCCAGTCGACGGAGTCCTCATACCGCTACCCAGTTTTCCTTATTGAGATTGCCTTCTATAAGTCAGTTCCCTCTAGCCTTTGGTCTAGACATTATCCGGAGGAAAGCCAATGTATGCCAAAAATGTGAATTTAAATTATTATTACCCTCCTGGAGATATAGTAGTAAGTTGGGGAGACTGTCTGACCTCTTCTGCTCTACATACATTTGTGCATATGCCTCTAGTTTCTGTGGTAGCAAGTAATAAACATTACTGTGCGCTAGATCAGTTTCTGTGTACACGAGCCATGGGCAAATTAGTTGCTTGCTCATCGAACTTGGTATGAGTGATAGCCGATGATTTTCAGTTAGTGCTGTAGGCTAGCCAGTGTGAGGCAATAGTTGTTCTTTGCACTGTTGCGGCCAGGGGAGCAGAGCGGCGCCAGATCCGCTCTGCTTCGTAGTCATAACAGATCAGCTTAGTTGTAGCGTCTTTTGAGCGATTTAGTTCAGTTTGAACCAATTCTCTCTTTTACGGGCTTATGCAGGACGCCGCCTTGCATCCCTAGTTGCGATATGCACATTTACTTTTTTGGTATTATTAAAAGAAGTAGTGAGAAACTGAGGTGCAATTCTTGTTGAGAAACTGAGCTTTATGTGCTGATTTCTGATCAGATGTGTTCTTGGGCTGCTTACAGTGAGCCATGCGGCTGTGGTACTGCCGGTAATTACTCTATTGAAGGTTGGGGTTAAAAAAGTCTAGACTATTTTCTTTGAATCAATGGACAATGGACTCATGAGCTTGCTCTACCTACCAGATTTATGATGACGATGACGACGATGTAGCAATGTATTTGTTGCCTACATTTTATTTGTATTCGTGCTCTCACCCCCAAACCTGGGATGTACACTGATTTCGCACTATTGCATTGTATGATTGCCTCCTAGGAGGATCGTAACCCAAACTCCCGCCTTTTCAATGAAATGAAACGCAAAGGTCTTTTGCGTTTTCTTGAAGAAGAAAACATTGTTTTTGTATGTGGAGCTGTTGTAGGCCTGTCCTTTTCCTATAATTAATTCATTTCAGTCTGGTGCTGCATGGCTCAAATATTTTGACAGATATCCTTGTATATGAGATCTACCGATGTATATGAGCTCTACCATTCCAGTCACAGAACCAAGGCCCAATCTCTCATGTGACCTCGGTGTTGATGCACATTTACTTTGTAGATTGCCTGGGGTTGTAGTTGAAGATGCGAAGTAAAGGGTCAGGTTGAAGTCTCCAGCGCGGTGTCAACGCACACCCCATTGCCTACGTTATTCGGTTCCGACATAGGTAAGCTGCTCGTTACTCTCCTCTGCTCTCATGCTCTCTTTCTGCGCCCATGGTGATGCATTTGGTTGTACTGCTAATCCATGATTAATGATACACCTATGTAATGTATGATTACTGCCATGATTTTTATCTACTGGCTAGTGATATAATTGTTTGAGTCCTAAGCTATCCTATTTTTAGCAAAGAAGTACTCCCTCTGTAAACTAATACTCCCTCCGTCCCAAAATAAGTGACTCAACTTTGCACTAAAGTTAGTGCAAAGTTGAGTCACTTTTGCGTCACTTATTTTGGGACGGAGGGAATATAAGATCTTTTAGATCACTATATTAGTTTACAGAGGAAGTATAAAAAACAGTAGGAGTTATCAACTTTTATTAATATAAGATCTTTTAGATCACTATATTAGTTTACATATGCAGTTGTTAGAATCTTTCAAACTGATTGCCATGCTTTTCTTTTGCTGCTTATCAAGGATGCCACACCCACACCTTGGTATCTTTTTTTAACCGCTGCATATGTATTTTCCTTTATTAATTGTATCTGTTTATCTACCCTACCACAGATTGACGGTTTTTAAATTTGATGACTTCCTCTGAGAGCTTAGCCCATTGTTTGGTGCAGGTGCCATGGAGATTGACGAAGATGGACAAAGTGGAGACTTGGAGGCACTAGAGAAAATGACAACTTGTGCTCTGTTTGTTGATGCGCCTGGCTTGGTCGCGTGTGCTTTTTTTCTTGGCTGTTAGTGTTGCCAAACTGTTGGAGGCTGGTATTGGACCCATGAGCTAGTGGTGAAATTGAAGCAGTCATGAGCCATCCATTAGTTATTCTTGGCTGGCTGTTGACTGTGGTGTAAATGATCCACAATCCATTCTTTGTGCTGAGACTCTGGTTCTCATTATATATAGAAAACACATGATGCTTTGTCATATTCTGAGTTATTTTGAACGAGCATGGCTATTCCATATCTTCGTGTTAGCACTAGATGAAAATGTCGAGACGAGTAAACTGCGAAAGAACTACCGTTGTCGTCTTGTGTTTATTTACTTATGAATTGTTGAGAGTGATATGCTCCTGAATTCCTTTGTTTGGAGGTGTATTATTTTTTGTAATATATTTACTTTCCTTTTGACCTGGTTCGTCATCAACCTTTCTTTCTAGAGTGCATGTTTGTTTTCAGATTTTATGCATGTTGTGAATGAAGATGGCCCAGCTGGCATCATACAAAATATTCTTCACTTCTGTCGTCTGAATTATTGCCAAAATGATATGCTGAAGAAAGAAAGAAAGAAAGAAAGAAAGAGACAAGCAACAGTCAGCCAGCAACCAGCAAAATCACACAAGCCGCAGGCGCAAGAGTAAAACTGGAGAAACAAACGAGAAACAGACATCAACTGCTAAACTGAAACACATCAATGATCCAAGATAATTTAGATAGACTAGCAAGATGCCCATGCATTGCACGGAACATCAAGATGCATTTATACGAGTAGTTTATCCTGTGGGAGATAAGGATGAACGAGGGAAGGCCTTATTTGTAAATGTGGAAAAGAGTGCGGGTATCTTTTTGCAAAATTGTCATAGTTTCCTTCCTATCCGTCAGATATAGATCGGACGGCCTATATTGCAGGATTGCAGGCACACCATCATCACCAACTCTGTTTTTTATAAGAGTAGAGATATTGGCCCCTTAGAAAAAGAAAAAAAATGGATAGATATACTACTCAGTCCGGGTCGGTTTATTATTCATCTCGTCATCCCTAGGTATTCTTAGAGTATACAAATCAGATGTACCGCGGAGCTGTCACTCTCAAAACGCTAGTGGTTAGTGTGTGGTGGTGCATGCAAACGGTCCCCGTGGTGCCTCCCCAAGAGATAATAGCGCGTCTTCTGATTTACATGACCCATTGCATGCACCAACCAACACACCCAGGGACCGACTTACATGGCACGGCTGGAGGGAGTAGAGAGAGATGCAAAAGTTTCTCTCAAGGCCGTTGTTAATAATCGTACTACGGCACGCACGAGGGAAAAAAGAGGAAGGCAGGATCACATGAAGCTTTCCATTTAATTCATCCTTGCAACGAGGCGTCGTCTCCTCCTCTATTTACTCCCTCCCTTTCTTTCGTGCCGCACGCCATGCCATCCATCGGCCTCTCAGCACACGTCACGCGGATCGACCTCCTATCCCACGCATCCCCGCTCGCTGCGCGCCCTCCTCTCACTATATAAATCTTGTTTCGATCTTTCCCTCCCGCGTTGCCTCCTCCCCTCGATCTGCTTATACAACGCATGCACTGTTCAAAGTTAGCTAGATCTCGGCATGACAACGAAAGGTAGCCCTTGATGCAGTGCCGACATGCGACCGTGGCGGAGGCCGAGCACTCCAGCCGCCCGATCCGACTATTGACGAGCCCTCCGGCTAGCAACCCCAGTACTTCTCCGTGAGCTCCCTTCCAATCTAGCCCCTCCACCTTTTCCCTTTGTTTTCAATCTGGTTTGAATAGATTTGTGTGCTATGAGTTTTCTGAACATTTTTTAAGCATTATTTTTGGCCGATGGATATGTTGGCATCCGGCATGGCCGTCGTGGCGAGTAGCTACCTCACGGTGCGCATGGCAGAGAAGGTCCTGCGCGAAGTCTTCCCACAAGGGAGTGGTTGCACGATCTGCGTCTTGAGCATCAGCCGATGGATGGTCGCCAGAGGAGGAGTGGCAGCGCCGGTACAGTTTTTCTCATTTTGCATTGTGATCTTTACTGATTTATTGGCTTGGCATGAGATTGGTTAGGTGCTAGCATGCAGTGTGCATTTTCGTCTTAGTTTACTTAGTTACAACTGGAGACTGTTTTTTTCTTTTCCCACCTTTTGTGTCTTCTAATTTTGACGTTGAATATATGTACAGTACTGCAAGTGTGTTTTACTCAAGAGCTCTATGCAGCTGCAGATTCAGTCGGTAGCTACATAAGTAACCATAGGGATCAATAATGCAGAAACAGTTTCTTTGTTGCTACAAATTTTGTTAATGCAGAAGATGTATTGATTTTCCAAAAATATGTAAAACTAATTTGTTATTGCCTTACAAGAAAACGTACACACACATCTTCTGGACCCATTTTACCTGCTATTCATGCATTGTTCAGCTAGTTTTTTTGCATGCTAGCTAATAAAAAAATATTATTACCAACTGCCCAGTTCTTTCAGTTAGAATAGGAGACCATGTTTCACGAGAGCAAATGTGATGTTTTATAGTGTCTGGTACAAAAGAAAATCGTAACAAGCAAGATAGATATATGCTGATAGTTTTATTAGATCTTGCAGCTAGTTGTTGGGTGATGACAAATGACATATTAGATGATGTTTGACCCCCTCTCTCTCTGTGCGCGCGCGCGCGTGCGTGCAGTTAGTTATTTAATTCGTCCTCAACAAATTAGAATGAATGAAGAAGCCGGCGGTGGAGTAGGTTCAATGGCATGCGGCCTTTCCCTTCCTTCCTTCCATGTGATGCACGCAAAACAGAAGGCATGTTCGTGAAGCCATTTGTAGCATCACTGTGCATGTTGAGATTCTTCGTTCATAACGTGTTATGCTGCCGAAATTTCCGGTGAAATTTCCCACGACTTGTCAAAATTTTGGCCTTGTTTGTAAGGAAACGGAAACTTGAGGGTGCTAGCTGCAAATTGTTAGGGACTTGGTTGCAAGAGGCTGCAAATTGTTAGGGACTTGGTTGCAAGAGGCTGCAAATTGTCAAGGACTTGGTTGGAAGGTTATGTTGTCTGTCGGAGTCCTCTGGCTTCTTCTCGGTTAAAATGGCGAGTAATTCCAAATCTGTTATCATCTCACTGTCAATTGCGTTGCTAACCAGCATGCCTAGTTGCCGGTGAGATAGAGCTCAAAGCATGCCGGTGTCCTCTTTTATTTCAGGAGCGCTCATCCGTATTTATTCAGACAAGAGGAGACAAAAGTCGAGAATCCCCGACTTCTCTCTCTCTCTCTTTCTGAGATGAGATGAAACCGCGTTGGCACAATGATTTACGCTGGAGAAGACGGACTTACAATTTATTACGAGTATGTACGACGTCGTGGTAAATCCACGTCCACACGCTTGTTATTGCTGGTGGAGGAGGGGATTGGATTGCAGCCTGTAAAAAAGGATCTAATCCCACGGCCTTCAAAATCAACCACTCCAAATCCCTGTAAACGGACGCTCTTCCAGTCGCAGAACAATTGTTGTTCTGCTATTAACAACGGATCCTGGAAATCATCAGGTGTCTTGATAGATAGAGTTCGGGAGGTTAACGAGCCCCCTGAAAATCAAGCCAATCAATCAGTCCGGCACATCATCAGACCCTGTCTATGACGCGAGGAGAGAAAGAGGGCAGCCTCACCTTGTCCTTCTTCGAGGGCGGCGGCGTGCCTGCTTGACGGCGGCTCGGGACAACCCTAGACTAGGCGAGGCGAGATGCCAATCGCCCACCGCAGCGCAGAGCACGAATGTTGTACGCAGTGCTATTGTCTTGGGCTAGAACGTTGGCTGCAACGGGCCGTCGTTTCGGACGTGTTTGGTTATGACTAGATCATTTTTGGGCCTCTTGCGTTTGCGACCCAGTTCAGCCTGGCTGAGTAAAAATAGATTTCGGGTCTTATTTTCTAAGCTGTGCACTGAGTAAAAATAAGCTCTGCACTGACTTTGGTCGCGCCTTATTTTCTAAGCCGTGAAAAGTCAGCTTATTTTTTAAGCCGCCCAACCGAATTGGCCTTATATCTCAATAGCAAGCGCTGCCCGCACCCGCCTACTGCTCGTGTTAAGTAAAGGGGGTGAGAGCCGGTTTTCTCCAGGTTTTTTTTTTCTCGATTTTTCCATTTGTTTCTTCAGTTTTTTCATTTTATTTTTCTTTGGTTAATTTTGCTTCTTTTTTGGTTTTCGTTTTTTTCCATTGATTCTTTCGGTTATCATTCTTCATTTTTCGTATATGTCAACAACATTTTTCTAATACACGTTTAACATTTTTCCGTACATATTTCACAATTTTTTCAATACATGGCCAATATTTTTATACACATTTTTTAAATTCTTGCTTAATTATTTTTCTTCCAAATAAAAGATTAATATATTTTTGGATGCATGGTAAACATTTCATATACACACTTCTAAACTTTTTGGAGTGCTTGGAAAATCCATCCACATCCTGAGCTTGCTGTACCATAACCACGTGTTTGGAGTCCTGGACTCACTCTCTGCGAGTTCCAAATCTTTCAGCATCTCACTGCCAATGGCATTGCTAACTAGCAGGCCGATAAATCCACGGCAACGGATCCTGGAAATCAGCTGTCTTGGATAGAGTTTGGAAGGTTAACGAGCCCCTGAAAATCATGCCAATCAGTCCGGCACACGATCAGACCCTGCCGACGCGACAGCGCGAGGAGAGGAGCCAAGCGAAGCGAGGGCCCTGCTGGACGGCGGCTCAGCACAACCCTAGACTAGCCAGATCTTTTTTTTTTTTT
>LR738716.1:342358828-342378284 GCA_902687465.1 Secale cereale | reverse complement strand
CCCCCAAGAAATATTCAAGGAGACTCAAGCGTCTAAGCTTGGGGATGCCCCCGTGCATCCCCTTCTCCATCAACATTATCAGTTCGTCTTTCGTTCCGCTATATTTTTATCACTTCATGTGTTATGTGCTATGCTTGGAGCGTCTTGCTTTTAGTTTTCTTTTTAGTTTTTCATAACGAGTCGGAACTCAGCATTCCTTTATGTGGGAGAGAAACACGCTCCACTTCTACCTAGAACATAACATAGAATTTTTATGTCTATCTATGCTATGTGTGTTCTTTATCTTTTAATAGCTACTACCATGCTCTGCTCTTAGTATTCATGCCTATCTTTTCAAAGAGCTTTTGTTTAGTTGGTTGCTTGAACTCTCTTTAATTACCATGCTCACCTTATTAAGAGAGTTTGCTTCCGTTGCACTGGTTAATGTGTCTATGATAAGGATGCTACTTGCATGATGGTGCTTAGTAGTTCAGGTTTTCTTATGGTTAATCTCAAATAGCTGGGGGGTTCCCAATGTGTTATTGGAGTACCAACATGATTTGTTTGCCTATGATGTGGTATGGTTTAGTAATATCTTCCTTCGAGAATTTATTTTGATTTACTTGGCGTATGCTCACGCATATTTAAGACTTTAAAGAAAGTCTGTCAAGCCTTGATGATCTTTTATTTCTAAGTAGCGATATAACTACCATGCCTGATTCAATATTGCTTTGTCGCTCTGCATGATTATGACCGTAATTGCTCTCTTAGTTGGTCGCTCCCAGTCTTTTTGCTAACCTCCACCTGTACTAAGCAAACTAACCATGCAATACATAGCTCATGGGAAAGTAGCCTAAAAACTATTGTGGTAAAGAATATGTTGCTTATGTATCTTATTTCTTATAAGTTGTTTGCTGAGCGGTAACCATGTTTCTGGGGACGCCATCAACTGTCACACTTTTGTTGAATATCATGTGAGTTGCTATGCATGTTCGTCTTGTCTGAAGTAAGGGTGATTTACCGTGGGTTGTATTAATATGCATATTGTTAGAGAAGAACATTGGGCCGCCAACCAAAGCCATGCATCATGGTGGAAGTTTTAGCTTAGACCTTAATCCTCAATCTCTTATGAGAATATGCTTATGCATTGAAGAGGAGTCCATCATCTATTTTCTATGTTGTCCCGGTATGGATGTCCTCAAGTTGAGATCTATCAAAAACGAGAAATCAAATGCGATTTATCTCCTTGGACCTTTGTACAGGTGGCATAGAGGTACCCCTTTGTGACACTTGGTTGAAACATATGTAATGCAATGATAACCCATGGAAATCCGAGCTAATTAGGACAAGGAGCGAGCACTATTGGTATACGATGCATGAGGCTTGCAACCTATACGATGTCTTATGCATGACACATATGAAGTACTACTACCGTTGACACAATTGCTTCCATGTTTTCAAAATAAAAAGCTCTAGCACTTAACCTTTCTTTTACTTTTATGTTGATGCACCAACTACTGAGAGCATGATTGTCATTCTGAGTGTAATGTGCATTGTCCCAAAGTAGTATTGCCTTTTGCATGATTGTGATATCGTTTATTCTGAAATCATTGTATCTAGTCATCACTTAAACCTTGAAGGTGCCCCTGCATTTATGTTTTGCATCACTAAAGGGGGCAAGCTAGATATCACTTTATCATATTTGCACATCATGTTCATTGCAAATCTTTTTGATGTTTCAGTTTCATATTGTAAAACTTTCAGTCATTTGTGATTTTCTCATGAGGCAACTTAATTACTTTAGAATCATTGTCTCAGTAAGCTTTTGTCATATGACTATGAAAAGTCCTATATGGTTAATAGCATGTCACCACAAAAATTATTCTTGTTATCATTTACCTACTCGATGACGAGCAGGAATTAAGCTTGGGGATGTTGATACGTCCAAAACGTATCTATAATTTCTGCTTGCTCCATGCCACTTTTGGGTGATATTGCTATGATATTCATACACTTCCATACACTTTTGATCATATTTGGACTAACTTACTAATCCAGTGCACCCCAGTGCCAGTTTCTGTTTTCGGCTGTTTTTGTATTTCAGGTTTTCACGTTTCGAGAACTGCCCAGAAAAATCCAGAAAAATTATATAAAAAATCAGCATTCCGGAAACAACTCTGCGTCCGAAGGGCAGCCTGGGGGGGCACCAGGGCTCCAGGCGCCCTGGCGGCACCCCCCCCCCCCTGGGCCGCGCCGGGGGGCGCCTGGGCCCCCCGAAGCTCCCCCGATGCCCTACTTTGGCATATGTTTAAAGGGTCCTCCAAAACCCTCAGAACAGGAACTCTTTTCGCGATCGCATCTCTGTTCCGCCGCCGCCGCCGCTTCCAAGATCGGGAGCACCAGGAGAACTCTTCCCGGCACCCTGTCGGAGGGGAGGATCACCACCGGGAGCTTCTCCACCACCATGGACGCCTCCCGGATGACTCGTGAGTAGTCTCCCTTGGACCATGAGTCCATGACCAGTAGCTATGTGATGTTCTCCTCCCGTTCTTGTGCTTCACTAATTAGTCCTCGTGAGCTGCCCTACATGATCGAGGCACCTATGTAATCCTTATGCTGTTGCTATGTTGAGTTTGCTGGGATCCGATGAATTATGAGATTATGTTGAGATTGATCTTGAGTAATATATTTGATTCGCCTCTTTTATATTTTTGTTCATAAGTAATTCTTGCATGTTCTCCGTTGTTATTTATTGCTTTGGCCGAGTAATAGGTAGTGACTCCAAGAGGGAACGTTATGCTTGATTGTGGGTTCATGCCCCTCGATGACTAGCTTGAGTGACAGAAACATGAGTCTAGGGGATGTGCTGTTGCCACAAGGGGGAAAACAACGGTGCTTGTGCCCGCGGGTGCAAGGATTGTTTACTTTACACAAAGTTCTTTTAATGCAGTTGTCTGTTGCATTGAGTTTACACTATGGGTGGGACTCGCAACTTAATACCAGCGAGATGTTCTGGATAGATATCTCAAGGTGGATGATTAGTAGTAGATATTGATGGATTTCGGTCTACTTACTTTGGCGTACCGCCCATGCTTTGAACCTCAACCTTTCTTGCAATGTAGTCAGCATTGGTTTGCGTTCGTGGTCCTGTCAATTGCCCAGCTGTAATTTGTTTACCTCACATAGCTGTTTTATCGTCTTTTGGGAGAGAGACATCACTAGTGAACATCATGAGACTCCGGTCCATATTACCATCATTGATCACATCCACTATTTACTTTTCGTTATTTACTTACTATTGCAAAAACTATCTATCACTACTATCATTGCTTTTAACCCTTTGTGAACTACAAGGCCGGAGGGATTGACAACCTCTCTGTACTCGTTGGGAGCAAAGTTATTTGTATCTGTGTGCAGGTCCACGTTGGTTGCTACTAATCTGGCGCCGTAGCAATTGACACCTACTTGTTGAACCTAGGAGTCTCTTGGGAATCGATCCTTGGCATCTTTGCTAGGGGAAAACACTTCTACTTACTGCATCTTACACCTTCCACTTGGGGTAACCAACGAGGGGTTCGAGGCCCATCAAGGAGTATTTTCTGGCGCCGTTGCCGAGGACTCCACTCTTCAGGATAGGGGAGTTGCATGCTATCTTTTACCTTTGCTTTTTAGTCTTGTTAGTTTACCTTTCATTTTTGCTTTAGTTCCTTTTTATCAAAAATCACAAAAAAAATTATTTGTCTTTTTATTAGTAGTCCTTTCTGTTTCGCCAAACATGTTAGGATTTGGTGCTTTGAGGGAATCAGAAGTTTTAGATTTCCATCAAAGGGATGGAGAAAATATGAAGAAGGCATGAGACAGAATTTCTGATGCACATAGGAGAATTATGCCTTGGATACCTATAAAAATTGTGCTTAGGAATTTTTACCATGGTCTTTTTAAATGGTGTAAACACTCCCTTGACATTATAGCTGAGGGAGATTTCTTAGAATGTGATGAAGCTAGAGCTCTTGAAATTATACATGGTCTATCTAGTTACATTGTTTATGATCATAACTTTGATACTGTCATAGATAGACTTGCTACCATTGAAAAGAGAATGGATGCTCTAGACTTGATGAAGGTAGAGAAACCCAAACCCAATAAGAAAGACATTTTGGAAATAGACAATGATTGGGAGCCTTTTGTTAGGATTGGCATCTCTAATCAAGACTTCCTTGCTTATTGTGATATTGGATCTATGGTTTCTACTATGCCAAAAATTGTTCATGATTCTTTAAAATTTAACATGGATAGATTACCATCTTATCATGAACATACTAATGGAGATATTTCTGAAATCCAGGGAAAAATAAAAGACGTATCGGTTAAATTCCTTAAAGGGATTGCAATGATTGATTTCTTCATCGTGGAGCCAAACCAAGGAAATATAGTGCTTGGAAGGGACTTCCTCCGAGCAGTTAAAGGCTTCATCGATATAGGTAAGGGACAAATCCGCTTACGCGGGAAGGCAAAAGGTGTGTACCCCTTTCCTAGAAGGAACAAGAATGAACTTATTGAGGAACCATTTGAAACAATCTATAACTCCGATTATTATGATGATTATTGATTCCTCTATGCATTATGCCTAGCTTAAAGGCATAAAAGAAAGCGCTTTTGGGAGGCAGCCCACACGAATAATTTTTTTGCTTTTGTTGTGTCTTGATGTTGTTTACTGCTGTAGCATCATCATTGTATCTTTGCTTTTCATATTTGTGCCAAGTATAGCCTCTGATTGCTAGAAAGTTCAAAAGTTGTGAGGTGCTGTCCAGGAAACAGATTCTGTCCTTGGATAGAAAAATTCGTATAAAATCACCAGATCATCGTTTTAGTCTGAATTCTTTCGACAGCGTTCTCTATATAATTGTCTTTCGTGCGTCAGTTCTGAGTTTTTTTATTTGAGTTGCAGAAGTATCCCGAACAGGTCAATTACTGCCTGCTGTTCTGTTTTTCACAGATTCTGTCCTGTTTTGCCTTACCTTCACTTTGCAAATTGAGAACTTGCTTTTTCTTTGCAAAAACCTTTTGGCAATCTTGAGAAACAGTAGAACTTCAAGAATATCCTTATTTCCAGCAAGGTATAATTATTTTATTAAGGGTACTAACCTCGCTAATCAGATTATGATGAGTTATGTATGAAGGGAGTTTTCAAGTGTGCGAGGGAAGATGATAAAAATATTCAGGAGTGTCAAGCGCTCAAGCTTGGGGACGCCCCCGTGCACCCCCAAGAAATATTGAAGGAGACTCAAGCATCTAAGCTTGGGGATGCCCCCGTGCATCCCCTTCTCCATCAACATTATCAGTTCGTCTTTCGTTTCGCTATATTTTTATCACTTCATGTGTTATGTGCTATGCTTGGAGCGTCTTGCTTGTAGTTTTCTTTTTAGTTTTTCATAACGAGTCAGAACCCAGCATTCCTTTATGAGGGAGAGAAACACGCTCCACCTCTACCTAGAACATTACATAGAAATTTCATGTCTATCTATGCTGTGTGTGTTCTTTGTCTTTTAATAGCTACTATCGTGCTCTGCTCTTAGTATTCATGCTTATCTTTTCAAGAGCTTTTATTTAGTTGGTTGCTTGAACTCTCTTTAATTACCATGCTCACCTTATTAAGAGAGTTTGCTTCCGTTGCATTGGTTAATGTGTCTATGATAAAGATGCTACTTTCATGATGGTACTTAGTAGTTCAGGTTTTCTTTTGGCTAATCTTAAATAGCTGGGGGGGTTCCCAATGTGTTATTGGAGTACCAACTTGGTTTGTTTGCCTATGATATGGTATGGTTTAGTAATATCTTCCTTCGAGAATTTATTTTGATTGACTTGGCGTATGCTCACGCATATTCAAGACTGTAAAGAAAGTCTGTCAAGCCTTGATGATCTTTTATTTTTAAGTAGCGATATAACTACCATGCCTGATTCAATATTGCTTTGTCGCTCTGCATGATTATGACCGTCATTGCTCTCTTAGTTGGTCGCTCCCAGTCTTTTGCTAACCTCCACCTGCACTAAGCAAACTAACCATGCAATACATAGCTCATGGGAAAGTAGCCTAAAAACTATTGTGGTAAAGAATATGTTGCCTATGTATCTTATTTCTTATAAGTTGCTTGCTGAGCGGTAACCATGTTTCTGGGGACGCCATCAACTGTCACACTTTTGTTGAATATCATGTGAGTTGCTATGCATGTTCGTCTTGTCTGAAGTAAGGGTGATTTACCGTGGGTTGAATTAATATGCATATTGTTAGAGAAGAACATTGGGCCGCCAACCAAAGCCATGCATCATGGTGGAAGTTTTAGCTTGGACCTTAATCCTCAATCTCTCATGAGAATATGCTTATGCATTAAAGAGGAGTCCATCATCTATTTTCTATGTTGTCCCGGTATGGATGTCCTCAAGTTGAGATCTATCAAAAACGAGAAATCAAATGCGATCTATCTCCTTGGACCTTTGTACAGGTGGCATAGAGGTACCCCTTTGTGACACTTGGTTGAAACATATGTAATGCAATGATAACCCATGGGAATCCGAGCTAATTAGGACAAGGAGCGAGCACTATTAGTATTCAATGCATGAGGCTTGCAACTTATAGGATGTTTTATGCATGACACATATGAAGTACTACTACCGTTGACACAATTGCTTCCATGTTTTCAAAATAAAAAGCTTTAGCACTTAACCTTTCTTTTACCTTTATGTTGAAGCACCAACTACTGAGAGCATGATTGTCATTCTGAGTGTAATGTGCATTGTCCCAAAGTAGCATTGTCTTTTGCATGATTGTGATATCATTTATTCTGAAATGATTGTATCTAGTCATCACTTAAACCTTGAAGGTGCCCCTGCATTTATGTTTTGCATCACTAAAGGGGGCAAGCTAGATATCACTTTATCATATTTGCACATCATGTTCATTACAAATCTTTTTGATGTTTCAGTTTCATGTTGTAAAACTTTCAGTCATTTGTGATTTTCTCTTGAGGCAACCTAATTACTTTAGAATCATTGTCTCAGTAAGCTTTTGTCATATGACTATGAGAAAGTCCTATATGGTTAATAGCATGTCACCACAGAAATTATTCTTGTTATCATTTACCTACTCGAGGACGAGCAGGAATTAAGCTTGGGGATGTTGATACGTCCAAAACGTATCTATAATTTCTGCTTGCTCCATGCCACTTTTGGGTGATATTGCTATGATATTCATACACTTCCATACACTTTTGATCATATTTGGACTAACTTACTAATCCAGTGCACCCTAGTGCCAGTTTCTGTTTTTGGCTGTTTTTGTATTTCAGGTTTTCACGTTTCGAGAACTGCCCAGAAAAATCCAGAAAAATTATATAAAAAATCAGCGATCCGGAAACAACACTGTGTCCGAAGGGCAGCCTGGGGGGGCACAGGGGCTCCAGGCGCCCTGTGGGCGCCCCCCCCCCCCCCTGGGCCGCGCCGGGGGGGCGCCTAGGCCCCCCGAGGCTCCCCCGATGCCCTACTTTGGCATATATTTAAAGGACCCTCCGAAACCCTCAGAACAGGAACTCTTTTCGTGATCCCATCTCTGTTCCGCCGCCGCCGCTTCCAAGATCGGGAGCACCAGGAGAACTCTTCCCGGCACCCTGCCGGAGGGGAGGATCACCACCGGGAGCTTCTCCACCACCATGGACGCCTCCCGGATGACTCGTGAGTAGTCTCCCTTGGACCATGAGTCCATGACCAGTAGCTATGTGATGTTCTCCTCCCGTTCTTGTGCTTCACTAATTAGTCCTCGTGAGCTGCCCTACATGATCGAGGCACCTATGTAATCCTTATGTTGTTGCTATGTTGAGTTTGCTGGGATCCGATGGATTATGAGATTATGTTCAGATTGATCTTGAGTAATATATTTGATTCACCTCTTTTATATTTTAGTTCATAAGTAATTCTTGCATGTTCTCCGTTGTTATTTATTGCTTTGGCCAAGTAGTAAGTAGTGACTCCAAGAGGGAACGTTATGCTCGATTGTGGGTTCATGCCCCTCGATGACTAGCTTGAGTGACAGAAACATGAGTCTAGGGGATGTGATGTTGCCACAAGGGGGAAAACAACGGTGCTTGTGCCCGCGGGTGCAAGGATTGTTTAATTTACGCAAAGTTCTTTTAATGCAGTTGTCTGTTGCATTGAGTTTACACTATGGGTGGGACTCGCAACTTAATACCAGCGAGATGTTCTGGATAGATATATCAAGGTGGATGATTAGTAGTAGATGCAGATGGATTTCGGTCTACTTACTTTGGCGTACCGCCCATGCTTTGAACCTCAACCTTTCTTGCAATGTAGTCAGCATTGGTTTGCGTTCGTGGTCCTGTCAATTGCCCAGCTGTAATTTGTTTACCTCACATAGCTATTTTATCGTCTTTTGGGAGAGAGACATCACTAGTGAACATCATGTGACTCCGGTCCATATTACCATCATTGATCACATACACTATTTACTTTTCCGCTATTTTATTTACTATTGCAAAACACTATCTATCACTACTATCATATTGCTTTTAACCCTTTGTGAACTACAAGGCCGGAGAGATTGACAACCTCTCTGTACTCATTGGGAGCAAAGTTATTTGTATCTGTGTGCAGGTCCACGTTGATTGCTAATTGCGCCGTTAGCGGTTGACACCTACCTGTTGAACCTAGGAGTCTCTGGGGATTCGATCCTTGGCATCTTTGCTAGGGGAAAACACTTCTACTTACTGCATCTTACACCTTCCACTTGGGGTAATCCAACGAGGGGTTCGAGGCCCATCAAGGAGTATTTTCTGGCGCCGTTGCCGGGGACTCCACTCTTCAGGATAGGGGAGTTGCATGCTATCTTTTACCTTTGCTTTTTACTCTTGTTAGTTTACCTTTCATATTTGCTTTAGTACCTTTTTATCGAAAATCACAAAAATAGTTATCTTGCTTGCTTGCTACTATGAGTTCTACCAAAAACACTAAATGGAAGGGGTACACCCCTACTTCCATTGCCCCACTTATCTCTGACGGGGTTTATAAAAAAATAAACCTTGTGATTACACTAGTTATGACGGAGAGTTATGCCCATGGCATGGTCTTCCAGGAAAAAAGTATGAGCCTCAGTTTAAAATTGCTCCTACGCTTCCCGAAACTTGGGAAGATGTTCAAACTCTTATAATAGAGAGCGAATTAAACAAAGAGGATGACACTACAATTCTGCCCACTAATGATAAAATTAATTTTGATAATTGTAGTATTTCAGAAGTTGTCACCTTCCTACAAGGAATGGCTAAGGATCCCAACACTAGCACGCTTAATCTTGCCTTGACAGAGCATATCACTAATGCTCTCATCAAAGCTAGGGAGGAGAAACTCAGAGTAGAAGCCTCCATACCTAGAAAGATAGGAGATGGTTGGGATTCTATGATTAAAATTAAGATAAACAATTTCTCATGCTTTGCTTTATGTGATATTGTAGCTAATACTTCTATTATGCCCAAAAGACTATATGATATGCTTAAATTGAAACCTTATGATTCTTATTCTTTTGGTAATGCTCTTGTTGATTCTTCCATAAAGAAACCTCTGGGGAGGATCGATGACGTTCTTATTATTGTCAATGATAATTATGTGCCCGTTGATTTCACTATTATGGATATTGAATGTGATCCCTCATGTCCAATTATTTTGGGACGTCCCTTTTTGCGCACCGTTGGTGCTGTCATTGACATGAAAGAGGGTAATATTAAATTTCAGTTTCCTCTCAAGAAAGGGATGGAACACTTCCCTCGTAAGAAGGTCAAGTTACCTTTTGAGTCCGTTGTACGGGCTAGTTATTCTTTTACTTTTGATAAAACTTGATCTATGCATTATGCCTAGCTTAAAGGCATAAAAGAAAGCGCTTTTGGGAGGCAGCCCACATGAATAAAAATTTTGCTTTTGTTGTGTCTTGATGTTGTTTACTGCTGTAGCATCATCATTGTATCTTTGCTTTTCATATTTGTGCCAAGTATAGCCTCTGATTGCTAGAAAGTTCAAAAGTTGTGAGGTGCTGTCCAGGAAACAGATTCTGTCATTGGATAGAAAAATTCGTATAAAATCACCAGCTCATCTTTTTGGTCTGAATTTTTTCGACAGCGTTCTATATATAATTGTCTTTCGTGCGTCAGTTCTGAGTTTTTTTATTTGAGTTGCAGATGTATCCCGAACAGGTCAATTACTGCCTGCTGTTCTGTTTTTCACAGATTCTGTCCTGTTTTGCCTTACCTTCACTTTGCAAATTAAGAACTTGCTTTTTCTTTGCAAAAACCTTTTGGCAATCTTGAGAAACAGTAGAACTTCAATAATATCCTTATTTCCAGTAAGGTATAATTATTTTATTAAGGGTACTAACCTCGCTAATCAGATTATGATGAGTTGTGTATGAAGGGAGTTTTCAAGTGTGCGAGGGAAGATGATAAAAAGATTCAGGAGTGTCAAGCGCTCAAGCTTGGGGATGCCCCCGTGCACCCCCAAGAAATATTCAAGGAGACTCAAGCGTCTAAGCCTGGGGATGCCCCCCGTGCATCCCCTTCTCCATCAACATTATCAGTTCGTATTTCGTTCCGCTATATTTTTATCACTTCATATGTTATGTGTTATGCTTGGAGCGTCTTGCTTTTAGTTTTCTTTTTAGTTTTTCATAACGAGTCGGAACCCAGTATTCCTTTATGTGGGATAGAAACACGCTCCACCTCTACCTAGAACATTACATAGAATTTTCATGTCTATCTATGATGTGTGTGTTCTTTGTCTTTTTAATAGCTACTATCGTGCTTTGCTCTTAGTATTCATGCTTATCATTTCAAAGAGCTTTTATTTAGTTGGTTGCTTGAACTCTTTTTAATTACCATGCTCACCTTATTAAGAGAGTTTGCTTCCGTTGCATGGGTTAATGTGTCTATGATAAAGATGCTACTTTCATGATGGTGCTTAGTAGTTCATGTTTTCTTATGGTTAATTTCAAATAGCTGGGGGATTCCCAATGTGTTATTGGAGTACCAACTTGGTTTGTTTGCCTATGATGTGGTATGGTTTAGTAATATCTTCTTTCGAGAATTTATTTTGATTGACTTGGCGTATGCTCACGCATATTCAAGACTGTAAAGAAAGTCTGTCAAGCCTTGATGATCTTTTGTTTCTAAGTAGCGATATAACTACCATGCCTGATTCAATATTGCTTTGTCGCTCTGCATGATTATGACCGTCATTGCTCTCTTAGTTGGTCGCTCCCAGTCTTTTGCTAACCTCCACCTGCACTAAGCAAATTAACCATGCAATACATAGCTCATGGGAAAGTAGCCTAAAACTATTGTGGTAAAGAATATGTTGCTTATGTATCTTATTTCTTTTGAGTTGCTTGCTGAGCGGTAACCATGTTTCTGGGGACGCCATCAACTGTCACACTTTTGTTGAATATCATGTGAGTTGCTATGCATGTTCGTCTTGTCTGAAGTAAGGGTGATTTACCGTGGGTTGAATTAATATGCATATTGTTAGAGAAGAACATTGGGCCACCAACCAAAGCCATGCATCATGGTGGAAGTTTTAGCTTGGACCTTAATCCTCAATCTCTCATGAGAATATGCTTATGCATTAAAGAGGAGTCCATCATCTATTTTCTATGTTGTCCCGGTATGGATGTCCTCAAGTTGACATTTATCAAAAACGAGAAATGAAATGCGATCTATCTCCTTGGACCTTTGTACAGGTGGCATAGAGGTACCCCTTTGTGACACTTGGTAAAAACATATGCAATGCAATGATAACCCATGGGGATCCGAGCTAATTAGGACAAGGAGCGAGCACTATTGGTATTCGATGCATGAGGCTTGCAACTTATAAGATGTTTTATACATGACACATATGAAGTACTACTACCGTTGACACAATTGCTTCCATGTTTCATAATAAAAAGCTCTAGAACTTCAAGCATCAACTACTGAGAGCATGATTGTCATTCTGAGTGTAATGTGCATTGTCCCAAAGTAGCATTGTCTTTTGCATGATTGTGATATCGTTTATTCTGAAATGATTGTATCTAGTCATCACTTAAACCTTGAAGGTGCCCTTGCATTTATGTTTTGCATCACTAAAGGGGGCAAGCTAGATATCACTTGATCATATTTGCACATCATGTTCATTGCAAATATTTTTGATGTTTCAGTTTCATGTTGTAAAACTTTCAGTCATTCGTGATTTTCTCTTGAGACAACTTAGTTACTTTAGAATCATTGTCTCAGTAAGCTTTTGTCATATGACTATGAGAAAGTCTTATATGGTTAATAGCATGTCACCACAGAAATTATTATTTTTATCATTTACCTACTCGAGGACGACCAGGAATTAAGCTTGGGGATGTTGATACGTCCAAAACGTATCTATAATTTCTGCTTGCTCCATGCCACTTTTGGGTGATATTGCTATGAAATTCATACACTTCCATACACTTTTGATCATATTTGGACTAACTTACTAATCCAGTGCACCCCAGTGCCAGTTTCTGTTTTTGGCTGTTTTTGTATTTCAGGTTTTCACGTTTCGAGAACTGCCCAGAAAAATACAGAAAAAATATATATAAAAAATCAGCGTTCCGGGAACGACACTGCTTCCGAAGGGGAGCCTGGGGGGCACAGGGGCTCCAGGCGCCCTGTGGGCACCCCCCCCTGGGCCGCGCCGGGGGGGGGCGCCTCGGCCCCCCGAGAGCCCCCCGGTGCCCTACTTTGGCAGATATTTAAAGGGTCCCCCGTAACCCTTGAAACAGGACTTCTTTTCGTGATCCCATCTCTGTTCCGCCGCCGCCGCCGCTTCCAAGATCGGGAGCACCAGGAGAACTCTTCCCGGCACCCTGCCGGAGGGGAGGATCACCACCGGGAGCTTCTCCACCACCATGGACGCCTCCCGGATGACTCGTGAGTAGTCTCCCTTGGACCATGAGTCCATGACTAGTAGCTATGTGATGTTCTCCTCCCGTTCTTGTGCTTCACTAATTAGTCCTCGTGAGATGCCCTACATGATCGAGGCACCTATGTAATCCTTATGCTGTTGCTATGTTGAGTTTGCTGGGATCCGATGGATTATGAGATTATGTTCAGATTGATCTTGAGTAATATATTTGATTCACCTCTTTTATATTTTAGTTCATAAGTAATTCTTGCTTGTTCTCCGTTGTTATTTATTGCTTTGGCCAAGTAGTAAGTAGTGACTCCAAGAGGGAACGTTATGCTCGATTGTGGGTTCATGCCCCTCGATGACTAGCTTGAGTGACAGAAACATGAGTCTAGGGGATGTGCTGTTGCCACAAGGGGGAAAACAACGGTGCTTGTGCCCGCGGGTGCAAGGATTGTTTACTTTACGCAAAGTTCTTTTAATGCAGTTGTCTGTTGCATTGAGTTTACACTATGGGTGGGACTCGCAACTTAATACCAGCGAGATGTTCTGGATAGATATCTCAAGGTGGATGATTAGTAGTAGATATTGATGGATTTCGGTCTACTTACTTTGGCGTACCGCCCATGCTTTGAACCTCAACCTTTCTTGCAATGTAGTCAGCATTGGTTTGCGTTCGTGGTCCTGTCAATTGCCCAGCTGTAATTTGTTTACCTCACATAGATGTTTTATCGTCTTTTGGGAGAGAGACATCACTAGTGAACATCATGAGACTCCGTTCCATATTACCATCATTGATCACATACACTATTTACTTTTCGCTATTTTACTTACTATTGCAAAACACTATCTATCACTACTATCATATTGCTTTTAACCCTTTGTGAACTACAAGGCCGGAGAGATTGACAACCTCTCTGTACTCGTTGGGAGCAAAGTTATTTGTATATGTGTGCAGGTCCACGTTGATTGCTAATTGCGCCATTAGCAGTTGACACCTACCTGTTGAACCTAGGAGTCTCTGGGGATTCGATCCTTGGCATCTTTGCTAGGGGAAAACACTTCTACTTACTGCATCTTACACCTTCCACTTGGGGTAACCAACGAGGGGTTCGAGGCCCATCAAGGAGTATTTTCTGGCGCCGTTGCCGGGGACTCCACTCTTCAGGATAGGGGAGTTGCATGCCATCTTTTACCTTTGCTTTTTAGTCTTGTTAGTTTACCTTTCATATTTGCTTTAGTTCCTTTTATCAAAAATCACAAAAAAATTATTTACCTTCCTGTTAGTAGTCCTATCTGTTTAGTTAAACATGTTAGGATTTGGTGCTTTGAGGGAATCAGAAGTTTTAGATTTCCATCAAAGGGATGGAGAAAATATGAAGAAGGCATGGGACAGAATTTCTGATGCACATAGAAGAATTATGCCTTGGATACCTATAAAAATTGTGCTTAGAAATTTTCACCATGGTCTTTTTAAATGGTGTAAACACTCCCTTGACATTATAGCTGAGGGAGATTTTCTAGAATGTGATGAAGCTAGAGCTCTTGAAATTATACATGGTCTATCTAGTTACTTTGTTTATGATCATAATTTCGATACTGTCATAGATAGACTTGCTACTATTGAGAAAAGAATGGATGCTCTAGACTTAACGAAGGTAGAGAAACCCAAACCCAATAAGAGAGATATTTTGGAAATAGATAATGACTGGGAACCTCTTGTTAGGATTAGCATCTCTAATCAAGACTTCCTTGCTTATTGTGATATTGGATATATGGTTTCTACTATGCCAAAAATTGTTCATGATTCTTTAAAATTTAATATAGATATACTACCATATTATCATGAACATACTAATGGAGATATTTCTGAAATCCAGGGAAAAATTAAGGACATGCCGGTAAAATTCCTTAAAGGGATTGCAATGATTGATTTCTTCATCGTGGAGCCAAATCAAGGGAATATAGTGCTTGGAAGGGACTTCCTCCGAGCAGTTAAAGGCTTCATTGATATAGGTAAGGGACAAATCCGCTTACGCGGGAAGGCAAAAGGTGTGTACCCCTTTCCTAGAAGGAACAAGAATGAACTTGTTGAGGAATCATTTGAACCAATTTATAACTCCGATTATTATGATGAATATTGATTCCTCTTTGCATTATGCCTAGCTTAAAGCCATAAAAGAAAGCGCTTTTGGGAGGCAGCCCACATGAATAATTTTTTTGCTTTTGTTGTGTCTTGATGATGTTTACTGCTGTAGCATCATCATTGTATCTTTACTTTTCATATTTGTGCCAAGTATAGCCTCTGATTGCTAGAAAGTTCAAAAGTTGTGAGGTGCTGTCCAGGAAACAGATTCTGTCCTTGGATAGAAAAATTCATATAAAATCACCAGATCATCTTTTTGGTCTGAATTTTTTCGACAGTGTTCTCTATATAATTGTCTTTCGTGCTTCAGTTCTGAGTTTTTTTATTTGAGTTGCATAAGTATCCCGAACAGGTCAATTACTGCCTGCTGTTCTGTTTTTCACAGATTCTGTCCTGTTTTGCCTTACCTTCACTTTGCAAATTGAGAACTTGCTTTTTCTTTGCAAAAATCTTTTGGAAATCTTGAGAAACAGTAGAAATTCAAGAATATCCTTATTTCCAGAAAGGTATAATTATTTTATTAAGGGTACTAACCTCGCTAATCAGATTATGATGAGTTGTGTATGAAGGGAGTTTTCAAGTGTGCGAGGGAAGATGATTAAAAGATTCAGGAGTGTCAAGCGCTCAAGCTTGGGGATGCCCCCGTGCACCTCCAAGAAATATTCAAGGAGACTCAAGCGTCTAAGCTTGGAGATGCCCCCGTGCATCCCCTTCTCCATCAACATTATCAGTTCGTCTTTCGTTCCGCTATATTTTTATCACTTCATATGTTATGTGCTATGCTTGGAGCGTCTTGCTTTTAGTTTTCTTTTTAGTTTTTCATAACGAGTCGGAAATCAGCATTCCTTTATGTGGGAGAGAAACACGCTCCACCTCTACCTAGAACATTACATAGAATTTTCATGTCTATCTATGCTGTGTGTGTTCTTTATCTTTTAATAGCTACTATCGTGCTCTGCTCTTAGTATTCATGCTTATCTTTTCAAGAGCTTCTATTTAGTTGGTTGCTTGAACTCTTTTTAATTACCATGCTCACCTTATTAAGAGATTTTGCTTCCGTTGCATGGGTTAATGTGTCTATGATAAAGATGCTACTTTCATGATGGTGCTTAGTAGTTCAGGTTTTCTTATGGTTAATTTCAAATAGCTGGGGGATTCCCAATGTGTTATTGGAGTACCAACTTGGTTTGTTTGCCTATGATGTGGTATGGTTTAGTAATATCTTCCTTTGATAATTTATTTTGATTGACTTGGCGTATGCTCACGCATATTCAAGACTGTAAAGAAAGTCTGTCAAGCCTTGATGATCTTTTGTTTCTGAGTAGCGATATAACTACCATGCCTGATTCAATATTGCTTTGTCGCTCTGCATGATTATGACCGTCATTGATCTTTTAGTTGGCCGCTCCCAGTCTTTTGCTAACCTCCACCTGCACTAAGCAAACTAACCATGCAATACATAGCTCATGGGAAAATAGCCTAAAAACTATTGTGGTAAAGAATATGTTGCCTATGTATCTCATTTCTTATGAGTTGCTTGCTGAGCGGTAACCATGTTTCTGGGGACGCCATCAACTGTCACACTTTTGTTGAATATCATGTGAGTTGCTATGCATGTTCGTCTTGTCTGAAGTAAGGGTGATCCACCGTGGGTTGAATTAATATGCATATTGTTAGAGAAGAACATTGGGCCGCCAACCAAAGCCATGCATCATGGTGGAAGTTTTAGCTTGGACCTTAATCCTCAATCTCTCATGAGAATATGCTTATGCATTAAAGAGGAGTCCATCATCTATTTTCTATGTTGTCCCGGTATGGATGTCCTCAAGTTGAGATCTATCAAAAACGAGAAATCAAATGCGATCTATCTCCTTGGACCTTTGTACAGGTGGCATAGAGGTACCCCTTTGTGACACTTGGTTAAAACATATGCAATGCAATGATAACCCATGGGGATCCGAGCTAATTAGGACAAGGAGCGAGCACTATTGGTATTCGATGCATGAGGCTTGCAACTTATAAGATGTTTTATACATGACACATATGAAGTACTACTACCGTTGACACAATTGCTTCCATGTTTCAAAATAAAAAGCTCTAGCACTTCAAGCATCAACTACTGAGAGCATGATTGTCATTCTGAGTGTAATGTGCATTGTCCCAAAGTAGCATTGTCTTTTGCATGATTGTGACATCGCTTATTTTGAAATGATTGTATCTAGTCATCACTTAAACCTTGAAGGTGCCCTTGCATTTATGTTTTGCATCACTAAAGGGGGCAAGCTAGATATCACTTGATCATATTTGTACATCATGTTCATTGCAAATCTTTTTGATGTTTCAGTTTCATGTTGTAAAACTTTCAGTCATTTGTGATTTTCTCTTGAGACAACTTAATTACTTTAGAATCATTGTCTCAGTAAGCTTTTGTCATATGACTATGAGAAAGTCTTATATGGTTAATAGCATGTCACCACAGAAATTATTCTTGTTATCATTTACCTACTCGAGGACGAGCAGGAATTAAGCTTGGGGATGTTGATACGTCCAAAACGTATCTATAATTTCTGCTTGCTCCATGCCACTTTTGGGTGATATTGCTATGATATTCATACACTTCCATACACTTTTGATCATATTTGGACTAACTTACTAATCCAGTGCACCCCAGTGCCAGTTTCTGTTTTTGGCTGTTTTTGTATTTCAGGTTTTCACGTTTCGAGAACTGCCCAGAAAAATCCAGAAAAATTATATAAAAAATCAGCGAACCGGAAACAACACTGCGTCCGAAGGGCAACCTGGGGGGCCACAGGGGCTCCAGGCGCCCTGTGGGCGCGCCCCCCCCTGGGCCGCGCCGGGGGGGGGCGCCTGGGCCCCCCGAGGCTCCCCGGTGCCCTACTTTGGCATATATTTAAAGGGTTCCCCGTAACCCTCAGAACAGGACTTCTTTTCGCGATCCCATCTCTGTTCCCCCGCCGCCGCCGCTTCCAAGATCGAGAGCACCAGGAGAACCCTTCCCGGCACCCTGCCGGAGGGGAGGATCACCACCGGGAGCTTCTCCACCACCATGGACGCCTCCCGGATGACTCGTGAGTAGTCTCCCTTGGACCATGAGTCCATGACCAGTAGCTATGTGATGTTGTCCTCCCGTTCTTGTGCTTCACTAATTAGTCCTCGTGAGCTGCCCTACATGATCGAGGCACCTATGTAATCCTTATGCTGTTGCTATGTTGAGTTTGCTGGGATCCGATGGATTATGAGATTATGTTCAGATTGATCTTGAGTAATATATTTGATTCACCTCTTTTATATTTTAGTTCATAAGTAATTCTTGCATGTTCTCCGTTGTTATTTATTGCTTTGGCCGAGTAATAGGTAGTGACTTCAAGAGGGAACGTTATGCTCGATTGTGGGTTCATGCCCCTCGATGACTAGCTTGAGTGACAGAAACATGAGTCTAGGGGATGTGCTGTTGCCACAAGGGGGAAAACAACGGTGCTTGTGCCCGCGGGTGCAAGGATTGTTTACTTTACACAAAGTTCTTTTAATGCAGTTGTCTGTTGCATTGAGTTTACACTATGGGTGGGACTCGCAACTTAATACCAGCGAGATGTTCTGGATAGATATCTCAAGGTGGATGATTAGTAGTAGATATTGATGGATTTCGGTCTACTTACTTTGGCGTACCGCCCATGCTTTGAACCTCAACCTTTCTTGCAATGTAGTCAGCATTGGTTTGCGTTCGTGGTCCTGTCAATTGCCCAACTGTAATTTGTTTACCTCAGATAGCTGTTTTATCGTCTTTTGGGAGAGAGACATCACTAGTGAACATCATGAGACTCCGGTCCATATTACCATCATTGATCACATCCACTATTTACTTTCCGTTATTACTTACTATTGCAAAAACTATCTATCACTACTATCATTGCTTTTAATCCTTTGTGAACTACAAGGCCGGAGGGATTGACAACCTCTCTGTACTCGTTGGGAGCAAAGTTATTTGTATCTATGTGCAGGTCCACGTTGATTGCTACTAATCTGGCGCCGTAGCAATTGACACCTACTTGTTGAACCTAGGAGTCTCTGGGGATTCGATCCTTGGCATCTTTGCTAAGGGAAAACACTTCTACTTACTGCATCTTACACCTTCCACTTGGGGTAACCAACGAGGGGTTCGAGGCCCATCAAGGAGTATTTTCTGGCGCCGTTGCCGGGGACTCCACTCTTCAGGATAGGGGAGTTGCATGCTATCTTTTACCTTTGCTTTTTAGTCTTGTTAGTTTACCTTTCATTTTTGCTTTAGTTCCTTTTTATCGAAAATCACAAAAATAGTTATCTTGCTTGCTTGCTACTATGGGTTCCACC
>LR738716.1:342339244-342358728 GCA_902687465.1 Secale cereale | reverse complement strand
CTTGTCATGCTATCAACAGGCTTTATCTTCATAAGCTCCTCGGCAAGACATCATACGAGCTTCTCACCGGTAACAAACCCCAAGTGGGATACTTTCGTGTCTTTGGTTCAAAATGCTATATCCTTGATAAGCATCGTCGGTCTAAATTTGCTCCTAAATCTCATGAAGGTTTTCTTCTTGGTTATGGATCAAACTCCCACACCTACCGTGTCTACAATAATTTCACCCGAAAGGTTGAAGAGACGGTAGATGTGAAGTTTGATGAATCTAACGGCTCGCAAGTAGAGCAAATGCCTATTGATGTAGGAGACAAGGACCCATCGGAAGCAATCCAAGATTTATCTATCGGGAAGATCCGTCCCATGGAAGTGAAGGAGAGTACCTCATCTACATATGTGGAGCCACCTACCTCACGGCGAGATGAACCTCAAGGCAACATGGAGGCCTCCACAAGTGGAACTCACCAAGATGAGGAAATGCATCAAGAAGATCCACCACAACCTCCTTCTCCACCACCTCAAGACAACACCAACAACAATGAAGAAGAAGAAGAAGAAGAAGAAGAAGATGAAGATGACGAGGAAGCTGAGCCACAACATCAACAAAAGCTATCCCGAGTTCGAGCAAGAGTCAAGAAAAATCATCCCGTGGAACAAATGATGAACGACATCAACTCCGGGAGAATTACTCGCTCTAAAACTCGCTTAGCTAACTTTTGTGAGCATTACTCATTTATCTCTAGTATTGAACCTATGAAGGTAGAAGAAGCACTTGATGACCCGGATTGGGTGAACGCTATGCACGAAGAACTACACAACTTCGAGAGGAACAAGGTGTGGACTTTGGTAGAGAAGCCCAACGATGATCAAAACATCATTGGAACCAAATGGGTGTTTCGGAACAAGCAAGATGAAGATGGACAAGTCATCCGCAACAAGGCTCGTCTCGTAGCTCAAGGTTACACACAAGTCGAAGGTATGGACTATGGTGAGACCTATGCCCCCGTTGCTAGACTTGAATCCATTCGCATTCTTCTTGCTTATGCCAATCATCATGATATTACTCTCTATCAAATGGATATCAAAAGTGCTTTCCTAAATGGTGAAATTGAGGAGGAAGTATTTGTAAAACAACCTCCCGGTTTTGTGAATCCCAAAAAGCCTAATCATGTTTACAAGTTGCATAAAGCTCTTTATGGTCTTAAACAAGCTCCTAGAGCTTGGTACAAATGCTTAACTAGCTTTCTTCTTGAAAAAGGCTTTTAGATTGGAAAGATAGACTCAACGCTGTTCACAAAAAGGGTTAATGGTGAACTATTTGTGTGCCAAATATATGTTGATGATATTATCTTTGGTTCAACTAACCCCCATTTTAGCAAGAAGTTTGGACAGCTCATGTCGGAGAAGTATGAAATGTCCATGATGTGTGAACTCAAATTCTTCCTTGGGTTGCAAATCAAGCAATCTAAGGAGGGTACCTTTGTCTCACAAACAAAGTACACCAAGGATCTCTTCAAGAAGTTCAACATGCAAGAAAGCAAAGGTATGAGTACCCCCATGCCTACTAGTGGACATAATGACTTGACAAAAGATGGAGAACCCGTTGATCAAAGGGTTTACCGTTCTATGATTGGTTCTCTACTATATCTTTGTGCTTCTCGTCCTGACATAATGTTGAGTGTATGCATGTGTGCGCGATATCAAGCAGCCCCTAAAGAATGTCATCTTAAAGCTGTTAAAAGGATAGTGAGATACTTGATACACACACCAAACTTTGGCATTTGGTATCCTAAGAGAGCTTCTTTCGATCTTGTTGGCTATTCCGACTCGGACTATGCCGGTGACAAGGTTGATAGAAAGTCAACTTCGGGTACATGTCAATTCCTTGGTCGATCACTTGTATCTTGGTCCTCCAAGAAACAAAATTCGGTATCATTATCCACTGCCGAGGCAGAATATATTGCTGCTGGTTCGTGTTGTGCTCAATTGCTATGGATGACACAAACGCTTAAGGATTATGGGATACATGTGAGACGTGTTCCCTTGCTTTGTGACAATGAGAGTGCAATCAAGATTGGACACAATCCTGTGCAACACTCTCGAACAAAGCATATTGAAGTTCGTCACCATTTTATTCGTGATCATATTGCCAAGGGTGATATTAATCTTAAGCATGTTCGTACTAACAAACAACTTGCTGATATCTTTACAAAACCTCTTGATGAGAGAGCGTTTTGTCGCTTAAGGAGTGAGTTGAACATCATTGATGCTTCAAACTTGGAGTGATAACTCCATTGATGCATGCAAGGCATGAGCCTCTTGACTAATCCTTGATATTTCTCTTATGATGATGATCATATGTCTTGGACACATTTGCCTCCTTGTATTGCATCTAACCCCTTCCAGGTACTTGGATGATCTACACTCCACAAGATTACCACACACTCAAATCATGAGTAATCTTGTCATTAACCAAGTATCTAGCCCTTTGGGATGTTGAGTTCAAGGAACAAAATTCCACATATCCTTTTTGACATCTTATACATCTAGTATTTCACTCTTGTCATCTTGGATATCCTCGAGTATTTCCTTGCTTGCCTAACCCATGTAGGAAGATGAACTACACAAGTAGAAATGGCGCTCCAACTTCACATTCAATGAGCACCTACATCGAGCTTACCTACATGAGCAAAGCATCAACAAGCCCAAGGTATGTTCTTCACATCTTTAAGGAGCCTTGCTCAAAGTCATGAGTACAAGCACCTTCATAAGATGTGATCACATCAAATGCTTAATCGAAAAATGGCAACCCCATTTTAAGCTTAAACGATGAGTATGACCTATGATCAAATGTCCTCATTTGACTCCTAAGTCAATATACTCAAACATAGGTGACTTTGTCGCCGACCTTTATCTAGATGAAGTACATATGCTTTTGGAGTCTTTCTGTTTTCTTTTATGTTCTCTCATTGAGTTTTCTTTAAACAAAAAAAAACTTCATCTAGAAATCTTTTTATTTTTCTTTGTGAATATTCATCTGGCTCTGATCAATTCCTTGAAAATCTTTTACAAATTCATTGCAAATCTTTTGAAACATTTCTCGCAAAGTGAGCTGAATTATTTCTGTATTTCCTTGGAATAAACTCGGCGTCACCGATTTGAAATTTTCGGTATAACCGAAAAGGATTCGGACCCACCGATCCATCTAATTCGGTGTCACCGATTTATCTTCCAGGACATCAACTTCTGCAGCTCCACTCAAATTTTAAATCTTAAGGAGGAGAAGACTCAAATTTAAATTCAAATTGTTTCTCCTTGAATGTTCTTGTTTGCCCTGTTGTGATTCTTAAGGATCCCACTTCTTTCTTTCTTTCTTTCTTTCTTTCCATCTTTCCTACCCTACCTAGTTTGCTGTCCTTTTCGGCACTTGATGTCAAAGGGGGAGAAGACTTAGGAGGAATAGGGGGAGTAGGGGAGAAGAGAAGACTTAGGGGAAAAAGAGAAGCAATCTTATCTTAAGGGGGAGAGAATCACATCAAAGCTTTGTCGTGTTTTACATTGGACATTACAATTTGCATCATTCTTTTGATTTTGCTTTTTCCATCACACCCCTTGTTCACAATTGGTATCTTATGGAAAGCAAAATCTCTCAGAGTTCATTGAAAATCTTTTAGTTTCGGAGACATGTTTGCTGATTCAAGCCTGTGCTCAATATGAGACACTCTTTATACATGTCCTCCCTGGCTTGGTACTCTTGATGTTCTTGCAGTTGGTTGAAGGAATACTCTTGTGTTATCTAACCTTGTTTTCTCAAGTTTATCCCTTCAGGTACAATGCCAAGGAACCTCAAGGTAAGTATATGCATCTTGCAGAATGTGCATGATGGTGACTTGCTTGTAAATACTTGTTTGCGAGAAATCACCATGCACATATGCATTATCACTCACTTCCTTTCATCTGCTCTGATGCATATAGCCAAGATGCATGTATCACATCTTGCTTATCTCTCTTGTGTGCTTGTGGTAGTCCAAAACCATAATCTATGAAAATCTTGCACACTTGTAGGGGGAGCCTGTATACTACATGCTTGTCAAAGCTTTCATGATAATTCTGTCTTTCTTTCAATAAGCTTTGATGTTTTGTTTAGTATAATTTTAGTGTGTTGCCATCAATTACCAAAAAGGGGGAGATTGAAAGCACATTTGCTCTCCGGGTGGTTTTGGTAATTAATGACAACATACTTTGTGGTTGGACTAATGCTTCTATTAAGTATGTTTCAGGAAATCCAATCACATTGGTATGGCAAGATGACTGAAGAAGTGGACCCCTCAAATGCTAAGGCAAGCATTGGCAAAAGCTCAAGACTCCATTTTTGGTTTAGTGATCAAAGATCACATTGAGTCCATAGGAAAAGCCAATACTATTAAAAGGGGATGAGGTTGTGCTGATGATCTGGTTGCTCAAGTGCTTAGTGATATGTCTCCTTCAACTATCAGCACCTTTCACTACTATACACACCCATAAGTAATCTCGGACAAACCGATTCTGCAAACTCAGTCCCACCGAGATGAACCACTTCTGCCATATTCCAAACCCTAGAAAAATCGGTCCATCCGAGTTTGAGATCGGTCTCACCGAAATATGGACTGCCAACCTTCTGTAACCGTTTGACATCATTTCGGAATATCCGAGATTGCATTTTCGGTCTCACCGAAATTGGCCAGCTCCTGTCTTGGCTCAAATCGGTCTCACCGAGATTGCATTATCGGTCACACCGAAACTGGCATGTTCCTGTCTCTTCTCAAATCGGTCTAACCGAGTTTTCTTTCTCGGTCCCACCGAAAACTCCAACGTTCATATCATTTGCACTTTCGGTCTCACCGAGATGGTATTTTCGGTCCCACCGAAAACCCCAACGTTCACTATATTTGAACTTTTGGTCTGACCGAGTTTTCACTTCGGTCTCACCGAGATTGCTCAATTATGTGTGTAACGGTTGGATTTTGTGTGGAGGCTATATATACCCCTCCACCCCCTCTTTATTCGTGGAGAGAGCCATCAGAAAGTACCACCACTTCTACCATACACTTTCTGAGAAGTGAACCACCTACCCTTGTGTTGAGATCAAGCCATTCCATTCCTACCATATGAAACTTGATTTCTAGCCTTCCCAAGTTGCTTTCCACTCAATCCTTTCTTCCACCACAGCCATATCAGTGAGGAGAGTTGAGTGTTGGGGAGATTATCATTTGAAGCACAAGAGCAAGGAGTTCATCATCATCAACACCGTCTATTACCTTTTGGAGGGTGGTGCCTCCTAGATTGGTTAGGTGTCGCTTGGGAGCCTCCGTCTTTGAGATGTGGAGTTGAACCAAGAAGTTTGTAAGGGCAAGGAGATCGCCTACTTCGTGAAAAGATCTACCCCGAGTAAGGCTAGTCCTCCATGGGCGTAGGCCATGATGGAATAGACAAGGTTGCTTCTTCGTGGACCCTTCGTGGGTGGAGCCCTCCGTGGACTCGCGCAGCCGTTACCCTCTGTGGGTTGAAGTCTCCATCAACGTGGATGTACGATAGCACCACCTATCGGAACCACGACAAAAATCTCCGTGTCACCAAACTGCGTTTGATCTTCTCCACCTCTCTTTACTACATATGCAATTTACTTTCCGCTGCCCATACTCTAGAATTGCATGTGTAGTGTGATACTTGATTTGATCTTAATTGTGAAACTGCCTAAAACTTTGCATAATCAAAAGGCAGATTTTTATATTGTCAAGTAGTCTAATCACCCCCCCCTCTAGACATACTTCTTCGATCCTACAGTTGTCAAGAACTTGTGAGATGTGCTCAAGCAAATTTTAGTGCAACTATTGCTGGAAGCGAGTTGTATGTCATGGAGCAATTCAATGACTATAGGATGGTTGATGACCGTTCTTAACTGGACCTCATGTGATACAATGTATCACTAAGGATTTCAAACTCCTTAAGTGTGAGTTACCAAATAAGTTTGTTGTGGGATGCATCATTGCTAAACTTCCCCCTTCATTGAGGAACTATGCTACTTCTTCAAAACATCAGAGACGTGAATTCTCAGTAGAGGATGTCATCGGTCAACCGAATGTTGCCGATCGCAATGCACGAACGTTGACATATATGATACCACTTCCTTGCATGTATCATCTGAGTTGATAATTAATTATATATGACTAGAACATATGCGCGTGCTTTGCAACGAGAGAAAAAATAATGTGCATGTAAATATAGTGAGAATTATATGTGCAGGCATAACCTTGTGTGCACGTTGAGAAGGAACATTTAGTTTCTGGATTTTTGCCACGTGTGAAGTAATCAGTCCGCTATTTTTGCGTTTAACGTATGAAGTTTGAACATTTAGGTCCTGAGTTTTGTTAAGTTATCGCACTTCAGAGAAGGCCCGTGAATTATTTACCGATATAGTACGGTCATAATTAATTTTACTCTACTATTTTTCTATTCATTGATCAAGTTAATTAAGGTGTGAAGTTCCATAATTTGGGAGTGAGCTGGGTCGTCGCTTTTCCATGCATCTAGCTCACGTAGTCAGATCTTCTCTTCTTGTTTCCTCTCCTCGGGTAGCAATCCTCAAGAAATTTATGGTCATTTTTCAGCTAGCTCACGTACCAATCCATCCATCCTTCTTCCAGCTTAATCCATCCATACTTCATCGACCTTACTATATGTAGTTTCACACACATATATAATTTGGTATGACTGTATGTAAAGGACCAATGTGGGACTATTTGAAATATTTTTTCCTTATTTCCCAGGTAGTTGGGCCGGCTAAGTTGCATGGGCTGTGAAGGACCACTCACCCAAACGACCTGTGTTTGTAAGCCATGAGTAAAAATTCAAACAAAAAGACGAGTCGAAGGATCGAACTCACAACCTCAAAGACCCATCCATGTGCCGCCAACCACTCGAACAAACATGTCCCGCTAACCAATGGCCAGCGCAAATATATAGAAACATACAACAACATTAGATTCGAAACTCTTTAACCCTTTTTGAACTTTTCAAATAATATTACTAATGAATTGACGAATAATCTTGGAAACATGAGCAATTTTTTAAATCCCGAACAGTTTTTCAAAAAATCCGTACATTTTTGGAAAAACATGAACAAATTTGAAACATGAATATTTTTAAAATTCACCAATACTTTTTGAGAACAAGAACATATTTTGAATTTGTCAACAATTTTAAAAAATGGTAACATGTTTTGAAAATTTAGAACAATTTTAGAAAATATGTATTTTTTAAAGACGAACATTATTTTGAATTTGTGAACATTTCAATAAAACAAGGATATGTTTTAAATTCGGAACATTTTTGAAATGCAAGTTTTTTTAAAATCTCAGACAATTTTGAAAAACAGAAACGTGTTTGGAAAAAATGAGAACTTATTTTCATTTTAAGAAATCCAGGGTCCTTTCAAGCCAGCTCACGTACCAATCCATCATCCATGCTTCATTCGGCTTACTCCATCTTAATCCATCTATCTTCATTCAGCTTAAGCCATCCATCCTTCATTCAACTTAAGAATGTATGTAAAGGAGCATTGTGAAACTATTTAAAATATTTTGGCTTGAATTTGTGAACATTTGACTAAAAAAAAGGTTTTTTTTGAATTTGGAACATTTTTTGAGATACATGTTTTTGAAAATCTCAAACAATTTTGGGAAATAATTTTTTCCCCAAAAAGGTTTTTTTTTACGAAATTTTGGAATGAGATTTTTTTTTAAGTTCCAAACATTTTTCAAAACAGGGGCAAAATTTGGAATTCTGAACATTTTTGGAAAATTTAATTCTGATTTTTTTAAATTTCGAGTTTATGTAAAAAATAAAAACTAAGCAGGAAAAAACAGGAAATAAATAGAGAAAGGAACATAAAAATAAAAGTAGAAACATAACATAGGAAAACTGGCTGGTCCTGTCCTTGGCGCCTGTGCGAAGCTTAGACTATTTGCCACCAGGTGTTTTCCTAGCTGCATGAGCAGAAAAATAACTAGGCTGCCTTTTTTGGGCAACAATGCGTGCCCATGTATGTAATTCTGGACCAATGTCTTAAAGAGAATGTAATTCTGGGAACATATTTTTTCTTTTCTAGTAGAAAGATACATAAAAAATCCTAAAATCTTAAAAGCACGTGCGCGCTGGATGGAGAGAACCAGCGGCCGCTTCCCACACATGCATGCGTACTTTTTTCTTGGCTGCTAGTGCATGTGGTTGTCCGTATTAAATGTGAATCAGACTAGGCCTATAGTAAGGAAACACAGATCCATCTTTCATTCATTTTGGGTTTTCAAAATTTTAAAAAGTTATTTCTTTCAAACCATGTGTCGAAATTCAGATCCGTCTTCACCATTGGATTCTTCGCGATTTGATCTTTGAAACTAGATCCCACATTAGTATGTTTTGACAAAAAAAATCAATGCCAACTTTTGTGCTATATGGTGCAATTTTCGTACTGCATTGTGCAACTTTAATATCGAATGATGCAACTTTTTTCAAAAGTAATTTTTAGAGCAGAATGATCCAATTTTATATGAGGTTGCAACCTAACAATCATGACAACCTATGCTACTACTGCCCGGGCCAGCTACCTAGTAGTCGATGTGCAGTTTTTCATTCTTGGCACACCCTGCCCCACCTCCCTACCATTGGTTTGTGCAACTTAGTCTGTTGGTCACGCCAACCGCCTATTAGTCGATGTGCAACTCTTTTCGTTCCCTACTTGTACATACACATTTTTAGTTGGCGGGTTCAAAAGACAAAGTTGCACATAGTCTGTTAGGTAGTTGGACGACGCAACATACAAAGTTGCAAATGCTGGGATAGTTGGATGGTGAAACTCCACATTCATGAGGGTAGTCAAAAATTGCATATAGACAGGGTGCTAAAGTTGCACATCTCACTAGTAGAGGTGGCGTGGACCGGGTGCTAGCAGAGGAACTACACAACCACGAAGGATACAAGAGAAGTTGCACATCACTGTTCGACAGTTGGCCATGGCAGCATATGAAGTTGCACATCTACTTCTAGGCAGTTGGCCGATGTAGTAAATAGTGAAAGCACATCCATGGGTAGGAGGAAAGTTGCACGTCAACTACTAGACAATTGGCATGGGCAAGAGACGAAGTTGCACATCTCACTTGAAGGGGGTAGTTTGGGGATGGAGGTGCCATCAGTAAAAACTGCACGTCCACAGGGTAGGTGCGAAGTTGCACATCCACTGCAGTTAGTTGCACAAAACATGGACTAAAATTGCACAAAAATTTTTAATTAAAATATACCCATGCGGGATATAGTTTCGAAGAGCACGTCGCAAGGATTCCAACGGTGAAAAAGAATCTTAATTCGGATCAATGGTTAAAAATTTATGGCTTTTCAAAATTCATAAATCATGAATTAAATGGTAGGAAGTCATGCACGCCACGAATTAAAAAAGCCACAAGCGGATGCATGTGGATCATTTAATGCACGGTTGATGGGTTTTTTTCGTTTAAGTTTTCCTAGAACTCATCTAGCTGAGTTCTACTTATGTCTCATTCACTTTTATAGCCATTGGATATGATGCTATACGATGCATTTGTGCTGACGTGGATTGGTACTCCTTTTTATATGTTTTTGTTTTCAAGGTGAATGAGACCAAATTATATCTCATCTAGATGAATTCTAGGCATTCCCTTTTCGTTTAGCCAATTGAAACCATAAAAGTCTTTCCTAATTAGATGAGGGAGACAAATAATTTCCAAAAAAGACTCACTGCTAGGAGCGCTAGCGAGCAGACAACTACTCGCCAAACGCATCCATAAAAAATAGTAGCATCTTGGATATATTTTTCGAGGATATATTTTTCGATGACGAATGGATATTTTTTTCCAAAAAAGCGCACCTTGCTTTGTTAGTAAATAAAAATAATAAAGTAGCTATAAATATAGATATAGATATAGTTTGAAATCGTTTTTCTTTCGAACTCAACCAATGGTTTGAACGGACTATCATTTACTAGCTAGCTAGCTACTAGAACATGATGGGTAATGGCCTGTTGTCCTTTCCTTGCTGCGGTGCATGCACATGGCTGAATGAAAGGAATGAAGAGAAATATTGGTTATGGATGCGTTTGGTTACCTGCATCATTTTTTGCCACGTTGCATACTTGTCCCAGTTGGGCGATTGGGCCTGGCTGAGCATATGTAGGCTAAAAATCAACATCTGCATGTTGATTGATTGCCTGCATCCCCTCTAGCCTGCATGTGCTAAAATTGAAGGCCCGTTGTTTGGTTGCAGACTTGTTCGAGGAGAAACACAAGGCGGGTTGTTTGGTTACATCCAAGACAGTTGTGTGGTAACCTCTTCTTCGATGTGGTGAGGTTACCGGAGACACACATGAATAACTAAGAACTAAACTAGAGCAACAGAACAAACTTACGCACAAACACAAGTCTTAACCACACATTACATGTTTGAAACGAACATAGGACGATAAGTTTTAGATGAAACCCAAGCCTTAAAGATAAAACAACCAAGGATTGGACCACATGAGCTCAGGCGGTCGCGGAGAAGGCATTGCCGTGCTCCTTGCATTTGGTGATCACCTCCACGCCCTCGTCGTTGAAGACGATCACCTTCATGGGTTGGGGTACATCAGCTTGAACGTCAGCATGTACCCGATCATGATCTGGTGAATGGCGGCGAAGGTGGCCCAACCCTGATCAAGGGTGACCCTGCCGTTGATCACCCTCACCGTCACCCTCCATGCACAACTGGTGTTCGTCTTCAGCTTGAACTCTGTAGGGATGGTGTGATAGCCTGGCTTATTAGGGATGATAGACTACTCATATAAATAAGGAATTCCTTCTTTTCCGGGAGCCCATTCGGATAGAATTCCAAAGTTAAGCGTGCTCAGCTTGGAGTAGTCTCAGGATGGGTGACCGACCGGGAAGTTGCTCCCGGGTGCGCACGAGTGAGGACAAAGTGCGCAGAAAAGACTAGTATTGATATGTGAGTCCAGTCTAGATCCTGCCAGGAGTAACGACCACCGACGGTTGTGTCCGGGGCGTTACAAGTTGGTATCACAGCCGATCCTCACGGTTACACATATGTTTGCGGACAGTTTGCAGTCATGTTGTGCATGACGTTTGTGACCCGTCGTGGCACACGGCATGGCACATGTGCTGTCCTGGAAGCACAGATGTTTGTGCCAACAGGGAACGTTCCTGTGGCCCGACGAGGACGTCGGTTCCTCTGAGTGGGGGTGTATGTGATAGCCTGGCTTATTAGGGATGATAGACTACTCATATAAATAAGGAATTCCTTCTTTTCCGGGAGCCCATTCGGATAGAACTCCAAAGTTAAGCGTGCTCAGCTTGGAGTAGTCTCAGGATGGGTGACCGACCGGGAAGTTGCTCCCGGGTGCGCATGAGTGAGGACAAAGTGCGCAGAAAAGACTAGTATTGATATGTGAGGCCAGTCTAGATCCTGCCAGGAGTAACGACCACCGGCGGGTGTGTCCGGGGCGTTACAGATGGTGGATACGTGCTTGGTGAAGTCGCGAGGCATTGAAAGACTCTCCAGCTTAGGAGCAAGGATAACCTTGGAAGTGGTTTGGTCCTGACTCCTGATGGAAGTGGCCATAGTTCCTACGCTTGGGGCTTGGGTGATCCAGCACTTGCACTTCGTCCAGTGAAGGCACATCCTCCTTACCCTTCTCCAATGGTGGCACCACATCCTTGCCCTTGTTCATCTGCATTATGAACAATGCGTAGTTCAATGGTCATCATTCATTCATATCGGTCTAACGCTCCTATATTAACCCACCCTACTAACACAGCACCGCACTCAAACCCCATCTGTTGTTGGGGAACGTAGTATTTTAAAATTTTCCTACGATCACGCAAGATCTATCTACCAGATGCATAGCAACGAGAGGGAAGAGTGTGTCTACGTACCCTCGTAGACCGGGAGCGGAAGCGTCAAGTGACGCGGTTGATGTTGTCGAACTTCTTCGCGATCCAACCGATCAAGCACCGAACGTACGGCACCTCCGCGTTCAGCACACGTTCAGCTTGATGACGTCCCACGAGCTCTTGATCCAGTTGAGCTTCACGGGAGAGTTTCGTCAGCACGACGGCGTGGTGACGGATATGATGTGTTCACCGGCGCAGGGCTTCGCCTAAGCTCCACGACGGTATGACCGAGGTGTGATTCTGTGGAGGGGGCACCGCACACGGCTAAAACAATTCAACTTGTGTGTCTTTGGGTGCCCCCTTCCCCCGTATATAAAGGAGCAAGGGGGGGAGGTCGGCCGGCCCTTCCTGGTGCGGCTAGGGAGTGGATTCCTACTAGGAATAGGATTGCAATCCTATTCCTAGTAGGATTCACCAAAAGAAGGAAGAGGGAAAGGAATAGGAGAGGTGGCGCCCCCCCCAATCCTAGTCCAACTAGGAACCCTAGGTGGGGGCGCCGGCCAGCCCTATGGGCTGCCTCTCTCTTTCCCTTTAGGCCCACTATGGACCATCCCCTCTCGTAGGGGGTTCCGGTAACCCCCTCCGGCATTCCCGATAAATCCGAAACTTTTCCGGAACACTTCCAGTGTCCGAATATAGTCGTCCAATATATCAATCTTTATGTCTCGGACATTCCGAGACTCCTCGTCATGTCCGTGATCTCATCCGGGACTCCGAACTACCTTCGGTACATCAATACTCATAAACTCATAATACCGATCGTCATCAAACGTTAAGCGTGCGGACCCTACGGGTTCGAGAACTATGTAGACATGACCGAGACTCATCTCCGGTCAATAACCAATAGCGGAACCTGGATGTTCATATTGGCTCCTACATATTCTACGAAGATCTTTTATCGGTCAGAACCGCATAACAACATACGTTGTTCCTTTTGTCAACGGTATGTTACTTGCCCGAGATTCGATCGTCAGTATCTCTATACCTAGTTCAATCTCGTTACCGGCAAGTCTCTTTACTCGTTCTGTAACACATCATCTCGTGACTAACTCATTAGTCTTTTGATTGCAAGGCTTATTGTGATGTGTGTTACCGAGAGGGCCCAGAGATACCTCTCCGACACTCGGAGTGACAAATCCTAATCTTGATCTATGCCAACACCACGAATACTTTCGGAGACACCTATAGAGCATCTTTATGATCACCCAGTTACGTTGTGACGTTTGATAGCACACAAGGTGTTCCTATGGTATTCGGGAGTTGCATAATCTCATAGTCATAGGAACATGTATAAGTCATGAAGAAAGCAATAGCAGTAAAACAAAACGATCATAGTGCTATGCTAACGGATGGGTCTTGTCCATAACATCATTCTCCTAATGATGTGATCCCGTTGATCAAATGACAACTCATGTCTATGGTTAGGAAACATAGCCATCTTTGATCAATGAGCTAGTCTAGTAGAGGCATACTAGGGACATACTATTTTGTCTATGTATTCACACATGTATCAAGTTTCCGGTTAATACAATTCTAGCATGAATAAAAGACATTTATCATGATATAAGGAAATACAAATAACATCTTTATTATTGCCTCTAGGGCATATTTCCTTCAGTTTTATCGTCTTTTGGGAGAGAGACATCACTAGTGAACATCATGGGACCCCGGTCCATATTACCATCACTGATCACACCCGCTATTTACTTCCTGTTATTATTTCCTAGTTGCAGTCATACCTATCACTATTATCTCTTGCGTTTGATCCTTTGTAAACGACAAGGCCGGAGGGATTGACAATCTCTCTGTACTCGTTGGGAGCAAAGTTATTTGTATCTGTGTGCAGGTCCTGTCAAGCGAAAGATTCTGGCGCCCTTGACACCTTCTTGTCGACCCTCGGAGTCTCACGGGATTCGATCCTTGGTATCTTTGCCAAGGGAAACTTGCCGTTACGCTACATCTCAAACCTTCCACTTGGGGTAACCAACGAGGGGCGAGAAGCCATCAAGAGCATGCCGCGTCGCCGCCGGTACTCGAACCGGCGCTTGGTCGCTCCGCCATAGTGAACCAGGAGGGTCTGGACAAGGTGCGCTACGCCTTGGCCGACGCAACTAACGAGTGGGGACCGACCCATGTCTGGATCGCCTCCCAGCCAGTGAGGGAGCTTGGTGCTAACGACATCCAGCTTCATCTCCATGCTATCTTTGGGGGTCTCGTTCCCCCTTGAAAGTGCAACTAATCCCCAGGTAGTTTTGGCAATTAATAACAACATATATATCATTGAACTAATAGTTACTTGAGAATCATTTCAGAGAAGTTCAGTGATATGGGTATGGCAATGACTGAAGAAGTGGACCCCTCAAAATGCTAAGGCAAGCATTGGCAAAAGCTCAAGACTCCATTTTTGGTTTAGTGATCCAAGATCACATTGAGTCCATAGGAAAAGCCAATACTATTAAAAGGGGATGAGGTTGTGTTGATGATCTGGTTGCTCAAGTGCTTAGTGATATATCTCCTTTAACTATCAGCAACTTTCACTACAATACACACTCATAAGTAATCTCGGACAAACCGATTTTCCAAACTCAGTCCCACTGAGATGAACCACCTCAGCCATAAGCCAAACCCTAGAAAAATCGGTCAATCCGAGTTTGAGATCGGTCTCACCGAAATACGGGCTGCCAAGCTTCTGTAACCGTTTGTCCTCATTTCGGAATAACCGAGTTGATGATTTCGGTCTCACCGAAACTGGAAAGTTCCTGTATTGACTCAAATCGGACAAACCGAGATGGTATTTTTGGTCCCACCGAAAACCCCAACGTTCACTATATTTGAACTTTCGGTCTGACCAAGTTTCCACTTCGGTCTCACCGAGATTGCTCAATTATGTGTGTAACGGTTGGATTTTGTGTGGAGGCTATATATACCCCTCCACCCCCTCTTCATTCGTGGAGAGAGCCATCAGAAAGAACTACCACTCCTACCTTACACTTTCTGGGAAGAGAACCACCTACCCTTGTGTTGAGATCAAGTTGCTCCATTCCTACCATATGAAACTTGATTTCTAACCTTCCCAAGTTGCTTTCCACTCAATCCTTTCTTCCACCACAGCCATATCAGTGAGGAGAGTTGAGTGTTGGGGAGATTATCATTTGAAGCACAAGAGCAAGGAGTTCATCATCATCTACAACATCTATTACCTTTTGGAGGGTGGTGCCTCCTAGATTGGTTAGGTGTCGCTTGGGAGCCTCCGTCATCGAGATGTGGAGTTGAACCAAGAAGTTTGTAAGGGCAAGGAGATCGCCTACTTCGTGAAGATCTACCCCGAGTAAGGCTAGCCCTCCGTGGGCGTAGGCCATGATGGAATAGACAAGGTTGCTTCTTCGTGGACCCTTCGTGGGTGGAGCCCTCCGTGGACTCGCGCAGCCGTTACCCTCCGTGGGTTGAAGTCTCCATCAACGTGGATGTACGATAGCACCTCCTATCGGAACCACGGGAAAAATCATTGCGTCTCCAAATTGCGTTTGATCTTCTCCACTTCTCTTTACTACTTGTGCAATTTACTTTCCGCTGCCCATACTCTAGAATTGCATGTGTAGTATGCTACTTGACTTGTGTGCTATGCAAAAACTGTCAAAATCTGCTCTTGATAAAAGACAGAATTTTTATCTTGTCAAGTAGTCTAATCACCCCCCCTCTAGACACTCTCACCTTCTTCGATCCTACAATTGGTATCAGAGCATTGGTTTCCATTGCTTTGGTTTACACACCATTGGAGGAAGATGGACGTGTCTACGTTTGGGAGTATTAGTCATAGAGTGCCTATTCTTAATGGAGAGTCTTATAACTCTTGGAGGTTTGAAATGATTAGTATCTTTAAGATGTACAATTTGTGCAAATATGTTGAGACCCCCTATGTGCCTCCTTTTGATCCCTTGCACCCTACCATGGATGAAGAGCTTGATTTGCTTTGTAACCTTAGAACTGTAAATCTTATCATTAGAGGGTTACCCGATGATTTGCTTAAGCTTGTTACAAACTTTGAGTGTGCCTATGCTATATGGAAGTTCTTGGAAGAACTTTATCCAGACTACTCTTTGAGAAGTCTTGATGAAATTCTACACAAGACTATTGAATTCGATAAGTTGCACCCCAATGATCCCAACTTTGATAAATGCTTTGTTGAGCTTCGTGATCTTATGAAAAAGAAGGGTGATCCCGGTCTTATCAATATTATAATTAGAAATGCTCTTGCATTGCATTCCGAAGATTATTATTCCATTGACCAAACTAATGCAAGTACTTATCAAATTGACCTAGGTGTCGATGATGAACAATCTATGGGTCAATATGATGATGAGCATGAGCATGATGATGATTACTCCGATTCGGACACCGAGCTAGACAAGGTCATGAAGAGTCTCAATCTCATGGCAAATCTGAGAGACTACATGTCCGGCGGAAAAGAGTGGATTCTTGATAGTGGATGCACCGATCACATGACCGGAGACAAAGACATGTTTCGAGAGCTTGCAAAGAACGATGGTCCACGCAAGTATGTGACTTTTGGAGACAACTCCAAGGGTAAGGTACTTGGCCTTGGTAAGGTGGCCATATCTCATGATAGCTCTATTCAAAATGTCATGCTTGTAGAATCTCTTGGATACAATTTACTTTCCGTGTCTAGATTAGCTGACTTTGGATTCAATGTGTTATTCACCAAAGTAGATTGCCAAGTCTTTCGTCGTGATAATCAAAACATGGCTTTTACCGGTATCCGTAGAGGTGATCTATATATTGTTGATTTCACTAAGAAAGCCCAACCTAGAGCTTGTTTCATTGCTAAATCCTCTAAAGGTTGGTTGTGGCATAGAAGGCTAGGACATGTTGGTATGCGTAATCTAGACAAGCTGATCAAAGGTGATCATATTCTTGGTGTTAAAGATGTTTTCTTTGACAAAGATAGACTTTGTAGTGCTTGTCAAGCAGGAAAACAAGTTGGTGGAAGTCATCCCGTGAAAAACATCATGACCACAAGGAGACCGCTTGAGCTTCTTCATATGGATCTCTTCGGTCCCAATGCTTACAAAAGCCTTGGTGGTAACTCCTTTGGTCTAGTTATAGTTGATGATTATTCCAGATTTACGTGGGTATTTTTCCTTGATGATAAATCGCAGGTTCAGAGGATCTTCAAGACCTTTGCCAAAAAGGCCCAAAATCAATTTGAGGTGAAGATCAAGAAAGTTCGGAGTGACAATGGAACGGAGTTCAAGAACGCCAATGTAGACTCTTTTCTCGACGAGGAAGGAATTCTACATGAGTTCTCGGCTACGTACACGCCTCAACAAAATGGAGTTGTTGAGAGGAAGAACCGAACGCTCATTGAGATGGCAAGAACGATGCTTGATGAATACAAGACACCGAAGAACTTTTGGGGAGAAGCCGTCGAGACAGCTTGTCATGCCATCAACAGGCTTTATCTTCACAAGCTTCTCGGCAAGACATCATACGAGCTTCTCACCGGTAACAAACCCCAAGTGGGATACTTTCGTGTCTTTGGTTCAAAATGCTATATCCTTGATAAGCATCGTCGGTCTAAATTTGCTCCTAAATCTCATGAAGGCTTTCTTCTTGGTTATGGATCAAACTCCCACACCTACCGTGTCTACAATAATTTCACCCGAAAGGTTGAAGAGACGGTAGATGTGAAGTTTGATGAATCTAATGGCTCGCAAGTAGAGCAAATGCCTATTGATGTAGGAGACAAGGACCCATCGGAAGCAATCCAAGATTTATCTATTGGAAAGATCCGTCCCATGGAAGTGAAGGAGAGTACCTCATCTACATATGTGGAGCCACCTACCTCACAGAGAGATGAACCTCAAGGCAACATGGAGGCCTCCACAAGTGGAACTCACCAAGATGAGGAAATGCAACAAGAAGATCCACCACAACCTCCTTCTCCACCACCTCAAGACAACACCAACAACAACGAAGAAGAAGAAGAAGAAGAAGATGAAGATGATGAGGAAGCTGAGCCACAACATCAACAAAGGCTATCCCGAGTCCGAGCAAGAGTCAAGAAAAATCATCCTGTGGAACAAATGATGAACGACATCAACTCCGGGAGAATTACTCGCTCTAAAACTCGCTTAGCTAACTTTTGTGAGCATTACTCATTTATTTCTAGTATTGAACCTATGAAGGTAGAAGAAGCACTTAATGACCCGGATTGGGTGAACGCTATGCACGAAGAACTACACAACTTCGAGAGGAACAAGGTGTGGACTTTGGTAGAGAAGCCCAACGATGATCAAAACATCATTGGAACCAAATGGGTGTTTCGGAACAAGCAAGATGAAGATGGACAAGTCATCCGCAACAAGGCTCGTCTCGTAGCTCAAGGTTACACACAAGTCGAAGGTATGGACTATGGTGAGACCTATGCCCCCGTTGCTAGACTTGAATCCATTCGCATTCTTCTTGCTTATGCCAATCACCATGATATTACTCTCTATCAAATGGACATCAAAAGTGCTTTCCTAAATGGTGAAATTGAGGAGGAAGTATTTGTGAAACAACCTCCCGGTTTTGTGAACCCCAAAAAGCCTAATCATGTTTACAAGTTGCACAAAGCCCTTTATGGTCTTAAACAAGCCCCTAGAGCTTGGTACAAATGCTTAACTAGCTTTCTTCTTGAAAAAGGCTTTGAGATTGGAAAGATAGACTCAACGCTGTTCACAAAAAGGGTTAATGGTGAACTATTTGTGTGCCAAATATATGTTGATGATATTATCTTTGGTTCAACTAACCCCCATTTTAGCAAGAAGTTTGGACAGCTCATGTCGGAGAAGTATGAAATGTCCATGATGTGTGAACTCAAATTCTTCCTTGGGTTGCAAATCAAGCAATCTAAGGAGGGTACCTTTGTCTCACAAACAAAGTACACCAAGGATCTCTTCAAGAAGTTCAACATGCAAGAAAGCAAAGGTATGAGTACCCCCATGCCTACTAGTGGACACAATGACTTGACAAAAGATGGAGAACCCGTTGATCAAAAGGTTTACCGTTCTATGATTGGTTCTCTACTATATCTTTGTGCTTCTCGTCCTGACATAATGCTGAGTGTATGCATGTGTGCGCGATATCAAGCAGCCCCTAAAGAATGTCATCTTAAAGCTGTTAAGAGGATAGTGAGATACTTGATACACACACCAAACTTTGGCATTTGGTATCCTAAGAGAGCCTCTTTCGATCTTGTTGGCTATTCCGACTCGGACTATGCCGGTGACAAGGTTGATAGAAAGTCAACTTCGGGTACGTGTCAATTCCTTGGTCGATCCCTTGTATCTTGGTCCTCCAAGAAACAAAATTCGGTATCTTTATCCACTGCCGAAGCAGAATATATTGCTGCTGGTTCGTGTTGTGCTCAATTGCTATGGATGACACAAACGCTTAAAGATTATGGGATACATGT
>LR738716.1:342319611-342333275 GCA_902687465.1 Secale cereale | reverse complement strand
GAATAGCTAGTTATTGAAGATAAGGCTAAAAGATGACCCATTGTAGACATGTTTTTTTGCCATCTTTAAATTACATGCAAAACTTAAGATAAGACTATCTTATCAACCACTGTACATGCTCTTATACCACGTCAATTGGGACGGGACCCGATCGGATCTCGCCCCGCACAGAGAGCCACCCATCGAGGCATCAACCATGGCAGGCGGCGGCGGCGCCGCCAGGTCGCAGGTGCGAGCTGCAAGAGGGCGGAGGCAGAAGGCACTGTCGCTGACGTTGGACGTGCTGGCGAACATTGCGGCATGCACCGACCTGGCCACCTTCGTGGACATGCGTTGCCGCGTCAAGGAATACATCAGCCTCCACGGCCACCTCCGCCTCCGGCAGGGAGACCGCTTCGTGGTCCCCCTCCTGTGCAGCCACCTGATCTACGGGTCCAACGGCTGGCCCAATCCCAAGCAGAAGTTGTTTCTGCTAGACACCAGCGCACCAGATTCCACAAAGCTGCGCACGGCCACCAGCGGAGGCTTTCCCCTCTCGTCGCGCGATGGTCTCGTCCTCGCCCGTGTAGGTGTGGCCAATGACCTCTGTATATGCGACCCGGCCACGTCAGGAGCCCGACCCTGCCATCTGAATCGAAGTTTCATGGGTAGTCTGAGAAAAAATATGTTTTGCTGGTTGGTGACTGCGATAAGGCAGCCACCTCCGTTGGCAGGCATTTTCAAGTTGTCAAGGCATATTTAGAGATGTCACAACACAGCGGCAACCTGCAGTTCCATACCTTCTCGTCGGAGCATGGTGCATGGGGCCTCTACACCGACACCTGGCTTCCTAACCTACAAAGCAGGTTACAACGAAGCCTCGGCAAGGCCCTGGTCACCGGCGGCACCGTGCACTGGCTATGCCAGTCTGACACCATGTGCTACATCCTCAGGCTTCACGTCGGAGCGGCAAAGGTGATGGTGACGAAGCTCCCCAAAGGGTTCCCACACCAAGGAGAGCACCAAAAACTTCTGGCATCATCGTCAGTGGTGGGGATGTGCTCGTGATTGTCGCCCACGACGAAAAGATATCAGCTTGGGCACAATCGAAACTTACAGCCAAGTGGCAGCAACAACCACATGTGGTGATCAACCTAGTGTGGTTCACCGAGAGCAGCGGCATTGTGCTCATCAATACCTGCAATGGTTTCTTTTGGCTCAACCTGCAGTCCATGAAGATTAGGAGGTGGTTCTCGGATCATAGGGTCTCATACACAACCCTGAATATCCCCTATGAGATGAGTTTGACAGATTGGGTTTCAAAATTCAGTAGCACTTTGTGATTAATTGTTTCTGTATCTGGTTCCATTCTGAACTTCATCATCAACTATAGAAGCACGCGTGTTGAGAAAATAATTTAATTTTACAAGTGTTATTTTCCCCTTTGCATGAAAATTGTAGTCCTATTGATCATAGCTCTATGCTTTTGCTACTCATGAATATTTCCCCGGTTGTTAGAATTTACAAATTATAAGGTTGTGTTGTTTCCTCTGACGATAATCTTATCTGACCAGTTTCTTCGCTGTTTGTATAATCTTAGGTATGTTCGTTGTTTGATTGGATAACTAGAATAACACCAGCTCAACTGATATCAGCTATTGCTTACCTGCTGCACCGACGTTTAAACTCACTCATCAGACTATTCATAAAACCGCAGGTAAATGTTACCTACATATTAGCACAATCAGGTACTTGCACTTGCACTACTTGTACTTACCTATATATTACCAACATGTTACCTATTGCTTACCTATATATTACCAATATTTTACGAAATCCAGTAACTAGTAGATTTGTCACTGAATCAAAACAGAGGAAAAAGATACTTGCACTTGCACTGCTCGTTTCTCTAAGATATGTTTTGTGCAACAATACATCCAGGTGCTACCAATGAAATGCATTTCGGCTCACTCTTCTTCTATCCAAGACCTACCTCTTCATGTGGCGTTTCTGTTCTAAGCGAAACCTGTCCTGGGTTACTAGAATTTGCTGAAGAAGCATAGAACACTAGCTAGCAAAAAGAATCTGGATGCTGTAATTATGTATCAAGAAATCAAAACCACTGAAAAGGGAACTAACTGTACAACAAAAGTCAAATATATCCCGCGGCACTCCAAAGCCAAATTGCTAGATGAAGATGCTGACAATGCAATGAAACTGCAAAGATGAAAAACATGTCCTGGGTTACATATATAGGTTTTCTTCTCATTTTTGTTTGATGCAGCCACTTGCATAGGAAGTTGATTTTAGCTTCTACATGCTCTCTTCAGTAAAGGTTACTAGAATTTGGTGAAGAAGCAGAGGGCACTAGCAACAAGTACTTATTATATAAATCAGTTAAATGAGCAAGGAGCACTAGCAATGGCATGCTTTGCTCTACAGAAACTGCATATGGAAATCCATCCCGATCAAACAGTGGAAATCCATGGTCATCTAATAATGGAAATTAACTTGAGGGACAAAACAATAATTATTCTCATTTTGTTGGCAAAGAAAACAAATTAATTACTACTTTATTCAGTTCAATCACCATTCGAGCTATATTAATTAATTTTCCAAAAAGGGCATGAAGAAACATATTCCACCATGAGAAAGATAAATATCAGCTGCCCAACGATGATGCTGTAGTTTTTGTTAGCCACTAATCTTGATCGTGTTTATTTTGTGTTAGTTGGATGCATGGTTAGTTGGTCACGTTTGGGCGTGTGCATTATATCCATGCTTAGTTTTTGTTAGCCACTAATCTGGAGGTAGTTATGTTCATGCTTGGGCCTTGGGCCAGAGGGCCGCGTCATACGGATTGTGGAGTGCGTGCGGCCTGAGAATGGGGCAGTAGTTGCCCCGCGTGCATGCAAGCTGGGCTATAAAGCCATGTCTACTTGATGTGAGCACTGAGCAGTGGCGAGAAGGAGAGGCAAGATGTAGTTCCTGCGTGCGTGCTCGTGTATGAAGAGGAGCAGTGTTAGGCGCCGTTCTATGTGTGAGTCACCATGTATATGTGTTCTCGTGTGTCGTGAATACAGAAGAGGCATGTGTCGCCTAAAATACTCGTGTGCTTGAGTTCGTGTCGAGTTTGTCTCCTTCTGTCCGGCGTTGGCGTCGCCGAAGGGCTGGTTCGGTGGGTGTCGCTGGAGAGCTGCTCCAACAGATATTGAAGCAGCAAATGGTGAAGATCATGATTGATACACATCACCATGTCCTGATGAAACAACTTTCTTAAGTGCTTACCTTCCATCTTAAAAACATCATTTTTATGCTCTTATTTACTACGGTTAGCTTAAAAAATCAAGCTGGCAGTATCTAACTGAATTCTGCTTACCATTCTCATTTTTGTACCTGCTAATGCATGTATCTTTAATTCCTGTAAAACCCAATTGCAGTTTCCTTCATCAAGCATTCACTTTGTTCATTAATTCAGAATATAATCAGCTCTTTATCCACTGAAGCTGACAACAAAATGCATGTTAGTCAAAAAATACATTTGTTCCAGCAATACCTGATAGGGCATTTTTTTCAGTTTTATAGCCTATACTCCGGTACATCAAACCAATCGTCATAGCAAAAATGCCACAGAAGCACAATATAGGCATAACTACTTGGTAGAATACTACAATTGACAAGGTCTGCTACAACATCAAGCGAAACAACACTGTTTAGTTGGAGGCTAAAGTTGCAGGCTTGATGGGTTTGTGGTAACATTTAAGGACAAGCGGGCAACATGATAAAATAGCTAGGCATCTTTCAGCACTTCTATAAGATGCTCCCTTCGTCCGGAATTACTTGTCATCAAAATGAACAAAAGAGGATATATCGAAAAGTATTTAAGTTCTAGATACATCCCTTTTGTCCATTTTGATGACAAGTATTTTGGGACGGAGGGAGTACATTATACTTCCGTAGGTCCTTGTAGTTTTGCATTCATAGTTCAGTACAATAAGAGGTCAATGCCAGAAACATCACTCATTTTATATTGTGCTTCTGTGGCATTACGACACTGTATAAAAGTAAGAACAAGTTCAGGACGCACATGTTGTATGATGCTTGCCAACACAAGTTCAGGAAACATTTGTATGATACAGTACATTAACTTAATTTGGATCGTTGTTTATTTCTGCTCGTTCGGCAGCTGAGATGGGATAATACAACACCAGATTTCAGGTAGTATATTTAAGTAATCAGTGGCTCTTTGGGTGGTTCACATTTATCCATCCCTAGGCAGGTTCCCTGAAAAACAAATGACGTAGAGCTACAATTTCACATATTAATTTACTTATTATCCCGCACTTGTACATTTCCCTTCGTCGTCATCTCGGTCGCCCCCATCCATTCTGCCCTATGCTGGTGCCCCCGTCTGTGCCTAGCCGGGCCGTCATCGGCGACGAGATTGCATTTCTTGTGCCCTACTTACCTTTGGGGTCTGGAGCTGGTAACTAACGGAGACTCAGGGCGAGTCGTTGCTCTGGCAACATGCCCCGTCCCTGACCTCCTCGACTAAGGTAAAGGAACTTTGTGAAGTGAAAGAGCTTTACTAGCACTGCAGAAAGAGCCACGCGATCATGCTATCACCTGAAAACTCCATGCCTACGAGGCTATGACGAGGACCAAGTCCAGCCCGTCCCAGGTCCTGGAATGCGACGCCATGATATGGCTAGCAATCCATTGAACTCTCGCCTTGACATCATTGTCATGTACCTTCTTCTCCAAAAACGATAGCTAATTAAGTTACTACGTGCTAGGTGCTACAGTTCCTAGTTCCTGCTGCCGGCGCCCGGCGGCAGCAGTAGCTGTCGCGGCATGAAGATGGCGGTGCGTCGGGAGGATAGCGGAGCTCTTGAAGGCGGTAGCCTACAGGCAGGCACGGTCGGGAAAGATGAAATCCAGTGGGTGACGACTGCAGGCTGCGTCCGATGATTATTGCTAGCATGAGGATGGCTGATACTGGGACGGTGGCCTGCACCCTGTAGGGGCATCAAGCTGTGATTAACTAGATGAAACATATTTTCATTAATTAGATAATAGAATCGTTAGTGTTAAACCTGGGAAAGGACAACTCTGTACCTGATAGAAAATCAGATGGGCTCACGTTGATCGTAGGATAAAGTTAATACTACCGCTCAAAAATCTCTACTCCTACATGGGCACCCACTGCTATATAGTTGTCAATGAAGTTGAGACTGGAGCAAGAAACAAAACGAATTAATCATAAAGTGCTACTGAATGTAGGAACCCAATCCGCCAAATTCATCTCATAGGGGATATTCTCGGACATGTAGGTAACCCCATGATTCGAGACCCGCCTCACAATCTCCATGGATCGCAGGTTGACCTAGAAGAAACCGCAACATGTATTGATGAGCACAGTGCCACTCCTCTCGGCAAACCACACTATGTCGAGCTAGACTGGCCTGGTTGGTCGTTTGCAACTTCCGCCCGCCCTGTCAAGGAACCCCAAGATAGCCTCCGTTATCTCGATCACCACACGTGGTCGTTGTTGCCACTTGGCCGTTTGCTTCGATGGCACCCAAGCCAATATCTTGTCGCGATCCGTGACGAGCACGACCGGGCTCCCTCCCGCCGTCAGTGTCGCAAGGAGCTGGCGGTGCTCACCGTCATGGGGGAAGCTCTTCAGGAGCTTAGTTACCGTCACATGTGTCGCTTTGGGATTGAGTTTGATGATGTATGCCCCAGTGTCCACCACACACCACCAATGCACAGCACCACCGATAACCAAGGCCTTGCCCAGTCCTCGTCTCAGGTGGCTACCATGCATGTTAGGAGCCTGGATCTTAATACATCGGCCCCATGCGCCTTGCTCCAACGAGAATTTTTGGAGTTGCAGGCGGTGCTGATTTTTTGACGGTTCTAGGTAGGTCCATAGCTAGTATCTAGATGTCTTCTTCTCTCTCTCTCTGGATCTCAATACAAAGTTCTCCTCGGTCTTCGAGGAGATCTATTCGATGTAATCTCTTTTTGCGGTGTGTTTGTTGAGATCCGATGAATTGTGAGTTTATGATCAAGATTATCTATGAAAGATATTTGGTTCTTCTTTGAACTTTTTATGTGTGCTCATAATATCCTCGCAAGTCTCTTCGAATTATTGGTGTGGTTTGGCCTACTAGATCTATAGTTCTTGCAATGGGAGAAGTGCTTGGCTTTGGGTTCAATCTTGCGGTGTCCTTTCCCAGTGACAGTAGGGGCAGCAAGGCACGTATTGTATTGTTGCCATCGAGGATAAAAAGATGAGGTTTATATCATATTGCTTGAGTTTATCCCTCTACATCATGTCATGTTGCTTAAGGCGTTACTCTATTCTTATGAACTCAATACACTAGATGCATGCTGGATAGCGGTCGATGTGTCGAGTCATAGTAGTAGATGCAGGCAGGAGCCGGTCTACTTGTCTCGGACGTGATGCCTACATACAATGATCATGCCTAGATAATCTCATAAATATTCGCTTTTCTATCAATTGCTCGACAGTAATTTGTTTACCCGTCGTAGAATATCGCTATCACGAGAGAAACCACTAGAAAACACTATGGCCCCCAGGTCTATTCCCAACATATCAATCTACATCTACTTTACTTTTATCGCTTTTATTTGCGGTTCTTATAAACTAAAAATACCAAAAATATAAACTATCATCTCTATCAGATCTCACTTTCGTAAGTGACCGTAAAGGGATTGACAACCTCTTATCACGTTGGCTGTGAAGTTCTTATTTGTTTGTGCAGGTGCGAGGGACTCGCGCGTGGTCTCCTACTGGATTGATAACTTGGTTCTCAAAAATTGAGGGAAATACTTACGCTACTGTGATGCATCTCCCTTTCCTCTTCGAGGGAATACAACGCAAGCTCAAGAAGTAGCAAGAAGAATTTCTGGCGCCGTTGCCGGGGAGGCTTACGCAAAATTCATATACCAAGTACCTATCACAAATCCTTACCTTCGCATTATATTTATTTGCCTCTCGTTTTCCTCTCCCCCACTTCACCCTTGCCGTTTTATTTGCCCTTCTTCTTTCGTGTGTTTACCGTTCGCGTGCCTCTTATTTGCTTGTGTTGCTATGTGCCCTCAATTAGCTTGCATCTTCGCTTGCTAAAGTATGGATCATCATCCACTTGCTAATCTCTTTAAGAGATCCGATTATGCTGAACCTATTGCTAGTGAGTTGCGTGCACTAGATTATCTTTATGGGGTTTTGCTTGAAATTTATGAATCTGAAAATTGTGAAGAATTGTTAAAAGAAAAAGTGATTCATGATAGCTAGTTAAATAAAAGGCATGATTGCAATGATGTTATTGAAAATTCTATTAATGTCAATTGTGTTAATGACATGCAAAAGCTTAAGCTTGGGGATGCTTATTTTGCTATGCCCACTACTTGTTGCAATGACCATGATTGGGGTGATGATTCTTACGATCTTGAAAATTTATTTAAATCCCATCATGAATATGAGATTGATAATAATGTTTGCCATAATATTGAAAGTGGATTTTAAAGAGTGTCAACTTTTGATCCCACTACTTTAGATATTAATCAATCTTATGAATTTTTTGCTAAAAGTGGGTTTGGAGAGGTCATGACTTTAGTTAATGTTGATCCCACTATTTTGGAAGAGTGTCAACTTCGTATAAACTGCCTATGCATAGGAAGTATGTTAGACTTAGATGTTACTAAATTATTATGAGAGAGAAAAATATGGTTGTAGAAATTTTCATGTTACTAAATTACCTCTCGTTATGTTAAGATTGCTATTGTTTCTTTCTTCTTCCTTTCATGTTACTACATTTGTTTTCCTATAAACTGCCTATGCATAGGAAGTATGTTAGACTTAGATGTGTTTTGTCATGTGTTTTATGAGTCTCCCTTTATGCTTCAATTCTTGTCTTTCATATGAGCATCATTACAATTATCGTTCCTAGCTAGGGGCGTAAAACGATAGCGCTTGTTGGGACAAATTCCGCAAATTTACCAATTTAGTTTGAAATTTTTGGAGTTCCAGAAGTAGGCGGAACCTGCAGATTACTACAGATTGTTCTGTTTTTGACAGATTCTGTTTTTCGTGTGTTGTTTGCTTATTTTGATGCATCTATGAGTAGTATTGGAAGATATGAACCATAAAGAAGTTGGAATACAGTAGGTTTAACACCAATATAAACAAAGAATGAATTCATTGCTGCAACTTTGAGTAGTGGTTTGCTTTCTTATACTAACGGAGCTCACGAGAGTTTTTGTCTAAGTTTTGTGTTGTGAAGTTTTCAAGTTTTGAGTATTACTTTGATGGACTATGGAACAAGGAGTAGCAAATGCCTAAGCTTGGGGATGCCCATGGCACCCCAAGTAAATTCAAGATAATCAAAAGCCTAAGCTTGGGGATGCCCCGGGAAGGCATCCCCTCTTTCGTCTTCATCCATCGGTAACTATACTTGGAGCTATATTTTTATTCGCAACATGATATGTGTTTTGCTTGGAGCGTCTTGTATAATTTGAGTCTTTGCTTGTTAGTTTGTCACAATCATACTTGCTGGACACACCTATTTGAGAGAGTTAAATATGGCCTAGAAATTGTTTGAACACTCTATGTGCTTCACTTATATCTTTAGAGTTGAATAGTCTTTGCTCTAGTGTTTCACTTATATGTTTTAGAGCACGGTGGTGGTAATATTTTGTAGAAATTGTTAAACTCTCATGCTTTACTTATATACTTTTGAGAGTCTATTAAAACAGCATGGTAATGTGTTTAGGCTAAAGAAACTAGTCTTCACATGATAGACATCCAATGTCAATGTAGTAAAAAAATTCACACCAAGTGCATTGAATAGAATGAGATGTTGGATGCTTGATAATTGTTTTGAGATATGAGGATAGTGATATTAGCGTCATGCTAGTGGAGTTATTATGAAATTGAGAAATACTTGTGTTAAGGTTAGTGATTCCCGTAGCATGCACGCATGGTGAACCGCTATGTGACGAAGTTAGAGCATGAGGTATTTGTAGAGTGCCAACCTTTGTGTGGAGGTCGGGGGTGCGCGATGGTTAACTCCTACCAACCTCCCCCTTAGGAGCATGCGTCGATTCCTTTGTTTTGATGACTCGTAGATTTTTGCAATAAGTATATGAGTTCTTATGACTAATGTTGAGTCCATGGATTATACGCACTCTCACCCTTCCATCATTGCTAGCTTCTCTTGTACCGCGCACCTTTCGCCGGTACCATAAACCCGCTATATATCCTTCCTCAAACATCCACCATATTATTTCTCAAAACAGCCACCATACCTACATGGCATTACCATATCCATTCCGAGATATATTGCCATGCAACTTTCCACCGTTCCGTTCATATGACACGCATCATATTGTCATATTACCATGCATGATCATGTAGTTGACATCGTATTTGTGGCAAGGCCATCATGCATAATTTTTATACATGTCGCTCTTATTTCATTGCACATACCGGTACACCGCCGGAGGCATTCATATAGAGTCATACCTTGTTGTTGTAGTATCAAGTTGTAATATCGAGTTGTAATGAAAGTGTGATGATCATCATTATTAGAGCATTGTCCCATGGGAGGAAAGGCTAAATCTATAAAGCCCCTCCGTAAAAAAAGGCCAAAGAAAAAAAAAAGAAAGGCCGAAAAAAATGAAAAATAAAAATAAAAAAGAAAAAAGGGACAATTGCTACTATCTGATGGCTTCTCGCCCCTCGTTGGTTACCGCAAGTGGAAGGTTTGAGATGTAGCGTAACGGCAAGTTTCCCTTGGCAAAGATACCAAGGATCGAATCCCGTGAGACTCCGAGGGCCAACAAGAAGGTGTCAACGGCTAACGGCGCCAGATACTTAGCGGTTGACAGGACCTGCACACAGATACAAATAACTTTGCTCCCAACGAGTACAGAGAGGTTGTCAATCCCTCCGGCCTTGTCGTTTACAAAGGATCAAACACAAAAGATAATAGTGATAGGTATGACTGCAACTAGGAAATAAGAATAGGAAGTAAATAGCGGGTGTGATCAGTGATGGTAATATGGACCGGGGTCCCATGATGTTCACTAGTGATGTCTCTCTTCCAAAATACGATAAAACAGCTAAGCAAGGTAAACAAATTACAGCTGGGCAATTGACAGGATTATGTGCGCAAACCAATGCTAACTATGCTGTAAAGAAAGGTAGAGGCTCAAAAGCATGGGCGGTACGCCAAGGCAAGTAGACTGAAATCCATCTGCATCTACTACTAATCATCCACCTTGAGATATCTATCTAGAACATCTCGCTGGTATTAAGTGGCGAGTCCCACCCAAAGTGTAAACTCAAAGCAACAGACAACTGCATTAAAAGAACTTTGCGTAAAGTAAACAATCCTTGCACCCGCAAGTACAAGCACCGTTGTTTTCCCCCTTGTGGCAACAGCACATCCCCTAGACTCATGTTTCTGTCACTCAAACTAGTCATCAGGGGGCATGAACCCACAATCAAGCATAACGTTCCCTCTTGGAGTTACTACCTACTACTCGGCCAAAGCAATAAACAGCAACGGAGAACATGCAAGAATTACTCAAGAACATAAATATAAAAGAGGTGAATCAAATGTATTACTCACACACAATCTGAACATAATCTCATAATCCATCGGATCCCAGCAAACTCACAAAGCAACAACATAAAGATTACATATGTGCCTCGATCATGTAGGGCAGCTCACGAGGTCTAAACCATGAAGAACAAAGAGGGGAGGAGAACATCACATAGCTACTGGTCATGGACCCATGGTCCAAGGTGGACTACTCACGACTCATCCGGGAAGCGTCCATGGTGGTGGAGAAGATTCCGGTGATGATTCTCCCCTCCGGTAGGGTGCCGGGAAGAGTTCTCCTGGTGCTCCCGATATTGGAAGCGCGGCGGCGGCGGAACAGAGGCGATATCATAAAAAAGGGTTCCGTCCTCGAGGGTTTCGGGACGCGAGGAATATATATGCCAAAGGGGGTCACCAGAAGCGGAGAGGGGGGCCCAGGCGCCCCCGTAGGGCGGCCAGGGGTGGGGCCGCCTGGGCTGGCCGCCTGGGCTGCCCCTGGCTCCCCTCTGGCCCCACTTTGGTTTTTCTTGAAGCTCCCGATACGCTGATTTTTCCTGTATTTTTCCCGGAATTTTTAGGGCACTTTTAATATGGGGGAAACCTGAAATAGAAAAACAGCAAAAAACAGGAACTGGCACTGTGGTGCACTGAGTTAATAGGTTAGTCTAAATATGATCAAACGTGTATGGAAGTGCATAAATATCATAGCAATATCACACAAAAAAGGCATGGAGCAAGCAGAAATTATAGATACGTTTTGGACGTATCAACATCCCCAAGCTTAATTCCTGCTCGTCCTCGAGTAGGTAAATGATAACAAGCATAATTTATGTGGTGACATGCTATCAACCATATAAGAACGTTTAAGTAAAGCAATCAAGGCATGTAATTCAATTCAAGTCATAACAAGCAAGAGTCTATATTAGCATTGTAACAAGCAACATAAGAACATAAAGGTGCAAGAGCTCTCGCTGTCCGTGACTCGAATGTCTCCAAATGGTGTTTGCGTGCAAGAAAGGGGATAGGGATATACGAGAGAGTAAAACATAGTTTTTGTATTGTTGAGAACTTAATCTACTAAAGTTTCACACTTGGTCTTCTTTGGAATCTTATCTTGACTCATCCCCAGACCGTCAGTCAGGTACAAGTCAAAATGATCCACTCCCTTTTGATATTTTGAGCACTCATGCAATGGATGAGCGTAAGCAAGAAAGTCGACACTTAGGATGGCAAAGAGAGAAAATGATAGAGGGGGAAGACAAAAAAGGTGTGAAAGGCTCACATCAATGAGGACAACACTACTAGGAAAAGGGCTATAGATGGAATTGATACTAATGGCGCACCAGACTAGCAGTGCGCCATTAGAATATAGTAATGGCGCACCAGCAACAGATACGCCATTAGAGCTCGAACTACTAATGGCGCACGATGTCCAGAGTGCGCCATTAGTATCAAGAAGTTTTTTTTTGAACTAGCGCGCCTGTCCAAACATACTAATGGCGCACCTGGGGAACGTGCGCCATTAGAATCTACATACTTATGGCGCACAGAGGTGCGGTGCGCCATTAGTAATCCCCCATCCATATTGCCCCCCCACCGGCCGCACCCTCCTCTCTCTCCCTCGCCAGATCTCCCCCCTCACCCCGACGCCTCTCTCTCCCTCCAGCGCCGCGCCGCCGCCCCCTCGCCACCCCCGCTGAGCCGAGCGCCGCGCCGCCGACGCCCTCGACGCCCGCGCCCCCGACGCCCCGGACGCCCGGAGCTACGCCGCCGCCGCCCGCGCCCCCGACGCCCCGGTCTCCCCTGACTCTGCAGCAACGCCGCCGCCCGGAGCTACGCCGGCGACCACTCCATACGCAGGTAGCCATCACTCCTCCCTCCTTCCTCTCTAATCACCACCACAAAGTAATTTTTTTGTATTTCTGCCATTTTCGTTGAAGTACGCGGTTGAGATCAAAATCTAGGTCACTTGGATCAAAATTTAGGTCACTTGGATCAAAATTTGATTAGCCCGGTTGCTTAAACTAGCTCCTGCTCTTCCCCCTGCTTATTCTACGTGAGAGTGGAAATCTGCTGTTTCCTGATTATTGTTCTCATGAAGATGATGATATACTGATATACCTTTAAGATTTGAGCTTGCTCTTCAATGGTAGTCCCTGTTTGATTAATGGGTCATTTGATGATATATAATTGATGATATACTGTTAAGAGCTGATCGGACTCGCCATTAATATGCCTGGGTGGGTTTCACCATTCTGCCTGCAGGATACTCCCTCCGTCCGAAAATAAGTGTCGCTGTCTGTATGATCCAAGTATTGGAGCTGTTTTGACAATGCGGCTTCTTTATGTGTTTTGTTGTCCCGAATTCCTGCCCCAGCATGTTATGCTGTCCATGATGTACTAGAAAATATTGTCCTATGTCAGTAAATTTGTATGGATGAACATAGTGGTAATACTGCCAGGCACAATACTGTCTGCTACAATATGATGGCAAAATTGCAACTGGTTACTAGTTCTCTGCACTTTTAAGAAGTTGGTCATCACATGTTACTGTTTCAAGTTGAAACAACTGAAATATGTCCACATATCCTTGTAAGGGATGGCTAGGCATAGATTAAACTTACTGTATTTCCAAACATTGCTTATTAGATGCCATGCCCTAATTTTTTGGTGGTGTTTTAGGATAAAGATCTTACACTTTTTGAACTCGTTTAAAATGAGTTTATAGAGAGGATAGTAATCAGATTGTGAGGTTCTGCTGAAAGTCACAAGCGCTTCAAGTTTGTATGTTGTAGCAATGTTGAAACTTAAAAAGCTCAAATACTAACCTGATTAGGAATTTTGAAACTAATTGTGTCCCCTGAAATTGAAAAAAAAGGGTGAAAAGCAATTGATTTTACCCAAAATCAAGACGGGTAAAGAAAGATGGGAGAGTTACTGGAACATGGGACCCATGGGTTGACTTAGACTATGCTAAAAGAGGCTCGCGTGTCACCCTTTTAAACGAGTAATTTGCTAGAAATGCTTGAAATCAGACGCCATCTA
>LR738716.1:342284482-342299875 GCA_902687465.1 Secale cereale | reverse complement strand
ATCTTGTTGAAAACCTGAATGCTAGCTTACATATTTACAACAACAAGAGCAAACAGAGTTTGTCAAAGTTTTTCTTTATCACTTTCAGTTTATCAACTGAATTGCTTGAGGACAAGCAAAGGTTTAAGCTTGGGGGAGTTGATACATCTCCAACGTATCTACTTTTCCAAACCCTTTTGCCCTTGTTTTGGACTCTAACTTGCATGATTTGAATCGAACTAACCCGGACTGACGCTGTTTTCAGCAGAACTACCATGGTGTTGTTTTTGTGCAGAATAAAAAGTTCTCGGAATCGCCTAAAAATCAACGAAGAATTATTTCAGAAAATACAAAAAATACCTGCGAGAAGATCCACACCAGGGGGCCTTGGGCCTGTCCACGAGGGTGGGGGCGCGCCCCCTGCCTCGTGGGCTCCCTGGTGCTCCACCGACGTACCCCCAGATCCTATATCTTCTGTTTCAGGGAAAAAATCAGGGAGAAGGAATTCTTGCATTTCACGAGACGGAGCCGCCGCCAAGCCCTAATCTCTCTCGGGAGGGCTGATCTGGAGTCCGTTCGGGGCTCCGGAGAGTGGAGATCGTCGCCATCGTCATCATCAACCTTCCTCCATCACCAATTCCATGATGCTCACCGCCGTGTGTGAGTAATTCCATCGTAGGTTTGCTGGACGGTGATGGGTTGGATGGGATCTATCATGTAATCAAGTTAGTTTGTTAGGGTTTGATCCCTAGTATCCACTATGTTCTGAGATTGATGTTGCTATGACTTTGCTATGCTTAATGCTTGTCACTAGGGCCCGAGTGCCATGATTTCAGATCTGAACCTATTATGTTTTCATGAATATATGTGTGTTCTTGATCCTATCTTGCAAGTCTATAGTCACCTACTATATGTTATGATCCGGCAACCCCGAAGTGACAATAATCGGGACCACTCCCGGTGATGACCATAGTTTGAGGAGTTCATGTATTCACTATGTGTTAATGCTTTGGTCCGGTACTCTATTAAAAGGAGGCCTTAATATCCCTTAGTTTCCAATAGGACCCCGCTGCCACGGGAGGGTAGGACAAAAGATGTCATGCAAGTTCTTTTCCATAGGAATGTACGACTATATTCGGAATACATGCCGACATTGCATTCATGAACTGGAGCTAGTTCTGTGTCACCCTAGGTTATAACTTCTACATGATGAATAGCATCCGACATAATTTCCCATCACCGATCCAATGCCTATGAGCTTTACCTATACTGCTTGTTGCTTATTTACTTTTCCATTGCTACTATCACAAAAACTACAAAAAACACTATCATTACTTTTATTGCTGCTACAGCCACTATCATATTACTTTGCTACCAAACTATCTTGCTGCAAATACTAAGTTTCCAGGTGTGGTTGAATTGACAACTCAGCTGGTAATACTTAAGAGTATTCTTTGGCTCCCCTTGTGTCGAATCAACAAATTTGGGTTGAATACTTTACCCTCGAAAACTGTTGCGATCCCCTACACTTGTGGGTTATCATGTACGTATATACTGGTCGATGTAGAGGCGCGCATGTGTCATAGTAGATGTGCGCACGTAGCATGTACACGTACGTACAGCGTCCAGTGTGCAAGAAATAAAATATGGCCACGTACGTACATATGGGCAGGGTCTCGAACGCCTACTCGCGCATACGTACGGCCAGGGCTCGTGTACATGGCTGGGTCGGAACGGAGAAACAGCATCGCCGTCGTGTTCATGGGGAGCCAACCGGTTGGGTCGGAACGAAATGCATCGTCGTGTTCATCGGGAGGGCTTGGACGGAACAGCCGATGGAAACGAGGCGTGGCGTACCGCAGAACGGAGGAAACGGCCTTGTGTTCGACCGGCCACGTTCGAAACGGGATCCTGTTCACTGGGAGGGGTCTCCGTACCGCAAAACGGAGGAAATGGACCTCCTACGGTCGAAACGGGGGTCCTGTTGATCGGGAGGGGTGTGACGTACCGCAAAACGGAGGAAACGGACTTGTGTTGGAGCACTACGGTCGAAACGGGGGTCGTGTTGATCGGGAGGGGTGTGGCGTACCGCAAAACGGAGGAAACAGACTTGTGTTGGAGCGCTACGGTCGAAACGGGGGTCATGTTCATTGGGAGGGGTGTGGCGTACCGCAAAACGGGACTCCACAGGATACTGTTCATCACCACCGTGGACCCCCTCCAGCCTCCACGGGCTACTGTTCATCCACCGTCGACCTCCTCCAGCCTCCACCTGCGACTGTTCAGTCTCCACCGCGCGCTACTCCACCGGCTACTGTTCAACCAGCCCTCTCCACGGGCTCCTGTTCAACCACCCCTCCACGGGCTACTATTTATCCAGCCCTCCACCGTCTACTGTTCATGCAGCCCTCCACGGGGTGGTCCTGTTCATGCAGCCCTCCACGGGGTCCTGTTCATGCAGCCCCAACCGGCTCGATCGAACGGGGTCCTGTTCATGTAGAGGCAACACCACGAGGTCCTGTTCAGCCACCACCACCGGGAACTGTTCATCCAACCCCCCAACAACGCTCACTGTTCATGCAGAGGCAGCATCGATCGGCTTCAGTTAGCAGCAGTAGCGAAGGAATCGCTCAATCGGGTTCAGTTAACAGCCATCGATCGATCGCTCGGGTTCAGTAACGCGTAGCCTGCAGTGCAATCGCCCGGGTTCAGTTAGAGCCAACGCCTCGCTCGGGTTCAGTTAGAGCCCAACGCCTCGCACCCACGCGTGAGCGTGTACGAGAGAAACGCGCATCGCTCGGCCCCGACCACCCACCGTAACCGGGAACACCCCAATATTTTCCTCGCCCTCGCTTCTACCACGGCTTTTTGCGTCATGGACGACCCAAAGAATGTCATGGAGCTGCGTCTCCGGCCCGCCCAGGACGAAAAGCCCATTTTCTGTCATGGTTTTTTGTCATAGAAGTAGCACCCCACCACATCTATGATGATACCGTGTTTTGTCACAATTATTGTCATAGAAGTGTCATAAGTATGACAGAAAAAAGTTTCGTTGGGACCAAAATGTCACGGATGTGTCTTTTTTTTGTAGTGCCGGAGTGATCCGCAAGATCGAGGCCGACGCGGATGATCCCCTCGCGGCAAAGGAGCGAGAGGACGCGCGGTGGCGGTCCGCGAGCTCGCGGCGTTCGAAGGCCGGCGACGGTCGGCTCTCATATTTGAGCCACTTCCGTGCCCCCCGCTTGCGTGCGGCATCGGAGATGCGACGGCGCGGCGCTCCGTGTCATCCCCACCACTTCCGTAGCCGTCCATGGGTCGGTCGCTAGGGCTTTTTTTAGGCCGCCAGCGATTAGAAATTGGGGCGGAGGGGGAGGGGAATCGCGGCGGAGCGACGACGGAGGCAGATAGGGTTTTACCCATATCTGAGCGGTGAAACCGCATAAATAGCAGTGGAAGGGTCTTTTTCTGGGCCACGGTAAACTTTTTACGGGACGGGCCTCCTACTTCTCGAGCTTGCGTTGTATTCCATCGAAGAGGAAAGGGAGATGCGGCACAGTAACGTAAGTATTTCCCTCAGTTTTTGAGAACCAAGGTATCAATCCAGTAGGAGACCACGCGCGAGTCCCTCGCACCTGCACAAACAAATAAGAACTTCGCAGCCAATGCGATAAGGGGTTGTCAATCCCTTTACGGTCACTTACGAAAGTGAGATCTGATAGAGATGATAGTTTATATTTTTGGTATTTTTGGTTTATAAGAACAGCAAATAAAAGCAATAAAAGTAAAGTAGATGTAGATTTATATGTTGAGAATAGACCCGGGGGCCATAGTGTTCTCTAGTGGCTTCTCTCGTGATAGCGATATTCTACGGCGGGTAAACAAATTACTGTCGAGCAATTGATAGAAAAGTGAATAATTATGAGACTATCTAGGCATGATCATTGTATATAGGCATCACGTCCGAGACAAGTAGACCGAAACGATTCTGCATCTATTACTATTACTCCACACATCGACCGCTATCCAGCATGCATCTAGTGTATTGAGTTCATAAGAACAGAGTAACACTTTAAGCAAGATGACATGATGTAGAGGGATAAACTCAAGCAATATGATATAAACCCCATCTTTTTATCCTCGATGGCAACAATACAATATGTGCCTTGCTGCCCCGGCTGTCACTGGGAAAGGACACCGCAAGATTGAACCCAAAGCCAAGCACTTCTCCCATTGCAAGAACTATATATCTAGTAGGCCAAACCAAACCAATAATTCGAAGAGACTTGCAAGGATATTATGAGCACACATAAAAAGTTCAGAGAAGAACCAAATATTTCTCATAGATAATCTTGATCATAAACTCATAATTCATCGGATCTCGACAAACACACCGCAAAGAGAGATTACATCGAATAGATCTCCTCGAAAACCGAGGAGAACTTTGTATTGAGATCCAGAGAGAGAGAGAAGAAGCCATCTAGATACTAGCTATGGACCCGAAGGTCAGTGGTAAACTACTCACAACTCATGGTGAGGGTGATGATCATGATGATGAAGAACTCCGTGATGGATCCCCCTCTGGTGGAGCTCTGGAACAGGCTCCAAGATGGGATCTCACGGAAACAGAAGGTTACGGTGGTGGAATTAGGGTTTTCTCTCTGTTGTGAAGGTTTCGGGGTACGTAGACTTATATAGGAGGAAGGAGGACACCGGGGACGCTCGAGGGGCCCACGAGGCAGGGGGGCGCGCCCCCCACCCTCGTGGGTGCCTCGATGCTCCCCTGACGTGGTTCTCAAGTCCCACGTGCGTGATTTTCTCCAAAAATATCTCTCGCGAAGGTTTCATTCCGTTTGGACTCCGTTTGATATTCTTTTTCTGCAAAACCCTGAAACAGGCAAAAAACAACAATCTGGACTGGGCCTTCGGGTTAGTAGGTTAGTCCCAAAATGATATAAAAGTGTATGATAAAGCCCATTAAACATCCAAGACTTCATAAATAATAGCATGGAACAATAAAAAATTATAGATACGTTTGAGACGTATCAAGCATCCCCAAGCTTAATTCCTGCTCGTCCTCGAGTAGGTAAATGATAAAGAAAGAATTTTTGATGTGGAATGCTAACCAACATAGTGTTTCAATGTAATTCTCTTAATTGTGACATGAATGTTTAGATCTGAAAGATTCAAGATAAAAGTCTATATTGACATAAGAAATAATAATGCTTCAAGCATACTAACAAAGCAATCATGTCTTCTCAAAATATTATGGCTAAAGAAAGTTATCCCTACAAAATCATATAGTCTGGCTATGCTCCGTCTTCATCACACAAAATATTCATATCATGCACAACTCCGATTTCAGCCAAGCACTTGTTTTCATACTCTATCTTTTCAAACCTTTCAACTTTCACGCAATACATGAGCGTGGGCCATGGATATAGCACTATGGGTGGAATAGAGGTGGTTGTGGAGAAGACAAAAAGGAGGGAGATAGTCTCACATCGACCAGGCGTATCAACGGGCTATGGAGATGCCCATCAATATATATCAATGTGAGTGAGTAGGGATTGCCATGCAACGGATGCACCAGAGCTAAGTATGTATGAAAGCTCAACAAAAGAAACTAGTGGGTGTGCATCCAACTTGCTTGCTCACGAAGACCTAGGGCATTTGAGGAAGCCCATCGTTGAAATATACAAGACAAGTTCTATAACGAAAATTCCCACTAGTATATGAAAGTGACTAAACATGAGACTCTCTACAATGAAGAACATGGTGCTACTTTGATGCACAAGTGTGGAAAAAGATAGTAGCAATTGTCCCTTCTCTATTTTCTCTCATTTTTTTGGAGGGGCTTCCTTTTTTTATTATTAGCCCCTCTCTATTTTTTTGGCCATCTCTTTATTTTATTGGCCTTTCCTCACATGGGACAATGCTCTAAATGATGATCATCACACTTTTATTACAACTCGAAATTACAACTCGATACTACAACAAGTATGACTCTATATGAATGCCTCCGGCGGTGTACCGGGATGTGCAATGAATCAAGAGTGACATGTATGAAAAATTATGCATGGTGGCTTTGCCACAACTACGATGTCAACTACATGATCATGCATGGCAATATGAAAATATGATGCGTGTCATATGAACAGAACGGTGGAAAGTTGCATGGCAATATATCTCGGAATGGCTATGGAAATGCCATGATAGGTAGGTATGGTGGCTGTTTTGAGGAATAATATGGTGGCTGTTTTGAGGAAGGATATATAGTGGGTTTATGGTACCGGCGAAAGTTGTGCGGTACAAGAGAGGCTAGCAATGGTGGAAGGGTGAGAGTGCGTATAATCCATGGACTCAACATTAGTCATAAGAACTCATATACTTATTGCAAAAATCTACGAGTCATCAAAACAAAGCAATCAACGCATGCTCCTGGGGGGGAGGTTGGTAGGAGTTAACCATCGCGCGCCCCCGACCTCCACACAAAGGTTGGCTCTTTACAAATACATCATGCTCTAACTTCGTCACATAGCGGTTCACTATACATGCATGATACGGGAATAACTAACCTTAACACAAGTATTTCTCAATTTCATAATAACTCCACTAGCATGACTCTAATATCACCATCCTCATATCTCAAAACAATTATCAAGCATCCAACATCTCATCATATTCAATGCACTTAGTGTGATTTTTTTACTACATTGAAATTGTATGTCTATCATGTGAAGACTAGTTTATTTAGCCTAAACACATTAACATGTTGTTTTAATAGACTCTCAAATAGATATAAGTGAAGCATGAGAGTTCAACAATTTCTAAAAAATATAACCACCACCATGCTCTAAAAGATATAAGTGAAGCACTAGAGCAAAAACTGTTCAACTCAAAAGATATAAGTGAAGCACATAGAGTGTTCAAACAATTTCTAGGCCATATTTAACTCTCTCAAATAGGTGTGTACAGCAAGGATGATTGTGACAAGCTAACAAGCAAAGACTCAAATTATACAAGACGCTCCAAGCAAAACACATATCATGTGGTGAATAAAAATATAGCTCCAAGTATAGTTACCGATGGATGAAGACGAAAGAGGGGATGCCTTCCCGGGGCATCCCCAAGCTTAGGCTTTTGATTATCTTGAATTTACTTGGGGTGCCATGGGCATCCCCAAGCTTAGGCCTTTTCTACTCTTTGTTCCATAGTCCATCAAAGCAATACTCAAAACTTGAAAACTTCACAACACAAAACTTAGACAAAAATTCTCGTGAGCTCCATTTGTATAAGAAAGCAAACCACTACTCAAAGGTACTGCAATGAATTCATTCTTTGTTTAAATAGGTGTTAATCCTATGGTATTCCAACTTCTTTATGGTTCATACTTGCTATACTACTCATAGATGCATTGAAATAAGCAAACAACACACGAAAAACATAATCTGTCAAAAACAGAACAGTCTGTAGTAATCTGCAGGTTTCGCCTACTTCTGGAACTCCAAAATATTCAAACTAAATTGGTAAATTTGAGGAAATTGTCTATTAATCATCTTCAAAAATAATCAACTAAATAGAATGCTCCAGTAAAATCTGACGACCACTTTAGCGAGCGCTAACGATTCCGTTTTTCACATCAAGATCACATAAACTTCACACAAGTCTTCCCAAAGGTTCTACTTGGCACAAACACTAAACAAAACATGAAACCACATCTAATCAGAGGCTAGATGCAATATTTATTCCCTAACAGCAACAAAAAAATAAAATAAAATTCGGTTGCCTCCCAACAAGCGCTATCGTTTTACGCCCCTAGCTAGGCACGATACAAGATAAATCTAGGTATTGCCATCTTTGGAAGGCAATCCATAAGTGGCTTTCATGATAGATTCATATGGTAATTTGATTTTCTTTCTAGGAAAGTGTTCCATGCCTTTCCTTAACGGAAATTGGAATCTAATATTTCCTTCCTTCATATCAATAATTACACCAATCGTTCTAAGGAAAGGTCTACCAAGAATAATAGGACATGAAGGATTGCAATCTATATCAAGAACAATGAAATCTACGGGCACATAATTCCTATTGGAAACAATAAGAACATCATTAATTCTCCCCATAGGTTTATTAATAGTGGAATCCGCAAGATGCAAGTTTAAAGAACAATCATCAAGTTCATGGAACCCTAGCAAATCACACAACGTTTTTGGGATAGTGGAGACACTAGCACCCAAATCACACAAAGCATAGCATTCATGATCCTTTATTTTTATTTTGATAGTAGGTTCCCACTCATCATAAAGCTTTCTAGGGATAGAAACTTCTAACTCAAGTTTTTCTTCATAAGATTGCATCAAAGCATCAACTATGTGTTTGGTGAAAGCTTTATTTTGACTATAAGCATGCGGAGAATTTAGCACGGATTGCAACAAGGAAATACAATCAATCAAAGAGTAATTATCAGAATTGAATCCCTTGAAATCCAAAGTAGTGGGTTCATCACTATGCAAAGTTTTAATCTCTTCACTCCCACTTTTAACAATTTTAGCATCAAGATCTAAAAACTCTGAATCATTGGGACACCTTAAAGCAGAATCATCTCCAATCCTATCTTCATCAAGATTAATACTAGAAAACAAGGATCTAATAGGAGACACATCAATAGCTTTCAGATCTTCATCTTTATTTTCATGATAACTAGAATAACACGCTTTAATATAATCCTCTCTTTTAGCACTCATCCTAGCGGTTCTTTCTTTGCATTCATCAATGGAAATTCTCATGGCTTTGAGAGACTCATTGATACCATGCTTAGGTGGGATAGATCTAAGTTTCAAAGAATCAACATCAAGAGTAATTCTATCCACACTTCTAGCCAATTCATCAACCTTAAGCAATTTCTCTTCAAGCATAGCATTGAAATTCTTTGGAGAGATCATAAACTCCTTAACACTAGTTTCAAATTCAGAAGACATCTTTCCATAAGAGTTGTTGTAGGAATTACCATAATTATTAGAGGAATTACTAGGAAAAGGCCTAGGATTAAAATTACCTCTATAAGCATTGTTACCTAAATTATTCCTAGCAACAAAATTCACATCCAAGGATTCATTGCTATTTTCAATCAAAGTGGACAAAGGCATATCATTAGGATCAGAAAAAGCACTCTTAGTAGCAAACAATTTCATAAGTTCATCCATCTTTCCACTCAAAACACTAATTTCTTCAATAGCATGCACTTTTTTACTAGTAGATCTTTCGGTGTGCCATTGATAATAATTAGCCATAATATTATCTAGGAGTTGGTAGCTTATCCTAAGGTAGTTTCCATGAAAGTGCCTCCTGCGGCCGAATCTAAAAGATTTCTAGAAGCAAAATTCAAGCCAGCATAAAAGTTCTGAATAATTATCCATAGATTCAAACCATGTGTAGGGCAATTACGTATCATTAATTTCATTCTCTCCCAAGCTTGTGCAACATGCTCATGATCTAGTTGCTTACAATTCATAATATCGTTTCTAAGAGAGATGATCTTAGCAGGAGGGAAATACTTAGAGATAAAAGCATATTTGCACTTATTCCACGAATCAATATTATTTCTAGGTAAAGAGGAAACCCAAGTTTTAGCACGATCTCTAAGTGAAAACGGAAATAACTTCAATTTAACAATGTCGTTATCCGTATCCCTTTTCTTTTGCATATCACACAAATCAACAAAGTTGTTTAGATGGGTAGCGGCATCTTCACTAGGAAGGCTGGAGAATTGATCTTTCATGACAAGATTCAGCAAAGCAGCATTGATCTCACAAGATTCAGCATCGGTAATAGGAGCAATCAGAGTGCTAATAAAATCATTATTGTTGGTATTGGAGAAGTCACACAATTTGGTATTGTTCTGAGCCATAGTGACAAGCAAGCAATCCAGCACACACAAGCAAACAAGAAGCAAGCGAACAATAAACACACGACGGAAGAAGGGCAAATAAAACGGCAAGGGTGAAGTGGGGGAGAGGAAAACGAGAGGAAAATAAATGTAATGCGAAGGATAAGGGTTTTGTGATAGGTACTTGGTATATGACTTTTGCGTAAGCCTCCCCGGCAACGGCGCCAGAAATTCTTCTTGCTACTTCTCGAGCTTGCGTTGTATTCCCTCGAAGAGGAAAGGGAGATGCAGCACAGTAGCATTAGTATTTCCCTCAGTTTTTGAGAACCAAGGTATCAATCCAGTAGGAGACCATGCACGAGTCCCTCGCACCTGCACAAACAAATAAGAACTTCGCAGCCAACGCGATAAGGGGTTGTCAATCCCTTTACGATCACTTACAAAAGTGAGATCTGATAGAGATGATAGTTTATATTTTTGGTTTATAAGAACAACAAATAAAAGCAATAAAAGTAAAGTAGATGTAGATTGATATGTTGAGAATAGACTCGGGGGCCATAGTGTTCTCTAGTGGCTTCTCTCATGATAGCGATATTCTACGGCAGGTAAACAAATTACTACCGAGCAATTGATAGAAAAGTGAATAATTATGAGACTATCTAGGCATGATCATTGTATATAGGCATCACGTCCGAGACAAGTAGACCGAAATGATTCTGCATCTACTACTATTACTCCATACATCGACCGCTATCCAGCATGCATCTAGTGTATTGAGTTCATAAGAACAGAGTAACGCTTTAAGCAAGATGACATGATGTAGAGGGATAAACTCAAGCAATATGATATAAACCCCATCTTTTTATCCTCGATGGCAACAATACAATACGTGCCTTGCTGCCCCTACTGTCACTGGGAAAGGACACCGCAAGATTGAACCCAAAGCCAAGCACTTCTTCCATTGCAAGAACTATATATCTAGTAGGCCAAACCAAACCAATAATTCTAAGGGACTTGCAAGGATATTATGAGCACACATAAAAAGTTCAGAGAAGAACCAAATATTTCTCATAGATAATCTTGATCATAAACTCACAATTCATCGGATCTCGACAAACACACCGCAAAAAAAGATTACATCGAATAGATCCCCTCGAAGACCGAGGAGAACATTATATTGAGATCCAGAGAGAGAGAAGAAGCCGTCTAGATACTAGCTATGGACCCGAAGGTCTGTGGTAAACTACTCACAACTCATGGTGATGGTGGTGATGATGATGATGATGATGAACTCCGTGATGGACCCCCCTCCGATGGAGCTCCGGAACAGGCTCCAAGATGGGATCTCACGGGAACAGAAGGTTACGGCGGTGGAATTAGGGTTTTCTCTTTGTTGTCGAAGGTTTCGGGGTATGTAGACTTATATAGGAGGAAGGAGGACACCGGGGGACGCTCGAGGGGCCCACGAGGCAGGGGGCGCGCCCCCCACCCTCGTGGGCGCCTTGATGCTCCCCTGACGTGGTTCTCAAGTCCCCCGTGCATGATTTTCTCCAAAAATATCTCTCGCGAAGGTTTCATTCCGTTTGGACTTCGTTTGATGTTCTTTTTCTGCAAAACCCTGAAACATGCAAAAGCAGCAATCTGGACTAGGCCTTTGGGTTAGTAGGTTAGTCCCAAAAATGATATAAAAGTGTATGATAAAGCCCATTAAACATCCAAGACTTCATAAATAATAGCATGGAACAATCAAAAATTATAGATACGTTGGAGACGTATCAAGGCCCCGGATACGGAGTCTGTTCTGACAAAAAAGGGGCCAAACTAGTATACTCGCCATAATTATATGGGTTCGACCATTTTACAAGGTTTGCTAGAGATGCTCTAGGTAGCCCTGCATTGGAAGATACCTTATTATGGACTGCACCTATAATTCACTGGCCGAGATCCATGATATAACAAAAAAAGGTGCTGGTTAATTTGCTCTTACTGCTGCTACCATCAAATTCTTGTCTTGGGTGTCACTTGGATGAGTAAACAAATGTCAGGGAATCTCCAAAGCGGACCATCAAATCGTCCGCATCCGTTCGGACCATTCTATCCAGACACAGTTTGCCATCCAATGCGGTATTCACCGGCTCACCGATGCGTCCGGGCGTTCATTTTCCCACAAACTGAAACCAAACAAAGGAGAGCTTTTTGGGAATCCAGACATTCACATCATTAACAACCACTATGTACCCCTCTTCTCTCAGTTTGGATTGCATGGTGGAATCCCGCACATGCGGTTTGATAGAAGAATTAGCATGCTTGGCGTTTGGTGAAAGCAACTAATCACTTTGTTTCACAATTTTTTGTCCTTCATTTTCTCTTTCAAATGCTCATTTTGTGGAAGCAAGCAGCTGGGTACTAGTTCATTTGGCGGAAGCTACTTGCTGGTGGAAGCCAATTCAAATGCTTAGGTGGCCTTTGTTTGAGCTTCAACTACTCATTCTCAGATTCTAGCCTTCTAAAATCAAAATCTCAACCAAACACCTTAGATTCTTAAATAGCTTCTTAGAATCGATTCCAGAAAATGCATTACGAGGCAAGCCAAGCCGAAAGTTGCGATATCGGTGATTCTAGCGACTCTACACCCCTCCCGCAAAAGAAAACGATTTGTTTTTAGCCTCGCCCCTGTTTTCCGGTCAATATTACAATGAAGTTGCCACCGCATGCACACATCTCCCATCTCTCCAAAGCTACCCCCAGCTGCCGCCAATCTCACCACACCAACCGTCGCCGATCTCACCCCACCCGCCGCCCTCTCCTCTCATCTCTCCCGCATGATCCAAGGGCTCTCCCATGTCGCCGTTCTCCGAGATCTCCACGAGCAGCAACAACTTCCCGACCAGATCCCCGTCAGTAGCCATGGGCCATGACGTCGTCGTGGAAGCGGTGAAGCGCTTGACCGTGAGAGCAGCGTCGACCGACTAGCCATCGTCTGGGGCTTTGGGCCTCCGTGGCAGCCAACACCATGCCTCCGTCGGACGAGAACGGGTCGCCATCCTCCCACAGAGCCTCGCTAACCGTCTCCTCCTGTACCGCCCTCGTTGGTGGTGAGCTTCATCCTTGCCGCGCCCTTCCACGGCCTGGTCCAGCTTCACCAACCTCGCCGCCTGGAACTTGCTCATGCGCCGCCTCCTGCATCAATCGGATTCACCAGTGCATTCAGGGGTGATGCATACATTTCACAAGGGTTCAGATTTTCCAAAAGCTAGTAAAACAAACAGTCAACTTCTGATTTTCAAAATTTGTAGCCCCAACCGATTCTACTAATCCAAGCCACACCCGATTCTTAGGAATTTGTAACCCAAACAAAGGAGGCCTTAAGCAAACCACTAGTTCATGCTTCATTTGCCCGATGCTAGTTCAAATGTTGAGCTAGCACATGGATTAGTAGCCTTCTGCAAAACAAAATTCTACTACTAATCGTCATTGTTATTTTTTAAGAAAATCACATGATTATTTTGACACGTTTCACGAAAGATATTTGGCGAAAGGTTATTTAGGATTAAGTTTAATTCCTCCTTTGATTCATAGAATATGATTATCATAGGAATAGGAAATTTGTAGGAAATGAGGCCTCCTTTGGTTCATATGATACGATTATCGTAGGAATAGGAAATTTGTAGGAAATGAGATGATATGTATCTCAAATTCTATGAGTAGGAATAGGAAAATAGATGTCATTTGGTTCACACCAAAAGAATTTTTCTATTGAGTCTAGGCTCATTTTTATTTTCCTATGAAATGTGGAGGATAGGAACCAATCCTATGTAGGAATAGGAATCCATTCATATGAACCAAAGGGCTCTAAAAGAAAAAATCCTATAAGAATCATATCCCATAGAATTCCTATGAAATTCCTTCAAACCAAAGAAGGGCTAAGACATATATGTAGGATACTCCATCCGTTCCTAAATATAAGTCTTTGTAGAGATTTTACTAAAAACCACATACGGATGTATATAGATGCATTTTAGAAGTAGATTCACCCATTTTGCTCCGTATGTAGTCCATAGTGAAATCTGTACGAAGACCTATATTTAGGAACGGAGGAAGTACATGGTTGCATAGTTAGCTCCCGCATCATTAATAATGGATACAATGTCTATTTTAGAGGTCAATGCTGGAGATGCCCTCACTGCACATACCATGAGCATCCGGATAAAACAACTGATGGCCCGCGGTCTGCTACCCCTTTGCGACTTGAATGCTCACCTGGACAACAGTTGACTGAGAGTTAAAACGGGAGGTTCCCCAAGGTCGCAACCCTGCTCCTTTGTGCTCACGTAATTGCTCCGTACTTCTCAAGCATCATTCAGTTCACCTACTACCACCTTTTACTTTTGTGAACCGGCATCAGCTCGTGTGGCGACTTCGCCGATAATCTCCCGTTGGCACCATTCATACACGAGACTTCAGTGGTACGTATTTGGATGAGAGAAGGCCGGCTACACGCTCCCAGTTTACTTAACACCGGGGTATGAGAAAACTGTTGAACTAAAAGGATAGCAGCCAACACGTTTCATCGAGTGTCTAGTTAACTAAAGGAAAAAAATCAGGCGAAGAACAGCACAATAAGCTCGAAGGACCTGGGATGAGTAGACCTGGAGCGCATGTGGATGGACGACGCGATCGACACGGCACGGCAGACGAGCGCACGACCGAACACAATCACCGCCGGTCCACTGCCGGGAACCGACCCACGGCAACTCACGTGCGCTCCGCTCGCAGATCACAGTCGTGGGAACGGGCGTCGGATGTGCTGTCGTACCTTTCCTTCGTGTACAAGTTATGGCCGGGCCCGTTCCAGCGGCCGCTCGCTGCTGCGGCCTCGTGCAATCATGCTGGATCTGCTCTTGTAGTACCATCCTCGATGTGTTGTGTTGGTCCGATTTTTCGCACTTTTTGTTAGAGCAACCTCCGACGGTCTTGTACTTGGACCGAATACACCTGCCCGTACCATGTAGTACCTCCAAGTATCGTCTGCATGAAAAGCATTGTCATAGACTCATCGTCATACACGCAGGAGGGGCAACTATTCCCCGAAAATCTCGGAGCCCCCTTGTGAGGCGATTAGGGTTTCGGTGGCAGGACGGCGGCGCTCGCTGACTTCTCGTCGGCGGGGCGAGACAAGCTTTGGTCTGGGAGATGGCTACATCAGCAGATCCAAGTGGAAGCTCGAGGGGAACGCAGTCCCCAAGGGCGGCTAGGGCACGGATGGAGGAGGCTATGGGAAGGCTGGATCTCACCGAGGAAGAAGCCACGCCTCTGGTGGTTGATGATCTCGAGGAGGGAGTCCAGCAGAAGTGGGCAATCGCTGGCAAGGTGCTGTACCGGAAGATGCTTCATATCCAGACGATTGCCAATGCGTTAAGGCCGGCGTGGGGAAACCCTAGAGGTCTATTCTTCAGGCCGGTGGGAGAGAACACCTTTGTGGCGGAGTTCGAGAACCGCCGTGATCGCGATCGTGTGCGAGAAGGATC
>LR738716.1:342260649-342280213 GCA_902687465.1 Secale cereale | reverse complement strand
GGAAATAAATGGGTTCCGAAGAACACAAGGGTATCATGGTCAAAGGGCTGCTTGCCTGGATTGGCTTGGTCTTCAAAGTCTTCAAATCCTTCCCCTCCTTCTTCTTCAGCAACCTCGTCAAATACGGTATCTAATCGTCGCAATAAACAACGGAAAAATAAGACCACAATAAAAACAGAAAAATCAAAGTGCTCAGAAAAATGTCAGCTTATTTTTGTTAAATACTAGAGAGAAAACTAAGATGTCAAAAATTCTTAGTTTGAGTTTTGGAGTGGCAGAATGGGGTACATGAATATTTGAACATAAATTTTAATGTTCAAATATGAATTTAAATTTGAACAGTACAGGAAAGGTCCATGGACATGTGTGAAAGTGACATCATTAAATAGGTTGGATTTTTACAAGTTTTTAGGAACTGGAATTAATTCATTTGGATATATATTTAATTCTGTGGAATTATTTGAAATCCCATAGAAAAGAAAAATGAAAAAGGGCTCTGTCCCACTAGGCCAGAACGGCCACAGTGCAATGGCCGAGGGCGAAAACAGCCCACCGCACGGCGCCAGCGCGCGCCATTGTTTTTCAAACCTGACGGGCGCGGCCCGGCGTTAGTGAGAGGAGAGAGGAGTGAGGGCGAGGGGAGGCTGACAGGCGGGGCCCGCCTGTCATCCCTAACCCTCCGGTAGAGAGCCGGCGAGCTCACCGGCGACGTTTCCGGGCACGGCTAGGCGAGCTAAGGGCAGGAAGGGATCCAGCGGAGAGTCGCTGATCTGGTGGAGGTGGTGCGGGTCGCCGGAGTGGCCTGGGTCGCCGACGGCGAGGTCACGCGGCGGAGAAGCTTCGGGCAGATGCTGCTCCGGTCGATTCCGGTAGCTGCAGAGAGGGGAAAGAGGGGGAAACGCGTCAGGGTGATGCAGTGGTGCTAGATTGAGGGAGAGAAGAGGCTGGGGCGGCCTGTACCGAGCAGGCGACGGGGAGCCACCGCGGCGGAGCTCGAGCTCGATCTCGAGCTCGGGCTGGTCTGGAGTGGGGCGAGTGGCTCCTGGGGGAGATTGAGAGAGGGAAAGTGCAACTGGTGAGGAGAGGAGGGGCTCAGGGGGCCTATTTATAGGCGGACGGCGAGGTGCCATGGACCTGTGCGCCGGTGAGCCTCTGCTCGTTGCCACAGGGCACGGGAGGCATTGGGGAAGTGTCTGCGGGGTTGCTGGACGAGGTCCAGGGCAGAGGAGAGGAAGAGAGGGAGCGGGGAAGCTTCTGGTGCTGCGCGCGTGTGAAGGCGACGACTGGAGCTCGCGGGCGGCCGGCGCGCGTGCGGGGACATCCACTGGAGGGAGAAGGAGGAGGGGGACAGCGCCGAGGGGCGTTGCGGACGCCAAGGTGCATCGAACGACGCGAGGAGGAAGCACGAGGTGGTCGGGGGCGACGGATTGGGCGAGGCTACAGTGCGGGTGCGCACTGTAGCGCGCTCTGGAGCGTGCCTTCTGCATGCCACGGCATGCCGTTGGCTAGCTGGGCGCGTCCGCCGTGTCTGGGGGGTCCAGCATGGAGTAAACAATCTGGTTGTGGCTTTGGATGCCTTGGCTGTCCAGTGAGAGAGGAGGGAAGCTGGGAGATGGTAAGAACTGGGCTGTCCAGCAAGGTAAATTGGGGTTTCCACCCTTCAATCATTGAGCTCTGGTCCTGGGGAAGTTACTGGGGGCAGAAGGTGACTAGGTGAGGCTGTGGTAGAAAGTTGAAGCAAAAGTAATTAGTAAAAGAGGTCAAATAAGTGGTTTTGGTAAAATGGCAAAAGGTGTTTGATTAAGTTTTGGGCAAGCAAATGATCTCCACTGGCCATGACACTTAACAGGATTAATTGGCATATGGAAATAGGGTGTTTCACCAAATTTGGGCTTATTTGAAGAAACTTGCCAATGTAACTTTAGTGAACCCTAGAAATCAACAGAAATGGTTTCACCATGTTTAAGTCAAGCTAATCATCTCCCCTTGATGCACCACTTGGTGTAGTGTCATCATTTTGGGTTATGATCATGCCCACAAAGTTTGAAGCCCCAGGTAAAAAGTTGGTAATGTAAAGTTGTTCAAATTTGAATTTGAACAGAAATGGTTTTGAGGGGTTTTGATGATGTTTTCTTGCTTCCCAAGGCATGGGACTTGGCAAGATCATCAAATATGTCATATATGACATGATAAAATTTCCTTGGAATTTTTAGAGAATATTTCCTTTGTAAATATTTCAAAAGCTTGAAATATCCAAAAAGGGTTTCTGAGGGATTAGCCCATTATTTTGAACATGGCCAAGTGTTGAAACTCTTATATATGGACAATATATGTCCTATGAGTCTCCCTGAATTTTGGCAAATATTTTTGAAATAATTAAATATTTTTTCCCTATTAAAAACCATTTCTGGCCTTAAGAAAAAGCTTTTAGATAAAATAGGAAAATAACTTTTCAAATTATACTTTTGTGGTTTATGGGAGTCCTATGACTACTCGGTCTCAAACATCCTTTTTGAAATAATTTTCTCACCCTAAATCAAGCACTTGCAGTGCAAACCTCAATTCAGAGTTTTTTGGAATTCTAATCTTTGAAAATACATTTTGGCCAAATTAATTTTATAAGAAAATACTATACTGCTATAAACACTTGGTATGATCATTGGGCAGAAGTTTTGGGTAAGGAGATGAATTCTACAAGAGGTAGTAGTTGACTTTAATGAGCACTTGAAAAACACAGGAAGAAAAACTCAATTCCAAATAAAAGCCAAATGATGCCAAAAAAATTTGCTGGTCCAAATTTTCATGCTCTATTGATGCAAAAGACATGTTACAAAATGCAGTGTGTGACAGACATACCCCCCTTACAAGAATCTCGTCCCCGAGATTCCTAAACTAGGTCTTAAAAGAGATCGGGATACTCGGATCTAAGATAGTCTTCACGTTCCCAGGTTGCTTCTGCTTCCGTGTGGTTGCTCCACTGGACCCTGAAGTACTTGATGGTGCGGCTTCGCGTCCGTCGTTCTGCCTCATCCAGAATGCGAACGGGCTTCTCGCGGTAGGTCAAATCAGGCTGGAGATCAATGGCTTGGTGATCCACATCCTTGTAGAGATCATGCTTGTTCGGAACTTGGAGACATCTCCGGAGTTGTGACACGTGGAATACGTTGTGCACATCGGATAGCTCAGGTGGTAGTTCCAACTGGTACGCCACTTCTCCTTGTCATGCAGTGATCTCAAAGGGTCCAATGAACCTTAGTGCGAGCTTCCCCTTGACGTGGAAACACTTGGTTCCCTTTAGAGGAGTTACCCGCAGGTACACATGATCCCTGACATGGAAGCTCATATTCCGGCGGTGAGTGTCAGCATAGCTCTTCTGCCTTGACTTGGCTGCCTTCAAACGCTCTTTGACTAGTTGGACTTGCTCTTCTGCTTCGCGGAGAATATCCGGTCCAAAGACTAGCCCTTCTCCAGTCTCTGACCAGTTGAGGGGTGTGCGACATCTGCGTCCGTACAACACCTCAAATGGTGCCATCTGAAGGCTCGACTGATAACTGTTGTTATAGGAGAACTCGACAAAAGGGAGGCAATCTTCCCACTTGGCTCCATATGCCAAGACACAGGCTAGGAGCATGTCTTCGAGAATTTGATTTACTCATTCTGTCTGACCTCCGGTCTGTGGGTGGAAAGCCATGCTGAAAGACAACTTGGTTCCCAAGGCTTCTTGGAACTTCTTCCAGAACCTTGAGGTGAACTGGGTTCCTTGATCTGACAGAATCTCCTTGGGAATGCCGTGAAGGCTTACGATTCTGTCGATGTAGAGAGCTGCCAGCCGGTTGCCATCATAAGTAGTCTTGACAGGAATGAAATGGGCCACCTTGGTCAAATGGTCGACTATGACCCAGATGGAGTCATGTCCTCTATTCGACCTCGGTAATCCAGTGATGAAGTCCATTCCGACTTTATCCCACTTCCACTCAGGAACCTTGAGTGGTTGGAGCAATCCAGCGGGTCGCTGATATTCAGCCTTGACCCTTTGGCACACATCACATTTTGCAACATAGGTTGCAATCTCTCTTTTCATCCCGTGCCACCAGAATCTTTCCTTCAAGTCTTGAAACATCTTGGTTCCTCTAGGGTGGATGGAATACGGAGTGTCATGGGCTTCTTGCAGGATCAGGTTCTTCAGCTCCATCTTGTTTGGTACGCAGATGCGGCCTTTGTGCCAAACAATCCCGTGCTCGTCCTCGGAGAATCCTGGGGCCTTGCCTAGCTTCTTCTTCTTCTTGATGCCTTCAATGCTTGCGTGCCCACCTTGCGCCTTCTTGACTTCGTCCATCAGGGTTGGTTTGACTTCCAAATGATCCAGAAATCCAGGGGTGACCAATTCCAAACTGAATTGTTCGAGCTCCTTAAACAGGGCTGGCTGCCTCTTTTGAATAATGGCATTCAAGGAGCAAGCCTTCCTGCTTAAGGCATCGGCCACCATGTTATTGGGGTTGAATGCCGGCCTTGGGTTGGCATACTGCCGAGGCTGATACTTGGTGCGAGGTGCAGGAGCTCTTGGTTGCTGATAGGTTGGCTTGACCGGGGCTGACTGCCATGGGCGAGGTTTCTGGTTGCTGGAACTTCCCTTGCTGACCATCTTGCGCTTGCGAGTGTCTTCCAGAGCACGCCGCTTGTCTTCAAGCATGAGTGCTTTGTTCACCAGGTCAGGGAAGGTTGGACAGTCGCACACGACAAGCGAGTACTGCAGAGTCTGATTGAGGCCTTCCATGAAGCGCTCCCTTTTTGTAGCATCAGTGCTGACATCCTCACGGGCATACCTTGACAGAACACTGAACTTCTGCATGTACTCCTTGACAGTGCCACTTCCTTGCTTCAGGGCTCGGAATTCACGCTTCTTGATAGCCATGATTCCGGAAGGAATGTGGGCTTTGCGGAACTCTGCCTTGAAGTTGTCCCAAGTGATGTCTTGTCCAGCATGCATGACCTTGAATCCATCCCACCAAGCTCTAGCAGTCCCCCCGAGGCAGTGGGCTGCATAAGCCACCTTCTCGCGGTCTTCGATGCATCCGACTAGTTCCAGCAAGTCCTCAATGGTGCGGACCCAGTCGTCTGCATCCAGGGGTTCAGCAGTCTCGATGAAAGTTGGCGGTGCATGCTTCTTGAACTCTGCCAACGTGGAACGTCCATTGCCATTCCCCGCCGGCTGGCGGTTGTTGGTGACAGCTTGAGCAATCAACTGAAGGGCTGCGGTGTTGGCTTGGCGTTCCTCTCGGAAAGCTTGGAGAAGCTGAGCCATGTCCATGTTCGGAGGAGGTGGTGGTGGTGGAGCTTGGTCGTTGGTTTGGTCGTGGCCTGCCTCTGATTGAGCGGATGCTCCGGCTTCAGGCTGCTGGGTAGAGGTACCAGTACGAGTTACAACAGGCATCCTGTTGGAGCGGTAAAAGGGTCTCATGATTTGAAAGTGGGAAAGCAATAAAGATGGGTGCCTAGTAAAGGGGGTGGGTGTGACACTAATCAAATCATGCAAGGGCCGAAAGGGCCAAACATATTCATCAAAATTCAAATGGGTGATGCAGTCGTTTACATATTCCCGGAGGGAGAATACGACGTGCATCCAAACACAACAAAAGCAAACACTAGATGGTTTCATATGAACCATACAAGGGCTCGACTGCGCATAGGGGTTACACGACCTATCCTACCGTAGAGGTCATGAACTGGCATATCCGAGTTGCGAATAATGCCTAAGCAGCGGAATGCTCGGTCGCGTATTCTGGCTCTTCCTCCTTGTCTTCATTTGTGTCGGCCCCTGATGTCTACACACGCTTCTACTCTTGTAGACTATGTTGGGCCTCCAAGCGCAGAGGTTTGTAGGACAGCAGCAATTTCCCTCAAGTGGATGACCTAAGGTTTATCGAACTCAGGGAAGTAGAGGTTGAAGATGGTCTCTCTCAAGCAACCCTGCAACTAAAATACAAGAAGCCTCTTGTGTCCCCAACAAACCTAATACACTTGTCAGATGTATAGGTGTACTAGTTCGGCGAAGAGATGTTAAATGGCAAGTGATATGGATGGCAAAACAAAGTAATATAAATCTGTAATAAAAAGTGCAGCAAGCAAACAAGTGGTAAACGTGAGCACAAATGGTATTGCAATGGTGGAAACAAGGCCTAGGGTTCATACTTTCACTAGTGGCAACTCCCAACAACATTAACATAATCGAATCACATGATATTTCCCATAAAACATGCAATGGAGACGCACCCGGAGGTCATTCCTTCGTGGTCAAGAGAGGACGAGAATTATGTAGGGCTACAAAAGCACACATCAAAGTTCGTAGTTCTCAATCTAAGGATTTCCCAATGTCACCGCGCCATCCAAAGAGAGTCCCACAATCACCACAACATATCTAAAGGATAGTCAAAGACAAGCACCAAGAGACTCTCAATCTTCAATCAACACACAAGAGAGGAAATCACTCATGAAAATATTTTTCTAATCCATGTCCAATAGACCGTTGTCACCTTGGTCTCGGGGATTATACTAGATAAAGACAAGTGAGTACATCAATCCAATATATATAGGAAGGGGAAATATCATGGGATCAACCTAGATTAACATAGCCTATGATCACAACGAAGATCACATCATGGGAGAGAGAGATAACCACATAGCTACACGTACGAGCCCTCGGCCCCGGAGAAGACTACTCACACATGGACATGGTGAGGAGGATCTTGATGGTGTTGTTGATGGAGAGGTGCAGCCCCGCGAGGAGGCGGCGGTCGGCGGCGGCCACGGAGGCGGCGGCGGCTGGGAGGAGACGGCGGCGGCCCTCGGGGCGGCGGCGGCCCTAGGGGGCAGCGGCTCCTTGGCACCACTTCTTCCTTGTGGATGGTGGTGCAATGCTGCTGGTCCTCCCCTCCAAGACGGCGGCTCGGGAGGAGGAAAATTCGTGGCCCTTGGTGACCTAGGTTTCCTCTCTTTATATAGACTCTCGGATTCCCATCATCAGATTTTGGGCCTCAGTAAAACGGCTTTACTCGGCCGTCCGGACTCCGATTTGGACGAATTTTATATCCAGAAGCATCGCCTCGAAATTCCCCACAACTTTCGCAACTAGACTTTTTCCGTTTGACGTCGTCTTCGAGCCGGAACGTGACCATCTTTAAAAAACATTCTCAGACAGATTTCAGGAAAGTCAGAGTCCTACTCCAATACAACTCCTTTTGTGTTTTTGTTAATTTCCAAGTAATTCCTACACAATAAAGTGTAAAACAAGAACATTGTGCACTTTTGCAACCATTAGTAGGTTAGTCCAAATATGATCAAAAAGTGTATGGAAGTGCATAAATATCATAGCAATATCACACAAAAGAGGCATGGAGCAAGCAGAAAGTATAGATACGTTTTGGACGTATCAACATCCCCAAGCTTAATTCCTGCTCGTCCTCGAGTAGGTAAATGATAACAAGCATAATTTCCGTGGTGACATGCTATTAACCATATAAGGACTTTTCACAGTCACATGACAAAAGCTTACTGAGACAATGAATCTGTAGTAATTAAGTTGCCTCATGAGAAAATCACAAAGAACTGAAAGTTTTACAATATGATACTGAAACACTCAAAAGATTTGTAATGAGCATGGTGTGCAAATATGATAAAGTGGTACCTCGCTTGCCCCCTTTAGTGAAGCAAAACATAAATGCAAGGGCACCTCTAAGGTTTAAGTGACGACTAGGTACAATGATTTCAGAATAAACGATATCATAATCATGCAAAAGACAATGGTACTTTGGGACAATGCACATTACACTCAGAATGACAATCATGCTCTCAATAGTTGGTGCTTTAAAGAAGGTGGAGACTCTCGAACCGTGGCTTTTGTTGGCAAGGTTGAAAACCCGTGGCTGGAAGCAAAGACTAAACATGTACCAGAGCTCTTGGTTTTAAAAACAGAGGTAATAATTATTTTTTAGAATGTGCATATTTCGTCAACGAATGCTAGCAGATAACTCAATTACTTCTTGAGCTGGACAAGTTTCGAGGAACGGCTCCCGAATGAGGACGATCACATCCTCTTAATCTCCTTTGTTTATCACTGCCAAAGTTTTCTGATTTCTCATGAACAAAGCGTGAAGGAGGGTTTGTTTGTTGTATTATTTTTTAATGAGTCGGGCGCACTCTATGCCAGTTCCTTCTCGTATTATGGGTTTGCACATTAGACATGCAATCCCGGGGTGAAGCTTGTCCAACTTAAAAAGATCATGAATTAACTACTACTTCCTCATGAGCTAAAACAGAGGCACAAAAGAGAAATGCTTTTTTGAATAATTTCGAGATGGTACATGAAAGTCTTCGTTAGGAATGGCAGGTAAATACCATGTATAGGAAGATATGGTGGACTCATATGGCATAACTGGTTTAAAGGATTTTGGATGTACAAGCAGTCAGTCCGCTTAGTACAGGCGAAGGTTAGCAAAAGACTGGAAGCGACCAACTAAAAGAGCAATGACGGTCATAATCATGCAGAGCGACAAAGCAACATTGAATCGGGCATGGAAGTTATATTGCTACTCAGAAATTAAAGATCATCAAGGCTTGATAGACTTTCTTTACAGTCTTAAATATGCGTGAGCATACGCCAAGTCAATCAAAATAAATTCTTGAAGGAAGATATCACTAAACCATACCACATCATAGGCAAACAAATCATGTTGGTACTCCAATAACACATTGAGAACCCCCCAGCTATTTGAGACTAACCATAAGAAAACATGAACTACTAAGCACCAGTATGCACATAGCATTTTTATCATAGACATATCAACCGGTGCAACAGAAGCCAACTCTCTTAACAAGATAAGCATGATACTAAAGAGAGTTCCAGCGACCAACTAAACAAAAGCTCTTTAAAAAGATAAGCATGAAAACTAAGAGCTGAACATGATAGTAGCTATTGAAAGACAAAGAACACACACAGCAAGGCTAGACATGAAAATTCTATGTTATGTTCTAGGTTGAAGTGGAGCGTGTTTCTCTCCCACACAAAGAAGGCTGAGTTCCAACTCGTTATGAAAAGCAAGCAAAGCTAAAGAAAACTAAAAAGGAAACTAAAAGCAAGACGCTCCAAGCATAACTCATAACACATGAAGTGATAAAAATATAGTGGAACGAAAGACGAACTGATAATGTTGATGGAGAAGGGGATGCACGGGGGCATCCCCAAGCTTAGACGCTTGAGTCTTCTTGAATATTTCTTGGGGGTGCATGGGGGCATCCCCAAGCTTGAGCATTTGACACTCCTGAATCTTTTTATCATCTTCCCTCGCACACTTGAAAACTCCCTTCATACATAACTCATCATAATCTGATTAGCGAGGTTAGTACCCTTAATAAAATAATTGTTCCTTGCTGGAAATAAGGATATTCTTGAAGGTCTACTGTTTCTCAAGATTGCCAAAAGGTTTTTGCAAAGAAAAAGCAAGCTCAAGGTTTGCAAAATGAAGGAAAGGCAAAACAGGACAGAATCTGTGAAAAACAGACCAGCAGGTAGTAAATAATTTTTTCGGGGCACTTCTGAAACTCAAATCAAAAAACTCAGAACAGATGCCCGAAAGTCAATTGCATAGAGCACGCTTTCGAAAAAATTCAGACCAAAAAGATGATCTGGTGATTTTATACGAATTTTTCTGTCCAAGGACAAAATCTGTTTCCTGGACAGCACGTCACAACGTTTGAACTTTCTTGCAATCAGAGGCTACACTTGGCACAAAGCTGAAAAGTAAAGATACAATGATGATGCTACTGTAGTAACAACATCAAGACACAACAAAAGCAAAATAAAATTTTATTCATTGTGGGCTGCCTCCCAAAAGCGATTTTTTTTATGCCTTTAAGCTAGGCATAAGACTTTAATGATGCTCTCGTAGGAATAAGAGTTGAAGAACAAAAGAGAGCATCAAGAAGCTAATACCAAACACATTTAAGCCTAACATGCTTCCTATGCATAGGAATATTGCAATGGAATAATTCATTGAAGCACAAAGCAATAAGCATAGGAAGACAAAACAAGTGCAGCTTCAAAACCTTCAACATAAAGAGAGGGAACTTAATATTATTGAAATATCTATAAACATATGTTCCCTTCTCATAATAATTTTGAGTGGGATCACGAATAAACTCAACAATATAAGCATCACATAAAGCATTGTTACCATGATCCACATGCAAAAAGGTACTCTTACTCTCCACATAAGCATCTTTGGGGAGCCCATGGTTAGGACATTTTAGCATTAACGTTTTCAGTCTCCCCCAAGCTTGAGCTACGCTCCCTTCGTCACGAGACCTAAAGTTATAGATATAGTTCATGTCTCGATGAATTTCATGAAGAGGATAAAACTTAGTATAAAAGAGAGACATAAGCTCTTGCCAATCAAGCAAGTGCGAGTTATCGAGAAGCTTATACCAATCTGAAGCTTTATCTATAAGTGATACGGCGAACAATTTCCTCATGACAAACTCCCTTGATACACCTGCATGCTTAAATAATAAACATAGTTGTGACAGATATAGCAAGTGTTCACCGGGATGTCTGTCTCCTGCATAACGATTAGCCAAAATATAATCGATAATACCAGCCGGTATTTTATAGGGCACAATTTCAGTAGGAGGAGGAGCAACCACCACAGGTGTGGGGCGTCTTCCCACAAGCACCGAACTAAGAATGTTGTTTTCCATAAACATAACTAGTGAAATAAAAACAAGAAACAAAAAGATTTAATTGCAATATCTAAAGATATACCTTCAAGCACTCACTTCCCAGGCAACGGCGCCAGAAATAGCTTGATGTCTACACACGCTTCTACTCTTGTAGACTATGTTGGGCCTCCAAGCGCAGAGGTTTGTAGGACAGCAGCAATTTCCCTCAAGTGGATGACCTAAGGTTTATCGAACTCAGGGAAGTAAAGGTTGAAGATGGTCTCTCTCAAGCAACCCTGCAACTAAAATACAAGAAGTCTCTTGTGTCCCCAACACACCTAATACACTTGTCAGATGTATAGGTGCACTAGTTCGGCGAAGAGATGTTAAATGGCAAGTGATATGGATGGCAAAACAAAGTAATATAAATCTGTAATAAAAAGTGCAGCAAGCAAACAAGTGGTAAACGTGAGCACAAATGGTATTGCAATGGTGGAAACAAGGCCTAGGGTTCATACTTTCACTAGTGGCAACTCCCAACAACATTAACATAATCGAATCACATGATATTTCCCATAAAACATGCAATGGAGACGCACCCGGAGGTCATTCCTTCGTGGTCAAGAGAGGACGAGAATTATTTAGGGCTACAAAAGCACACCTCAAAGTTCGTAGTTCTCAATCTAAGGATTTGCCAATGTCACCGCGGCCATCCAAAGAGAGTCCCACAATCACCACAACATATCTAAAGGATAGTCAAAGACAAGCACCAAGAGACTCTCAATCTTCAATCAACACACAAGAGAGGAAATCACTCATGAAAATATTTTTCTAATCCATGTCCAATAGACCGCTGTCACCTTGGTCTCGGGGATTATACTAGATAAAGACAAGTGAGTACATCAATCCAATACATAGAGGAAGGGGAAATATCATGGGATCACCCTAGATTAACATAGCCTATGATCACAACGAAGATCACATCATGGGAGAGAGAGATAACCACATAGCTACACGTACGAGCCCTCGGCCCCGGAGGAGACTACTCACACATGGACATGGTGAGGAGGAGGTTGATGATGGTGTTGATGGAGAGGTGCAGCCCCGCGAGGAGGAGACGGCCGGCGGCAGCCACGAAGGCGGCGGCGGCGGCCCTTGGGGGCGCGGCGGCCCTTGCGGGCGCGGCGGCGGCGGCGGCCCTAGGGGGCAGCGGCTCCTTGGCCCGCCTTCTTCCTTGTGGATGGTGCTGCAATGGTGCTGGTCCTCCCCTCCAAGACGGCGGCTCGGAGGAGAAAAATTCGTGGTCCTTGGTGACCTAGGTTTTCTCTCTTTATATAGACTCTCGGATTCCCGTCATCAGATTTTGGGCCTCAGTAAAACGGGCTTTACTCGGCTGTCCGGACTCCGATTTGGACGAATTTTATATCCAGAAGCATCGCCTCGAAATTCCCCACAACTTTCGCAACTAGACTTTTTCTGTTTGACGTCGTCTTCGGGCCGGAACGTGACCATCTTTAAAAAACGTTCTCAGACAGATTTCAGGAAAGTCAGAGTCCTACTCCAATACGACTCCTTTTGCGTTTTTGTCAATTTCCAAGTAATTCCTACACAATAAAGTGTAAAACAAGAACATTGTGCACTTTTGCAACCATTAGTAGGTTAGTCCAAATATGATCAAAATGTGTATGGAAGTGCATAAATATCATAGCAATATCACACAAAAAGGGCATGGAGCAAGCAGAAATTATAGATACGTTTTGGACGTATCAACATCCCCAAGCTTAATTCCTGCTCGTCCTCGAGTAGGTAAATGATAACAAGTATAATTTCTGTGGTGACATGCTATTAACCATATAAGGATTTTTTTTATAGTCACATGTCAAAAGCTTACTGAGACAATGAATCTGTAGTAATTAAGTTGGCTCATGAGAAAATCATAAAGAACTGAAAGTTTTACAATATGATACTGAAACATCAAATAGATTTGTAATGAGCATGGTGTACAAATATGACAAAGTGATATCTCGCTTGCCCTCTTTAGTGAAGCAAAACATAAATGCAGGGGCACCTCCAAGGTTTAAGTGATGACTAGATACAATGATTTCAGAATAAACGATATCACAATCATGCAAAAGACAATGCTACTTTGGGACAATGCACATTACACTCAGAATGACAATCACGCTCTTAATAGTTGGTGCTTTAAAAGAAGGTGGAGACTCTCGAACCGTGGCTTTTGTTGGCAAAGTTGAAAACCCGTAGTCGGAAACAAAGACAAAACATGTACCAGAGCTCTTGGTTTTAAAAACAGAGGTAATAATATTTTTTTTAGATTATGCATGTTCCGTCAACGAATGCTAGCAGATAACTCAATCACTTCTTGAGATGGATAAGTTTCGAGAAACGGCTCCCGAATGAGGACGATCACATCCTCTTAATCTCCTTTGTTTATCACTGCCAAAGTTTTCTGATTTCTCATGAACAAAGCGTGAAGGAGGGTTTGTTTGTTATATTATTTTTGAGCCGGGCGCACTCTTTGCCAGTTCCTTCTCACATTATGGGTTTGCACATTAGACATGCAATCCCGGGGTGAAGCTTGTCCAACTTAAAAAGATCATGAATTAACTACTACTTCCTCATAAACTAAAACAGAGGCACAAAAGAGAAATGGTTTTTTGAATAATTTCGAGATGGTACATGAAAGTCTTCGTTAGGAATGACAGGTAAATAACATGTATAGGAAGGTATGGTGGACTCATATGGCATAACTGGTTTAAAGGATTTTGGATGCACAAGCAGTCAGTCCGCTTAGTACAGGCGAAGGTTAGCAAAAGACTGGGAGCGACCAACTAAAAGAGCAATGACGGTCATAATCATGCAGAGTGACAAAGCAACATTGAATCAGGCATGGAAGTTATATCGCTACTCAGAAACTAAAGATCATCAAGGCTTGACAGACTTTCTTTACAGTCTTAAATATGCGTGAGCATACGCCAAGTCAATCAAAATAAATTCTCAAAGGAAGATATCACTGAACCATACCACATCATAGGCAAACAAATCATGTTGGTACTCCAATAACACATTGGGAACCCCCCAGCTATTTGAGACTAACCATAAGAAAACATGAACTACTAAGCACCATTATGCACGTAGCATTTTATCATATACATATCGACCAATGCAACAGAAGCCAACTCTCTTAATAAGATAAGCATGATAACTAAAGAGAGTTCCAGCGACCAACTAAACAAAAGCTCTTTAAAAAGATAAGCATGAAAACTAAGAGCTAAGCATGACAGTAGCTATTGAAAGACCAAGAACATACACAGCAAAGATAAACATGAGAATTCTATGTTGTGTTCTAGGTTGAAGTGGAGCGTGTTTCTCTCCCACACAAAGTAAGCTGAGTTCCAACTCGTTATGAAAAGCAAGCAAAGCTAAAGAAAACTAAAAAGGAAACTAAAAGCAAGTCGCTCCAAGCATAGCACATAACACATGAAGTGATAAAAATATAGTGGAACGAAAGACGAACTGATAATGTTGATAGAGAAGGGGATGCACGGGGGCATCCCCAAGCTTATACGCTTGAGTCTTCTTGAATATTTCTTGGGGGTGCATGGGGGCTTCCCCAAGCTTAAGTGTTTGACACTCCTGAATCTTTTTATCATCTTCCCTCGCACACTTGAAAACTCCCTTCATACATAACTCATCATAATCTGATTAGCGAGGTTAGTACCCATAATAATATAATTATTTCTTACTGGAAATAAGGATATTCTTGAAGGTCTACTGTTTCTCAATATTGTCAAAAGGTTTTTGCAAAGAAAAAGCAAGCTCAAGGTTTGCAAAATGAAGGAAAGGCAAAACAGGACAGAATCTGTGAAAAACAGACCAGCAGGTAGTAAATAATTTTTTCGGGGCACTTCTGCAACTCAAATAAAAAAACTCAGAACAGACGCCCGAAAGCCAATTGTATAGAGCACGCTGTCGAAAAAATTCAGACCAAAAAGATGATCTGGTGATTTTATACGATTTTTTCTGTCCAAGGACAGAATCTGTTTCCTGGACAGCACGTCACAACTTTTGAACTTTCTTGCAATCAGAGGCTAAACTTGGCACAAAGCTGAAAAATAAAGATACAATGATGTTGCTACAGTAGTAACAAACATCAAGACACAACAAAAGCAAAATAAAATTTTATTCATTGTGGGCTGCCTCCCAAAAGCGCTTTCTTTTATGCCTTTAAGCTAGGCATAAGACTTTAATGATGCTCTCGTAGGAATAAGAGTTGAAGAACAAAAGAGAGCATCAAGAAGCAAATACCAAACACATTTAAGCCTAACATGCTTCCTATGCATAGGAATATTGCAATAGAATAATTCATTGAATCACAAAGCAATAAGCATAGGAAGGCAAAACAAGCATAACTTCAAAATATTCACCATAAAAAGAGGAAACTTCTTATTATTAAGATATTTAGAACCATGTCTCCCTCTCTCATTAGAAATTTCAGTCGCATCATGGATGAACTCAATAATATAACTATCACATAAGGCATTATTTCCATGATCCAAAAGCATAAAAGTGTCATTACTCTTCATATAAGCAAAATCTTTCTTATTAGGAATAGTGAGAGTAAGACTATCATAACCATCATGGTAATCATCGTATTTAGGAGGCATATCATAATCATAATAAATTTTATCCTCAATAGTAGGTGGACTGAAAATATCATATTCATCATTGTAATCATCATATATAGGAGGCATAGTATCATCAAAGTAAATTTTCTCCTCAAAAGTTGGGGGACTAAAAATATCATGTTTATCAAACGTGTCATCCCCAAGCTTAGAGCTTTCCATGTCATTAGCAATATTGATATTAAATAAAAACATACTAATAACATCACCGTCATCATGATTGTTATGCAAATAATAAAGTTCCAAAGGTTTTTTAATTTTCTCTTCGAACACATCATGTCCAAGTTCAAGGTAGAGCTTATAAAGCTCTCTCATATTTTTGTTGTTTTCCATTAAGCAAAACTAGTGAAAATAAAAACAAGAAACAAAAAGAATTAATTGCAAGATCTAAAGATATACCTTCAACCACTCACTTCCCCGGCAACGGCGCCAGAAATAGCTTGATGTCTACACACGCTTCTACTCTTGTAGACTATGTTGGGCCTCCAAGCGCAGAGGTTTGTAGGACAACAGCAATTTCCCTCAAGTGGATGACCTAAGGTTTATCGAACTCAGGGAAGTAGAGGTTGAAGATGGTCTCTCTCAAGCAACCCTGCAACTAAGATACAAGAAGTCTCTTGTGTCCCCAACACACCTAATACACTTGTTAGATGTATAGGTGCACTAGTTCGGCGAAGAGATGTTAAATGGCAAGTGATATGGATGGCAAAACAAAGTAATATAAATCTGTAATAAAAAGTGCAGCAAGCAAACAAGTGGTAAACGTGAGCACAAATGGTATTGCAATGGTGGAAACAAGGCGTAGGGATCATACTTTCACTAGAGGCAACTCCCAATAACATTAACATAATCGAATCACATGATATTTCCCATAAAACATGCAATGGAGACGCACCCGGAGGTCATTCCTTCGTGGTCAAGAGAGGACGAGAATTATGTAGGGCTACAAAAGCACACCTCAAAGTTCGTAGTTCTCAATCTAAGGATTTCCCAATGTCACCGCGGCCATCCAAAGAGAGTCCCACAATCACCACAACATATCTAAAGGATAGTCAAAGACAAGCACCAAGAGACTCTCAATCTTCAATCAACACACAAGAGAGGAAATCACTCATGAAAATATTTTTCTAATCCATGTCCAATAGACCGCTGTCACCTTGGTCTCGGGGATTATACTAGATAAAGACAAGTGAGTACATCAATCCAATACATAGAGGAAGGGGAAATATCATGGGATCACCCTAGATTAACATAGCCTATGATCACAACGAAGATCACATCATGGGAGAGAGAGATAACCACATAGCTACACGTACTAGCCCTCGGCCCCGGAGAAGACTACTCACACATGGACATGGTGAGGAGGATCTTGATGGTGGTGTTGATGGAGAGGTGCAGCCCCGCGAGGAGGAGACGGCCGACGGTAGCCACGGAGGCGGCGGCGGCGGCCCTTGGGGGCGGGGCGGCGGCGGCGGCCCTCGGGGCGGCGGCGGCCCTAGGGGCAGCGGCTCCTTGGCCCCCCTTCTTCCTTGTGGATGGTGCTGCAATGGTGCTGGTCCTCCCCTCCAAGACGGAGGCTCGGGAGGAGGAAAATTCGTGGCCCTTGGTGACCTAGGTTTCCTCTCTTTATATAGACTCTCGGATTCCCGTCATCAGATTTTGGGCCTCAGTAAAACGGGCTTTACTCGGCCGTCCGGACTCCGATTTGGACGAATTTTATATCCAGAAGCATCGCCTCGAAATTCCCCACAACTTTCACAACTAGACTTTTTCCGTTTGACGTTGTCTTCGGGCCGGAACGTGACCATCTTTAAAATACGTTCTCAGACAGATTTCAGGAAAGTCAGAGTCCTACTCCAATACGACTCCTTTTGCGTTTTTGTCAATTTCCAAGTAATTCCTACACAATAAAGTGTAAAACAAGAACATTGTGCACTTTTGCAACCATTAGTAGGTTAGTACAAATATGATCAAAAGTATGGAAGTGCATAAATATCATAGCAATATCACACAAAAAAGGCATGGATCAAGCAGAAATTATAGATACGTTTTGGACGTATCAGCCCCCTTGTCACTTGAGGGTGTGGGGGAGTGGAGGAGTTGGATGCGACGGTGCTTTGTCGATGGTGCAGGGAAAAGCTTGCGATATTCCCTTGCCTTCATACGGCATCGCCGAGGAGGTTCTTCATCCTTGGAAGATACATCTCCTGAGGGCCTTCCGCCTCGGTACGCGATAGCGGACTGTCCGGGAGGTGCTCCTTCCTTCTTGATCCTATCTGTCTTCTCTTGTGCTCGACGAAGAAGTGCCTTGGTCTTGTGAAGTTCTTCTCGGAGCTTCATTGATTCCGAGGCCAAATCTTGTGCCAAGCTGTTGGCACATAGACTGAAGTAGGTCTGGAATCGAAGTGGGAGTCCTTCCTTCAGTGGAGGGGCTAGTGCGCTGCTTTCATTTTCACCTTCCTTCCGGTAAGGCAAGAAGCGGGTTGTCATCTTGGCTGCCATCTCCGGAAGAAGCTCGGGGAGACGGGTTAGTGCCTTGAGTGCAGCAGCCTCGACAGCGAGAGGTAGTGTTGCCATCTGGGGTCCCTCGAAGAACCAACTTGTGGGAGGATCGTTTGTCTTCACGATCACTTCCACATGGTACTCCACCTCAGTGCCGCTAACCCAATGCTCAAGGTAGGTGAGGATGGGTGCTCGGTGGAACTGGCATTCCTGGAGGCTATCCTCGAGAAGCAAGGGAAACCCAGTGGTCAGGTGCTCTTCAGGTACAGCGGCCATCTACAAAGGTTGAATAGGAGAGGTTAATAAGCTGATGATATCTCAGGTTGGTAAGGTTTAGAAAAGTAGGGAGGTTCAGAAGGTTTTTGAAAAAGGGGTCTCATCTAACTAATGCCCATGCTAACTAAGGCTTCCTACAGTCAGGATGGATCTGATACCAGCTCTGCGGGGACCCCGACTTAAGAGTCGAGATCACCGAATGCACGTGTACAGTGATCCCAGAGATCAATGCTCACTGAACACACAGAAGCTGAATAACAAGAGTCTTACATCCATACATACCGTCTTACACAAATTATGGCCATTATGGCAAAGTCTTACATAGATAAAGCATCAAGGGCTGAATAGCAAATAACTCGAATAGCGGAAGTCTTCGAAGATAAGTAGAACCCATGCCATTTGCGTTAACCCTACAGGCATTCTGACTGGGATAGCGTCCTAGTTCGCATGTTCGTCTCCAAAGAATTCTTCTTCATATTCCTGCTCCTCCATGCCTGGCCAATTAAATAACCAGTGGCAAGCCAATGAGTACTTTGAATGTACTCGCAAGTAACCCATGATTTGGTTCAAGGTAACAATGCAATTGTACAATAATGAGCAATCTAGCTACGAGCTAGAATGAATATTCTACCATCAAGTATATGCATCAACAAATTCATGTAACCTCGAGGATAGGTTACCGATATCAACATGAATAGGATTCAGCTCAACGAGTCAAGTCACCACCTTGACTCATCACACACACATACTTTCACTGATGTAGTAAAATTCTGGACATAGTTTAAGTAGCACCACCCAATTGTCCATGACCGTGGACATGGCTATTCGAATAGTTTTACACTCTACAGAGGTTGCGCACTTTACCCACAAGACCCGGGAAGCTTTCGTGTCACCCACGATCCCGCGGTACCTCAAGTACTCGGGGGAAGCACCCGGTCATTATCTTTCCCTAGACGACACTAACATAGGGTCCACTCGTTGGTGCACAACCCTCGAGTACAAACAATAGATCATGGGACTTGCCCTATTTTCAATGTCACGCGTACACGAAGGGACCAACAGTGTGTCCGGTGCCCTGTGAAAACAGTCATGGTCGCCTATCCGAGCACGACCCCGTCCTGGGATAGACCTCAAGTCTTCCCGTCACTAGTAATGTGGGCACCATGCTAGTATCGGCCTAAATAATCAATAATGCCCCGTCCCATAAGGGGTAGAGTGGTTGCACATGTTTGGTTGGGACGGTAGTCACACATATATCTAATCCATCATTTCACCCATGCACAAGATCTTTATCGGCACATCACTTCTTCCTCAAGTGATGACCTAACTCAACATCACCCTCGGGCATTAGGGGCACCCGACGGTTTTTTTTT
>LR738716.1:342162243-342181835 GCA_902687465.1 Secale cereale | reverse complement strand
GGTAGGGTGGTAGACGCTAGAAGAGTGCACGCCAACCACTAAATTATCCGAAACTCAATTCTGCAAGCCATTTTCGGCCTCCGAAATTATTCCGAAACAGACGAAGTTTGTGACAGAAGGATACGAGTTTCGCTGCGGTCGTTTTGGCAGGTCATGGAGCCCAAACGGAGTTCGTATGGCCAGGGTACGATCGTTCTACGGATACACCTCAAATGGATTTCAGCAACGAGGGATATCGTGAATCCGGCTTCTAGGGTAACTTGCTCGCGCCCACGAGCCATTTTGCGCCACTCGAAATGGCCTATTATTTTCGAACAGTACGAATGTAATGTAGAAGAGCTGGTATGCACAGTTTTGTCCAAGAACAACACATGTGCATGGACAAAAATGTGGGTGGTAGCGGTATGGGTGATAAACCATGCAAAACGGCAAGTTTTTGGGTGTTCGGTGCACCGAAGAGGCTTCTCCTTCCATCCAGACTAGCATGTAGGGCTTGCTGGTGCAGAAATAGAGTCATGAAACATAGTTCTGCACGTCATTGTCGCAGTATCCGTCCGTGGGTGAGCTCACGGTAGGGTGGTAGACGCTAGAAGAGTGCACGCCAACCACTAAATCATCCGAAACTCAATTCTGCAAGCCGTTTTTGGCCTCCGAAATTATTCCGAAACAGATGAAGTTTGTGACAGAAGGATACGAGTTTCGCTGCGGTCGTTTTGGCAGGTCATGGAGCCCAAACGGAGTTCGTATGGCCAGGGTACGGTCGTTCTACGGATACACCTCAAATGGATTTCAGCAACGAGGGATATCGTGAATCCAGCTTCTAGGGTAACTTGCTCGCGCCCACGAGCCATTTTGCGCCACTCGAAATGGCCTATTATTTTCGAACAGTACGAATGTAATGTAGAAGAGCTGGTATGCAAAGTTTTGTCCAAGAACAACACATGTGCATGGACAAAAATGTGGGTGGTAGCGGTATGGGTTATAAACCATGCAAAACGGCAAGTTTTTGGGTCTTCGGTGCACCGAAGAGGCTTCTCCTTCCATCCAGACTAGCATGTAGGGCTTGCTGGTGCAGAAATAGAGTCATGTAACATTGTTCTGCACGTCATTGTCGCAGTATCTGTCCGTGGGTGAGCTCACGGTAGGGTGGTAGACGCTAGAAGAGTGCACACCAACCACTAAATCATCCGAAACTCAATTCTGCAAGCCGTTTTCGGCCTCCGAAATTATTCCGAAACAGGCGAAGTTTGTGACAGAAGGATAAGAATTTTCGCTGCGGTCGTTTTGGCAGGTCATGGAGCCCAAACGGAGTTCGTATGGCCAGGGTACGGTCGTTCTACGGATACACCTCAAACGGATTTCAGCAACGAGGGATATCGTGAATCCGGCTTCCAGGGTAACTTGCTCGCGCCCACGAGCCATTTTGCGCCACTCGAAATGGCCTATTATTTTCGAACAGTACGAATGTAATGTAGAAGAGCTGGTATGCACAGTTTTGTCCAAGAACAACACATGTGCATGGACAAAAATGTGGGTGGTAGCGGTATGGGTGATAAACCATGCAAAACGGCAAGTTTTTGGGTGTTCGGTGCACCGAAGAGTCTTCTCCTTCCATCCAGACTAGCATGTAGGGCTTGCTGGTGCAGAAATAGAGTCATGTAACATTGTTCTGCACGTCATTGTCGCAGTATCTGTCCGTGGGTGAGCACACGGTAGGGTGGTAGACGCTAGAAGAGTGCACGCCAACCACTAAATCATCCGAAACTCAATTCTGCAAGCCGTTTTCGGCCTCCGAAATTATTCCGAAACAGACAAAGTTTGTGACAGAAGGATATGAATTTTCGCTGCGGTCGTTTTGGCAGGTCATGGAGCCCAAACGGAGTTCGTATGGCCAGGTTACGGTCGTTCTACGGATACACCTCAAATGGATTTCAGCAACGAGGGATATCGTGAATCCGGCTTCCAGGGTAACTTGCTCGCGCCCACGAGCCATTTTGCGCCACTCGAAATGGCCTATTATTTTCGAACAGTACGAATGTAATGTGGAAGAGCTGGTATGCAAAGTTTTGTCCAAGAACAACACATGTGCATGGACAAAAATGTGGGTGGTAGCGGTATGGGTGATAAACCATGCAAAACGGCAAGTTTTTGGGTGTTCGGTGCACCGAAGAGGCCTCTCCTTCCATCCAGACTAGCATGTAGGGCTTGCTGGTGCAGAAATAGAGTCATGTAACATTGTTCTGCACGTCATTGTCGGAGTATCTGTCCGTGGGTGAGCTCACGGTAGGGTGGTAGACGCTAGAAGAGTGCACGCCAACCACTAAATCATCCGAAACTCAATTCTGCAAGCCGTTTTCGGCCTCCGAAATTATTCCGAAACAGACGAAGTGTGTGACAGAAGGATACGAGTTTTCGCTGCGGTCGTTTTGGCAGGTCATGGAGCCCAAACGGAGTTCGTATGGCCAGGGTACGGTCGTTCTACGGATACACCTCAAATGGATTTCAGCAACGAGGGATATCGTGAATCCGGCTTCCAGGGCAACTTGCTCGCGCCCACGAGCCATTTTGCGCCACTCGAAATGGCCTATTATTTTCGAACAGTACGAATGTAATGTGGAAGAGCTGGTATGCAAAGTTTTGTCCAAGAACAACACATGTGCATGGACAAAAATGTGGGTGGTAGCGGTATGGGTGATAAACCATGCAAAACGGCAAGTTTTTGGGTGTTCGGTGCACCGAAGAGGCTTCTCCTTCCATCCAAACTAGCATGTAGGGCTTGCTGGTGCAGAAATAGAGTCATGTAAGATTGTTCTGCACGTCATTGTCGCAGTATCTGTCCGTGGGTGAGCTCACGGTAGGGTGGTAGACGCTAGAAGAGTGCACGCCAACCACTAAGTCATCCGAAACTCAATTCTGCAAGCCGATTTCGGCCTCCGAAATTATTCCGAAACAGACGAAGTTTGAGACAGAAGGATAAGAATTTTCGCTGCGCTCGTTTTGGCAGGTCATGGAGCCCAAACGGAGTTCGTATGGCCAGGGTACGATCGTTCTACGGATACACCTCAAATGGATTTTAGCAACGAGGGATATCGTGAATCCGACTTCCAGGGTAACTTGCTCGCGCCCACGAGCCATTTTGCGCCACTCGAAATGGCCTATTATTTTCGAACAGTACGAATGTAATGTAGAAGAGCTGGTATGCACAGTTTTGTCCAAGAACAACACATGTGCATGGACAAAAATGTGGGTGGTAGCGGTATGGGTGATAAACCATGCAAAACGGCAAGTTTTTGGGTGTTCGGTGCACCGAAGAGTCTTCTCCTTCCATCCAGACTAGCATGTAGGGCTTGCTGGTGCAGAAATAGAGTCATGTAACATTGTTCTGCACGTCATTGTCGCAGTATCTGTCCGTGGGTGAGCTCACGGTAGGGTGGTAGACGCTAGAAGAGTGCACGCCAACCACTAAATCATCCGAAACTCAATTCTGCAAGCCATTTTCGGCCTCCGAAATTATTCCGAAACAGACGAAGTTTGTGACAGAAGGATACGAATTTTCGCTGCGGTCGTTTTGGCAGGTCATGGAGCCCAAACGGAGTTCGTATGGCCAGGGTACGATCGTTCTACGGATACACCTCAAATGGATTTCAGCAACGAGGGATATCGTGAATCCGGCTTCCAGGGTAACTTGCTCGCGCCCACGAGCCATTTTGCGCCACTCGAAATGGCCTATTATTTTCGAACAGTACGAATGTAATGTAGAAGAGCTGGTATGCAAAGTTTTGTCCAAGAACAACACATGTGCATGGACAAAAATGTGGGTGGTAGCGGTATGGGTGATAAACCATGCAAAACGGCAAGTTTTTGGGTGTTCGGTGCACCGAAGAGGCCTCTCCTTCCATCCAGACTAGCATGTAGGGCTTGCTGGTGCAGAAATAGAGTCATGTAACATTGTTCTGCACGTCATTGTCGCAGTATCTGTCCGTGGGTGAGCTCACGGTAGGGTGGTAGACGCTAGAAGAGTGCACGCCAACCACTAAATCATCCGAAACTCAATTCTGCAAGTCGTTTTCGGCCTCTGAAATTATTCCGAAACAGACGAAGTGTGTGACAGAAGGATACGAGTTTTCGCTGCGGTCGTTTTGGCAGGTCATGGAGCCCAAACGGAGTTCGTATGGCCAGGGTACGGTCGTTCTACGGATACACCTCAAATGGATTTCAGCAACGAGGGATATCGTGAATCCGGCTTCCAGGGTAACTTGCTCGCGCCCACGAGCCATTTTGCGCCACTCGAAATGGCCTTTTATTTTCGAACAGTACGAATGTAATGTGGAAGAGCTGGTATGCAAAGTTTTGTCCAAGAACAACACATGTGCATGGACAAAAATGTGGGTGGTAGCGGTATGGGTGATAAACCATGCAAAACGGCAAGTTTTTGGGTGTTCGGTGCACCGAAGAGGCCTCTCCTTCCATCCAGACTAGCATGTAGGGCTTGCTGGTGCAGAAATAGAGTCATGTAACATTGTTCTGCACGTCATTGTCGCAGTATCTGTCCGTGGGTGAGCTCACGGTAGGGTGGTAGACGCTAGAAGAGTGCACGCCAACCACTAAATCATCCGAAACTCAATTCTGCAAGCCGTTTTCGGCCTCCGAAATTATTCCGAAACAGACAAAGTGTGTGACAGAAGGATACGAGTTTTCGCTGCGGTCGTTTTGGCAGGTCATGGAGCCCAAACGGAGTTCGTATGGCCAGGGTACGGTCGTTCTACGGATACACCTCAAATGGATTTCAGCAACGAGGGATATCGTGAATCCGGCTTCCAGGGCAACTTGCTCGCGCCCACGAGCCATTTTGCGCCACTCGAAATGGCCTATTATTTTCGAACAGTACGAATGTAATGTGGAAGAGCTGGTATGCAAAGTTTTGTCCAAGAACAACACATGTGCATGGACAAAAATGTGGGTGGTAGCGGTATGGGTGATAAACCATGCAAAACGGCAAGTTTTTGGGTGTTCGGTGCACCGAAGAGGCTTCTCCTTCCATCCAAACTAGCATGTAGGGCTTGCTGGTGCAGAAATAGAGTCATGTAAGATTGTTCTGCACGTCATTGTCGCAGTATCTGTCCGTGGGTGAGCTCACGGTAGGGTGGTAGACGCTAGAAAAGTGCACGCCAACCACTAAATCATCCGAAACTCAATTCTGCAAGCCGTTTTCGGCCTCCGAAATTATTCCGAAACAGACGAAGTTTGTGACAGAAGGATAAGAATTTTCGCTGCGCTCGTTTTGGCAGGTCATGGAGCCCAAACGGAGTTCGTATGGCCAGGGTACGATCGTTCTACGGATACACCTCAAATGGATTTTAGCAACGAGGGATATCGTGAATCCGGCTTCCAGGGTAACTTGCTCGCGCCCACGAGCCATTTTGCGCCACTCGAAATGGCCTATTATTTTCGAACAGTACGAATGTAATGTAGAAGAGCTGGTATGCACAGTTTTGTCCAAGAACAACACATGTGCATGGACAAAAATGTGGGTGGTAGCGGTATGGGTGATAAACCATGCAAAACGGCAAGTTTTTGGGTGTTCGGTGCACCGAAGAGTCTTCTCCTTCCATCCAGACTAGCATGTAGGGCTTGCTGGTGCAGAAATAGAGTCGTGTAACATTGTTCTGCACGTCATTGTCGCAGTATCTGTCCGTGGGTGAGCTCACGGTAGGGTGGTAGACGCTAGAAGAGTGCACGCCAACCACTAAATTATCCGAAACTCAATTCTGCAAGCCATTTTCGGCCTCCGAAATTATTCCGAAACAGACGAAGTTTGTGACAGAAGGATACGAGTTTCGCTGCGGTCGTTTTGGCAGGTCATGGAGCCCAAACGGAGTTCGTATGGCCAGGGTACGATCGTTCTACGGATACACCTCAAATGGATTTCAGCAACGAGGGATATCGTGAATCCGGCTTCCAGGGTAATTTGCTCGCGCCCACGAGCCATTTTGCGCCACTCGAAATGGCCTATTATTTTCGAACAGTACGAATGTAATGTAGAAGAGCTGGTATGCACAGTTTTGTCCAAGAACAACACATGTGCATGGACAAAAATGTGGGTGGTAGCGGTATGGGTGATAAACCATGCAAAACGGCAAGTTTTTGGGTGTTCGGTGCACCGAAGAGGCCTCTCCTTCCATCCAGACTAGCATGTAGGGCTTGCTGGTGCAGAAATAGAGTCATGTAACATTGTTCTGCACGTCATTGTCGCAGTATCTGTCCGTGGGTGAGCTCACAGTAGGGTATTAGACGCTAGAAGAGTGCACGCCAACCACTAAATCATCCGAAACTCAATTCTGCAAGCCGTTTTCGGCCTCCGAAATTATTCCGAAACAGACGAAGTGTGTGACAGAAGGATATGAATTTTCGCTGCGGTCGTTTTGGCAGGTCATGGAGCCCAAACGGAGTTCGTATGGCCAGGGTACGGTCGTTCTACGGATACACCTCAAATGGATTTCAGCAACGAGGGATATCGTGAATCCGGCTTCCAGGGTAACTTGCTCGCGCCCACGAGCCATTTTGCGCCACTCGAAATGGCCTATTATTTTCGAACAGTACGAATGTAATGTAGAAGAGCTGGTATGCACAGCTTTGTCCAAGAACAACACATGTGCATGGACAAAACTGTGGGTGGTAGCGGTATGGGTGATAAACCATGCAAACGGCAAGTTTTTGGGTGTTCGGTGCACCGAAGAGGCTTCTCCTTCCATCCGGACTAGAATGTAGTGCTTGCTGGTGCAGAAATAGAGTCATGTAACATTGTTCTGCACGTCATTGTCGCAGTATCTGTCCGTGGGTGAGCTCACGGTAGGGTGGTAGACGCTAGAAGAGTGCACGCCAACCACTAAATCATCCGAAACTCAATTCTGCAAGCCGTTTTCGGCCTCCGAAATTATTCCGAAACAGACGAAGTTTGTGACAGAAGGATAAGAATTTTCGCTGCGGTCGTTTTGGCAGGTCATGGAGCCCAAACGGAGTTCGTATGGCCAGGGTACGATCGTTCTACGGATACACCTCAAATGGATTTCAGCAACGAGGGATATCGTGAATCCGGCTTCTAGGGTAACTTGCTCGCGCCCACGAGCCATTTTGCGCCACTCGAAATGGCCTATTATTTTCGAACAGTACGAATGTAATGTAGAAGAGCTGGTATGCACAGTTTTGTCCAAGAACAACACATGTGCATGGACAAAAATGTGGGTGGTAGCGGTATGGGTGATAAACCATGCAAAACGGCAAGTTTTTGGGTGTTCGGTGCACCGAAGAGGCTTCTCCTTCCATCCAGACTAGCATGTAGGGCTTGCTGGTGCAGAAATAGAGTCATGTAACATAGTTCTGCACGTCATTGTCGCAGTATCCGTCCGTGGGTGAGCTCACGGTAGGGTGGTAGACGCTAGAAGAGTGCACGCCAACCACTAAATCATCCGAAACTCAATTCTGCAAGACATTTTCGGCCTTCGAAATTATTCCGAAACAGACAAAGTTTGTGACAGAAGGATACGAATTTTCGCTGCGGTCGTTTTGGCAGGTCATGGAGCCCAAACGGAGTTCGTATGGCCAGGGTACGGTCGTTCTACAGATAAACCTCAAATGGATTTCAGCAACGAGGGATATCGTGAATCCGGCTTCCAGGGTAACTTGCTCGCGCCCACGAGCCATTTTGCGCCACTCGAAATGGCCTCTTATTTTCGAACAGTACGAATGTAATGTAGAAGAGCTGGTATGCACAGTTTTGTCCAAGAACAACACATGTGCATGGACAAAAATGTGGGTGATAGCGGTATGGGTGATAAACCATGCAAAACGGGCAAGTTTTTGGGTGTTCGGTGCACCGAAGAGGCTTCTCCTTCCATCCAGACTAGCATATAGGGCTTGCTGGTGCAGAAATAGAGTCGTGTAACATTGTTCTGCACGTCATTGTCGCAGTATCTGTCCGTGGGTGAGCTCACGGTAGGGTGGTAGACGCTAGAAGAGTGCACGCCAACCACTAAATTATCCGAAACTCAATTCTGCAAGCCATTTTCGGCCTCCGAAATTATTACGAAACAGACGAAGTTTGTGACAGAAGGATACGAGTTTCGCTGCGGTCGTTTTGGCAGGTCATGGAGCCCAAACGGAGTTCGTATGGCCAGGGTACGATCGTTCTACGGATACACCTCAAATGGATTTCAGCAACGAGGGATATCGTGAATCCGGCTTCTAGGTTAACTTGCTCGCACCCACGAGCCATTTTGCGCCACTCGAAATGGCCTATTATTTTCGAATAGTACGAATGTAATGTAGAAGAGCTGGTATGCACAGTTTTGTCCAAGAACAACACATGTGCATGGACAAAAATGTGGGTGGTAGCGGTATGGGTGATAAACCATGCAAAATGGCAAGTTTTTGGGTGTTCGGTGCACCGAAGAGGCTTCTCCTTCCATCCAGACTAGCATGTAGGGCTTGCTGGTGCAGAAATAGAGTCATGTAACATAGTTCTGCACGTCATTGTAGCAGTATCCGTCCGTGGGTGAGCTCACGGTAGGGTGGTAGACGCTAGAAGAGTGCACGCCAACCACTAAATCATCCGAAACTCAATTCTGCAAGCCGTTTTTGGCCTCCGAAATTATTCCGAAACAGATGAAGTTTGTGACAGAAGGATACGAGTTTCGCTGCGGTCGTTTTGGCAGGTCATGGAGCCCAAACGGAGTTCGTATGGCCAGGGTATCTACGGATACACCTCAAATGGATTTCAGCAACGAGGGATATCGTGAATCCGGCTTCCAGGGTAACTTGCTCGCGCCCACGAGCCATTTTGCGCCACTCGAAATGGTCTATTATTTTCGAACAGTACGAATGTAATGTAGAAGAGCTGGTATGCAAAGTTTTGTCCAAGAACAACACATGTGCATGGACAAAAATGTGGGTGGTAGCGGTATGGGTGATAAACCATGCAAAACGGCAAGTTTTTGGGTGTTCGGTGCACCGAAGAGGCTTCTCCTTCCATCCAGACTAGCATGTAGGGCTTGTTGGTGCAGAAATAGAGTCATGTAACATTGTTCTGCACGTCATTGTCGCATTATCTGTCCGTGGGTGAGCTCACGGTAGGGTGGTAGACGCTAGAAGAGTGCACGCCAACCACTAAATCATCCGAAACTCAATTCTGCAAGCCGTTTTCGGCCTCCGAAATTATTCCGAAACAGACGAAGTGTGTGACAGAAGGATATGAATTTTCGCTGCGGTCGTTTTGGCAGGTCATGGAGCCCAAACGGAGTTCGTATGGCCAGGGTACGGTCGTTCTGCGGATACACCACAAATGGATTTCAGCAACGAGGGATATCGTGAATCCGGCTTCCAGGGTAACTTGCTCGTGCCCACGAGCCATTTTGCGCCACTCGAAATGGCCTATTATTTTCAAACAGTACGAATGTAATGTGGAAGAGCTGGTATGCAAAGTTTTGTCCAAGAACAACACATGTGCATGGACAAAAATGTGGGTGGTAGCGGTATGGGTGATAAACCATGCAAAACGGCAAGTTTTTGGGTGTTCGGTGCACCGAAGAGGCCTCTCCTTCCATCCAGACTAGCATGTAGGGCTTGCTGGTGCAGAAATAGAGTCATGTAACATTGTTCTGCACGTCATTGTCGCAGTATATGTCCGTGGGTGAGCTCACGGTAGGGTGGTAGACGCTAGAAGAGTGCACGCCAACCACTAAATCATCCGAAACTCAATTCTGCAAGCCGTTTTCGGCCTCCGAAATTATTCCGAAACAGACGAAGTGTGTGACAGAAGGATACGAGTTTTCGCTGCGGTCGTTTTGGCAGGTCATGGAGCCCAAACGGAGTTCGTATGGTTAGGGTACGGTTGTTCTACGGATACACCTCAAATGGATTTCAGCAACGAGGGATATCGTGAATCCGGCTTCCAGGGCAACTTGCTCGCGCCCACGAGCCATTTTGCGCCACTCGAAATGGCCTATTATTTTCGAACAGTACGAATGTAATGTAGAAGAGCTGGTATGCAAAGTTTTGTCCAAGAACAACACATGTGCATGGACAAAAATGTGGGTGGTAGCGGTATGGGTGATAAACCATGCAAAACGGCAAGTTTTTGGGTGTTCGGTGCACCGAAGAGGCTTCTCCTTCCATCCAGACTAGCATTTAGGGCTTGCTGGTGCAGAAATAGAGTCATGTAACATTGTTTTGCACGTCATTGTCGCAGTATCTGTCCGTGGGTGAGCTCACGGTAGGGTGGTAGACGCTAGAAGAGTGCACGCCAACCACTAAATCATCCGAAACTCAATTCCGCAAGCCGTTTTCGGCCTCCGAAATTATTCCGAAACAGACGAAGTGTGTGACAGAAGGATATGAATTTTCGCTGCGGTCGTTTTGGCAGGTCATGGAGCCCAAACGGAGTTCGTATGGCCAGGGTACGGTCGTTCTACGGATACACCACAAATGGATTTCAGCAACGAGGGATATCGTGAATCCGGCTTCCAGGGTAACTTGCTCGTGCCCACGAGCCATTTTGCGCCACTCGAAATGGCCTATTATTTTCAAACAGTACGAATGTAATGTGGAAGAGCTGGTATGCAAAGTTTTGTCCAAGAACAACACATGTGCATGGACAAAAATGTGGGTGGTAGCGGTATGGGTGATAAACCATGCAAAACGGCAAGTTTTTGGGTGTTCGGTGCACCGAAGAGGCTTCTCCTTCCATCCAGACTAGCATGTAGGGCTTGCTGGTGCAGAAATAGAGTCATGTAACATTGTTCTGCACGTCATTGTCGCAGTATCTGTCCGTGGGTGAGCACACGGTAGGGTGGTAGACGCTAGAAGAGTGCACGCCAACCACTAAATCATCCGAAACTCAATTCTGCAAGCCCTTTTCGGCCTCCGAAATTATTCCGAAACAGATGAAGTTTGTGACAGAAGGATACGAATTTTCGCTGCGGTCGTTTTGGCAGGTCATGGAGCCCAAACGGAGTTCGTATGGCCATGGTACGGTCGTTCTATGGATAAACCTCAAATGGATTTCAGCAACGAGGGATATCGTGAATCCGGCTTCCAGGGTAACTTGCTCGCGCCCACGAGCCATTTTGCGCCACTCGAAATGGCCTATTATTTTCGAACAGTACGAATGTAATGTAGAAGAGCTGGTATGCACAGTTTTGTCCAAGAACAACACATGTGCATGGACAAAAATGTGGGTGGTAGCGGTATGGGTGATAAACCATGCAAAACGGCAAGTTTTTGGGTGTTCGGTGAACCGAAGAGGCCTCTCCTTCCATCCAGACTAGCATGTAGGGCTTGCTGGTGCAGAAATAGAGTCATGTAACATTGTTCTGCACGTCATTGTCGCAGTATCTGTCCGTGGGTGAGCTCACGGTAGGGTGGTAGACGCTAGAAGAGTGCACGCCAACCACTAAATCATCCGAAACTCAATTCTGCAAGCCATTTTCGGCCTCCGAAATTATTCCGAAACAGACGAAGTTTGTGACAGAAGGATACGAATTTTCGCTGCGGTCGTTTTGGCAGGTCATGGAGCCCAAACGGAGTTCGTATGGCCAGGGTACGGTCGTTCTACGGATACACCTCAAATGGATTTCAGCAACGAGGGATATCGTGAATCCGGCTTCCAGGGTAACTTGCTCGCGCCCACGAGCCATTTTGCGCCACTCGAAATGGCCTATTATTTTCGAACAGTACGAATGTAATGTAGAAGAGCTGGTATGCACAGTTTTGTCCAAGAACACACATGTGCATGGACAAAAATGTGGGTGGTAGCGGTATGGGTGATAAACCATGCAAAATGGCAAGTTTTTGGGTGTTCGGTGCACCGAAGAGGCTTCTCCTTCCATCCAGACTAGCATGTAGGGCTTGCTGGTGCAGAAATAGAGTCATGTAACATTGTTCTGCACGTCATTGTCGCAGTATCTGTCCGTGGGTGAGCTCACGGTATGGTGGTAGATGCTAGAAGAGTGCACGCCAACCACTAAATCATCCGAAACTCAATTCTGCAAGCCGTTTTCGGCCTCCGAAATTATTCCGAAACAGACGAAGTTTGTGACAAAAGGATACGAATTTTCGCTGCGGTCGTTTTGGTAGGTCATGGAGCCCAAACGGAGTTCGTATGGCCAGGGTACGGTCGTTCTACGGATACACCTCAAATGGATTTCAGCAACGAGGGATATCGTGAATCCGGCTTCCAGGGTAACTTGCTCGCGCCCACGAGCCATTTTGCGCCACTCGAAATGGCCTATTATTTTCGAACAGTACGAATGTAATGTAGAAGAGCTGGTATGCACAGTTTTGTCCAAGAACAACACATGTGCATGGACAAAAATGTGGGTGGTAGCGGTATGGGTGATAAACCATGCAAAACGGCAAGTTTTTGGGTGTTCGGTGCACCGAAGAGGCTTCTCCTTCCATCCAGACTAGCATGTAGGGCTTGCTGGTGCAGAAATAGAGTCATGTAACATTGTTCTGCACGTCATTGTCGCAGTATCTGTCCGTGGGTGAGCACACGGTAGGGTGGTAGACGCTAGAAGAGTGCACGCCAACCACTAAATCATCCGAAACTCAATTCTGCAAGCCCTTTTCGGCCTCCGAAATTATTCTGAAACAGACAAAGTTTGTGACAGAAGGATACGAATTTTCGCTGCGGTCGTTTTGGCAGGTCATGGAGCCCAAACGGAGTTCGTATGGCCAGGGTACGGTCGTTCTACGGATAAACCTCAAATGGATTTCAGCAACGAGGGATATCGTGAATCCGGCTTCCAGGGTAACTTGCTCGCGCCCACGAGCCATTTTGCGCCACTCGAAATGGCCTATTATTTTCGAACAGTACGAATGTAATGTAGAAGAGCTGGTATGCACAGTTTTGTCCAAGAACAACACATGTGCATGGACAAAAATGTGGGTGGTAGCGGTATGGGTGATAAACCATGCAAAACGGCAAGTTTTTGGGTGTTCGGTACACCGAAGAGGCCTCTCCTTCCATGCAGACTAGCATGTAGGGCTTGCTGGTGCAGAAATAGAGTCATGTAACATTGTTCTGCACGTCATTGTCGCAGTATCTGTCCGTGGGTGAGCTCACGGTAGGGTGGTAGACGCTAGAAGAGTGCACGCCAACCACTAAATCATCCGAAACTCAATTCTGGAAGCCGTTTTCGGCCTCCGAAATTATTCCGAAACAAACAAAGTTTGTGACAGAAGGATACGAATTTTCGCTGCGGTCGTTTTGGCAGGTCATGGAGCCCAAACGGAGTTCGTATGGCCAGGGTACGGTCGTTCTACGGATACACCTCAAATGGATTTCAGCAACGAGGGATATCGTGAATCCGGCTTCCAGGGTAACTTGCTCGCGCCCACGAGCCATTTTGCGCCACTCGAAATGGCCTATTATTTTCGAACAGTACGAATGTAATGTGGAAGAGCTGGTATGCAAAGTTTTGTCCAAGAACAACACATGTGCATGGACAAAGATGTGGGTGGTAGCGGTATGGGTGATAAACCATGCAAAACGGCAAGTTTTTGGGTGTTCGGTGCACCGAAGAGGCCTCTCCTTCCATCCAGACTAGCATGTAGGGCTTGCTGGTGCAGAAATAGAGTCATGTAACATTGTTCTGCACGTCATTGTCGCAGTATCTGTCCGTGGGTGAGCTCACGGTAGGGTGGTAGACGCTAGAAGAGTGCACGCCAACCACTAAATCATCCAAAACTCAATTCTGCAAGCCGTTTTCGGCCTCCGAAATTATTCCGAAACAGACAAAGTTAGTGACAGAAGGATACGAATTTTCGCTGCGGTCGTTTTGGCAGGTCATGGAGCCCAAACGGAGTTCGTATGGCCAGGGTACGGTCGTTCTACGGATACACCTCAAATGGATTTCAGCAACGAGGGATATCGTGAATCCGGCTTCCAGGGTAACTTGCTCGCGCCCACGAGCCATTTTGCGCCTCTCGAAATGGCCTATTATTTTCGAACTGTACGAATGCAATGTAGAAGAGCTGGTATGCACAGTTTTGTCCAAGAACAACACATGTGCATGGACAAAAATGTGGGTGGTAGCCGTATGGGTGATAAACCATGCAAAACGGCAAGTTTTTGGGTGTTCGATGCACCGAAGAGGCTTCTCCTTCCATCCAGACTAGCATGTAGGGCTTGCTGGTGCAGAAATAGAGTCATGTAACATTGTTCTGCACGTCATTGTCGCAGTATCTGTCCGTGGGTGAGCTCACGATAGGGTGGTAGACGCTAGAAGAGTGCACGCCAACCACTAAATCATCCGAAACTCAATTCTGCAAGCCGTTTTCGGCCTCCGAAATTATTCCGAAACAGACGTAGTTTGTGACAGAAGGATACGAATTTTCGCTGCGGTCGTTTTGGCAGGTCATGGAGCCCAAACGGAGTTCGTATGGCCAGGGTACGGTCGTTCTACGGATACACCTCAAATGGATTTCAGCAACGAGGGATATCGTGAATCCGGTTTCCAGGGTAACTTGCTCGCGCCCACGAGCCTTTTTGCGCCTCTCGAAATGGCCTATTATTTTCGAACAGTACGAATGTAATGTAGAAGAGCTGGTATGCACAGTTTTGTCCAAGAACAACACATGTGCATGGACAAAAATGTGGGTGGTAGCCGTATGGGTGATAAACCATGCAAAACGGCAAGTTTTTGGGTGTTCGGTGCACCGAAGAGGCTTCTCCTTCCATCCAGACTAGCATGTAGGGCTTGCTGGTGCAGAAATAGAGTCATGTAACATTGTTCTGTACGTCATTGTCGCAGTATCTGTCCGTGGGTGAGCTCACGGTAGGGTGGTAGACGCTAGAAGAGTGCACGCCAACCACTAAATCATCCGAAACTCAATTCTGCAAGCCGTTTTCGGCCTCCGAAATTATTCCGAAACAGACGAAGTTTGTGACAGAAGGATACGAATTTTCGCTGCGGTCGTTTTGGCAGGTCATGGAGCCCAAACGGAGTTCGTATGGCCAGGGTACGGTCGTTCTACGGATACACCTCAAATGGATTTCAGCAACGAGGGATATCGTGAATCCGGCTTCCAGGGTAACTTGCTCGCGCCCACGAGCCATTTTGCGCCTCTCGAAATGGCCTATTATTTTCGAACAGTACGAATGTAATGTAGAAGAGCTGGTATGCATAGTTTTGTCCAAGAACAACACACGTGCATGGACAAAAATGTGGGTGGTAGCGGTATGGGTGATAAACCATGCAAAACGGCAAGTTTTTGGGTGTTCGGTGCACCGAAGAGGCTTCTCCTTCCATCCAGACTAGCATGTAGGGCTTGCTGGTGCAGAAATAGAGTCATGTAACATTGTTCTGCACGTCATTGTCGCAGTATCTGTCCGTGGGTGAGCTCACGGTAGGGTGGTAGACGCTAGAAGAGTGCACGCCAACCACTAAATCTTCCGAAACTCAATTCTGCAAGCCGTTTTCGGCCTCCGAAATTATTCCGAAACAGACGATGTTTGTGACAGAAGGATACGAATTTTCACTGCGGTCGTTTTGGCAGGTCATGGAGCCCAAACGGAGTTCGTATGGCCAGGGTACGGTCGTTCTACGGATACACCTCAAATGGATTTCAGCAACGAGGTATATCGTGAATCAGGCTTCCAGGGTAACTTGCTCGCGCCCACGAGCCATTTTGCGCCACTCGAAATGGCCTATTATTTTCGAACAGTACGAATGTAATGTAGAAGAGCTGGTATGCACCGTTTTGTCCAAGAACAACACATGTGCATGGACAAAAATGTGGGTGGTAGCGGTATGGGTGATAAACCATGCAAAACGGCAAGTATTTGGGTGTTCGGTGCACCGAAGAGGCTTCTCCTTCCATCCAGACTAGCATGTAGGGCTTGCTGGTGCAGAAATAGAGTCATGTAACATTGTTCTGCACGTCATTGTCGCAGTATCTGTCCGTGGGTGAGCTCACGGTAGGGTGGTAGACGCTAGAAGAGTGCACGCCAACCACTAAATCATCTGAAACTTAATTCTGCAAGCCGTTTTCGGCCTCCGAAATTATTCCGAAACAGACGATGTTTGTGACAGAAGGATACGAATTTTCGCTGCGGTCGTTTTGGCAGGTCATGGAGCCCAAACGGAGTTCGTATGGCCAGGGTACGGTCGTTCTACGGATACACCTCAAATGGATTTCAGCAACGAGGGATATCGTGAATCCGGCTTCCAGGGTAACTTGCTCGCGCCCACGAGCCATTTTGCGCCACTCGAAATGGCCTATTATTTTCGAACAGTACGAATGTAATGTGGAAGAGCTGGTATGCAAAGTTTTGTCCAAGAACAACACATGTGCATGGACAAAGATGTGGGTGGTAGCGGTATGGGTGATAAACCATGCAAAACGGCAAGTTTTTGGGTGTTCGGTGCACCGAAGAGGCCTCTCCTTCCATCCAGACTAGCATGTAGGGCTTGCTGGTGCAGAAATAGAGTCATGTAACATTGTTCTGCACGTCATTGTCGCAGTATCTGTCCGTGGGTGAGCTCACGGTAGGGTGGTAGACGCTAGAAGTGTGCACGCCAACCACTAAATCATCCGAAACTCAATTCTGCAAGCCGTTTTCGGCCTCCGAAATTATTCCGAAACAGACGAAGTGTGTGACAGAAGGATACGAGTTTTCGCTGCGGTCGTTTTGGCAGGTCATGGAGCCCAAACGGAGTTCGTATGGCTAGGGTACGGTCGTTCTACGGATACACCTCAAATGGATTTCAGCAACGAGGGATATCGTGAATCCGGCTTCCAGGGCCAGTTGCTCGCGCCCACGAGCCATTTTGCGCCACTCGAAATGGCCTATTATTTTCGAACAGTACGAATGTAATGTAGAAGAGCTGGTATGCAAAGTTTTGTCCAAGAACAACACATGTGCATGGACAAAAATGTGGGTGGTAGCGGTATGGGTGATAAACCATGCAAAACGACAAGTTTTTGGGTGTTCGGTGCACCGAAGAGGCTTCTCCTTCCATCCAGACTAGCATGTAGGGCTTGCTGGTGCAAAAATAGAGTCATGTAACATTGTTCTGCACGTCATTGTCGCAGTATCTATCCGTGGGTGAGCTCACGGTAGGGTGGTAGACGCTAGAAGAGTGCACGCCAACCACTAAATCATCCGAAACTCAATTCTGCAAGCCGTTTTCGGCCTCCGAAATTATTCCGAAACAAACGAAGTTTGTGACAGAAGGATAAGAATTTTCGCTACGGTCGTTTTGGCAAGTCATGGAGCCCATACGGAGTTCGTATGGCCAGGGTACGATCGTTCTACGGATACACCTCAAATGGATTTCAGTAACGAGGGATATCGTGAATCCGGCTTCCAGGGTAACTTGCTCGCGCCCACGAGCCATTTTGCGCCACTCGAAATAGCCTATTATTTTCGAACAGTACGAATGTAATGTAGAAGAGCTGGTATGCATAGTTTTGTCCAAGAACAACACATGTTCATGGACAAAAATGTGGGTGGTAGCGGTATGGGTGATAAACCATGCAAAACGGCAAGTTTTTGGGTGTTCGGTGCACCGAAGAGGCTTCTCCTTCCATCCAGACTAGCATGTAGGGCTTGCTGGTGCAGAAATAGAGTCATGTAACATTGTTCTGCACGTCAGTGTCGCAGTATCTGTCCGTGGGTGAGCACACGGTAGGGTGGTAGACGCTAGAAGAGTGCACGCCAACCACTAAATCATCCGAAACTCAATTCTGCAAGCCCTTTTCGGCCTCCGAAATTATTCCGAAACAGACGAAGTTTGTGACAGAAGGATAAGAATTTTCGCTGCGGTCGTTTTGGCAGGTCATGGAGCCCAAACGGAGTTCGTATGGCCAGGGTACGGTCGTTCTACGGATAAACCTCAAATGGATTTCAGCAACGAGGGATATCGTGAATCCGGCTTCCAGGGTAACTTGCTCGCGCCCACAAGCCATTTTGCGCCACTCGAAATGGCCTATTATTTTCGAACAGTACGAATGTAATGTAGAAGAGCTGGTATGCACAGTTTTGTCCAAGAACAACACATGTGCATGGACAAAAATGTGGGTGGTAGCGGTATGGGTGATAAACCATGCAAAACGGCAAGTTTTTGGGTGTTCGGTGCACCGAAGAGGCTTCTCCTTCCATCGAGACTAGCATGTAGGGCTTGCTGGTGCAGAAATAGAGTCATGTAACATTGTTCTGCACGTCATTGTCGCAGTATCTGTCCGTGGGTGAGCTCACGGTAGGGTGGTAGACGCTAGAAGAGTGCACGCCAACCACTAAATCATCCGAAACTCAATTCTGCAAGCCGTTTTCGGCCTCCGAAATTATTCTGAAACAGACGAAGTTTGTCACAGAAGGATATGAATTTTCGCTGCGGTCATTTTGGCAGGTCATGGAGCCCAAACGGAGTTCATATGGCCAGGGTACGATCGTTCTACGGATACACCTCAAATGGATTTCAGCAACGAGGGATATCGTGAATCCGGCTTCCAGGGTAACTTGCTCGCGCCCACGAGCCATTTTGCGCCACTCGAAATGGAATATTATTTTCGAACAGTACGAATGAAATGTAGAAGAGCTGGTATGCACAATTTTGTCCAAGAACAACACATGTGCATGGACAAAAATGAGGGTGGTAGTGGTATGGGTGATAAACCATGCAAAACGGCAAGTTTTTGGGTGTTCGGTGCACCGAAGAGGCTTCTCCTTCCATCCAGACTAGCATGTAGGGCTTGCTGGTGCAGAAATAGAGTCATGTAACATTGTTCTCCACGTCATTGTTGCAGTATCCGTCCGTGGGTGAGCTCATGGTAGGGTGGTAGACGCTAGAAGAGTGCACGCCAACCACTAAATCATCCGAAACTCAATTCTGCAAGCCGTTTTCGGCCTCCGAAATTATTCCGAAACAGACGAAGTTTGTGACAGAAGGATACGAGTTTCGCTGCGGTCGTTTTGGCAGGTCATGGAGCCCAAACGGAGTTCGTATGGCCAGGGTACGGTCGTTCTACGGATACACCTCAAATGGATTTCAGCAACGAGGGATATCGTGAATCCGGCTTCCAGGGTAACTTGCTCGCGCCCACGAGCCATTTTGCGCCACTCAAAATGGCCTATTATTTTCGAACAGTACGAATGTAATGTAGAAGAGCTGGTATGCACAGTTTTGTCCAAGAACAACACATGTGCGTGGACAAAAATGTGGGTGGTAGCGGTATGGGTGATAAACCATGCAAAACGGCAAGTTTTTGGGTGTTCGGTGCACCGAAGAGGCCTCTCCTTCCATCCAGACTAGCATGTAGGGCTTGCTGGTGCAGAAATAGAGTCATGTAACATTGTTCTGCACGTCATTGTCGCAGTATCTGTCCGTGGGTGAGCTCACGGTAGGGTGGTAGACGCTAGAAGAGTGCACGCCAACCACTAAATCATCCGAAACTCAATTCTGCAAGCCGTTTTCGGCCTCCGAAATTATTCCGAAACAGACGAAGTTTGTCACAGAAGGATACGAATTTTCGCTGCGGTCGTTTTGGCAGGTCATGGAGCCCAAACGGAGTTCGTATGGCCAGGGTACGGT
>LR738716.1:342150611-342162143 GCA_902687465.1 Secale cereale | reverse complement strand
GAGCGTACCCGGCCGCCGCCAAGGACAGCTATCCCGGCGGGTACTACTTTTTCGCTGCCTTTTTCCATTGTGGTCTCTGTCCTCCTTTCTCGAACTTCTTCTGCGACGTCATGAACACATATGGCCTCCATCTGCTTGACTTCACCCCCAACGCCATTCTCACCATGGCCGTTTTCGCACACATGTGCGAAAACTTTATAGGAGTCCACCCCAATGTAGCCCTCTTTAGACACTTCTTCACCCCTAGAGCCGAGGCCGATGCCCCCCTCTCCGGAGGAATTTCTTGGGTCTTTCGTCTGAATAAGAAAGGGGCGTACTTGCCGGGGGAGCTCCGCGGCAAGTGGGAGGAATGGCGAGCGGAGTGGTGCTGGATCGTAGAAGACCAGCCGCAAGCCTTCACCGCGCCGCGCACAACACCCATCGTGCGCGGCAGGGATTGGAGTGAGCTGGACTCGGACGACGTCAAGCTCAACATCGCCCTCGTCCGGATTCTTCGTCTTCGGTTGGCCAATCTTTCAGTTGCTGAGGTGGGCGCAGACTTCCTCCGCCGGCGCATCGCCCCTCTCCAAGACCGGAAGAGGCCGGCCTGGGAGTACGGCGGCCCGGCAGACATCATGAGGCTGCGCCCCGGGCTCAATTTCAACTTCACCACGCTGGAGCTGCGGGGAATGGTACGAGAACTCTTCAAGTACGACCCGACGCACCCCGAGTGGTTCAGGACTCCCCGGGAAGTGGTGTCGCTCTGCAACAACGCCGTCAGGGATCGGATCCGTGCCATGATGCCCATGTGTGACTCGCATGGCTTGGACCGCACGTGGATCGCCCCGAAGCCCATCGACGTCCTCAACTTCTACGACAACCTCGCCGAGGTGGCGAAGAACAAGGAGGACCTCAAGCTGCATACGCGGGACACCACCGACCAGGAGATCGCCTACATAGCTTCTCGGGCCGAGGAGGCCGCCGCAGCCGCGGCGGCAGGAGTCTTCGGATTCTCGCCGGAGGAGGCGGAGGCTGAGGACGCGTCCACCCAGGCGGAGGAGGCGGAGATCCGCAGGTTGCTGAATCTTCCACCCGACGCGCTCGCCGGGGTCCCCTCGCTGAGGCACTCCGGGATCCACGGGATCGCGGCGGAGGCCGCGGCAATGGAGGGCACCGCCGGAGGGAGCAGAGGCGCCGCGAGGGGCGGAGGCGCCAAGGGAAAGGGGGCCGCGGCGCAGGACGCCGGGCCCAGCGAGCCGGCCGGGGCAGAGGAGGAGGAGGAGGCCGAGGACTCCGGTGGATCCACGGAGTTGTACGCCGACGACCTCTCCTCGTCGGAGAGCTCCCCGCCCCCGGCAAGCCCGAGGCAGTCCCCGGCGAAGCGCCTCCGCAAGGCGGCGACGGGGGAGAGGGCGCAGGCGCCCCGGCAACAGCCACCTCGCCGGGCAGCCCCCCGGGGGAGCCAAGCCGCGCCAAGGCCGTCCGGCGCACCAGCCGCAGCGGAGGCGGCCCGTGCGCGGACCACGACGGAGGCGCCCCGCAGGCCGGCAGGGAGCCGGCAGGGGTCTTCTCGGAGCGGAGCAACGGCTCCGCCCGCTCCTCGGGCGCCGGCAGCCACAGGGGCTGGATCTTCGCAGCCCCCAGCCCCGGTGAACACCAAGCGCGCGAGGGAGTCTTCGTCTTTTGCTCCCCGCGCCGACGCGCCCACGGTGGAGTATGACTTCTCCGCCCTGAGCGAGGACGACGAGGAGGACCAGGAGTAAGAATCCAAGGGTTTATATCTTCTTGATTTTTGTCTTGATTTTTTGTTGATGTTGACTCTGTTTATTGTTCTGATTTCAGGACCCTGGCCCATCGCGCGGCGAAGAAGGCCAAGGCGCCCGAGGCTGAGGTCGCGGAACACTCGGCAGCCGCGGCAACAGGGGGTGTGCCGGAGCCGAGCCTGCCGGATCCGAGCGCTGCTCCGAGGAGCAGCCCCCAGCGTAGCCCGCAGCGCAGCCCCCAGCGTAAGTCTGGGGCTCTCTCTTTTCGCTTGTCGGGGAACGCCTGAGGACTTGGTTTTGTCTTCATGTCTTGACATCTCTTGTTTTGTTCCGTGTAGAGGTGGAGCCACAGCGGGAAGAGCGCCCGGAGCCGGTCGTTGAGGAGCCGCAGGCCCCGCTGTCCCCGCCAAGGCAGGACTCTCCGGCAAGGGAGAGCGCTCCGCCAAGGGCGGGTACTCCGCCGAGGCAGAGTACCCCGCCAAGGGCGAGCAGCCCGGCGAGGGCGGCCACTCCGCCAAGGCCGAGCTCCCCGGCGAGGGAGCCCGTCGCTGAGGACGTCCGCCAAGGTAAGCCTTGTGACTTGTCTTCTTGGCTTGCTTCTTTTTTGGATATTTGCTTGAATCTTGAATTTCTTTTTCTTCTTCTTCTTTTTAGATCTTCCTCCTCCTGCGCCCATGGAGACGGAGGTCATCGACCTTGAGGAGGAGGGCGCGCAGGGCGGCGGCGACGACGCTCCTGTCATTGAAGAGGTGGCCGAGGCAGCCGAGCCGGCCGCGCAGGAGACTGCCCCAGCTGCGGACGCAGCGGCCGGGGAGAGGGACGATGACCGCACCGCTAACCCGGAGGCGGCGGGAGCATCAGATGCTGCACCGGCCACCGGCCCCTCCGCCGGCGAGGAGCAGAGGTACTATCTCGAGGCCCCCAACGGCGTCTTCATCCAGATGCCTTGGGGGTCTTCATCGCGAGCTCCTGCGGAGGGCGAGGCGTTCGATGGAGAAGTCCTCGCCTCCGCAGGCTTGAAGATCGTCGAGGCGCCCGGCGGGAGTGAGGGGCCCGAGGAGGAGAGGTTGCTCCGCCAGCTCCTGGCCCTTTACCGGGCCAGGCAGGCAAAGCTCGACTCCCGGGAAGCTCTTGCCGCCAAGGCCGCGGCGGAAATGGAGAAGCGTGCGGCGGAGCTCAGCGCCGCCAATCAGGCAGCCCTCCGCGAGGTGGCGGAGGAGCGGGAGCGTCTCGCCGGCGAGTACCAGGAATGGGTGCTCGAGAAAGCTGAAGCGGAAGAACAGCAGCGTCTCGCCGGGGTGGAGATGTCCCGGCGAGAAGGAGAGCTCGCGCAGCGGAAGGTCGAGCTGGACTCCCATGAGGAGGACCTTACCGCTCGCGAGGCTGCCCTTGGCGGGGAGCTGAAGGAGGCGAAAGCCGCCGCGGTTGCCGCGGAAGATGCCAAGAAAGAGCTCGCCGCCAAGGTTGAACAGTTGGAGAAGGCGATGAAGGTGAGCGCCGAGAAGGTTGCCGCGCTCATCTTGGAGCGCGAGAAGGATGCTCACACAAACTCCGAGCTTCAGGTGAGTCTCTCCAAGAGGGGCGACGAGCTGAAGGCCGCCAAGGACTCCATTGAGGACTTGGAGCTGAAGGTCACCACTCTGAAGGAATCGCTCGATGCTGCCCGGGCTCAGGAGGCCAAGTTGAAGGATGAGCTCCGCAAGGAGCGGACCTTGGTGGAGAACGTCAACAAGGCGTCCGAGCTCTTCCGGCAGACCATTGAAGTGTGGACCGAAGAGCTGGTTTCTTCTGCGTCCAATATTGACCAGGAGTTGCTGGCGTTGAAGGTCGAACATCTCATCTACTCGCCGGATCCGGATCTCCCGCACAGCGCCAGGCTCAGCCTCTTCTTCAGAGGGGTCGCGCCGGCCCTCGCAAGTCTCCGGAACCGCATCCCCGCGCAGCTGGCCGAGGAGTCGCGCCTGCTCTGCGCGGGAACTATGGAGCGGGTGCTGACGAAGATCGTGTACCGCAACCCGGGAATCAACCTCACGAACGTTCTTCGCAGCTTGCCGGCTGATGCAGACACGGAGGCCCTGAAGGAGCAGGTCGGCCACATCATCGCCAAGGTGGCAAAGCTTGGCAGGAAGGAAGGCGACCGCGTAGACTAGGGCTCCATTATCTGTGCCGAGCGCTGTTGGGCCAGGCCCAAAACAGTGCACGGGCACCCGCGGCCCGCGGCGCGCCGAATCCACTTCCATATCCGCCGCACCCCACGGTAACGGCACGCGTCGATTGCGGCGCCGTGGGATGGGACGTGCCCACGATCTCTTAATGGAAAGGGAGAAACGCCCCCCACTCCCCCATAAAAGCAGAGGGAGCAGGCGCGGTTCCCCTCCTTGCGCTCTCATTACGTCGTCTTCCTCCTCCAAAGATTCCTTCTTGCGCTCTGCCTCCACATCTCCGCCGCCGCCGAGCTCTTCGTCCCCCTCCTTCCACCGCGTCCGCCATGGCCCCAAAGATCGACAAGGCGAAGGCGGAGAAGGCCAAGCGGGAGAAATCGGAGCAAGCGGCCAAGCTCATCGCGTACCGGAAGCGGCACGTCGTCTTCCCGCCGAAGCTCGGCGTGCGGGAGCTCTGGAACAAGTATTACTTGTTCTGGTCCAAGGGAACCGACGCGCATCCCCGCACGCGAGCGTACCCGGCCGCCGCCAAGGACAGCTATCCCGGCGGGTACTACTTTTTCGCTGCCTTTTTCCATTGTGGTCTCTGTCCTCCTTTCTCGAACTTCTTCTGCGACGTCATGAACACATATGGCCTCCATCTGCTTGACTTCACCCCCAACGCCATTCTCACCATGGCCGTTTTCGCACACATGTGCGAAAACTTTATAGGAGTCCACCCCAATGTAGCCCTCTTTAGACACTTCTTCACCCCTAGAGCCGAGGCCGATGCCCCCCTCTCCGGAGGAATTTCTTGGGTCTTTCGTCTGAATAAGAAAGGGGCGTACTTGCCGGGGGAGCTCCGCGGCAAGTGGGAGGAATGGCGAGCGGAGTGGTGCTGGATCGTAGAAGACCAGCCGCAAGCCTTCACCGCGCCGCGCACAACACCCATCGTGCGCGGCAGGGATTGGAGTGAGCTGGACTCGGACGACGTCAAGCTCAACATCGCCCTCGTCCGGATTCTTCGTCTTCGGTTGGCCAATCTTTCAGTTGCTGAGGTGGGCGCAGACTTCCTCCGCCGGCGCATCGCCCCTCTCCAAGACCGGAAGAGGCCGGCCTGGGAGTACGGCGGCCCGGCAGACATCATGAGGCTGCGCCCCGGGCTCAATTTCAACTTCACCACGCTGGAGCTGCGGGGAATGGTACGAGAACTCTTCAAGTACGACCCGACGCACCCCGAGTGGTTCAGGACTCCCCGGGAAGTGGTGCCGCTCTGCAACAACGCCGTCAGGGATCGGATCCTCGCCATGATGCCCATGTGTGACTCGCATGGCTTGGACCGCACGTGGATCGCCCCGAAGCCCATCGACGTCCTCAACTTCTACGACAACCTCGCCGAGGTGGCGAAGAACAAGGAGGACCTCAAGCTGCATACGCGGGACACCACCGACCAGGAGATCGCCTACATAGCTTCTCGGGCCGAGGAGGCCGCCGCAGCCGCGGCGGCAGGAGTCTTCGGATTCTCGCCGGAGGAGGCGGAGGCTGAGGACGCGTCCACCCAGGCGGAGGAGGCGGAGATCCGCAGGTTGCTGAATCTTCCACCCGACGCGCTCGCCGGGGTCCCCTCACTGAGGCACTCCGGGATCCACGGGATCGCGGCGGAGGCCGCGGCAATGGAGGGCACCGCCGGAGGGAGCAGAGGCGCCGCGAGGGGCGGAGGCGCCAAGGGAAAGGGGGCCGCGGCGCAGGACGCCGGGCCCAGCGAGCCGGCCGGGGCAGAGGAGGAGGAGGAGGCCGAGGACTCCGGTGGATCCACGGAGTTGTACGCCGACGACCTCTCCTCGTCGGAGAGCTCCCCGCCCCCGGCAAGCCCGAGGCAGTCCCCGGCGAAGCGCCTCCGCAAGGCGGCGACGGGGGAGAGGGCGCAGGCGCCCCGACAACAGCCACCTCGCCGGGCAGCCCCCCGGGGGAGCCAAGCCGCGCCAAGGCCGTCCGGCGCACCAGCCGCAGCGGAGGCGGCCCGTGCGCGGACCACGACGGAGGCGCCCCGCAGGCCGGCAGGGAGCCGGCAGGGGTCTTCTCGGAGCGGAGCAACGGCTCCGCCCGCTCCTCGGGCGCCGGCAGCCACAGGGGCTGGATCTTCGCAGCCCCCAGCCCCGGTGAACACCAAGCGCGCGAGGGAGTCTTCGTCTTCTGCTCCCCGCGCCGACGCGCCCACGGTGGAGTATGACTTCTCCGCCCTGAGCGAGGACGACGAGGAGGACCAGGAGTAAGAATCCAAGGGTTTATATCTTCTTGATTTTTGTCTTGATTTTTTGTTGATGTTGACTCTGTTTATTGTTCTGATTTCAGGACCCTGGCCCATCGCGCGGCGAAGAAGGCCAAGGCGCCCGAGGCTGAGGTCGCGGAACACTCGGCAGCCGCGGCAACAGGGGGTGTGCCGGAGCCGAGCCTGCCGGATCCGAGCGCTGCTCCGAGGAGCAGCCCCCAGCGTAGCCCGCAGCGCAGCCCCCAGCGTAAGTCTGGGGTTCTCTCTTTTCGCTTGTCGGGGAACGCCTGAGGACTTGGTTTTGTCTTCATGTCTTGACATCTCTTGTTTTGTTCCGTGTAGAGGTGGAGCCACAGCGGGAAGAGCGCCCGGAGCCGGTCGTTGAGGAGCCGCAGGCCCCGCTGTCCCCGCCAAGGCAGGACTCTCCGGCAAGGGAGAGCGCTCCGCCAAGGGCGGGTACTCCGCCGAGGCAGAGTACCCCGCCAAGGGCGAGCAGCCCGGCGAGGGCGGCCACTCCGCCAAGGCCGAGCTCCCCGGCGAGGGAGCCCGTCGCTGAGGACGTCCGCCAAGGTAAGCCTTGTGACTTGTCTTCTTGGCTTGCCTCTTTTTTGGATATTTGCTTGAATCTTGAATTTCTTTTTCTTCTTCTTCTTTTTAGATCTTCCTCCTCCTGCGCCCATGGAGACGGAGGTCATCGACCTTGAGGAGGAGGGCGCGCAGGGCGGCGGCGGCGACGCTCCTGTCATTGAAGAGGTGGCCGAGGCCGCCGAGCCGGCCGCGCAGGAGACTGCCCCAGCTGCGGACGCAGCGGCCGGGGAGAGGGACGGTGACCGCACCGCCAACCCGGAGGCGGCGGGAGCATCAGATGCTGCACCGGCCACCGGCCCCTCCGCCGGCGAGGAGCAGAGGTACTATCTCGAGGCCCCCAACGGCGTCTTCATCCAGATGCCTTGGGGGTCTTCATCGCGAGCTCCTGCGGAGGGCGAGGCGTTCGATGGAGAAGTCCTCGCCTCCGCAGGCTTGAAGATCGTCGAGGCGCCCGGCGGGAGTGAGGGGCCCGAGGAGGAGAGGTTGCTCCGCCAGCTCCTGGCCCTTTACCGGGCCAGGCAGGCAAAGCTCGACTCCCGGGAAGCTCTTGCCGCCAAGGCCGCGGCGGAAATGGAGAAGCGTGCGGCGGAGCTCAGCGCCGCCAATCAGGCAGCCCTCCGCGAGGTGGCGGAGGAGCGGGAGCGTCTCGCCGGCGAGTACCAGGAATGGGTGCTCGAGAAAGCTGAAGCGGAAGAACAGCAGCGTCTCGCCGGGGTGGAGATGTCCCGGCGAGAAGGAGAGCTCGCGCAGCGGAAGGTCGAGCTGGACTCCCATGAGGAGGACCTTACCGCTCGCGAGGCTGCCCTTGGCGGGGAGCTGAAGGAGGCGAAAGCCGCCGCGGTTGCCGCGGAAGACGCCAAGAAAGAGCTCGCCGCCAAGGTTGAACAGTTGGAGAAGGCGATGAAGGTGAGCGCCGAGAAGGTTGCCGCGCTCATCTTGGAGCGCGAGAAGGATGCTCACACAAACTCCGAGCTTCAGGTGAGTCTCTCCAAGAGGGGCGACGAGCTGAAGGCCGCCAAGGACTCCATTGAGGAATTGGAGCTGAAGGTCACCACTCTGAAGGAATCGCTCGATGCTGCCCGGGCTCAAGAGGCCAAGTTGAAGGATGAGCTCCGCAAGGAGCGGACCTTGGTGGAGAACGTCAACAAGGCGTCCGAGCTCTTCCGGCAGACCATTGAAGTGTGGACCGAAGAGCTGGTTTCTTCTGCGTCCAATATTGACCAGGAGTTGCTGGCGTTGAAGGTCGAACATCTCATCTACTCGCCGGATCCGGATCTCCCGCACAGCGTCAGGCTCAGCCTCTTCTTCAGAGGGGTCGCGCCGGCCCTCGCAAGTCTCCGGAACCGCATCCCCGCGCAGCTGGCCGAGGAGTCGCGCCTGCTCTGCGCGGGAACTCTGGAGCGGGTGCTGACGAAGATCGTGTACCGCAACCCGGGAATCAACCTCACGAACGTTCTTCGCAGCTTGCCGGCTGATGCAGACACGGAGGCCCTGAAGGAGCAGGTCGGCCACATCATCGCCAAGGTGGCAAAGCTTGGCATGAAGGAAGGCGACCGCGTAGACTAGGGCTCCATTATCTTTATCTTGTTGCTGCACATTATGTCATGAACTTATTAGTCCATCGCGACAATTTATCCTTTGTAAGATATTCACTTTATTTTGATCAATCAGTGCAATGTTATCTTCCTTGTCTCAATCTTTTGACTTTGTATGTTTTTCACCCTACGCCCCCGGGGAGCTTGCCGGCAAGGGGCCCTTGCCGCGAGCGCCGAGTGCTGGACTCTGAGCAGCCTGCTGGCCAAGGTCCTCGCCGGCAAGCAACCTTGCCGCAGCTGGTCGCAGCGCACTTAGCTTGCTGAGCGTACTCGGAAACGAAGCAAGGGCGCGACACTTGTCGCAGCTCACTTAAATCGTTGAGTGGACTCGAAAACAAGATAAGGGTGCGGCAAGCTACGGGTAGGTTCCTCCGCGCACAGGTTTTCCATACAAAATGTGATCGTTCAAGGAAGACAACTCCAAAATTTGAAATTTGAACTGGTCAAATTCTAACAACTTATCTTTCGATTTTGAAGAAAGGTAGGGCGCGTTCTGCAGACTTTGAAATGAACCTACTGAGGGCAGCAACACAACCTGCAAGCCTTCTGACATCCTTGACGCGCTTCGGGGCCTCTATCTGCTCAATGGCCTTGATCTTGTCGGGGTTGGCTTCAATCCCCCTCTGTGATACAAAGAACCCGAGAAGCTTGCCGGAGGGGACTCCAAAGACGCACTTCTCGGGGTTCAACTTGAGCTGTATCCTGCGCAGGTTCTGAAATGTTTCTTCCAAGTCTTGAATCAGGGTTTCTTTGCTCTTGCTTTTCACCACGATGTCATCCATGTAAGCTTCTACATTTCTGTGGATCTGTGGCTCAAAAGCAGTGTACACTACCCTTGCGAAGGTTGACCCTGCATTCTTCAATCCAAATGGCATGCGGATAAAGCAATAAGTGCCACATGGAGTGATAAATGCAGTCTTCTCTTCATCTTCCTTGGCCATGAAAATCTGATGATAGCCTGAGTATGCATCAAGAAAGCAGAGTAGCTCACATCCGGCAGTGGAGTCAACGATCTGGTCAATGCGCGGCAAAGGGAATGGATCCTTGGGACATGCTTTATTGACATCGGTGAAGTCTATACACAGTCTCCACTTCCCGTTGGCCTTGCGCACGACGACTGGGTTTGCCAACCACGTCGGATGGATCACACCTCTAACTAGGCCTGCTGCCTCTAGCTTCTTGATTTCCTCGTTGATGAACTCTTGGCGCTCCACGGCTTGCTTCCTCACTTTCTGCTTGATGGGCCGCGCATGAGGACAGACAGCAAGCTTGTGCTCAATCACCTTCCTGGGAACACCGGGGATGTCAGATGGTTGCCAGGCAAACACATCGACATTCGCCCGCAGGAAGGCAACGAGCGCGCTTTCCTATTTGCTGTCAAGGGTGGCACTGATGGTGAAGGTACCACCAGTGCCGTCCTCCCTTGCGAACACCTTCTTTGTCGCCGGGGGAGCAGCCATTCCTTTCTTACTTTTGCCGGTGGAGCTCGATGGAACGTCCTCGACGGCAGCGCAGCACTCCGAGGAGGTGCGGTTGCCGGAGTGGGTCCCAGAGTACTTGCCGGACTTGGTTTTCGTCTTCTTCCCCCCGGGAGCTTCAGCGGCAAGAGTATCCTTCTCGGCCGCAGCTGCCGCATCCCGGTAAATCTTGTCGGCGCAAATAAGCGCATCCTTCTTGTCGCTGTGGACGGTGATGACGCTTATCGGCCCCGGCATCTTCAGCACGTTGTAGGCATAGTGGGAAGCTGCCATGAACTTGGCGAGGGCAGGACGGCCAAGTATTCCATTGTAGGGCAATGGAATATCGGCTACGTCAAAGGTAATGCGCTCAGTCCTGAAGTTGAGCTCCCCGCCAAAGGTCACCGGCAGAGTGATCTTTCCCTTGGGCTTGCTCCTTCCCGGGTTGATTCCTTGGAATGAACCGGTCTCTTCGAGCTCGCCATCTTGAATCTGGAGTTTCTTGATCACAGCAGAGGAGATCAAGTTCAGGCCGGCCCCGCCGTCAACCAACATTTTGGTGACCTTGAGGTTGCGGATGGTGGGAGAAACCAGCATCGGCAAGCACCCGACCGCGGTGGTGCGGTCAGGGTGATCCTCAAGGTCAAAAACGATGGGCGTGCTGGACCATTTGAGGAGCCTGCGCGACTCCACGGGCGGCTCCGCTGCGTTTACCTCACGCACCCACTGTTTGAGTTGGCGGTGGGAGGTATGCAGGGAGGCGCCACCGTCAACGCAGAGGACCTCCGTGGCCTTCTGGAACTCCTGCTCGCTGTTCTCGTCGTCCTCCATGTCTTCATCGTCGTCTTCGTCGTTGTCGCGGCCCCGGGGAGGTCGATCTCCTTGCCGCTGCTTAGCCTTGCCGCGGCGTCCTCCCCGGCCGTTGAACGGCCGCTTCTTGCTGGGCTCTTCCCCGCCACCTTGGGCCTTCTCCTTGTCGCGCCTCTCGTACTCAGCTTTCTGCTGCTCGATGAGATACTCGACGCGCTTGCAGTTGGAGAGATCATGACCCTTGGTGCGGTGGATCTTACAGTATTGCTTGTCGGAGCTACCCGGCTTGTCGGCCGCCGCTGCAGGGGCAGGCTCCTTGCCGGAGCCGCCAGCCTGCGCTTGCTTGGCGGGGGCCTCCTTGCCGGACTTCTCGACGACAAGCACCTCCTTCTTGCCCTTCTTTCTGTTGTTCCGCCGCCGGTTCTTCTTTGCCGGGGCGGCGTCGTCGCTGTCGCTTCCTCCCGCGCCAGCATCCTCCCCGGGGAGTTTCCTCCCCTCTTCTGCGCGTGCGCACTTGTCAGCAAGAGCGTAGAGCTCGCTGACGTCCCTAATCTTGGTCATCGCCATTTCCTCACGCATGCGGCGGTTACGCACGTTCTGATGGAACGCGCTGATAACCGCGGCAGGGTGAACGTCAGGGATGTTGTGCTGCACCCGGCTGAAGCGTTGGATATACTTGCGCAGGGGTTCGCCTTCCTTCTGGGCCAAGATATGGAGATCGCTCTCCTGGCCATGAGGTTTGTGGCCGCCGGTGAAGGCGCCAACAAACTGGTGGCAAAGGTCGGCCCAAGAAGAGATGGAACCTTCCGGCAAGTGCATGAGCCACGAACGGACGTTCGGCTTTAGCACGAGCGGGAAGTAATTCGCCAAGATCTTCTCGTCGCGCCCCCCGGCAGCTTGTACTGCGATGGTGTAGACGCTGAGAAACTC
>LR738716.1:342124425-342142444 GCA_902687465.1 Secale cereale | reverse complement strand
CGCGAGCAAGTTACCCTGGAAGCCGGATTCACGATATCCCTTGTTGCTGAAATCCATTTGAGGTGTATCCGTAGAACGACCGTACCCTGGCCATACGAACTCCGTTTGGGCTCCATGACCTGCCAAAACGACCGCTGCGAAAATTCGTATCCTTCTGTCACAAACTTCGTCTGTTTCGGAATAATTTCGGAGGCCGAAAACGGCTTGCAGAATTGAGTTTTAGATGATTTAGTGGTTGGCGTGCACTCTTCTAGGGTCTACCACCCTACCGTGAGCTCACCCATGGACAGATACTGCGACAATGACATGGAGAACAATGTTACATGACTCTATTTCTGCACCAACAAGCCCTACATGCTAGTCTGGATGGAAGGAGAAGCCTCTTCGGTGCACCGAACACCCAAAAACTTGCCGTTTTGCATGGTTTATCACCCATACCGCTACCACCCACATTTTTGTCCATGCACATGTGTTGTTCTTGGACAAAACTGTGCATACCAGCTCTTCTACATTACATTCATACTGTTCGAAAATAATAGGCCATTTCGAGTGGCGCAAAATGGCTCGTGGGCGCGAGCAAGTTACCGTGGAAGCCGGATTCACGATATCCCTCGTTGCTGAAATCCATTTGAGGTGTATCCGTAGAACGACCGTACCCTGGCCATACGAACTCCGTTTGGGCTCCATGACCTGCCAAAACGACCGCTGCGAAAATTCGTATCCTTCTGTCACAAACTTCGTCTGTTTCGGAATAATTTCGGAGGCCGAAAACGGCTTGCAGAATTGAGTTTCAGATTATTTAGTGGTTGGCGTGCACTCTTCTAGCGTCTACCACCCTACCGTGAGCTCACCCACGAACAGATACTGCGACAATGACGTGGAGAACAATGTTATATGACTCTATTTCTGCACCAACAAGCCCTACATGCTAGTATGGTTTGAAGGAGAAGCCTCTTCGGTGCACCGAACACCCAAAAACATGCCGTTTTGCATGGTTTATCACCCATACCGCTACCACCCACATTTTTGTCCGTGCACATGTGTTGTTCTTGGACAAAACTGTGCATACCAGCTCTTCTACATTACATTCGTACTGTTCGAAAATAATAGGCCATTTCGAGTGGCGCAAAATGGCTCGTGGGCGCGAGCAAGTTACCCTGGAAGCCGGATTCACGATATCCCTCGTTGCTGAAATCCATTTGAGGTGTATCCGTAGAACGACCGTACCCTGGCAATACGAACTCCGTTTGGGCTCCATGACCTGCCAAAACGACCGCAGCGAAAATTCGTATCCTTCTGTCACAAACTTTGTGTGTTTCGGAATAATTTAGGAGGCCGAAAACGGCTTGCAGAATTGAGTTTCAGATGATTTAGTGGTTGGCGTGCACTCTTCTAGCGTCTACCACCCTACCGTGAGCTCCCCCACGGACAGATACTGCGACAATGACGTGGAGAACAATGTTACATGACTCTATTTCTGCACCAACAAGCCCTACATGCTAGTCTGGATGGAAGGAGAAGCCTCTTCGGTGCACCGAACACCCAAAAACTTGCCGTTTTGCATGGTTTATCACCCATACCGCTACCACCCTCATTTTTGTCCATGCACATGTGTTGTTCTTGGACAAAACTGTGCATACCAGCTCTTCTACATTACATTCGTACTGTTCGAAAATAATAGGCCATTTCGAGTGGCTCAAAATTGCTCGTGGGCGCGAGAAAGTTACCCTGGAAGCCGGATTCATGATATCCCTCGTTGCTGAAATCCATTTGAGGTGTATCCGTAGAACGACCGTACCCTGGCCATACGAACTACGTTTGGGCTCCATGACCTGCCAAAACGACCGCAGCGAAAATTTGTATCCTTCTGCCACAAACTTCGTCGGTTTCGGAATAATTTCGGAGGCCCAAAACGGCTTGCAGAATTGATTTTCGAATGATTTAGTGGTTGGCGTGCACTCGTCTAGCGGCTACCACCCTACCGTGAGTTCACCCACGGACAGATACGGTGACAATGACGTGCAGAACAATGTTACATGACTCTATTTCTGCACCAACAAGCCCTACATGCTAGTCTGGATGGAAGGAGAAGCCTCTTCGGTGCACCGAACACCCAAAAACTTGCCGTTTTGCATGGTTTATCACCCATACCGCTACCACCCTCATTTTTGTCCATGCACATGTGTTGTTCTTGGACAAAACTGTGCATACCACCTCTTCTACATTACATTCATACTGTTCGAAAATAATAGGCCATTTCGAGTGGCGCAAAATGGCTCATGGGAGCGAGCAAGTTACCCTGGAAGCCGGATTCACGATATCCCTCGTTGCTGAAATCCATTTGAGGTGTATCCGTAGAACGACCGTACCCTGGCCATACGAACTCCGTTTGGGCTCCATGACCTGCCAAAACGACCGCAGCGAAAATTCGTATCCTTCTGTCACCAACTTTGTCTGTTTCTGAATAATTTCGGATGCCGAAATCGGCTTGCAGAATTGAGTTTCAGATGATTTAGTGGTTGGCGTGCACTCTTCTAGCGTCTACCACCCTACCGTGAGCTCACCCACGGATAGATACTGCGACAATGACGTGGAGAACAATGTTACATGACTCTATTTCTGCACCAACAAGCCCTACATGCTAGTATGGATGGAAGGAGAAGCCTCTTCGGTGCACCGAACACCCAAAAACTTGCCGTTTTGCATGGTTTATCACCCATACCGCTACCACCCACATTTTTGTCCATGCACATGTGTTGTTCTTGGACAAAACTGTGCATACCAGCTCTTCTACATTACATTCGTACTGTTCGAAAATAATAGGCCATTTCGAGTGGCGCAAAATGGCTCGTGGGCGCGAGCAAGTTACCCTGGAAGCCGGATTCACGATATCCCTCGTTGCTGAAATCCATTTGAGGTGTATCCGTAGAACGACCGTACCCTGGCAATACGAACTCCATTTGGGCTCCATGACCTGCCAAAACGACCGCAGCGAAAATTCGTATCCTTCTGTCACAAACTTTGTGTGTTTCGGAATAATTTAGGAGGCCGAAAACGGCTTGCAGAATTGAGTTTCAGATGATTTAGTGGTTGGCGTGCACTCTTCTAGCGTCTACCATCCTACCGTGAGCTCACCCACGGACAGATACTGCGACAATGACGTGGAGAACAATGTTACATGACTCTATTTCTGCACCAACAAGCCCTACATGCTAGTCTGGATGGAAGGAGAAGCCTCTTCGGTGCACCAAACACCCAAAAACTTGCCGTTTTGCATGGTTTATCACCCATACCGCTACCACCCTCATTTTTGTCCATGCACATGTGTTGTTCTTGGACAAACCTGTGCATACAAGCTCTTCTACATTACATTCGTACTATTTGAAAATAATAGGCCATTTCGAGTAGCGCAAAATGGCTCGTGGGCTCGAGCAAGTTACCCTGGAAGCCGGATTCACGATATCCCTCGTTGCTGAAATCCATTTGAGGTGTATCCGTAGAACGACCGTACCCTGGCCATACGAAATCCGTTTGGGCTCCATGACCTGCCAAAACGACCGCAGCGAAAATTTGTATCCTTCTGTCACAAACTTTGTCTGTTTCGGAATAATTTCGGAGGCCGAAAACGGCTTGCAGAATTGAGTATCGGATGATTTAGTGGTTGGCGTGCACTCTTCTAGCGCCTACCACCCTACCGTGAGCTCACCCACGGACAGATACTGCGACAATGACGTGCAGAACAATGTTACATGACTCCATTTCTGCACCAACAAGCCCTACATGCTAGTCTGGATGGAAGGAGAAGCCTCTTCGGTGCACCGAACACCCAAAAACTTGCCGTTTTGCATGGTTTATCACCCATACCGCTACCACCCACATTTTTGTCCATGTACATGTGTTGTTCTTGGACAAAACTGTGCATACCAGCTCTTCTACATTACATTCGTACTGTTCGAAAATAATAGGCCATTTCGAGTGGCGCAAAATGGCTCGTGGGAGCGAGCAAGTTACCCTGGAAGCCGGATTCACGATATCCCTCGTTGCTGAAATCCATTTGAGGTGTATCTGTAGAACGACCATACCCTGGCCATACGAACTCCGTTTGGGCTCCATGACCTGCCAAAACGACCGCAGCGAAAATTCGTATCCTTCTGTCACCAAATTCGTCTGTTTCGGAATAATTTCGGAGGCCGAAAACGGCTTGCAGAATTGAGTTTCAGATGATTTAGTGATTGGCGTGCCCTCTTCTAGCGTCCACCACCCTACCGTGAGCTCACCCACGGACAGATACTGCGACAATGACATGGAGAACAATGTTACATGACTCTATTTCTGCACCAACAAGCCCTACATGCTAGTCTGGATGGAAGGAGAAGCCTCTTCGGTGCACCGAACACCCAAAAACTTGCCGTTTTGCATGGTTTATCACCCATACCCCTACCACCCACATTTTTGTCCATGCACATGTGTTCTTCTTGGACGAAACTGTGCATACCAGCTCTTCTACATTACATTCGTACTGTTCGAAAATAATAGGCCATTTCGAGTGGCGCAAAATGGCTCGTGGGCGCGAGCAAGTTACCCTGGAAGCCGGATTCACGATGTCCCTCGTTGCTGAAATCCATTTGAGGTGTATCCGTAGAACGACCGTACCCTGGCCATACGAATTCCGTTTGGGCTCCATGACCTGCCAAAACGACCGCAGCGAAAATTCGTATCCTTCTATCACAAACTTTGTCTTTTTCGGAATAATTTCGGAGGCCGAAAATGGCTTGCAGAATTGAGTTTCAGATGATTTAGTGGTTGGCGTGCACTCTTCTAGCGTCTACCACCCTACCGTGAGCTCACCCACGGACAGATACTGCGACAATGATGTGGACAACAATGTTACATTACTCTATTTCTGCACCAACAAGCTCTACATGCTAGTCTGGATGGAAGGAAAAAGCCTCTTCGGTGCACCGAACACCCAAAAACTTGCCGTTTTGCATGGTTTATCACCCATACCGCTACCACCCTCATTTTTGTCCATGCACATGTGTTGTTCTTGGACAAAACTATGCATACCAGCTCTTCTACATTACATTCGTACTGTTCGAAAATAATAGGCCATTTCGAGTGGCGCAAAATGGCTCGTGGGCGCGAGCAAGTTACCCTGGAAGTCGGATTCACGATATCCCTCGTTGCTGAAATCCATTTGAGGTGTATCCGTAGAACGACCGTACCCTGGCCATACGAACTCCATTTGTGCTCCATGACCTGCCAAAACGACCGCAGCGAAAATTTGTATCCTTCTGTCACCAACTTCGTCTGTTTCGGAATAATTTCGGAGGCCGAAAACGGCTTGCAGAATTGAGTTTCAGATGATTTAGTGGTTGGCGTGCACTCTTCTAGCGTCTACCACCCTACCGTGAGCTCACCCACGGACAGATACTGCGACAATGACATGCAGAACCATGTTACATGACTCTATTTCTGCACCAACAAGCCCTACATGCTAGTCTGGATGGAAGGAGAAGCCTCTTCGGTGCACCAAACACCCAAAAACTTGCCGTTTTGCATTGTTTATCACCCATACCGCTACCACCCACATTTTTGTCCATGCACATGTGTTGTTCTTGGATAAAACTGTGCATACCAGCTCTTCTACATTACATTCGTACTGTTCGAAAATAATAGGCCATTTCAAGTGGCGCAAAATGGCTCGTGGGCGCGAGCAGGTTACCCTGGAAGCCGGATTCACGATATCCCTCGTTGCTGAAATCCATTTGAGGTGTATCTGTAGAACGACCGTACCCTGGCAATACGAACTCCGTTTGGGCTCCATGACCTGCCAAAATGACCGCATCGAAAAATCATATCCTTCTGTAACAAACTTCGTCTATTTCGGAATAATTTCGGAGGCCGAAAACGGCTTGCAGAATTGAGTTTCAGATGATTTAGTGGTTGGCGTGCACTCTTCTAGCGTCTACCACCCTACCGTGAGCTCAGCCACGGATAGATACTGCGACAATGACGTGCAGAACAATGTTACATGACTCTATTTCTGCACCAACAAGCCCTACATGCTAGTCTGGATGGAAGGAGAAGCCTCTTCGGTGCACCGAACACCCAAAAACTTGCCGTTTTGCATGGTTTATCACCCATACCGCTACCACCCTCATTGTTGTCCATGCACATGTGTTGTTCTTGGACAAAACTGTGCATACCAGCTCTTCTACATTACATTCGTACTGTTCGAAAATAATAGGCCATTTCGAGTGGCGCAAAATGACTCGTGGGCGCGAGCAAGTTACCCTGGAAGCCGGATTCACGATATCCCTCGTTGCTGAAATCCATTTGAGGTGTATCCGTAGAACGACCGTATGCTGGCCATACGAAATCCGTTTGGGCTCCATGACCTACCAAAACGACCGCAGCGAAAATTTGTATCCTTCTGTCACAAACTTCGTCTGTTTCAGAATAATTTCGGAGGCCGAAAACGGCTTGCAGAATTGACTATCGGATGATTTAGTGGTTGGCGTGCACTCTTCTAGCGTCTACCAACCTACCGTGAGCTCACCCACGGACAGATACTGCGACAATGACGTGCAGAACAATGTGACATGACTCTATTTCTGCACCAACAAGCCCTACATGCTAGTCTGGATGGAAGGAGAAGCCTCTTCGGTGCACCGAACACCCAAAAACTTGCCGTTTTGCATGGTTTATCACCCATACCGCTACCACCCACATTTTTGTCCATGCACATGTGTTGTTCTTGGAAAAAAACTGTGCATACCAGCTCTTCTACATTACATTCGTACTGTTCGAAAATAATAGGCCATTTCGAGTGGCGCAAAATGGCTCGTGGGAGCGAGCAAGTTACCCTGGAAGCCGGATTCACGATATCCCTCGTTGCTGAAATCCATTTGAGGTGTATCCGTAGAACGACCGTACCCTGGCCATACGAACTCCGTTTGGGCTCCATGACCTGCCAAAACGACCGCAGCGAAAATTCGTATCCTTCTGTCACCAAATTCGTCTGTTTCGGAATAATTTCGGAGGCCGAAAACGGCTTGCAGAATTGAGTTTCAGATGATTTAGTGGTTGGCGTGCCCTCTTCTAGCGTCCACCACCCTACCGTGAGCTCACCCACGGACACATACTACGACAATGACGTGCAGAACAATGTTACATGACTCTATTTCTGCACCAACAAGCCCTACATGCTAGTCTGGATGGAAGGAGAAGCCTCTTCGGTGCACCGAACACCCAAAAACTTGCCGTTTTGCATGGTTTATCACCCATACCGCTACCACCCACATTTTTGTCCATGCACATGTGTTGTTCTTGGACGAAACTATGCATACCAGCTCTTCGACATTACATTCGTACTGTTCGAAAATAATAGGCCATTTCGTGTGGCGCAAAATGGCTCGTGGGCGCGAGCAAGTTACCCTGGAAGCCGGATTCACGATATCCCTCGTTGCTGAAATCCATTTGAGGTGTATCCGTAGAACGACCGTACCCTGCCATACGAACTCCGTTTGGGCTCCATGACCTGCCAAAACGACCGCAGCGAAAATTCGTATCCTTCTGTCACAAACTTTGTCTGTTTCGGAATAATTTCGGAGGCCGAAAACGGCTTGCAGAATTGAGTTTCAGATGATTTAGTGGTTGGCGTGCACTCTTCTAGCGTCTACCACCCTACCATGAGCTCACCCACGGACAGATACTGCGACAATGACGTGGAGAACAATGTTACATGACTCTATTTCTGCACCAACAAGCTCTACATGCTAGTCTGGATGGAAGGAGAAACCTCTTCGGTGCACCAAACACCCAAAAACTTGCCGTTTGGCATGGTTTATCACCCATACCGCTACCACCCACATTTTTTCCATGCACATGTGTTGTTCTTGGACAAAACTGTGCATACCAGCTCTTCTACATTACATTCGTACTGTTCGAAAATAATAGGCCATTTCGAGTGGCGCAAAATGGCTCGTGGGAGCGAGCAAGTTACCCTGGAAGCCGGATTCACGATATCCCTCGTTGCTGAAATCCATTTGAGGTGTATCCGTAGAACGACCGTATGCTGGCCATACGAAATCCGTTTGGGCTCCATGACCTACCAAAACGACCGCAGCGAAAATTTGTATCCTTCTGTCACAAACTTCGTCTGTTTCAGAATAATTTCGGAGGCCGAAAATGGCTTGCAGAATTGACTATCGGATGATTTAGTGGTTGGCGTGCACTCTTCTAGCGTCTACCAACCTACCGTGAGCTCACCCATGGACAGATACTGCGACAATGACGTGCAGAACAATGTGACATGACTCTATTTCTGCACCAACAAGCCCTACATGCTAGTCTGGATGGAAGGAGAAGCCTCTTCGGTGCACCGAACACCCAAAAACTTGCCGTTTTGCATGGTTTATCACCCATACCGCTACCACCCACATTTTTGTCCATGCACATGTGTTGTTCTTGGAAAAAAACTATGCATACCAGCTCTTCTACATTACATTCGTACTGTTCGAAAATAATAGGCCATTTCGAGTGGCGCAAAATGGCTCGTGGGAGCGAGCAAGTTACCCTGGAAGCCGGATTCACGATATCCCTCGTTGCTGAAATCCATTTGAGGTGTATCCGTAGAACGACCGTACCCTGGCCATACGAACTCCGTTTGGGCTCCATGACCTGCCAAAACGACCGCAGCGAAAATTCGTATCCTTCTGTCACCAAATTCGTCTGTTTTGGAATAATTTCGGAGGCCGAAAACGGCTTGCAGAATTGAGTTTCAGATGATTTAGTGATTGGCGTGCCCTCTTCTAGCGTCCACCACCCTACCGTGAGCTCACCCACGGACAGATACTGCGACAATGACATGGAGAACAATGTTACATGACTCTATTTCTGCACCAACAAGCCCTACATGCTAGTCTGGATGGAAGGAGAAGCCTCTTCGGTGCACCGAACACCCAAAAACTTGCCGTTTTGCATGGTTTATCACCCATACCCCTACCACCCACATTTTTGTCCATGCACATGTGTTCTTCTTGGACGAAACTGTGCATACCAGCTCTTCTACATTACATTCGTACTGTTCGAAAATAATAGGCCATTTCAAGTGGCGCAAAATGGCTCGTGGGCGCGAGCAAGTTACCCTGGAAGCCGGATTCACGATATCCCTCGTTGCTGAAATCCATTTGAGGTGTATCCGTAGAACGACCGTACCCTGGCCATACGAATTCCGTTTGGGCTCCATGACCTGCCAAAACGACCGCAGCGAAAATTCGTATCCTTCTATCACAAACTTTGTCTTTTTCGGAATAATTTCGGAGGCCGAAAATGGCTTGCAGAATTGAGTTTCAGATGATTTAGTGGTTGGCGTGCACTCTTCTAGCGTCTACCACCCTACCGTGAGCTCACCCACGGACAGATACTGCGACAATGATGTGGACAACGATGTTACATTACTCTATTTCTGCACCAACAAGCTCTACATGCTAGTCTGGATGGAAGGAAAAAGCCTCTTCGGTGCACCGAACACCCAAAAACTTGCCGTTTTGCATGGTTTATCACCCATACCGCTACCACCCTCATTTTTGTCCATGCACATGTGTTGTTCTTGGACAAAACTATGCATACCAGCTCTTCTACATTACATTCGTACTGTTCGAAAATAATAGGCCATTTCGAGTGGCGCAAAATGGCTCGTGGGCGCGAGCAAGTTACCCTGGAAGTCGGATTCACGATATCCCTCGTTGCTGAAATCCATTTGAGGTGTATCCGTAGAACGACCGTACCCTGGCCATACGAACTCCATTTGTGCTCCATGACCTGCCAAAACGACCGCAGCGAAAATTTGTATCCTTCTGTCACCAACTTTGTCTGTTTCGGAATAATTTCGGAGGCCGAAAACGGCTTGCAGAATTGAGTTTCAGATGATTTAGTGGTTGGCGTGCACTCTTCTAGCGTCTACCACCCTACCGTGAGCTCACCCACGGACAGATACTGCGACAATGACATGCAGAACCATGTTACATGACTCTATTTCTGCACCAACAAGCCCTACATGCTAGTCTGGATGGAAGGAGAAACCTCTTCGGTGCACCAAACACCCAAAAACTTGCCGTTTTGCATTGTTTATCACCCATACCGCTACCACCCACATTTTTGTCCATGCACATGTGTTGTTCTTGGATAAAACTGTGCATACCAGCTCTTCTACATTACATTCGTACTGTTCGAAAATAATAGGCCATTTCAAGTGGCGCAAAATGGCTCGTGGGCGCGAGCAGGTTACCCTGGAAGCCGGATTCACGATATCCCTCGTTGCTGAAATCCATTTGAGGTGTATCTGTAGAACGACCGTACCCTGGCAATACGAACTCCGTTTGGGCTCCATGACCTGCCAAAACGACCGCAGCGAAAAATCATATCCTTCTGTAACAAACTTCGTCTATTTCGGAATAATTTCGGAGGCCGAAAACGGCTTGCAGAATTGAGTTTCAGATGATTTAGTGGTTGGCGTGCACTCTTCTAGCGTCTACCACCCTACCGTGAGCTCAGCCACGGATAGATACTGCGACAATGATGTGCAGAACAATGTTACATGACTTTATTTCTGCACCAACAAGCCCTACATGCTAGTCTGGATGGAAGGAGAAGCCTCTTCGGTGCACCGAACACCCAAAAACTTGCCGTTTTGCATGGTTTATCATCCATACCGCTACCACCCTCATTGTTGTCCATGCACATGTGTTGTTCTTGGACAAAACTATGCATACCAGCTCTTCTACATTACATTCGTACTGTTCGAAAATAATAGGCCATTTCGAGTGGCGCAAAATGACTCGTGGGCGCGAGCAAGTTACCCTGGAAGCCGGATTCACGATATCCCTCGTTGCTGAAATCCATTTGAGGTGTATCCGTAGAACGACCGTATGCTGGCCATACGAAATCCGTTTGGGCTCCATGACCTACCAAAACGACCGCAGCGAAAATTTGTATCCTTCTGTCAAAAACTTCGTCTGTTTCAGAATAATTTCGGAGGCCGAAAACGGCTTGCAGAATTGACTATCGGATGATTTAGTGGTTGGCGTGCACTCTTCTAGCGTCTACCAACCTACCGTGAGCTCACCCACGGACAGATACTGCGACAATGACGTGCAGAACAATGTGACATGACTCTATTTCTGCACCAACAAGCCCTACATGCTAGTCTGGATGGAAGGAGAAGCCTCTTCGGTGCACCGAACACCCAAAAACTTGCCGTTTTGCATGGTTTATCACCCATACCGCTACCACCCACATTTTTGTCCATGCACATGTGTTGTTCTTGGAAAAAAACTGTGCATACCAGCTCTTCTACATTACATTCGTACTGTTCGAAAATAATAGGCCATTTCGAGTGGCGCAAAATGGCTCGTGGGAGCGAGCAAGTTACCCTGGAAGCCGGATTCACGATATCCCTCGTTGCTGAAATCCATTTGAGGTGTATCCGTAGAACGACCGTACCCTGGCCATACGAACTCCGTTTGGGCTCCATGACCTGCCAAAACGACCGCAGCGAAAATTCGTATCCTTCTGTCACCAAATTCGTCTGTTTCGGAATAATTTCGGAGGCCGAAAATGGCTTGCAGAATTGAGTTTCAGATGATTTAGTGGTTGGCGTGCCCTCTTCTAGCGTCCACCACCCTACCGTGAGCTCACCCACGGACACATACTACGACAATGACATGCAGAACAATGTTACATGACTCTATTTCTGCACCAACAAGCCCTACATGCTAGTCTGGATGGAAGGAGAAGCCTCTTCGGTGCACCGAACACCCAAAAACTTGCCGTTTTGCATGGTTTATCACCCATACCGCTACCACCCACATTTTTGTCCATGCACATGTGTTGTTCTTGGACGAAACTATGCATACCAGCTCTTCGACATTACATTCGTACTGTTCGAAAATAATAGGCCATTTCGAGTGGCGCAAAATGGCTCGTGGGCGCGAGCAAGTTACCCTGGAAGCCGGATTCACGATATCCCTCGTTGCTGAAATCCATTTGAGGTGTATCCGTAGAACGACCGTACCCTGCCATACGAACTCCGTTTGGGCTCCATGACCTGCCAAAACGACCGCAGCGAAAATTCGTATCCTTCTGTCACAAACTTTGTCTGTTTCGGAATAATTTCGGAGGCCGAAAACGGCTTGCAGAATTGAGTTTCAGATGATTTAGTGGTTGGCGTGCACTCTTCTAGCGTCTACCACCCTACCGTGAGCTCACCCACGGACAGATACTGCGACAATGACGTGGAGAACAATGTTACATGACTCTATTTCTGCACCAACAAGCTCTACATGCTAGTCTGGATGGAAGGAGAAACCTCTTCGGTGCACCAAACACCCAAAAACTTGCCGTTTGGCATGGTTTATCACCCATACCGCTACCACCCACATTTTTTCCATGCACATGTGTTGTTCTTGGACAAAACTGTGCATACCAGCTCTTCTACATTACATTCGTACTGTTCGAAAATAATAGGCCATTTCGAGTGGCGCAAAATGGCTCGTGGGTGCGAGCAAGTTACCCTGGAAGCCGGATTCACGATATCCCTCGTTGCTGAAATCCATTTGAGGTGTATCCGTAGAACGACCGTATGCTGGCCATACGAAATCCGTTTGGGCTCCATGACCTACCAAAACGACCGCAGCGAAAATTTGTATCCTTCTGTCACAAACTTCGTCTGTTTCAGAATAATTTCGGAGGCCGAAAACGGCTTGCAGAATTGACTATCGGATGATTTAGTGGTTGGCGTGCACTCTTCTAGCGTCTACCAACCTACCGTGAGCTCACCCACGGACAGATACTGCGACAATGACGTGCAGAACAATGTGACATGACTCTATTTCTGCACCAACAAGCCCTACATGCTAGTCTGGATGGAAGGAGAAGCCTCTTCGGTGCACCGAACACCCAAAAACTTGCCGTTTTGCATGGTTTATCACCCATACCGCTACCACCCACATTTTTGTCCATGCACATGTGTTGTTCTTGGAAAAAAACTGTGCATACCAGCTCTTCTACATTACATTCGTACTGTTCGAAAATAATAGGCCATTTCGAGTGGCGCAAAATGGCTCGTGGGAGCGAGCAAGTTAGCCTGGAAGCCGGATTCACGATATCCCTCGTTGCTGAAATCCATTTGAGGTGTATCCGTAGAACGACCGTACCCTGGCCATACGAACTCCGTTTGGGCTCCATGACCTGCCAAAACGACCGCAGCGAAAATTCGTATCCTTCTGTCACCAAATTCGTCTTTTTCGGAATAATTTCGGAGGCCGAAAACGGCTTGCAGAATTGAGTTTCAGATGATTTAGTGGTTGGCGTGCCCTCTTCTAGCGTCCACCACCCTACCGTGAGCTCACCCACGGACACATACTACGACAATGACGTGCAGAACAATGTTACATGACTCTATTTCTGCACCAACAAGCCCTACATGCTAGTCTGGATGGAAGGAGAAGCCTCTTCGGTGCACCGAACACCCAAAAACTTGCCGTTTTGCATGGTTGATCACCCATACCGCTACCACCCACATTTTTGTCCATGCACATGTGTTGTTCTTGGACGAAACTATGGATACCAGCTCTTCGACATTACATATGTACTGTTCGAAAATAATAGGCCATTTCGAGTGGCGCAAAATGGCTCGTGGGCGCGAGCAAGTTACCCTGGAAGCCGGATTCACGATATCCCTCGTTGCTGAAATCCATTTGAGGTGTATCCGTAGAACGACCGTACCCTGCCATACGAACTCCGTTTGGGCTCCATGACCTGCCAAAACGACCGCAGCGAAAATTCGTATCCTTCTGTCACAAACTTTGTCTGTTTCGGAATAATTTCGGAGGCCGAAAACGGCTTGCAGAATTGAGTTTCAGATGATTTAGTGGTTGGCGTGCACTCTTCTAGCGTCTACCAGCCTACCGTGAGCTCACCCATGGACAGATACTGCGACAATGACGTGGAGAACAATGTTACATGACTCTATTTCTGCACCAACAAGCTCTACATGCTAGTCTGGATGGAAGGAGAAACCTCTTCGGTGCACCAAACACCCAAAAACTTGCCGTTTGGCATGGTTTATCACCCATACCGCTACCACCCACATTTTTTCCATGCACATGTGTTGTTCTTGGACAAAACTGTGCATACCAGCTCTTCTACATTACATTCGTACTGTTCGAAAATAATAGGCCATTTCGAGTGGCGCAAAATGGCTCGTGGGAGCGAGCAAGTTACCCTGGAAGCCGGATTCACGATATCCCTCGTTGCTGAAATCCATTTGAGGTGTATCCGTAGAACGACCGTACCCTGGCCATACGAACTACCTTTGGGCTCCATGACCTGCCAAAACGACCGCAGCGAAAATTTGTATCCTTCTGTCACAAACTTTGTCTGTTTCGGAATAATTTCGGAGGCCGAAAACGGCTTGCAGAATTGAGTTTCGGATGATTTAGTGGTTGGCGTGCACTCTTCTAGCGTCTACCACCCTACCGTGAGCTCACCCACGGACAGATACTGCGACAATGACGTGCAGAACAATGTTACATGACTCTATTTCTGCACCAACAAGCCCTACATGCTTGTCTGGATGGAAGGAGAAGCCTCTTCGGTGCACCGAACACCCAAAAACTTGCCGTTTTGCATGGTTTATCACCCATACCGCTACCACCCACATTTTTGTCCATGCATATGTGTTGTTCTTGGACAAAACTGTGCATACCAGCTCTTCTACATTACATTCGTACTGTTCTGTCAGGACCCCGATCCTAAGTCACACAGGTCTAGCCTGTAACACATCATATCACTTTGCGGCCTCACGCACGGTATCCCCACGGGTACCACCTTACCTGGCCCGGGACCGTTTGCGCATTTTGGCACACGTATATGATAGTGTCGCTAGCATCCATATGATAGAGAACCCGGGACGACATGACTAGTTATAAACCAGAAGTGGCACTAAATTACAGAGACAGGCATACATGACCCAGCAACGAACGTGTCGGTCATCAACGTATGAACCCAAGTCGTAGCAAGCTACAAGGACTTAAAGGAACAACGCGTGACATTTCCCCTAAGGGACAGACACAGGAACGAAGAAGGACACATGCCGGCCAGCCTAAGTGTTCCGGAGCAGTAGCAAGCTACCAAGGCTCAGTGGAAGCACCAGGAGACATTTCCCTGTAAGATAGGCTACCAAAGGTAAACAACTAGGTGTCGGATCCCACACATAGCAATACACATTACACGTACGCATAACATGCAAGTATGTGCTGTACAACATGGCATCACAACATAACTCAACAACTCATATAGATAAGGCCCAGGAGAGCCATCATAGCATTTATTACAAACAGAGGTCACATGACCCAACATACAGAGCATACAGGCAACGGAAGCATTACATGTCTGAGTACAGACATCTACAAATGAAAAAGGCTGAGAAGCCTGACTATCTACCAGATCCTACAAGGGTTCAAGATCATAGCTGAGGTAACAAGCTAAACGTCGAAGTCCACGCGGAACCTCTAGCGAGACTGAAGTCTCTCTGCAAAAACATAAATTAAGCAAACGTGAGTACAAAGGTACTCAACAAGACTTACATCAGATCTATCTACATATGCATCAGTATCAACAAAGGGGTGGTGGAGTTTGACTGCATCAAGCCAGCTTTGACTCGGTGGCTATCCTAAACTACAACTGAAAGTAACTCTTTTGAGGTGGCGCACACGAGTCCACATATTCACCAATCAATACACCACTATGGATCCGCTCCCGTCTCCCTACGAGAAGGCCATCCATAGCACTCACGCTTATCTTGCGTGTTTTAGAGTATCCACTTCCACTTGTCTATGAACTGTAGAGGCAACCCAGAAGTCCATTACCGCGGACACGGCTATTCGAATAGATTATATTTAACCCTGCAGGGGTGTACTTCTTCACACACGCTCTCACCACTTACCTCCGTTTACACGACATGTACTCGGCAACCTTCAAGCGGAGGCCCAGCGAGGGTGTCGGCCACGACCTGACTAACCACACAAGTCTCTCATCCAGGTTTATCGCCTATTTGGGTTCCATCCGTGGGGAGATCCGGCCGGGGTGTCGCTCACGGCGCCAAACGATGTGTACAAGGTTCCCGCATCACCAAACGGGCAATCGGTACACCGTGCCACGTACCTGCCGCGTCACAGCCCACCCCGAGGGTCAGCGCTGCGCACGACCTCAAGTAAACTATAAACACCAGAAACTAGTTGCAACTCCTGGACAGAGATCATGTAGATTAATAAGTCGAGAGGGTCCACTGGTTTCGGGCCCAATGCATGGTAGTAACTGGTCATGGATCAACCAACACAGAACTCAGTTCCTGAGGACGGCTGCAATGAGACAACCCACCATGTACTCCTACATGGCCTCTCATCGCTACCTTTACCAAATAGTGTTCACACACTTAGCTCACACACAGTAGGACATGTTCATCACATTCCAATTCATCCCCGATGAATCAGACCTGACACAACTCTAAGCAATAGCAGGCATAACCAGAAAGCATCAATGAGTAGGCACAACATGGCTCAAACAACTCCTACTCATACTAGTGGGTTTCAACTATTTACTGTGGCAATGACGGGTCATGCAGTGGAAAGGGGTTCAACTACTGCAACAGGTAACAATTGAAGCGTTGTTGTGCTAATGCAGTAAAAGAGAGCAAGAGCGAGAGAGTGGGATTGTATCAGAATGCTCAATGGGGTTTGCTTGCCTGGCACTTCTGAAGATAGTAATAGTTCTTCATCGGTGTCATCAAACTCATCGTCGGAATGTCGTCTACTGAGAGGGAACAAAACCGACAAACAGAGAAAGATCACAATCAATGCAATGCACAATATGATGCATGAATGTGACATGGCAATATGCTGTTGGTTGAGCTAATGCAACTAGCAACAAGTTAAATGAAGTAGGTTCGAACCAAGGGTTCAAACTCAAACTCCATATATGATTAATTAAATGCCATTTATGCAAATTGCCCTAAACAGTGGCTGTAAGTTATTTAAACATGCATGAAAATGTCATAAACAGATTCCTTGAATTTTTCTGATCATTTTTCATATATAAATTATTTTCATCTGAGCTACGGTTGATTTTATATGATTTTTAGAAGTTTTAGTTATTTTCTGAATTAAATAAATCATTTCTGATTTATTTAAAATTCCAGAAAATACTTACTGCGTCAGCACTGCGTCACTGTGACGTCAGCAGTCAACAGGGCTGGTCCGGGTCAAACCTGACCAGTGGGTCCCACTGGTCAGTCTCTCAGGGCTAACTAAAAGTTTTAAAACTAAACTAAGGATTAACAGAGTCTGGGCCCCACGTGTCAGTGACACATCTAACTAACAGGGTTAGTTAGCCTTAAGTTAATACTAACTAAACTGTCAGTGGGCCCAGGGCCCACATGTCAGTGTCCAATCTAACTAACAGAGATAAATAACACTAAATTAAAACTAAACTTTAATTAGACGGGGTCAAACCTCGCCGGTCAAAGCGGTCAACCCGCCAGCGTTTAGCCGCCGGCGAGGCTAGACGCGGCGGAGCGCGTCGGGTTTCACCTACAAGGGGCCAAAATCCACGGAACGGTACACCAAAACAGTAACTAAAGTCCACAGAACGGGCCAAAATCGGCCAAAACTGCGAGTGCTGATGACCGACACGTAAACGCACCCCGGGGTTCGTTAATCGTGGAAATCACCCCGGGACCCCAAAACGGTGAGTAATAGTCCACGAAACGGGCCAGAATCGGCCAAAACTGCGAGTGCTGATGACCGACACGTAAACGCACCCCGGGGTTCGTTAATCGTGGAAATCACCCCGGGACCCCAAAACGGTGATTAATAGTCCACGGAACGGGCCAGAATCGGCCAAAACTGCGAGTGCTGATGACCGACACGTAAACGCACCCCGGGGTTCATTAATC
>LR738716.1:342103100-342122730 GCA_902687465.1 Secale cereale | reverse complement strand
TATGCTAACGGATGGGTCTAGTCCATCACATCATTCTCCTAATGATGTGATCCCGTTGATCAAATGACAACTCATGTCTATGGCTAGGAAACATAGCCATCTTTGATCAATGAGCTAGTCTAGTAGAGGCATACTAGGGACATACTATTTTGTCTATGTATTCACACATGTATCAAGTTTCCGGTTAATACAATTCTAGCATGAATAAAAGACATTTATCATGATATAAGGAAATACAAATAACATCTTTATTATTGCCTCTAGGGCATATTTCCTTCAGTCTCCCACTTGCACTAGAGTCAATAATCTAGCTCACATTGCCATGTGATTTAATACCGATAGTTCACATCGTTATGTGAATAACACCCATAGTTCACATCGCCATGTGACCAACACCCAAAGGGTTTACTAGAGTCAATAATCTAGTTCACATCGCTATGTGATTAATACCCAAGAGTAATAAGGTGTGATCATGTTTTGCTTGTGAGAGAAGTTTAGTCAACAGGTGTGTCACATTCAGATCCGTATGTATTTCGCAAATTTCTATGTCTACAATGCTCTGCATAGAGCTACTCTAGCTAATTGCTCCCACTTTCAATACGCATCCAGATTGATTCTTAGAGTCATCTGGATTTAGTGTCAAAGCTTGCATCAGCGTAACCCTTTACGACGAACTCTTTATCACCTCCATAATCGAGAAACATTTCCTTAGTTATCCAGTTACTAAGGATAATTTTGACCGCTGTACAGTGATCTACTCCTGGATCACTATTGTACCCCCTTGACAAACTCATGGCAAGGTACACAACATGTTTGGTACACAGCATGACATACTTTATAGAACCTATGGCTGAGGCATAGGGAATGACTTTCATTCTCTCTATATTTTTCTGCCGTGGTCTGGCTTTGAGTCTTACTCAACTTCACACCTTACAAGTCAGGCAAGAACTCCTTCTTTGACTGATCCATTTTGAACTACTTCAAAATCTAATCAAGGTATGTACTCATCGAAAGTCTTATCAAGCGTCTTGATCTATCTCTATAGATCTTGATGCCCAATATGTAAGCAGCTTCACCAAGGTCTTTCTTTGAAAAACTCCTTTCAAACACTCCTTTATGCTTTCCAGAAAATTCTACATCATTTCCGATCGACAATATGTCATTCACATATACTTATCAGAAAGGTTGTAGTGCTCCCACTCACTTCTTGTAAATACAGGCTTCACCGCAAGTCTGTATAAATCTATATGCTTTGATCAACTTATCAAAGCGTATATTCCAACTCCGAGATGCTTGCACCAGTCCATAGATGGATCGCTGGAGCTTGCACATTTTGTTAGCACCTTTAGGATTGACAAAACCTTCTGGTTGCATCATATACAAGTCTTCTTTAATAAATCCATTAAAGAATGCAGTTTTGTTATCCATTTGCCAGATTTCATAAAATGCGGCAATTACTAACATGATTCGGACAGACTTAAGCATCGCTACGGGTGAGAAAGTCTCATCGTAGTCAACTCCTTGAACTTGTCGAAACCCTTTCGCAACAAGTCGAGCTTTGTAAACAGTAACATTACCGTTTGCGTCGGTCTTCCTCTTGAAGATCCATTTATTTTTGATGGCTTGCCGATCATCGGGCAAGTCAACCAAAGTCCATACTTTGTTCTAATACATGGATCCCATCTCAGATTTCATGGTCTCAAGCCATTTTGCGGAATCTGGGCTCATCGTCGCTTCCTCATAGTTCGTAGGTTCATCATGGTCTAGTAACATGACTTCCAGAACTGGGTTGCTGTACCACTCTGGTGCGGAACGAACTCCGGTTGATCTACGAAGTTCAGCTGAAACTTGATCTGAAGTTTCATGATCATCATCATTAGCTTCCTCACTAATTGGTGTAGGAATCACTGGAACAAGTTTCTGTGATGTACTACCTTCCAATTCGGGAGAAGGTACAATTACCTCATCAAGTTCTACTTTCCTCCCACTCACTTCTTTCGAGAGAAACTCCTTCTCTAGAAAGGATCCACTCTTAGCAACAAAGACCTTGCCTTAGGATCTGTGATAGAAGGTGTACCCAACAGTTTCTTTTTGGGTATCCTATGAAGATTTACTTCTCCGATTTGGGTTCGAGCTTATCATGTTGAAACTTTTTCACATAAGCATCGCAGTCCCAAACTTAAAGAAATGACAGCTTAGGTTTCTCGTCAAACCACAGTTCATACGGTGTCATCTCCACGGATTTAGATGGTGCCCTATTTAACGTGAATGTAGCTGTCTCTAATGCATAACCCCAAAAGCGATAGTGGTAGATCGGTAAGAGACATCATCGATCGCACCATATCTAATAAAGTACGGTTATGACGTTCGGACACACCATTACACTGTGGTGTTCCAGGTGGCGTGAGTAGTGAAACTATTTTACATTGTTTTTATTGAAGGCCAAACTCGCTAACTCAAATATTTTACCTCTACGATCATATCGTAAAAACTCTTATTTTCTTGTTACGATGATTCTCCACTTCACTCTGAAATTCTTTGAACTTTTCAAATGTTTCAGACTTGTGCTTCATTAAGTAGATATACCCATATCTGCTCAAATCATCAGTGAAGGTCAGAAAATAATGATACCTGCCGCGAGCTTCAACACTTATTGGTCCGCATACATCAGTATGTATGATTTCCAACAACTCTGTTGCTCGCTCCACAGTTCCGGAGAACGGAGTTTTAGTCATCTTGCCCATGAGGCATGGTTCGCAAGCACCAAGTGATTCATAATCAAGTGATTCCAAAAGTTCATCACTATGGAGTTTCTTCATGCACTTTACACCAATATGATCTAAACGGCAGTGCCAAAAATAAGTTGCACTATCATTATTAACCTTGCATCTTTTGGCTTCAATATTATGAATATGTGTATCACACGATCGAGATCCAACAAACCATTTTCATTGGGTGTATGACCATAGAAGGTTTTATTCATGTAAACAGAACAACAATTATTCTCTAACTTACATGAATAACCGAATTGCAATAAACATGATCAAATCATATTCATGTTCAACACAAACGCCAAATAACATTTATTTAGGTTTTACACTAATCCCAAAAGTATAGGGAGTGTGCGATGATGATCATATCAATCTTGGAACTGCTTCCAATACACATCGTCACTTCATCCTTTAACTAGTTTCTGTTCATTATGCAACTCCCATTTCGAGTTACTACTCTTTAGCAACTGAACCCGTATCAAATACCGAGGGGTTGCTATGAACTCTAGTAAAGTACACATCAATAATCTGTATATCAAAATATACCTTTGTTCACTTTGCCATCCTTCTTATCCGCCAAGTATCTAGGGCAGTTCCACTTCCAGTGACCATTTCCTTTGCAGTAGAAGCACTTAGTTTCAGGCTTGAGTTTTTAGCTTTGGGTTTCTTCACGGGAGTGACAACTTGCTTGTCATTCTTCTTGAAGTTTCCCTTCTATCCCTTTGCCCTTTACTTGAAACAAGTGGTCTTGTTAACCATCAACAATTAATGCTTTTTCATGATTTCTACCTTCGCCGACTTCAGCATCACGAAGAGCTCGGGAATTCCTTTCGTCATCCCTTGCATATTATAGTTCATCACGAAGTTCTACTAACTTGGTGATAGTGACTAGAGAACTTTGTCAATTACTATCTTATCTGGAAGATTAACTCCCACTTGATTCAAGTAATTGTAGTACCCAGACAATCTGAGCACATGCTCACTGGTTGAGCTATTCTCCTCCATCTTGTAGGCAAAGTACTGTCAGAGGTCTCATACCTCTCGACACGGGCATGAGTATGAAATACTAATTTCAACTCTTGGAACATCTTATATGCTCCGTGGTGTTCAAAACGTTTTTGAAGTCCCGGTTATAAGCCGTAAAGCATGGTGCACTAAACTATCAAGTAGTCATCATATCGAGATTTTGTCAAAACGTTCATAACGTCTACATCTGCTCCTGCAATAGGTCTGTCACCTAGCGGTGCATCAAGGAAATAATTCTTCTGTGCAGCAATGAGGATAATCCTCAGATCACGGAACAATTCCGCATCATTGCTACTAACTGTTGGGGAACGTAGTATTTTAAAATTTTCCTACGATCACGCAAGATCTATCTACCAGATGCATAGCAACGAGAGGGAAGAGTGTGTCTACGTACCCTCGTAGACCGGAAGCGGAAGCGTCAAGTGACGCGGTTGATGTAGTCGAACTTCTTCGCGATTCAACCGATCAAGCACCGAACGTACGACACCTCCGCGTTTAGCACACGTTCAGCTTGATGACGTCCCACGAGCTCTTGATCCAGTTGAGCTTCACGGGAGAGTTTCGTCAGCACGACGGCGTGGTGACGGATATGATGTATTCACCGGCGCAGGGCTTCGCCTAAGCACCGCGGCGGTATGACCGAGGTGTGTTTCTGTGGAGGGGGGCACCGCACACGGCTGGAACAATTCAACTTGTGTGTCTTTGGGTGCCCCCCTGCCCCCGTATATAAAGGAGCAGGGGAGGGAGGCCGGCCGGCCCTTCCTGGTGCGGCTAGGGAAGGAGTCCTACTAGGAATAGGATTGCAATCCTATTCCTAGTAGGATTCACCGAAAGGAAGAAGGGGGAAAGGAATAGGAGAGGTGGCGCCCCCCCCAATCCTAGTCCAACTAGGAACCCTAGGTGGGGGCGCCGGCCAGCCCTATGGGCTGCCTCTCTCTTTCCCTTTTGGCCCACTATGGACCATCCCCTCTCGTAGGGGGTTCCGGTAACCCCTTCCGGCATTCCCGATAAATCCGAAACTTTTCCGGTATACTTCCGGTGTCCAAATATAGCCGTCCAATATATCAATCTTTATGTCTCGGACATTCCGAGACTCCTCGTCATGTCCGTGATCTCATCCGGTACTCCGAACTACCTTCGATACATCAATACTCATAAACTCATAATACCAATCGTCATCAAACGTTAAGCGTGCGGACCCTACGGGTTCGAGAACTATGTAGACATGACCGAGACTCATCTCTGGTCAATAACCAATAGCGGAACCTGGATGTTCATATTGGCTCCTACATATTCTACGAAGATCTTTTATCGGTCAGAACCGCATAACAACATACGTTGTTCCTTTTGTCAAACGGTATGTTACTTGCCCGAGATTCGATCGTCGGTATCTCTATACCTAGTTCAATCTCGTTACCGGCAAGTCTCTTTACTCGTTCCGTAACACATCATCTCGTGACTAACTCATTAGTCTTTTGCTTGCAAGGCTTATTGTGATGTGTGTTACCGAGAGGGCCCAGAGATACCTCTCCGACACTCGGAGTGACAAATCCTAATCTTGATCTATGCCAACACCACGAATACTTTCGGAGACACCTGTAGAGCATCTTTATGATCACCCAGTTACGTTGTGACGTTTGATAGCACACAAGGTGTTCCTACGGTATTCGGGAGTTGCATAATCTCATAGTCATAGGAACATGTATAAGTCATGAAGAAAGCAATAGCAGTAAAACTTAAACGATCATAGTGCTATGCTAACGGATGGGTCTTGTCAATCACATCATTCTCCTAATGATGTGATCCCGTTGATCAAATGACAACTCATGTCTATGGCTAGGAAACATAACCATCTTTGATCAATGAGCTAGTCTAGTAGAGGCATACTAGGGACATACTGTTTTGTCTATGTATTCACACATGTACTAAGTTTCCGGTTAATACAATTCTAGCATGAATAATAAACATTTATCATGATATAAAGGAAATAAATAATAACTTTATTATTGCCTCTAGGGCATATTTCCTTCACGTAGGGGGTTCCGGTAACCCCCTCCGGCAATCCCGTTAAATCCGAAACTTTTCCGGTATACTTCCGGTGTCCGAATATAGTCGTCCAATATATCAATCTTTATGTCTCGGACATTCCGAGACTCCTCGTCATGTCTGTGATCTCATCCAGGACTCCGAACTACCTTCGGTACATCAATACTCATAAACTCATAATACCGATCGTCATCAAACGTTAAGCGTGCGGACCCTACGGGTTCGAGAACTATGTAGACATGACCGAGACTCATCTCTGGTCAATAACCAATAGCGGAACCTGGATGTTCATATTGGCTCCTACATATTCTACGAAGATCTTTTATCGGTCAGAACCGCATAACAACATACGTTGTTCCTTTTGTCAATGGTTTGTTACTTGCCCGAGATTCGATCGTCGGTATCTCTATACCTAGTTCAATCTCGTTACCGACAAGTCTCTTTACTCGTTCCGTAACACATCATCTCGTGACTAACTCATTAGTCTTTTGCTTGCAAGGCTTATTGTGATGTGTGTTACCGAGAGGGCCCAGAGATACCTCTCCGACACTCGGAGTGACAAATCCTAATCTTGATCTATGCCAACACCACGAATACTTTCGGAGACACCTGTAGAGCATCTTTATGATCACCCAGTTACGTTGTGACGTTTGATAGCACACAAGGTGTTCCTACGGTATTCGGGAGTTGCATAATCTCATAGTCATAGGAACATGTATAAGTCATGAAGAAAGCAATAGCAGAAAAACTAAACGATCATAGTGCTATGCTAACGGATGGGTCTTGTCCATCACATCATTCTCCTAATGATGTGATCCCGTTGATCAAATGACAACTCATGTCTATGGCTAGGAAACATAACCATCTTTGATCAATGAGCTAGTCTAGTAGAGGCATACTAGGGACATACTGTTTTGTCTATGTATCCACACATGTACTAAGTTTCCGGTTAATACAATTCTAGCATGAATAAAAGACATTTATCATGATATAAGGAAATACAAATAACATCTTTATTATTGCCTCTAGGGCATATTTCCGTCACTCAAAAGATATAAGTGAAGCACATAGAGTGTTCTATCAATTCCTAGGCCATATTTAACTCTCTCAAATAGGTGTTTTCAGCAAGGATAATTGTGGCAAACTAACAAGAAAAGACTCAAATTATACAAGACGCTCCAAGCAAAAAACATATCATGTGATGAATAAAAATATAGCTCCAAGTATAGTTACCGATGGATGAAGACGAAAGAGGGGATGCCTTCCCGGGGCATCCCCAAGCTTAGGCTTTTGATAGTCCTTGAATTTTACTTGGGGTTCCATGGGCATCCCCAAGCTTAGGCCCTTGCTACTCTTTGTTCCATAGTCCATCAAAGCAATACTAAAAACTTGAAAACTTCACAACACAAAACTTAGACAAAAATCTCGTGAGCTCCGTTAGTATAAGAAAACAATTCACTACTCGAACGTACTGCAATGAATTCATTCTTTGTTTATATTGGTGTTAAACCTACTGTATTCCAACTTCTCTATGGTTCATATTTCACAATATTACTCATAGATGCATTGAAATAAGCAAACAACACACGAAAAATAGAATCTGTCAAAAACAGAACAGTCTGTAGTAATCTGCAGGTTTCGCGTACTTTTGTAACTCCAAAAAAATCAAACTAAATTGGTAAACATGAGAATTTGTCTATTAATCATCTGCAAAAAGAATCAACTAAATAGCACGCTCCAGTAAAATCTGATGACAATTCTAGCGAGCGCTAACGATTCTGTTTTTCACACCAAGATCATATAAACTTCACACAAGTCTTCCCAAAGGTTCTACTTGGTACAAACACTAAACAAAACATGAAACCATATCTAAACAGAAGCTAGATGCAAAATTTATTCCCTAACAGCAGCAAAAACAAAAACAAATATAAAATTGGGTTGCCTCCCAACAAGCTCTTTCTTTATAGCCATTAAGATAGGCTTGAGAATTCAATGATGCTTACAAGAGAGACAAGAATTGAAGCACAAAGAGAGCATCATAAAACATGTGACAAACACATCTAAGTCTAACATACTTCCTATTCATAGGCATATTATAAGAAAACAAAATATCAAGGCAATCAAATTCTAGCATATGCAATGAAGAAGAAAGAAACAATAGCAATCTCAACATGATGAGAGGTAATTTAGTAACATGAATATTTCTACAACCATATTTTCCTCTCTCATAATAATTGCTTGTAGGATCATAAGCATATTCAACAATATAGCTATCACATAACATATTCTCAACACGATCCACATGCATGCGAAGTTGACACTCTTCCAAAATAGTGGGATCAACATTAACTAAAGTCATGACCTCGCCAAACCCACTTTTATCAAAAAAATCATAAGATTGAACATTCTCCAAATATGTGGGATCTAAAGTTGACAATCTTCCAAACCCACTTTCAATATTATTGCAAACATTATTATCAATCTTACATTCATCATGGGGATTAAATAAACTTTCAAGATCGTAAGAAGCATCACCCCAATCATGATCATTGCAACAAGTAGTGGGCATAGCAAAATAAGCATCCCCAAGCTTAGGGTTTTGTGTATTATTAGCACAATTGACATCAAGAGAATTTATAATGGCATCATTGCAATCATGCTTTTTATTTAACAAGCTATCATGAATCACTTTTTCTTCTAAAAATTCCTCACAATTTTCAGATTCATAAATTTCAAGCAAAACCCCATAAAGATAATCTAGTGCACACAAGTCACTAGCAATTGGTTCATCATAGTTGGATCTCTTAAAGAGATTAGCAAGTGGACGAGGATCCATACTTTAGCAAACGAAGATGCAAGCTAATTGAGGGCACATAGCACACAAGCAAACAACAGGCAAGCGAACGGTAAACACACGGCAGAAGAAGGGCAAATAAAACGGTAAGGGTGAAGTGGGGGAGAGGAAAACGAGAGGCAAAAAATGTAATGCGAAGGATAAGGGTTTGTGATAGGTACTTGGTATATGACTTTTGCGTAAGCCTCCCCGGCAACGGCGCCAGAAATTCTTCTTGCTACTTCTCGAGCTTGAGTTGTATTCCCTCGAAGAGGAAAGGGAGATGCAGCACAGTAGCGTAAGTATTTCCCTCAGTTTTTGAGAACCAAGGTATCAATCTAGTAGGAGACCACGGGAGAGTCCCTCGCACCTGCACAAACAAATAAGAACTTCGCAGCCAACGTGATAAGGGGTTGTCAATCCCTTTACGGTCACTTACGAAAGTGAGATCTAATAGAGATGGTAGTTTATATTTTTGGTATTTTTGTTTATAAGAACAGAAAGTATAAGCGCAAAAAGTAAAGTAGATGTAGATTGATATGTTGAGAATAGACCCCGGGGCCATAGTGTTCTCTAGTGGCTTCTTAAATGAAAGCGATATTCTACGGCGGGTAAACAAATTACTGTCGAGCAATTGATAGAAAAGCGAATAATTATGAGACTATCTAGGCATGATCATTGTATATAGGCATCACGTCCGAGACAAGTAGACCGACTCCTGCCTGCATCTACTACTATTACTCCACACATCGACCGCTATCCAGCATGCATCTAGTGTATTGAGTTCATAAGAACAGAGTAACGCCTTAAGCAATATGACATGATGTAGAGGGATAACTGTAATGCCCAGGATGGAACTATACCTCCTACGTGTCGAGGCACGACTTAAAGGCATAAGTCCATCCTAGAATGATCTCAAGTTTGGTAATCTTTGCACATCTCATGTAAAAGAGGGGATTGTAAACATAAATAGTTGGCTTACACTCGCCACGTCACACAAATACAATACATGTCTCAAACATCATACATTAAGAATATCACAACCCTCTAAGGGCAAAATCCAAATGGCAAGATACCAAACATAAATAAATCCACAGGTCGGATCGAATCCTAGTAGAAGTCTCCACTACTGATCATCCAGATAACGAACATAGTATCGACTACGCTCCTCGTCGTACTCCCAGTCAAGCTCGGTGCCATCACCTGGATAGCTCACAACTGGACCTGCATCTGGTGTGGTGAAGTAACTATGAGCCACAGAGGACTCAGCAATCCCGTTCCCGGGTAACAAGACTATTTAAGCCTTGGGAGAGGATAAGGCTGAAGAAAAGAGTAAGTGTCTGCAGCAGCAACTAGCAACTAGCTTACGTGAGTGAGAGCGAGAAGAGAAAGCCTCGTACGAGAAGTGACCACGAAGTGATCCTAGCTACAAGCTCAACAAACATAACCCCTCCGTGTTCAACTCCCGAATCCCTATTCGGAAATTGACAGTCACGGAACGCACGCTGGTAGTGTATTAGAAACGTTGTGTCAAGTTATCTACAACCGGATATTAACAAGCTCCCATCTGCCACATAACCGCGGGCACGGCTTTCGAAAGTTCGTAACCCTGCAGGGGTGTTCCAACTTGACCCATTACAAGCCCACGATCCGCGGAGTCGCAACTCCAAAGTGGGAAGACCCGAGTATTCTCGGAATCCCGTGCTCAAGATACTCCGAACTAAGGTAAGGCTAATCCAGCAAATCCTCCCGGCGTGTCGACACCCTAATAGGTAGCCGCGTGTATCTAGTCTTAGGACACGACCGGATGGGCGATTCTACAGGTTTATATCAATCCTCGAGTTTCCTCGTGGTGACCCCGCAGACTCCCCGTTTCGGACCAACACTCATGAGGAGCACTGGCCCGGGGTTGTTGATTAAGAACTCGGGTTAATTACTCCCTATGCAAGTTGTTTAGTTATTAGGCAAATAGTACCAATGTTGGGACTTGCTGGAAAAGACTTAGCACTTAGCGGTTTATCAAGGGGGTCCCATACACCCCAACCGTGTTAGGAACGCATAATCAAGGAACATAACACCGGTTTATACGGTTCCTAACGGCATGAGTGGAACAAATCACCAAGCAAAAGGCTTAGCCTTCCACCCTTGCCAATATATAGATGATTTCATTTTAAGCATTTATATAGTGTGATATAACCCAACAAAACTTCAACATGAAGCAAGCATCTTCGATCTTCACCTGCAACTAGCAATGCTATAAGAAGGGCTGAGCGAAGCGTACTTAGCCAAGCAACGGTTTGCATTGGTAGGGTGGTTAAACAAGGCAATGGTTACAAGTATGAGGCTGACAGGAAAGACATGGGCATCGAGGCAAAACTATAGAGCAGAACTACTAGCAATAGGCAAAGATAGTAATGTTATCGGGGTTCGGTCATCTTGCCTGAAGAGAAGTCATTCGGATTGTAAGAAGGGTCCTCGTGCTCAACCTCGTTGGAAACCTCGTGCTCGTACTCGTACTCGGTCTCAGCTTCTGGCTCTAAACAATACAATCACACAAGGTACAAATCAACAAGATGCAATGCGCACACCAAAAATGATGGATGCATGATGGATGCACTAAGGATGCACACGGAGCACGAAAAATAGCACTCAATCAAAACACCTCAAAACATGAAAACAATAAGAGATTAAGAATCTACACAGAAAATCAATCAAGTTTCATATAAGACTCGCTGAAATCGGAGCTACGGGCTAAAAGTTATGCCCGAAACAAGAAATGAGCGAAAGCTGAAAATTACAGCAACATAGCAACTTCAAAGCACAAAATACTTAAGCTACAGCACTCAAACAACATGGCAAAGAGAATGAACATAAACTAGACATATCCTACAGCAAATAAGTCCAAAGGTGCACCCCCAAAGGAGCCACGGATCAATAGCAACAAGCTTGGACATATTGAACTTGACAATAAAATTCTGGCAGCAGAATTTTATTGAAACTTTGGAGCAAAAGATAAACATGCTAAAGCCACTTAAATAAGCATGTGAGAACATGAATGGAAAGCCAACAATATATACTACAAGGAACAATCAAGATCCACTCCAAAACTATCATGGTTTGTCCTAGAGCAGCAAGCAAACATGGCATCGGAACGTTACAGATTTCAGACTTAGTGAAAAACCACTAAGTCCTAAAACAGCAGTTTCACCATGGCATCTAAAAGAGCAAGTTTAAGTCACCTCGAAACTAAACATGGCAAGTGGTAAGGACCACATCAAAGTACACATGATGGTGATCCCGAAACATACAAGCATGCATCATGGAGATAAACACAACGATAGCAACGAGCTCAACAAGATGGCATTTCATAACAAGTGAAATAACATCACAGCCACATGGCACTTTGCAACGAGGATAAACATGGCAAGAATAAATCTATCATGCAACCTATCACCAACAACATGTAGAGCATGGCAAGACGAACACGTGGACATGTCATTTGCATCATTCGGACAAACGAGCTAAAAGATATCACATGGCAAAGATGGCATAAAAACATCACATCTCAGCAGTTTATACCGGGATGCACTCTTGCAGCAGAAAAACAAGCACCTAGATGATCTCTAACATGCATGGCACAATGAGATGAAACGTAGTGCTAATCACCACGAACGTCCGGACATGCTATTTGCGCGAAACGGACATACACACAAAAAGTTATCAACAGTTGAATATTGCATCACAGATCAAAACAAAACTGGGACTTAGGAGATATGGGGCAACCTTCTCAGATCTGGATCCAAAGTCAACTTGGGCCAGATCGGGCCTCGGGCGCGGCTGCGAAGGAGGCGGACGGGCCGGCCTGGAGGCGGCGGCTGCGGAGTGGCGGACGGGCCGCGGGGCACCGAATCGGGAGGGGCGGCTGCAGCCCGCGGAGACGGCGGCCCACTCGAGGCGAAGGTCCGCGCGGAGCCGATGGCCCGGAGTGGAGGCGCTGGGTGGCTGGCACTGGCGCGGCGATTTGGCGCGCGGGAGGAGTGGGCCGACGAGGCGATGCGGACGGCCTGGCTGGCCGGTGGCTGCGGGAGCGCGGGAGGGCGCCCGATCGGGGCTGGCTGGCCCAGCGGAGGCGAGGTGGAGCTGGGCCCTCGGTGGTGCGGTGGAGATGGGCCGGCGGCGCTCGTGCGACGAGGGGAGGTGGCTGGCGAGGCCTCGTCGGGCGATGTGGTCCTGGGCCCTGGCGATCGAAGTGGCCGAGCGGATCGATCGAGGGAGTGGCGGCTGGGCGAAGTGGTCCCTCGAGGCCAGAAGGATCGATGCGGCCATTGACTTGCGAGGGGATCTGGCGATCTGGTCGGCGCGGTCGAAGGAAACGGCTGGCTGCGGCTGGTCGGCGCCCGATCCCAGGCGCGGGAGGGAGTGGATCCGGTCGGGAGCTGCGGGAGGAGTTGCCAAGTGGAGAGATGGGGGTGGAGGATCCAGAATTTTTTTAGGGGAAGGAGGAGGAAGAGGTTAGAGATGTCAAAATAGACATAGGGTCTATTATATAGCAGATTTTTAGGGTTTGAGGGATGTTGGGGGTGCTTAGGAGCCCTCCGATCGCGATCCGACGGATCCGATCGCGGGGAAAGTTTAGATGGGCCTAGGAGAGGGTAGAGGGCTGCTGTAGGGGTGTTTCTGGGCCACAAGTGGAGGCACTTGAGCCCACACGAATAACTGTTGGGAGAGCAAACGGACTCCAAACGCGACGAGATTTGAGAGGCGGGTTGCACACAACAAAACAACAACACACGACAAGTCTCGCGCCACACCGGTAACGTTACACGCCCAAACAACAAAGTAGGCCTACGGGACGCCACGGACACGTGAGGGAGCTCCGGAACGCGAAACGGACAACGGGAAGGAACGCGTGGAACCGGATGCAACCGACAACACAAATGCAATGCGATGCACATGACTATCTGATATGAATGAATGCCACACACGCACACAACAAAACGACAAAAACCCGAAAGACAAAGAACCCGAAATGGAATAGATGAAGCCGGAGATATATTATATGCCCAAAAGGGAAAGTATTACATCCGGGGCATTACAAACTCTCCTCTACTACAAAAAGATCTCGCCCCGAGATCTAGGACTGGAAAAAAGGAAGGGTACTCGGAACGAAGATGATCTTCTCGTTCCCACGTAGCTTCTCGGTCGGTGTGATGTGACCACTTGACTTTCAAGAATTTGATGGACTTGTTGCGGGTCTTGCGCTTGGTTTCTTCGAGAATAGCAACGGGATGCTCTCGGTAGGACAAGAACTTGAGGAGATGGAATGATACTTGATGAAATCAACAAAACACTGCCTCCGGAACAATTAAAAGAATGGCACAAGGGGTAAGAAAGATTCAGACAGCACTCCAGTTAAAAGACAGGCAAAACTTGATAAGATTAGAGAATTAGAATGGAGGACACAACACTCCGGTTAAATAGACAAGCAAGGGAGAATATGATCTTGATAAAAACGAGATGACGGTCAAAGAGATCGTCATCACAGTGCCTCCGGAATGAAAGCATATATGCTGGGTCATTGGCAAGAAAAGAACGGAGAAGAAAATGACAACTTCTCCCACGAATGAATTTGGAAGAGCATCCTTACGAAGAAGGGTTGAACAGAATTGTTGGAAATTCAACAACGAAAGAATAAGCTTGATGTGGGCTTATGGAAAACATCTCAAAATTATGAGGTGACAACCAGCCACTTACGAAAACATTTGATTGGATTGAGATCAACAAGGAGACGAAAAACTTATTCCACCGGAAGGATAAATGAAGAACTTGGGTCATTTATAAGCACCATAAATAGCAAAAATTCTCAGAGAAAGCTTTTAGGTGAATTATAACCCAAGATAACTCCAACGCATAAATTGAAAGGTTGAAAAGATCTCCTGAACAAGGAAAATGATGGGTTTAAATATCTCATTCTTGAAACTCGTGAATCATAAAACATGAAGGAATTGTCAAGAATGACATAACACCATCTGAAAAGACAAGGTAGAAAGAATTGCAAATGGAAGCATGACGAAGAATGCTTGAGCTCCAACAAGAATCTTGATGAAGACTTCGAGGATGAATTAAAACATGATGAACCACCATGAAAACTCCAGTAATGAAAGCATGAGAAGTGAAAGATGAAAAGAATAAGATTCAAGGCCTGCGATGAATTAGATGGAGCTCCGGAATGGTATAATTGAAATAACTTGGAGCTCCGGAAAACAAGATGAACAACTTAGAACCGAGAATATGATATGATGAACAAGCTCCGGAAAACAGAGATTAATCACTCGAGGAAATAAGAATAAGATTTATTGTATGCTTATCCTTCATCAAATTAAATTGATGACAAGCAAACGGATTTGGCGTACTACTTATTCTCGTCGCAAAGAATTAAAGAGGGATCTAGCACAACCTTGGATAAATCTTCAACAAAGCACCGGTAGGATTGAGAAAAGAACAAATGAATTAAAACGATAACAATGGAAGGGTAAACTTGAAAGAACCACCGTAAAAATATGGAGACGAACGAAGAGACATCAATTAAGAATAGTTGGAGGACGAAGTTGAAAACTGAGAACGAAGAAATATTCTGAAATGATGGCCTTCGGAGGATCACAATGGAAAGAATTCTTGAAATGCTCCGGACGGGTATGAAAATAATTCCTCACAATCAAAACGATAATGAGGATGGCATGAAGCTAGAACCACGAATCTTGGAAGAGAACGGGCCGAGAATTAAGAGAAACACTTCTCCGGTCTCCAAATGTTGAGAATGAAGACGAGAAATGCCATGAAGAATTTCGAGATACTCCGGATGAATGACAAGAGGAAGGTGGAGCTAAAGATGGAAATAATTGAAAATAAGCTTGGAGAAGGCATGTGACTGATGTAAATCATTCTTACGTCACCTTTGAAAAGAATTTCAGAATAACTACAGAAAAATTGGAAGAGTCAGGTAAGATCCTGGAAAAAGACCTGTGGGTTATGGGCCCACTAAGGAAATCACCGTTGGAAGAGATTGCTTGAGAGATATTGCACCAGTTGAATTAAATGGCTTGAATAAGAAGACAGTGCTCAAAATAATTTGAACGGATTAAGAATGGAATTATGAATCTTTAGCACTCCGGATATGGATAGCAAGAGGAGAATGATTAATTGGTGCACCGGAATAAGAAAGCATTGTGAAAAGAGGAAAAATGATAAGATCAACACCGAAATCTTGAATTACATCCACCGGCAGAATTTGAGAACAAAAGAATGATGAGCTTGAAGCTCTTGAGCAACTTCCTGAGAATCATCGGATAAGAACATTGAAGGAAATGAATGAAGAAATATCACATGAATAAAATGGATACTTCATCTGAGATTTCTTGCTTCGAGAAGAAGAAGGGTGGGAGGGTGGGGAAAACAAAGACAACTTGAGATGAAAGAAACAGACAAATTGTCAGATTCCTCAATGGCGTCCGGATGGAAATAACTTGAAGAGAAGGCACACCGGTTGAAAAGGATTAGCATGAATATCTCGATGGTTAAGAAGGACTAGCACTCCCATAGAAATATTAGAACACCGATTTGTTGGGGAACGTAGTATTTTAAAAATTTCCTACGATCACGCAAGATCTATCTACTAGATGCATAGCAACGAGAGGGGAGAGTGTGTCTACGTACCCTCGTAGACCGGGAGCGGAAGCGTCAAGTGACGCGGTTGATGTTGTCGAACTTCTTCGCGATCCAACCGATCAAGCACCGAACGTACGGCACCTCCGCGTTCAGCACACGTTCAGCTTGATGACGTCCCACGAGCTCTTGATCCAGTTGAGCTTCACGAGAGAGTTACGTTAGCACGATGGCGTGGTGACGGATATGATGTATCTACCGGCGCAGGGCTTCGCCTAAGCACTGCAACGGTATGACCGAGGTGTGTTTCTGTGGAGGGGGGCACCACACACGGCTAAAACAATTCAACTTGTGTGTCCTAGGGTGCCCCCTGCCCCCGTATATAAAGGAGCAAGGGAGAGGCCGGCCCTAGAGGGGGCGCGCCAAGTGTGGGGAGTCCTACTAGGACTCCCAAGTCCTAGTAGGATTCCCCTTTCCTTTCCGGAGTAGGAGAGAAGGAAAGAGGGGGAGAGGGAGAAGGAAAAGGGGGCTGCACCCCTTGTCCAATTCGGACCAGAAGGGGGCACGCGCCTCCTTCCTTTTGGCCTCTCTCTTCTATTCCCGTAACTCCCCGGTACTCCGAAAATACCCGAATCACTCGGAACCTTTCCGATGTCCGAATATAGTCGTCCAATATATCGATTTTTATGTCTCGACCATTTCGAGACTCCTCGCCATGTCCCCGGTCTCATCCGGGACTCCGAACTCCTTCGGTACATCAAAACTCATAAACTCATAATACCGATCGTCATCAAACGTTAAGCGTGCGGACCCTACGGGTTCGAGAACTATGTAGACATGACCGAGACTCATCTCCGTTCAATAACCAATAGCGGAACCTGGATGCTCATATTGGCTCCTACATATTCTACGAAGATCTTTATCGGTCAAACCGCATAACAACATACGTTGTTCCCTTTGTCATCGGTATGTTACTTGCCCGAGATTCGATCGTCGGTATCTTAATACCTAGTTCAATCTCGTTACCGGCAAGTCTCTTTACTCGTTCCGTAATACATCATCCTGCAACTAACTCATTAGCTGCAATGCTTGCAAGGCTTATAGTGATGTGCATTACCGAGTGGGCCCAGAGATACCTCTCCGACAATCGGAGTGACAAATCCTAATCTCGAAATATGCCAACCCAACAAGTACCTTCGGAGACACCTGTAGAGTACCTTTATAATCACCCAGTTACGTTGTGACGTTTGGTAGCACACAAAGTGTTCCTCCGGTATTCGGGAGTTGCATAATCTCATAGTCATAGGAACATGTATAAGTCATGAAGAAAGCAATAGCAGTAAAACTTAAACGATCATAGTGCTAAGCTAACGGATGGGTCTTGTCCATCACATCATTCTCCTAATGATGTGATCCCGTTGATCAAATGACAACTCATGTCTATGGCTAGGAAACATAACCATATTTGATCAATGAGCTAGTCTAGTAGAGGCATACTAGGGACACTCTGTTTTGTCTATGTATTCACACATGTACTAAGTTTCCGGTTAATACAATTCTAGCATGAATAATAAACATTTATCATGATATAAGGAAATAAATAATAACTTTATTATTGCCTCTAGGGCATATTTCCTTCAGTCTCCCACTTGCACTAGAGTCAATAATCTAGCTCACATCGTCATGTGATTTAATACCGATAGTTCACATCGTTATGTGAATAACACCCATAGTTCACATCACCATGTGACCAACACCCAAAGGGTTTACTAGAGTCAATAATCTAGTTCACATTGCTATGTGATTAATACCCAAGAGTAATAAGGTCTGATCATGTTTTGCTTGTGAGAGAAGTTTAGTCAACAGGTCTGTCACATTCAGATCCGTGTGCATTTCGCAAATTTCTATGTCTACAATGCTCCGCATAGATCTACTCTAGCTAATTGCTCCCATTTTCAATACGCATCCAGATTGATACTTAGAGTCATCTGGATTTAGTGTCAAAGCTTGCATCGGCGTAACCCTTTACGACGAACTCTTTATCACCTCCATAATCGAGAAACATTTCCTTAGTCATCCAGTTACTAAGGATAATTTTGACCGCTGTACAGTGATCTACTCTTGGATCACTATTGTACCCCCTTGACAAACTCATGGCAAGGTACACAACATGTTTGGTACACAGCATGGCATACTTTATAGAACCTATGGCTGAGGCATAGGGAATGACTTTCATTCTCTCTATATTTTTCTGCCATGGTCTGGCTTTGAGTCTTACTCAACTTCACACCTTACAAGTCAGGCAAGAACTCCTTCTTTGACTGATCCATTTTGAACTACTTCAAAATCTTATCAAGGTATGTACTCATCGAAAGTCTTATCAAGCGTCTTGATCTATCTCTATAGATCTTGATGCCCAATATGTAAGCAGCTTCACCAAGGTCTTTCTTTGAAAAACTCCTTTCAAACACTCCTTTATGCTTTCCAGAAAATTCTACATCATTTCCGATCGACAATATGTCATTCACATATACTTATCAGAAAGGTTGTAGTGCTCCCACTCACTTCTTGTAAATACAGGCTTCACCGCAAGTCTGTATAAATCTATATGCTTTGATCAACTTATCAAAGCGTATATTCCAACTCCGAGATGCTTGCACCAGTCCATAGATGGATCGCTGGAGCTTGCACATTTTGTTAGCACCTTTAGGATTGACAAAACCTTCTGGTTGCATCATATACAAGTCTTCTTTAATAAATCCATTAAAGAATGCAGTTTTGTTATCCATTTGCTAGATTTCATAAAATGCGGCAATTGTTAACATGATTCGGACAGACTTAAGCATCGCTACGGGTGAGAAAGTCTCATCGTAGTCAACTCCTTGAGCTTGTTGAAAAAACTTTCGCAACAAGTCGAGCTTTGTAAACAGTAACATTACTGTCAGCGTCAGTCTTCCTCTTGAAGATCCATTTATTTTCGATGGCTTGCCGACCATCGGGCAAGTCAACCAAAGTCCACACTTTGTTCTCATACATGGATCCCATCTCAGATTTCATGGTCTCAAGCCATTTTGCGGAATCTGGGCTCATCATCGCTTCCTCATAGTTCGTAGGTTCATCATGGTCCAGTAACATGACTTCCAGAACCGGGTTGCCGTACCACTCTGGTGCGGAACGTACTCTGGTTGATCTACGAAGTTCAGTAGTAACTTGATCCGAAGTTTCATGATCATCATCATTAGCTTCCTCACTAATTGGTGTAGGAATCACTGGAACCAGTTTCTGTGATGTA
>LR738716.1:342047460-342059697 GCA_902687465.1 Secale cereale | reverse complement strand
TTTACCTCCAGACCATTCCGGAACTCCTCGTGACGTCCGGGATGTCATCTGGGACTGCGAACAACATTCGGGTTTCCATGTGCATGTATCTCTACAACCCTAGCGTTACCGAACCTTAAGTGTGTAGACCCTACGGGTTCGGGAGACACGTAGACATGACCGAGACGACTCTCCGGTCAATAACCAACAGTGGGATCTGGATACCCATGTTGGTTCCCACGTGTTCCTCGATGATCTTCATCGGATGAACCACTGTGTCAAGGATTCACTCAATCCCGTATGTTATTCCCTTTGTCTATCGGTACGCTACTTGCCCGAGATTCGATCGTCGGTATACCCGATACCTTGTTCAATCTCGTCATGGCAAGTCTCTTTACTCGTTCCGTAATCCATCATCCCGTGACCAACTCCTTAGTCACTTTGAGCTCATTATGATGATGTCTTACCGAGTGGGCCCAGAGGTACCTCTCCGTCACACGGAGTGACAATATCCCAGTCTTGGTTCATACCAACTCAACAGACACTTTCGGAGATACCCGATGCGTACCTTTATAGCCACCTAGTTACGTTGTGACGTTTGGCACACCCAAAGTATTCCTACGGCATCCGGGAGTTGCACAACCTCATGGTCTAAGGAATAAATACTTGACACCGAAAAGCTTATGCATTACGAACTATACGATCTCGTGCTAGGCTCAGAATTGGGTCTTGTCCATCACATCATTCTCCTAATGATGTGATCCCGTTATAACTGACATCCTATGTCCATGGTCAGGAAACCGTGACCATCCGTTGATCAACGAGCTAGTAACTAGAGGCTTACTAGGGACTCATTGTGGTCTATATATTCACACATGTATCGCTGTTTCCGTACAATACAATTCAAGCATGAATAACAGACAATTATCATGAACAAGGAAATATAATAATAATACTTTTATTATTGCCCCTAGGGCATATTTCCAACAGTCTCCCACTTGCACTAGAGTCAATAATCTAGTTACATTGTGATGAATCGAACACCCATAGAGTTCTGGTGTTGATCATGTTTTGCCCGTGGAAGAGGTTTAGTCAACGGGTCTGCGACATTCAGATCCGTATGCACTTTACAAATATCTATGTCTCCATCTTGAACATAATTCCGGATGGAGTTGAAACGGCGCTTGATGTGTTTGGTCTTCTTGTGAAACCCGGGCTCCTTGGTAATGGCAATAGCACCAGTGTTGTCACATAAGAGAGTCATCGGGCTTGACGCGCTTGGAATGACTCCTAGGTCGGTGATGAACTCCTTCATCCATACTCCTTCTTGTGCTGCTTCGCAAGCAGCTATGTACTCCGCTTCACATGTAGAATGCGCCACGATGCTCTGCTTGCAACTGCACCAGCTGACTGCTCCACCATTCAAAATATACACGTATCCGGTTTGTGACTTCGAGTCATCCAGATCTGTGTCAAAGCTAGCATCGACGTAACCCTTTACGACGAGCTCCTCATCACCTCCATAAACGAGAAACATATCCTTAGTCCTCTTCAGGTACTTTAGGATGTTCTTAACCGCTGTCCAGTGTTCCATACCGGGATCACTTTGGTACCTCCCTACCAAACTTAATTATGGCAAGGTTCACATCAGGTCTGGTACACAACATGGCATACATGATAGAACCTATGGCCGAGGCATAGGGAATGACGCTCATCCTTTCTCTATCTGCTGCCGTGGTCGGCGACTGAGCCTTTCTCAATCTCATACCTTGCAAAACAGGCAAGAACCCCTTCTTGGACTGATCCATATTGAACTTCTTCAATATCTTGTCAAGGTATGTACTTTGTGAAAGACCGATGAGGCGTCTTGATCTATCTCTATAGATTTTGATGCCTAATATGTAAGCTGCTTCTCCAAGGTCCTTCATTGAAAAACTCTTATTCAAGTAGGCCTTTACACTTTCCAAGAATTCTATATCATTTCCCATCAGCAATATGTCATCCACATATAATATGAGAAATGCTACAGAGCTCCCACTCACTTTCTTGTAGATACAGGCTTCTCCATAAGTCTGTATAAAGCCAAACGCTTTGATCACATCATTAAAGCGAATGTTCCAACTCCGAGATGCTTGCACCAGCCCGTAAATCGAGCACTGGAGCTTGCACACCTTGCTAGCATTCTATGGATCGAAAAAACCTTCCGGCTGCATCATATACAACTCTTCTTGAGGAAGCCATTAAGGAATGCCGTTTTGACGTCCATTTGCCATATCTCATAATCATAGAATGCGGCAATAGCTAACATGATTCTGACTGACTTCAGCATCGCTATGGGAGAGAAAGTCTCGTCGTAGTCAATCCCTTGAACTTGTCGATAACCCTTAGCGACAAGCCGAGCCTTATAGATGGTCACATTACCATCCGCGTCTGTCTTCTTCTTAAAAATCCATTTATTTTCTATGGCGTGCCTATCATCAGGCAAGTCCACCAAAGTCCATACTTTGTTTTCATACATGGATTCTATCTCGGATTTCTTAGCTCCAAGCCATTTATTGGAATCCGGGCCCGCCATTGCTTCTTCATAGTTCAAAGGTTCACCGTTGTCTAACAACATAATTTCCATGACAGGGTTGCCGTACCACTCTGGTGCGGAACGTGCCCTTGTGGACCTTCGAAGTTTAGTAGTAACTTGATCTGTTTCTTCATGATCATCATCATTATCTTCCTCCCTTGTCGGTGCAGGCACCTGATACGTCCAAAACGTATCTATAATTTCTGCTTGCTCCATGCCTCTTTTGGGTGATATTGCTATGTTATTTATACACTTCCATACACTTTTGATCATATTTGGACTAACCTATTAACTCAGTGCACCCCAGTGCCAGTTTCTGTTTTCGGCTGTTTTTGTATTTCAGGTTTTCCCATTACGAGAACTGCCAGAAAAATCCCGGAAAAATTATATAAAAAATCAGCGTTCCAGAAGCTACCAGGCACCCGAAGCATAGCCGGAGGGGGGCCACCAGGGCTCCAGGCGCCCTGGTGGCGCCCCCCTGGGCCGCACCGGGGGGGGGGGGCGCCTGGCCCCCCCGAGCCTCGTCTGATGCCCCCCTTTGGCATATATTTATATCGTCTCCCGAAACCCTCGAGACGGGAACCCTTTTTCTTGATCTCATCTCTGTTCCGCCGCCGCCGCCACTTCCAAGATCGGGAGCACCAGGAGAACTCTTCCCGGCACCCTGCCGGAGGGGAGGATCACCACCGGGAGCTTCTCCACCACCATGGATGCCTCCCGGATGAGTTGTGAGTAGTCTCCCTTGGACCATCGGTCCATGACCAGTAGCTATGTGATGTTCTCCTCCCGTTCTTGTGCTTCACTAATTAGACCTCGTGAGCTGCCCTACATGATCGAGGCACATATGTAATCCTTATGCTGTTGCTATGATGAGTTTGCTGGGATCCGATGGATTGTGAGATTATGTTCAGATTGTGTTTGAGTAATATATTTGATCTACCTCTTTTATATTTATGTTCATAAGTAATTCTTGCATGTTCTCCGTTGTTATTTATTGCTTTGGCCAAGTAGTAGGTAGTGACTGCAAGAGGGAACGTTATGCTTGATTGTGGGTTCATGCCCCTCGATGACTAGCTTGAGTGACAGAAACATGAGTCTTGGGGATGTGCTGTTGCCACAATGGGGAAAACAATGGTGCTTGTGCCCGCGGGTGCAAGGATTGTTTACTTTACGCAAAGTTCTTTTAATGCAGTTGTCTGTTGCTTTGAGTTTACACTATGGGTGGGACTCGCAACTTAATACCAGCGAGATGTTCTGGATAGATATCTCAAGGTGGATGATTAGTAGTAGATGCAGATGGATTTCGGTCTACTTGCCTTGGCGTACCGCCCATGCTTTGAACCTCTACCTTTCTTGCAACATAGTTAGCATTGGTATGCGCACATAATTCTGTCAATTGCCCAGCTGTAATTCGTTTACCTCACATAGCTGTTTTATCATCTTTTGGGAGAGAGACATCACTATTGAACATCATGGGACTCCGGTCCATATCACCATCATTGATCACATCCGCTATTTACTTTACGCTTTTACTTACTGTTTGCAGCATTACCTATCACTATTATCACTTGCGGTTGATCCTTTGTAAACTACAAGGCCGGAGGGATTGACAACCTCTCTGTACTCGTTGGGAGCAAAGTTATTTGTATCTGTGTGCAGGTCCACGTTGATTGCTAATATCTTGCGCCGTTAGCAGTTGGCACCTTCTTGTTGAAACTGGGAGTCTCAGGGAAATCGATCCTTGGTATCTTTGCCAAGGGAAAACTTCTGCTACACTGCATCTCACACCTTCCACTTGGGGTAACCAACGAGGGGCGAGAAGCCATCAGCACCTCAAGAACAATTTCCTGTGCTGCGCTACTTTTCGGTTCGGGAGGGGTGACTGTCACCTCATCAAGTTCTACTTTCCTCCCACTCACTTCTTTCGAGAGAAACTCTTTCTCCAGAAAGGATCCGTTTTTGGCAACAAAGACTTTGCCTTCGGATCTGTGGTAGAAGGTGTACCCAATCGTTTCCTTTGGGTATCCTATGAAGACGCATTTTTACGATTTGGGTTCGAGCTTCTCAGGTTGAAGTTTCTTGACATAAGCATCGCAACCCCAAACTTTCAGAAACGACAGCTTCGGTTTCTTGACAAACCAAAGTTCATATGGTGTCGTCTCAACGGATTTCGACGGAGCCCTATTTAAAGTGAATGCGACAGTCTCTAAAGCATAACCCCAAAAAGATAGCGATAAATCGGTGAGGGACATCATAGATCGCACCATGTCCAACAGAGTACGATTTCGACGTTCGGACACACCGTTTCGCTGAGGTGTTCCGGGCGGTGTCAATTGTGAAACAATTCCACAGTTCCTAAGGTGTGTGCCAAATTCATGACTTAAATATTCACCCCCACGATCCGATCGCAAGAACTTTATTTTTCTGTCACGGCGATTCTCAACCTCATTCTGAAATTCCTTGAACTTTTCAAAGGTCTCAGACTTGTGCTTCATCAAGTAGATATACCCATATCTACTCAAGTCATCTGTGAGGGTGAGAACAAAACGATAGCCTTCGCGAGCCTCAACACTCATTGGACCGCACACATCGGTATGTATGATTTCCAATAAGTTGGTTGCTCGCTCCATTGTTCCGGAGAACGGAGTCTTGGTCATCTTGCCTAAGAGGCATGGTTCGCACGTGTCAAATGATTCATAATCAAGAGACTCCAGAAGTCCATCTGCATAAAGCTTCTTCATACGTTTGACACACATATGACCAAGGCGGCAATGCCACAAGTATGTGGGACTATCATTATCAACTTTACATCTTTTGGCATTCACACTATGAATATGTGTATCATCACGATCGAGATTCATCAAAAATAAACCATTGACCAGCGGGGCATGACCATAAAACATATCTCTCAAATAAATAGAACAACCATTATTCTCAGATTTAAATGAGTAGCCATCTCGCATAAGACGAGATCCAGATACAATGTTCATGCTCAAAGCTGGTACTAAATAACAATTATTAAGGTTTAAAACTAATCCCGAGGGTAGATGTAGAGGCAGCATGCCGACGGCGATCACATCGACCTTGGAACCATTCCCGACGCGCATCATCACCTCGTCCTTCGCCAGTCTCCGTTTATTCCGCAACTCTTGCTTAGAGTTACAAATATGAGCAACTGCACCGGTATCGAATACCCAGGAGCTACTACGAGTGCTGGTAAGGTACCCATCAATAACATGTATATCACATATACCTTTGACGTTGCCGGCGTTCTTGTCCGCTAAGTATTTGGGGCAGTTCGGCTTCCAGTGACCCGTTCCCTTGCAATAAAAGCACTCTGTTTCAGGCTTGGGTCCATACTTTGGCTTCTTCCCGGCAACTGGCTTACCGGGCGCGACAACTCCTTTGCCGTCCTTCTTGAAGTTCTTCTTACCCTTGCCTTTCTTGAACTTAGTGGTTTTATTGACCATCAACACTTGATGTTCTTTCTTGTTATCCACCTCCGCTGATTTCAGCATTGAATACACCTCGGGAATGGACTTTTCCATCCCCTGCATATTAAAGTTCAACACGAAGCTCTTGTAGCTTGGTGGGAGCGACTGGAGGATTCTGTCAACGACCGCTTCGTCTGGGAGATTCATTCCCAACTGAGACAAGCGGTTGTGCAACCCAGAAATCTTGAGGATGTGCTCACTGACAGAACTGTTTTCCTCCATCTTACAGCTGTAGAATGCGTCGGAGACGTCATATCTCTCGACTCGGGCATGAGCTTGGAAAACCATTTTCAGCTCTTGGAACATCTCATATGCCCCGTGGTGCTCAAAACGCTTTTGGAGCCCCGATTCTAAGCTGTAAAGCATGCCGCACTGAACCAGGGAGTAATCATCACAACGCGACTGCCAAGCGTTGATAACATCTTGGTTTGCCGGGGCGGGAGCGTCACCTAGCGGTGCTTCTAGGACATAAGTTTTCTTGGCAGCTATGAGGATGATCCTCGGGTTACGGACCCAGTCCGTATAGTTGCTACCATCATCTTTCAGCTTGGATTTCTCTAGGAACGCGTTGAAGTTGAGGGTGACATGAGCGTGGGCCATTTGATCTACAAGACATATTGTAAAGAATTTAGACTAAGTTCATGATAATTAAGTTCATCTTAATCAAATTTTAATGAACTCCCACTCAGATTGACATCTCTCTAGTCATCTAAGTGATACATGATCCGAATCGACTAGCCCGTGTCCGATCATCACGTGAGACGGACTAGTCATCAACTGTGAACATCTTCATGTTGATCGTATCTTCTATACGACTCATGTTCGACCTTTCGGTCATCCGTGTTCCGAGGCCATGTCTGTACATGCTAGGCTCGTCAAGTGAACCCTAAGTGTATTGCGTGTGTAAATCTGGCTTACACCCGTTGTATGCGAACATTAGAACCTATCACACCCGATCATCACGTGGTGCTTCGGAACAACGATCCTTAGCAACGGTGCACAGCTAGGGGAAACACAATTCTTGAAATTTTAGTGAGAGATCATCTTATTTACTATCGTCGTTCTAAGTAAACAAGATGCAAAAACATGATAAACATCACATGCAATCAATTAAAGTGAAATGATATGGCCAATATCATCTTGCTCCTTCGATCTCCATCTTCGGGGCACCATGATCATCTTTTGTCACCGGCTCGACACCATGATCTCCATCATCATGATCTCCATCATCGTGTCTTCATGAAGTCGTCACGCCAACCATTACTTCTACTACTATGGCTAACGTTTAGCAATAAAGTAAAGTAATTACATGGCGTTATTCAGTGACACGCAGGTCATACAATAATTAAGACAACTCCTATGGCTCCTGCCGGTTGTCATTATCATCGACATGCAAGTCGTGATTCCCTATTACAAGAACATGATCAATCTCATACATCACATATATCATTCATCACATCTTCTTGGCCATACCACATCACATAGCACATGCTGCAAGAACAAGTTAGACGACCTCTAATTGTTGTTGCAAGTTTTACGTGGCTTCTAAAGGTTATCTAGCAAGAACGTTTCTTACCTACGCAAAAGCCACAACGTGATTTGTCAATTTCTATTTACCTTTCATAAGGACCCTGTTCATCGAATCCGATCCGACTAAAGTGGGAGAGACAGACACCCGCCAGCCACCTTATGCAACTAGTGCATGTCTGTCGGTGGAACCAGTCTCACGTAAGCGTACGTGTAAGGTCGGTCCGGGCCGCTTCATCCCACGATGCCGCCGAATCAAGATTGGACTAGTAGCGGTAAGAAAATTGAGCAAACTCAACGCCCACAACTTGTTTGTGTTCTACTCGTGCAAGATGCTACGCAAAAGACCTAGCTCAGATGCCACTGTTGGGTTACGTAGCAGAATTCAAAAAAATTCTACGCTTTCACCAAGATCAATCTAAGGAGTCATCTAACAACGAGCATACTGGAGTGCATCTACATACCCTTTTGTAGATCGCGTGCGGAAGCGTTCGAAGGAACGTGGATGAAGTAGTCGTACTCTTCGCGTTCTTCGTCACCGATGATCCTAGCGCCGAACGGACGGCACCTCCGCGTTCAACACACGTACGGTACAGCAACGTCACCTCCTTCTTGATCCAGCAAGGGGGGAGGAGAGGTCGTCGGAGATCCAGCAGCACGACGGCGTGGTGGAGGATGCAGCAGGAAATCCTGCAGGGCTTCGCCGGCGCCCTGCGGAGGAGTAGGAAGTGTGACGGGGAGGGGGAGAGGCGCCAGAGGCTTGGGGTGCGGCTGCCCTCTCCCCCCCATTATATATAGGGGCCAGGGGGGCCGCCGGCCCTGGGAGATCTGATCTCCAGGGTGGGGCGGCGGCCAGGGGGGCAGACTTGCCCCCCCAAGGCATAGGGGGCGCCCCCTCCCCCTAGGGTTTCAACCCTAGGCGCATGGAGGGGGGGCCATATGGGTGCGCCAGCCCACGAGGGGCTGGCCCCCTTCCCCTTGCAGCCTAGGGGCCCCACTGGGATGGGTGGCCCCACCCGGTGGACCCCCGGGACCCCTCCGGTGGTCCCGGGACACTCCTGGTGACCCCCGGAGTTCACCCCATGGCCGAAACTGGACTTCCTATATATCATTCTTTACCTCCGGACCATTCCGGAACTCATCGTGACGTCCGGGATCTCATCCGGGACTCCGAACAACATTCGGGTTTCCATGTGCATGTATCTCTACAACCCTAGCGTTACCGAACCTTAAGTGTGTAGACCCTACGGGTTCGGGAGACACGTAGACATGACCGAGACGACTCTCCGATCAATAACCAACAGCGGGATCTGGATACCCATGTTGGTTCCCACATGTTCCTCGATGATCTTCATCGGATGAACCACCGTGTCAAGGATTCACTCAATCCCGTATGTTATTCCCTTTGTCTATCAGTACGCTACTTGCCCGAGATTCGATCGTCGGTATACTCGATACCTTGTTCAATCTCGTCATGGCAAGTCTCTTTACTCGTTCCGTAATCCATCATCCCGTGACCAACTCCTTAGTCACTTTGAGCTCATTATGATGATGTCTTACCGAGTGGGCCCAGAGGTACATCTCCGTCACACAGTGTGACAATATCCCAGTCTTGGTTCGTACCAACTCAACAGACACTTTCGGAGATACCCGATCCGTACCTTTATAGCCACCCAGTTACGTTGTGACGTTTGGCACACCCAAAGTATTCCTACAGCATCCGGGAGTTGCACAACCTCATGGTCTAAGGAATAAATACTTGACACCAAAAAGCTTATGCATTACGAACTATACGATCTCGTGCTAGGCTCAGAATTGGGTGTTGTCCATCACATCATTCTCCTAATGATGTGATCCCGTTATCACTGACATCCTATGTCCATGGTCAGGAAACCGTGACCATCCGTTGATCAACGAGCTAGTAACTAGAGGCTTACCAGGGACTCATTGTGGTCTATATATTCACACATGTATCGCTGTTTCCGTACAATACAATTCAAGCATGAATAACAGACAATTATCATGAACAAGGAAATATAATAATAATACTTTTATTATTACCTCTAGGGCATATTTCCAACAGTCTCCCACTTGCACTAGAGTCAATAATCTAGTTACATTGTGATGAATCGAACACCCATAGAGTTCTGGTGTTGATCATGTTTTGCCCGTGGAAGAGGTTTAGTCAACGGGTCTGCGACATTCAGATCCGTATGCACTTTACAATTATCTATGTCTCCATCTTGAACATAATTCCGGATGGAGTTGAAACGACGCTTGATGTGTTTGGTCTTCTTGTGAAACCCGGGCTCCTTGATAATGGCAATAGCACCAGTGTTGTCACAGAAGAGAGTCATCGGGCTTGACGCGCTTGGAATGACTCCTAGGTCGGTGATGAACTCCTTCATCCAGACTCCTTCTTGTGCTGCTTCGCAAGCAGCTATGTACTCCGCTTCACATGTAGAATGCGCCACGACGCTCTGCTTGCAACTGCACCAGCTGACTGCTCCACCATTCAAAATATACACGTATCCGGTTTGTGACTTCGAGTCATCCAGATCTGTGTCGAAGCTAGCATTGACGTAACCCTTTACGACGAGCTCCTCGTCACCTCCATAAATGAGAAACATATCCTTAGTCCTCTTCAGGTACTTTAGGATGTTCTTGACCGCTGTCCAGTGTTCCATACCGGGATCACTTTGGTACCTCCCTACCAAACTTATGGCAAGGTTCACATCAGGTCTGGTACACAGCATGGCATACATGATAGAACCTATGGCCGAGGCATAGGGAATGACGCTCATCTTTTCTCTATCTTCTGCCGTGGTCGGCGACTGAGCCTTGCTCAATCTCATACCTTGCAAAACAGGCAAGAACCCCTTCTTGGACTGATCCATATTGAACTTCTTCAATATCTTGTCAAGGTATGTACTTTGTGAAAGACCGATGAGGCGTGTTGATCTATCTCTATAGATTTTGATGCCTAATATGTAAGCTGCTTCTACATGGTCCTTCATTGAAAAACTCTTATTCAAGTAGGACTTTACACTTTCCAAGAATTCTATATCATTTCCCATCAGCAATATGTCATCCACATATAATATGAGAAATGCTACAGAGCTCCCACTCACTTTCTTGTAGATACAGGCTTCTCCATAAGTCTGTATAAAGCCAAACTCTTTGATCACATCATTAAAGCGAATGTTCCAACTCCGAGATGCTTGCACCAGCCCGTAAATCGAGCACTGGAGCTCGCACACCTTGCTAGCATTCTATGGATCGACAAAACCTTCCGGCTGCATCATATACAACTCTTCCTTGAGGAAGCCATTAAGGAATGCCGTTTTGACGTCCATTTGCCATATCTCATAATCATAGAATGCGACAATAGCTAACATGATTCTGACTGACTTCAGCATCGCTACGGGAGAGAAAGTCTCGTCGTAGTCAATCCCTTGAACTTGTCGATAACCCTTAGCGACAAGCCGAGCCTTATAGATGGTCACATTACCATCCGCGTCTGTCTTCTTAAAAATCCATTTATTTTCTATGGCGTGCCTATCATCAGGCAAGTCCACCAAAGTCCATACTTTGTTTTCATACATGGATTCTATCTCGGATTTCATGGCTCCAAGCCATTTATTGGAATCCGGGCCCGCCATTGCTTCTTCATAGTTCAAAGGTTCACCGTTGTCTAACAACATAATTTCCATGACAGGGTTGCCGTACCACTCTGGTGCGGAACGTGCCCTTGTGGACCTTCGAAGTTCAGTAGTAACTTGATCTGTTTCTTCATGATCATCATCATTATCTTCCTCCGTAGTCGGATGCCTTGTATTGATGTTGTTGTATTCATGTGACTTGTATGTATTGTTGTATCCCTCATGTATGTATGAAATGGTACGATGTGATGATATCCATCTTGCTAATCGCCCGAAATGCGGTTGTGCCCCAATCACGTAAGTGTCACGTGATCGTGATAGAATCGCATATTGGGCTTCACACTAATACAATAGAAATTGGATTAGTACTCCGACATAGGTGAACTGTAATATACTAATATTGAAGAAGTACCTTATTGTATTGCACCACTTATAGAAATGATAAAACATATTAGAACCTGTCAATGCACCACTGGACATTAGGTCGAGCAAAGAGAGCAGTTGGACAAGTTCATAGCATATATATTAAGGATTTTGTAAGGTAGATTCAAACACATTGTGGTATATGTATATCACTAGTTCGTGACAAAGCCTATTAAGGATTTTGTAAGGTAGACTCAGAAAATAAAATTAGGTGGCTCCAACCAAGCAATGTCACATAATCCTGAAGTGGCTGGACTCCCGAAACATCTAGATTGCTCCCCCGCGTCGCTCTCTCCAGGGCGACACGGGCGGCCCGTCAAACCCTAGCCGCCGACTGCCCCCAGCCCTCCCTTTCCCTCGCCGTTGCCGAAGGAGGCCCTCGGGCGAAGCCCCAGGGGCGGACGGCGGCCGCGGGGTACCTCCTGCTCGGCTCGCGGCGGTTGGCGGCGGATTCGCGAGTGTTGCAGCGGCGGCGACGGGTGTGGCGGCACGGTTGGGTGGCTTATTTCGCCGGCGTGGCGGCGCCTGGTGCTGCCCGTGGCAGCGGTGGGCGTGGATCTAGGCTGCCCTTGCTCCC
>LR738716.1:342004173-342023895 GCA_902687465.1 Secale cereale | reverse complement strand
TTTAGTAATAATAAAACTGTAACACGCCTACAATATATAGAGTGAGCAACCCACATGCAAGCGATAACTAAGACATAATAGCATCTACAATCGGACTCCTCAAATGTCCTATCGGACCGCCCGATCACTGTTCCGGACAAGAGAGAGAAGAAAAAAAAAACACCAAACCGGATACCTCACTTTGTCCAGATACGACCGGGATGTCCGCAAATCCTCATATCCACACCAAATATGGGGAGCATACGGAGAGTCCGGGCATGTCCGGACAACCCTCCACGTAGGATTGCGGCCCACCCCAGACCACCTTTTCACTTTCTTTCTCCATTTTGACCAATCGCATCATTTGACCAGACATGGTTGTATACATGCAAAAATAGAGGCTCAGAACGAATGCGCTTGGACCGGACACATGAGCGGATGTTTGGGGCATTGAAATTAGCCAATCTGGTTGCAGATGCTTTAAGGGTTGTTTGGATGGTGATGGTGCTAGCCCTGCAAAACTGTATAGCCGTGCGAAATAATTGACAAACGATTTTGCGGTCGCCATCTCGCCAAAAAGTTAATTGGTATCCAAAACAGGTACCCATGCCCACCCAAATAGTCCCGTACGTAAGCTATTCCTGCTACCACTCTTAAAGCTAGAAAATCAGCATATAACCATATCAGTACAATCAATAAAAGCAAGTCCAGTATTCACACACTTTCTTTTAGAATTTTGATAAAAAAAATCAGGTCTACATATAGTGTGGTTGGTTGATCGATCATAACATATGACCATTTTCTAAATTTGTTTTGCAGAACCGATGTGTGAACATGATCGCGCATCTCTTCAACGCTCCTCTTGGGGAGACCGAGACGGCTGTGGGAGTGGGCACCGTCGGCTCTTCGGAGGCCATCATGCTCGCCGGGCTGGCCTTCAAGAGGAGGTGGCAGAACAAGATGAAGGCTGCTGGCAAGCCCTGCGACAAGCCCAACATTGTCACCGGCGCCAACGTCCAGGTAATTAATAACACATCAGTCAACCAGTCTCAATGATTAACACTTACACTGTCAACTTTTTAACTGGATCGATGGGGTAAAAACCATAAAATGAGTGCAGGTTTGCTGGGAGAAGTTTGCGCGCTACTTCGAGGTGGAGCTCAAGGAAGTGAAGCTGAGCGAGGGGTACTACGTGATGGACCCCGAGAAGGCCGTTGAGATGGTGGACGAGAACACCATCTGCGTCGCGGCCATCCTTGGCTCCACCCTCAACGGGGAGTTCGAGGACGTCAAGATGCTCAACGACCTCCTCGTCAAGAAGAACGAGGAGACAGGGTAATGAACTTCATCAACCATCCTTCCATTGATCGAGTTTCCAGTGTATATATCACTCGTCAAGATAGAGGTTCGCACAAACGTCCTAATGGTTGCTTTTGGGGTTGGTCGTGCAGCTGGGACACGCCGATCCACGTGGACGCGGCGAGCGGCGGGTTCATCGCGCCGTTCTTGTACCCGGAGCTGGAGTGGGACTTCCGGCTGCCGCTGGTGAAGAGCATCAACGTGAGCGGGCACAAGTACGGCCTGGTGTACGCCGGGATCGGGTGGTGCATCTGGAGGACCAAGGACGACCTGCCGGACGAGCTCATCTTCCACATCAACTACCTCGGCGCCGACCAGCCCACCTTCACCCTCAACTTCTCCAAGGGTTCAAGCCAGGTTATCGCGCAGTATTATCAGCTGATCCGCCTTGGTTTCGAGGTACCAATCCATTTTCTCTTTACATTTCCCGCTTATAGCAACATTTTTTGCTGTGCTAAGTGTATGTGGTGGTGCAATGCAACACAACAATATAATGCAGGGGTACAGGAACATCATGGACAACTGCCAGGAGAACGCGATGGTGCTCAAGGCGGGGCTGGAGCGCACGGGCCGGTTCAACATCGTGTCCAAGGACCAGGGCGTCCCGCTGGTGGCCTTCTCCCTCAAGGACAGCAGCCGGCACGACGAGTTCGAGATCTCCGAGTACCTGCGCCGCTTCGGCTGGATCGTGCCCGCCTACACCATGCCGCCCGACGCGCAGCACGTCACCGTGCTCCGCGTCGTCATCCGCGAGGACTTTAGCCGCACCTTCGCCGAGCGCCTCGTCATCGACATCGAGAAGGTGCTCCACGAGCTCGACGCGCTCCCCTCGCGCAGCAGCGGGCCCGCCCTGCAGCACCCCAACGGCGACACGGTGAGCGAGAGGGACCTCGCCAGGCAGCGCGAGGTGGTGTCCGTCTGGAAGAGGGCCGTCGCCGCCATTTCGTCCCTTTGAGACTGCAACGCTTGATATGGATAAGGATAGCGGGCAGCCGAGGAATAAGGATACAACACTGCCACCCTCTCCAACTTCTTCTTGTGCTCCAGGAAATCAACTGGAACGCACCTACATTACTCACATCGACCATCCTCACTTTGCCGCGACCCAAAAATCTTTTTTGTGTGCATGGCGTGGTGTTGACGTGGCCTTGTGTAGTTGCTCTCGTGATTCAAATATATGTGACATATATGTGGACAAGATCAAATGTCATCAAATATGAATGGTTTGGGAAAAACAAACACTTTGATACAAATCATACAATACTCCTAAACTATTTCCAGTTGTCGTAGTGTTTGCATCATATGAATTAGTGTGTATATCAAAGACATGGAAGTTTGATAACTAGCATTTCTCAACATCACCCCCCTGGTCGATGTATTTTAGGATAATTCATTATTTTATGTGATGGCATGGTTAATGTCTATCTTTCTTAATTATGCATTTTTATTCTTATAAGATTAGTTACGGTACCATTGTGGCCTTATTATGTTTATTAAATGTTTCTCTCACACATTGTGTGTGTGTGCGCGCGCGAGGAGAACTTATTGGATGACACGACACCATTCACTTAGCTGCGCAATTGGATTGTTACCGTCAATGAGAATAAGCGGATGACAACATGTAACGACATCGGATATTTTAAATAAAGAAGTGAGTTGTTAGTGAAAAAATAATATCATTTGAAGGTAGCATGTTTGTTGTAAATCAAAATCATCAGATGTCCATGTTATTTCAATAGAAAAAACTTATTTTATGCTTATTACTGGTGGCATTCCCTTGGTAAACATAAGCAGCTTATAGTTCATAATTATCATTTTTTGTTCCACTCTGTTGTTAATCACATGGGGAAATTTTTGCGTATCATTATTCAATGTAAATTATTGTTTTACGAGACATGATAGTTCATAATTATCATTTTTTGTTCCACTTTGTTGTTAGATTTTACGTTACATTTGTCGCCCTATTATGTCTATGCACTGTTCTCAAAACACATTTTTAGGGGGAGTGGGGCAAAGTGGATGGCGGCATGCGACTTTAGTTGCGCAAACATGTGTTACTAGTGGCCATAAGAAATAGGGAACCAAGCGAGCTACCGTCATATGGTGCTAATCCCTCTGGGCGCCCCTACGTCGTTGGACACGAATAAGGATGGCGGGCCATGGACGAAGATGCTGCAGTACCGCCGCCCTAAAATGCCATGCCTAGGAGAGACGTTATGGCACAATCAACAAGACTACCGGACCTGCGGTCGACATGCATGTTCGCGGCAACTTGTCCACATGAAGAGATAAAGTTGACAATGAAAGATGATAGGAAGAAAGAGATGCCTTTGCCATGACAAAGCGAGAAGAAAGCGATAGGAACAGCCTCGCGCAACTCACCGACGCAAGTTGCATGGCTCTATTCCGGGATACATTTTGTCACCTGATCAATAGGCTGTTTGGAAAACAAAAATAAGGATATCACTATCGTCTATCTATCTTAACCCCTAAACGTCGACACCGAGGCGCCAGAGTTCCTAACCCTCACAAGGCTAAATAAATAACCAACCCATGGTTCCTGTCCGATGTGTTCCCTCCAATATGTCTTACCAAAATTTCACCGCATAATTTCTCGCATTATACGTGAACCTTTTTTTAGCGGATCATATGTGAATATTTTTATTGAGGGTCATACGTGTGTGCTTTTGATAAATAATGCATGAAGAAACTTAGGCTAGAGTTGGTCATCAGGTTTTATAGGGAGCAAGAAGAAGGTGTCTATCGTTGGATCTAGGAGAGAGAAAAAAGAATGGACGATTGTGATCAGCTGGACAATCGAGGATCCGCGGGAGGGGAAGCTTGGCCAATCAAAGCTCTTGCTCGTGCAGAGCACAAATATCTCTGCCGAATCATTTGACCAGCCCGCGCAACTAGTTTCAATACATCCCGCCATCCCGCGCAACTCATGCTCTTTTCGTTCGAAATATTGAAGGGTACCCCGCCCCGCGCGCGGTAAGATGAAAGGTGAAAGAGAGGGATGTTTCAAACAAAACAAAAAACCCACGGAACCAACCCAAACCAAAGCAGGCCCGCCGCTTTTGTCTTCTCGCCCAACTCCTTTCTCGACCACGCCAAGCCGCCGCCGCCGACGACCTCCGTTGTCTCCCCAAACCCCGGCCTCCACTCCACCGCCGTTGGCCCCTCCCCCGCTCGCCCTGGACGCAGATCCGCTCGAGCTGCGGGGGTCAGACCCGCCCTCCATCCACCCTTGCCCGCGCCGGAAACCCTAGCCGCCGGCCATGGCGGCCGACCGCAGGGCGCAGGCACATGGCTCGGTTCAATGACGCTGCCTGGTATGAGTCCCTCCTCCCCTCCTCCTCCTCCTCCTCCTCCTCCTCTTCTCCTCATCTCCCTCTCTGACCCCGTCTTGTCTCGTCTCTGTAGGTAGGCGCCATGGAGTGGAGCTTCATCTGCTCGGGATGCCATGGATCTTGTGCTCCTCAAGGTCCTTGTTCCTCCTGCACGAGGACAAGCAGCAGCAGCATCAAGGTCCGCCCCCCTCTATCGATATCCTCTTCTTCCCTCCCCTAATCCCCTTCCCTTCCACCCCATTCCCTTATGCGTGCTTCTCTTCTTTGATGTGTTGGGTTGGTCTCAGGAACGGACGGAGGAGGAGGAGGAGGAGAAGGACCCTTGATGGTCGCCCCCCACGACCTCTTCTCTTCAACAACACCTAGCCCGACCCAGCCGGCCACATCAATCAAGCAAAGGTAGACTCTTCATCCCCAATCCCCACCAAATCTATCATCTTCCTACCCTACCCACCCTGGGAGTGGGGAGCTGCGGCATTCGAATTTAGGATGCAATTTTATCTCCACGCATATGGCTCTGTATGTAAATCTGTTGTTGATACATATGATGTTTTCTTTGTCTTGTCATGTGGTAGTATGATGCTGATACATCATATTTTTTCTTGTTTCCTCTCTTTCCGATTTGAACGTGGTGGTCAGATCCTCTAGTCAGAAGCAGAATACTTCTTTGCTTCATCACACAGCCACTTATCCAAGTGAGACCGCTGCCTATTTCTTCTCTTCTCTTCTCTTCTCTTCTCTTCAGAGGATAGGAGAGGACATGAGAGGAAATGGAACGAGGAAATGAAGCAGAATGTATTTCAAATCACGGAGCACTTTCTTCTCTATGTAACATATGTAATGTACGCACTACAAGTTGGTGTATTTTCAAGCAACAAGCATGGGGCACTTTCTTCTCTCTGTAATATCACTCACGTATAAACCTGTTAAAGCCAATTTGTTCCGGGTCTCTCTGCCATTATGTAGAGAAACTCAACTCTTACTGTAATGTTAGGCCTTTGGCTTCACACTGGTTAGTTTGGTTCTAGTAAACCAAAGTACACTAGGAAACCTCACTGTTAGTCTTGAAATTGCATACTGAATTCAGATCTATTTTATCAGTTTGGTGTCATTCAGTTTTTTTCCTTCCTCTTTCTATATTTCCGATTTGAACCTACTGTTCTTCAGTTTAAGTACCCTCCGTTTTTATCTCATGATGATAAATTGCACATTGAATTATGCTTGCTACCATACTGATGTTGAAAACTGCTCTTGTTCAACCCATATATATACTAGTGCTAGATTAGATGTAAGATGCACATTAATAAATCCTCAAGTGCTACCTGACCGATGTTGCCAAGCGTTCTGATCCAGCCCATATATTGTGTTAGATTTGATCACACCAAAGTAGTGTGGTAAACTGCTTTTCCGTTTAAGAACATTCTGTTTTTATGTCTTATAAGTTCTACACTGAATCCTCCTGCTACCTGACTCATGTTGACAAGTGCTCTTGTGCAGTCCATATGCTAGTCTTGTCGCGCGACCGGATTCGTTGCTCGCCTTGTCGCGCGACCCACCCAAGCGCGGCTAACTCTAGCCACCACCGCGTATGCCGGCGTCTCCAGGAGATCTTCCCCGTCCTCCTTGACGAGGTGACGCCTCCTGGCCATCACTGGTGGCTGAGGTCTCATTTCCACCGCAGGGACGGTGTGGTTCGGCCTCGGCTACAGACATTTAAGGTGCTTCTCTTCTTCCACTTGCTTTGGGCGTATATATATAGCTAGCTATGCACATGGTGGTCTAGGCCTTGCTGCCAGGCTACTTAATTAATCAGGTTTCCACTTGATGGCCTCAACTGGTTCTCAGTAAATGTAGTGCTAACTGCTAATGGTTGCTATTAAACGACTTTGTTCTCGACTAATGGCTCATTAGGTAGCAGCTAGCTATGTACCTCGTGGTGGTAAATGTTAATAAGTGGTATATCTCAACCAAATGCATAGTTAACAATTTTGGACCCTCCAATTTGGATCTGATATGGTGTGAGATGTTTTTGTTATACAGAAAAAATATTTGGTGCCAAGTTAGCTTCCGTTATCTTGGAACTTGAATTTTCACCAGCTGATACTCTACTAACCGCTATATTTCAGAACATAACTACATGAGTATTAACAGAATAGTTATGGCCATCCATCGATTCCTTCAGCCCAGGAACAATTAATACGCATCCTTGGTCTTGTTAATTCACCACATTTGTTTTTGGTGTCAATGATCTAGATTAAGTGGACCGATTCAAGTATTTATCTTCATAGCGTCAGTATTTTAGCAAGATATGACCAGAAAGTTTATAGAATCATGTCCATAACTGACCCACGATTACCATGTTGTAGTTGCCGGTATGCCACATATATGTCAACTTGAATGACTTCTGCAATTTACTTTGATTAGGAATAGTAACATGTAGGCTATTACTATAGTCCAGGATGGCATGGTATGCTTCCTTGACGATGACAAGTAATTTGGACTGGGATTAAAATAAGACATAAATGATCCTTCCATGTTGTGTTCTCTTTTGGCTATACTGACAGTTAATTTTGACCCGAAGGAAGTATTTGCAGCAGTAATAATACCTTTGTATCACTGTATCTTGCATTATGATGTTGAGGATAATTCTGTCCTGTTCCTTTGAGAATGCTATATAGTCCCTCTGTTAAGAAATTTTGGATCGTTTAGGTCACTAAATTAGTGATGTAAACGATCTTATATTTCTTTACAGAGCGAGTATACTGTAAAGAAATATAGGATCGTTTATGTCACTAAATTAGTGATCTAAACGATCTTATATTTCTTTACAGAGGGAGTATATAGAAAAGAGATTTGGTAGACAAGTATATGTGCTGCTTTATTTATTCTATATGATTCATGGTAGATAGACATGTGAGGAAGCGAGGAGCACACGTGAATATTAGAGGGCAACACTTGTACTGATTGCTTGTCATGATTCGTCGTGTTAGTAGACTGATCACATATAGACCATAGGAGTTGGTCAGTCATGTTCTGAGTATTCTGGGAGTTTATGGGAGGGGAATCAAGTATTTATTTCATTAGAGAATATGGGAGGAGAATCATGTATTTCAGTAGACAAGTACTGCTTGTATTTGCATGTTCGCGGCCATGTATGAAAGGACTTGAGTTTTGGATTGTTGATTTAGCAGCATCAATCATTCTTCTGCTATGTTCTTAACTGATAGAAAGTACAAGGCCTTCTGCAGTAGTATTCTTCCTTTTGCGGTAAATAAATAGATTACATGGGAAGAGAGGAAGAAGAGAGACGCACACTCAACAGAGTAACAACCTGGTCCTGTTTCCTAGTCATACAGGTCCCTTACGTGCGAGTAGAGATAGCCATGGGGGAGGGCTTAGACTCCAGAATAGTATGGTTGTAGCAGCGGCAGCAGTCTGCAGACTAACTCTCTGTTTTACCCTGTTCCAGGTACATGTTAAAGATCGTTGATAACGGGGAATTCTATGAGCAGGAGAAACCTCTTTCACTTCAAGTGTTGAAGGCCCTGGTCCTCATTTTAAAGCAGGTATACACAAGACAATATCATCACTGTCATTGTCATTGATATCCATCCAATGTTGAATTTGTCATTGATATCTCATGTTTGGTGTTACATTGACATGAACTCAACTTCATTTTGCAGGTTTTATGGCAACTTCTTTGGATTATTCCTTCACATACCTCTCCTAGCCAGAACACATTGCCCAATCCTTTAGGCCTTATTTGGGTCTCCATCGACAGTCTTAAAAGCCAGGCAAGGATTGGGTTATCTATTGCTCACCTAGCTGGATATCTTGCGTCGACATAGCATGTTATTGTTTCTAATTTTGTTTTTGGAATTCCTATTCTCGTTTCTGTATGATATCTGTTACTTGTCATGATGCTTTGAACCATAACGCTTATATTGAGGTGCCAAGAAAAATGCCAATGATACTGTTGTTTCAGTACTTTTTATATATTGAGGTATCTTTGGGTAGTGCACACATGATCAGCAGTTAGGGAAGCATTCTTGCTTCTTTGAATTTCATATTGCAATTTTTTTTGAACTGGTAGTTCATTGTTTTTAAGCTGCAAGATTGTTGATGTGAACACATGCTTTTTCTTTTACCAAACATAACTCCATTTTTTTTGGTTTTACCAAACACAACCACTTCTAGTTTATCCTAGATTGCCTGGTTTAAATTTCGTGAAGCTGTTTTAAACAAGTTGTTAGGTTTGTAGTTGCAAGACTGGAACATCCGACCCCCACTCACCGCCGAAAGTGATTTGTATTCTCAAGAAGCAACAAGTGAAAATTTTGTTTCTCGGGTAGTGGACCTGTGTGTTGCTTGAATTACTGAAAACATACTAATGACGATACTTGGTAACACTCGGGCATCAGAGATTATAAAGCTTGCTCCCTTTTTGGCACCTTTACCATTAGAGTTAAAATATTTACTGCAAGTCATTACCGATTTCTCTAAACATTGAATAAGAGTGGTGTATCTTTTAGGAATATACTGTAGTCTTGTATAGTTCCAGATTTTCCTTGCTTGTATAGTTCCAGATTTTCCTTGCTAAGGAATAATGACCTTGTTTATGTTTCTGATGTGATACAGACTTGAATTTCTCAGTATTCAAACACTTCCCCTCTGTGTTGCGATGCGTGTGCCGCTGATCGTGAACACGCCGTGGGTGTACCTCAAAAAGGTCACCGACGGCTGCGTTGCTCCCAAGCTCGAGCCCATGGAATCATGCTTCGGCGTCAAGGCCAGGTGAGCTAGCTGCTCCTTTCTTTCTGGATCCCCATGAGTTCTTCTATTTTTGGATTTGAGCTCAACCTTTCTTATTTGTTTTGTCCATGTGCAGGATTAGGTTCAACATCATCACCGATGCAGAGGAGGGGGTGCCAGGCAAGGTGCGTGTTGGTAGGCTTGGTCTCCGGCCTTGGCGTTTTCCGTTCGACATCGGCTACAGAACCAACACGGTGAGCTCGTCCTTCCTTTGCTCCAGTTGCTCCGAGCTCATGGCCCTCGGAGCTACGGCTATGGTGGTTTCTCTGGGTTCATGGCAACCGTGCCATGGCCATGTCTGGTTAGGGATTGGATGTACATGTCCAATGGATAAGCATGTTTTAGCCTCCTAAGTTTGAGATGCACTCGAGTACACATGTTGTGTGTGGTTCGTGTAACTGACTGACAGGGGATTTTAATTCCTGCAGGGTCCCAGCACAGGAGAGCAAGCTCCGTCCACCCCAAGCGCCCTGCAGCAGACGACGTGAGCACGGGAGGCGGCAGTTCAACAACGCCTGCATCCACTGTGGGAGTGTCAACCGACAAGGACATGAGCTACACCATCCTGGCAGGCACCCTTTGCGATGAGGTGGTGGCTATCTCGTCCTCGGTTCTGGTGAGTTTGTGGTCTCCTCAGTTTCTCCCTTATATGTTGTTTCAGTACTTGTTATATATTGAGGTATCTCTGGGTAGTGCACACATGATCAGCAGTTAGGGAAGCATTCTTGGTTCTTTGGATTTCATATTGCAATCTTTTTGAACGGGTAGTCCATTGTTTCTGAGCTGTAAGATTGTTGACATGAACACACACTTTTTCTTTTAACAAACATAACTCCATTTTTTTGGTTTTACCAAACACAGCCACTTCTAGTTTATCCTACTGGTTTAAATTCTGTGATGTTTTAAACAAGTGGTTAGGTTTGTAGTTGCAAGACTGGAACAGCTGACCCTCATTCACTGCTGAAACTGATTTCTATTCTCAAGAAGCAACAAGTGAAAATTTTGTTTCTCGGGTAGTGGACCTGTGTGTTGCTTAAATTACTGAAAACATATTAATGGCGATACTTGGTAACACTCGAGCATCAGAGATTATAAAGCTTGCTCCCTTTTTGGCACCTTTACCATTAGAGTTAAAATATTTACTGCAAGTCATTACCGATTTCTCTGAACATTGAATAAGACTGGTATATCTTTTAGGAATCTACTGTAGGTTTGTATAGTTCCAGCTGTTCCTTGCTAACGAATAATGACCTTGTTTATGTTTCCGATGTGATACAGACTTGAATTTCTTAGTATTCAAATTTTTTACCTCTGTTGTGATGCGTGTGCAGCTGATCGTGAACACGCAATTGGTGTACCTCAAAAAGGTCACCAACGGCTACGTCGCTGCCAAGCTCGAGTCCATGGAGTCGTGATTCAGCGTCAAGGCCAGGTGAGCTAGCTGCTCCTTTCTTTTTGGATCCCCATGATTTCTTCTTCTGTTTTTGGATTTGAGCTCAACCTTTCTCATTTGTCTTGTCCATGTGCAGGATTAGGTACAACATCATCACCGACGCAAAGGAGAAGGTGCCAGGCAAGGTGCGTAGTGGTAGGCTTGGTCTCTGGCCTTGGCGTCTTCTGTTCGGCATCGGCTATAGAACCATCACGGTGAGCTTCTCTAGCTCTTCTCCTTCCTTTGCTCCGGTTGCTCTGAGCTCATGGCCATCGGAGCTACACCTATGATGGTGGTTTCTCTGGGTTCATGGCCATCGTGCCATGGCCATGTCTGGTTAGGGATTGGATGTACATGTCCAACGGATAAGCATGTTTTAGCCTCCTAAGTTTGAGATACACTCGAGTACACATGTTGTGTGTTGGTTCGTGTAACTGACCGACAGGGCATTTAAATTCCTGCAGGGTCCCAGCGCAGGAGAGCAAGCTCCGTCCACCCCAAGCGCACGTGAACAAGGGAGGCGACGGTTCAACAACATCCGCATCCAAAGCTGGAGTGTCAACTGACAAGGACATGTGCTACACCGTCCTGTTAGGCACCCTTTGCGATGAGGTGGTGGCTGTCTCGTCCTCGGTTCTGGTGAGTTTCTAGTCTCCTCACTCTCTCCCTTATGCACCTGAGATTTTCTGGCCATCTAGTCATGGCTGATTGTGGTGTAGTCCCTGTTAAGCAGCAATGAGAAGCTTGTGTTCATCCTGGAGAGATCAGAACCTCATCCCTCTTCCTGCTTTGCTGGCTACTCTTTAGAGTTTGGATTTCACATCATTTTCAATCACTTGTGCTCACAAACTGGACATGGTACTGCTGGCATCGTAGTTTTATGCTACTGCCCTGTTGATTATACCTACAAACTAAACTAGGTACTAGTTGGTAACACTGATGATGCATTAGAAGTCAGAAATAATCTTTTTGTTGCAGTTGATATTCTTCTGGTGTTGTGGCTATCAAGCAATGTGATGCATATTCTTTTAGGCTGTCGTGGTTTTTCCTGCTATGAAATGTAGTGCGTATTGTTCTTTTTGCTACTGTAAAATTTTACCGTGCTTTGCTGCGATATATTGTTTGTCCTTTTTGGGCTGAGGCAACTAGTTGATCATAATGACTTGACATGATTATGCCAACTTAATGCAGGCTTCCCAAGACCAGAGCTTGGATGTTGGTGCATATCTTTATATTTAGCCATCTTGATCCGGTAGAAACCTAAAGCCCATTCTCTTATTAGTTATTACTTTATAGTTTATATTCATATTAATATAAGTGGCTAATGGTTTTGTGTTTGCTTTGTCAACAGGAAGTCGCTGAGTAGTTTTTCTATGATACCTTCAGTTCATTTTGTGGTGATTGTGATCAAAGGTGACACTTTTGAAAACTTTACTATGCATATGGCTTTTACCTGCTAGCTAATTATCTCATGTCATAATGAACCAGGCATGTGCTCCTCGTTGTCCTCGACCACCAAGGACGCAGACCCCCAGCCTTGGATCTTCCGCGACTATCGCACCAACCTCGGCACCCAACCCCCTAGAGCCGCCGACAGTGCTGACTCCCAAGGTCCGGTCCGCCTCATGTCTCTCTGTATTATATTTACCTGGCTGGGCAGTCGATGAGATGGAGGGTTACATAAATACGAAATTGTTGTTCGGAACCTGTGTTTTCTCTTTAGATTAAGATTGAAAAGAAACAAGTATATGCAAGCAACAGACAGTAGGTTCTTGGCTATGTTTCACTATTACAGATTTTGATTTTTCATGGTTCTTGCACATGGCATATGTATGTCGATGCTTGGAAATGTTTTGTTATTAGAGATTTTGTTTTTTCATGTAATTAACAAACAACACATAGCTTGATGCTCCATGGATAAAACTATGATCGGATCTGATCTTTCTGCCAATTTTGATAACTGCAGTCCACTAATATTTCACTTATATCAATCATGCATGGCGAGTGGTTTCTATTTGGTTATGGAGCAACTTTATTTTTTTGTCATTCACCGTACAAGGATGATGACTAGTGCAAGTAGTGGATATATTATGTGGTATTGATTTGTGCATCAATTTCGTTAAATCCCTAGCTCTCAACATATAGAATTGTTTTGCATATATAATTAAATATGTTTGGGTTGCTTGCAGCGAACAACCCAGGATCTCGGAAGCATAGGCCTTTTGCCACTGCTCCGCCAACCCAAGGGCTTCAAAACGGTGGTGTTGGCCTTTTGCCACTGGGAATGCCTCAGGACAGATGCCGCATGTTATGCCGCCACCGCCACCTTTTGGTCAATACACCCCCATGCACATGCATGGCCTGATTGCCTGGCCTGGTCGTCCACAGCAGCTTGAATACTGGCGATTCAACGACGACGGCATCCACAGCAGGAGTGTCAACCGACAAGAACACGAGCTACGGCGTCCTGCCTGCCTGAGCACCCTTTGTGATGAGGTGGTGGCTCTCTCGTTTCGGTTCTGGTGACTTTGTGGTCTCCTCACTCTCTCCCTTATGCCCGTGAGATTGTCTGGCCATTGAGTCATGGCTGATTGTGGTGTAGACCATGTTAAGCAGCAATGAGAAGCTTGTGTTCATCCTGGAGAGGTCAGAACCTCATGCCTCTCCCTGCTTGCTAGCTACTCCTAGAGTTTTGATTTCACATCATTTTCAATCAATTGTGCTCAAACTGGACATGGTACCACTGCCATCGTAGTTTTATGCTACTGCCCTGTTGATTATACCTACAAACTAAACTAGCTACTAGTTGGTAACACTGACGATGCATCACACGTCAGAAATAATCTTTTTGCTGCAGTTGATAATCTTTAGTGGCTAGTGTTCTTGCAGTTGATATTCTTTTGGTGGTGTGGCTATAAAGCAATATGATGCATACGTAGGCTTTTAGGCTGCTGTAAAATGTAGTGCATATTGTTCTTTTTGCTGCTGTAATATTTTACGGTGCTTTGCTGCAATATATTTTGTCCTTTATGGGTTGAGGCAACTAGTTGATTGTGGTGACTTAACATGATTATGCCAACATATTCCAGGCTCCCCAAGACAAGAAGAGCTTGGATGTTGGCGCAAGTCTTTTTATTTGGCACTCTTGATCCGGTAGAAACCTAAAGCCCATTCTCTTATTACTTTATATATTCATATTAATATATGTGGCTAATGGTTTTATGTTTGCTTTGTCAATAGGAAGTCGCTGAGAAGCTTCTCTATGATACCAGTGCATTTATGGTGATTGTGACCAACCCTAAGGTGACACTTATGAAAACTTGACTCTGCATATGGCTGTGTACTTGCTAGATAATTATCTCATGTCCCAATAGGATCTAATTTTATAAGCATTAGCCCCCCTCTTATTATGATCTCCAAAACCAAAGAAGAGCAATCGTAATGCTTGTCTGGCAGTCTTCCTTGCTTCACTGGAACACTTATTCGCTAGCATCCTCTTGATTTAAATTACCCTACAGGCTCCCTGCACCGTTCCTGTCATGTATACCATGAGATAGAAACCTGAGCTAAATATTCTATCCCCTCTTCTATTTGCATATTTGACACAAATGCATGTTGGTGTCATCTTAAAACCAATCCGTGTTACTCCCTCCGTCCTATAATATAAGATCATTCTGCAAGTTGTTTAAGCTTGCAAAACAATCTTATATTATGGAACAGAGGCAGTACCTAGTAACTCAATTGGCAAAGCATATGAAATGTCCTTTCTTCCCTTTTTAAGATAGCTTTGTGAGCTATGACTCCTTTGAGTCATCTGATCAAGCCTAAGGCTCCATATGTCTAGTCTTTATTAGGCTGTTATACATATATCTGAAGTCAAACTATATTCTGGATATGGGCTCTAGATTGCTATACTTCTCCAGATCCCGCATTTGAAGAAAAAAAAAACTAGATCTTGCGGAGCCTAAGGCTCCAACATGGGTGGCAGGCTGGACATGTTGTCGGGCTGTGTGTCACTGGCTAACTGGTTGACGCCCAGTTTCCTAAACCCCACATTTGTGCTTTGACGATTTAGGCCCTGTTCGGTTCACATGTTTTCTACAGGAATCCTACAGGTTTTCCCATGGAAATTTTTTCATGTGAAGGGTGTGTTCGCTTCAAAGGATTTCTTACCTGTCCAGAGGAATGTTTATTCCATAGTTTTTATTTCCTTCGATGGCGTTCGGATCAAAGGAATTAGCTACAGTGTTCCTGTGGAAAGATGCGTCAACAGTGTCCATTTCACAGGAATGCAAAAATCTAGTCTAACCTCTTTTTTGGGCGGAGGCCCGAGGCAACACAGCACAAGCAGAGTACAAGGCGAATATAAAAACTAGTATGCAGTGATTAGACAGCTCGGTGGCACAATAAATACTCTAAATACTATTGCATTAGTAGTACGAATCATCTCCACTGATTTCCTTTGAACCGAACACATCTCCTTCTCTTATACTCTTAGTAGTACCACTGTTTTGCGAACTGCAGGATTGATCTGTACTGTAAACTCTGTTCCTGCACATTTGCATGATCCTCTGGTTTCTTCACCCGTATACCGAACAGGGCCTAGTCTGTACGGTTTCCTTAGGAAAGGGAAGGTTTCCTACGTGTTTTTAGGGGAAACATAACATCCATTAAGACCAAAGGAATAGGCGATGCGTTTGGTTCTTGCTAAGGTAACGTAATGGGTTCCGGTATGGGGAAGCGCTGCTTCTGATTTTTTTATATGGAATACCAGCTTTGTTTGGTTCACTTAGTGGCGTTCGGTTTCCTAATCACCTTCCACTGGACTGGTTTCGACTTTGCGAAGCAGTGTTTCGGAAACCGCTGCTGCCGAAAACGTAGTACGTCAACCAAATGTAATCTACGGTTTAGGAAAGCGCGGGGATCGGAAACTGCACCACTTTCGCCGAACCAAACGCGTCGAGGGTTTCCAGTTTGCATTCCACCTATGCCTTTTTTCCGTTCCTTTGTTTTGCACTCCCATGTACCAAACGGGGCCTTATTGTTTCGACATTGTTCAGAGTGATTTCCCACTGAGTATTTCATCATTTGGTTAAACATGATGGATCTTGATCTTATGTGTTGATTGAAACGTTCACTGGAGGCATTTTAGCACACCTTCTGTTCCTAAATGCAAGATTTTTTTGCAGTTCAGTTTGAACTGGAGAAATGTCTTGCATTTAGGAACGACTGTAGGCCGGTAGTATTATATCACATAGTTGTCACATGTAGACGGCTCTCTTGATCTGAAGATCTTATTTTACTACCTTTTTTGAGCTGTGAATTTCTTCCTTCACGAAGAGGTTTTATTAACTCTGTTTTTATATGTGGCAGAGAGGTTGCTTGCAGCGAACAAGCCAGCATCTTGGAAGCATATGTCTTTTTCCCCTGCATCCCCAACCCAAGGGCTTCAAAATGGTGGTTTCTCAGGACAGATGCAACATGTTAGCCGCCGCCGCCACCTGTTTGCCAATACCCTCATATGCAGATGCATGGACAGGCTGCCTGGCTTGGTCCTCCACAGACTATGAAGTACCACCTCCGATGCAACAACAGCTTCAATATAGGCTTCCAGGGATGCCCCCGCCGCAAACGGCGAGTCATTGCCTGTGCTGTGACCGTTCATTCAAACAGAAGAATGACAAGGCAAGGAAGGAAGGGCCAGTAATGAGTAGTGGAAGCTGTTATATTCATTCATGAGCTTATTTTTTAGTTTGTGGTGGTGCTGTTGTTTGGTAGGATGATGACATGGGATGTTTCATCTATTGTACAGACTGACTTGCACTTGGAGTGCATGAATGAATTTTGGAATGAACAACAACACTGCACCATTTTTGTGGATTTGGATTCTTTCCAACGCGTTATGCTGCCAAAATTTCTACCCATGACTTGTTCAAATTTTGGCCTTCTTTGTAACAAAACCAAAACTTTTGGGGCTTCACTGCAAACTTTTTGGCCTTTGTGAGAAAACCAAAACTTTTGGGTGTGCGTCATTACAAGTCTCGAGTTTCTTCAAATTTTGGCGCGCACTACCGCTTCGGACGTGCCTCTGCAGTAGGTTCACAATATTACTCCTATACGTTGATGACATATTGTTGGCATGTAGTGATACGGATACGCTGCATGAGACCAAGAATTTTCTGTCATCCAGTTTTGACATGAAAGATCTTGGTGAAGCCTCGTATGTCCTCGGCATCGAGATTCATCGAGATAGGTCCAGAGGAATGTTAGGACTATCACAAAAGGCATACTTTGAGAGAGTGCTGAAGAAATTCAATATGCATAAGTGCTCACCCTCACCTGCTCCTATAGTTAAGGGCGATAAATTTGGGACATTTCAATGTCCGAGAAACCAGTATGAAGCTGATCAGATGAAGTCAATTCCTTATGCTTCAGCTGTCGGGAGCATCATGTACGCTCAAGTTTGTACGCGCCCAGATTTATGTTTTGTAACCGAGATGCTTGGCAGATACCAATCAAATCCAGGACCGGACCACTGGAAGGCCGCAAAGAAAGTCTTGCGTTATATGCAAGGAACTAAGGATTTCATGCTTACATATAAAAGAACTGATAACCTAGAAATTATTGGTTATTCAGACTCTGATTTTGCCGGGAGAAGTTTGCGCGCTACTTCGAGGTGGAGCTCAAGGAAGTGAAGCTGAGCGAGGGGTACTACGTGATGGACCCCGAGAAGGCCGTTGAGATGGTGGACGAGAACACCATCTGCGTCGCGGCCATCCTCGGCTCCACCCTCAACGGGGAGTTCGAGGACGTCAAGATGCTCAACGACCTCCTCGTCAAGAAGAACGAGGAGACAGGGTAATGAACTTCATCAACCATTCCTTCCATTGATCGAGTTTCCAGTGTATATATCACTCGTCAAGATAGAGGTTCGCACAAACGTCCTAATGGTTGCTTTTGGGGTTGGACGTGCAGCTGGGACACGCCGATCCACGTGGACGCGGCGAGCGGCGGGTTGCAGCAAAGAAGAGGCTGAGGTCGTCCTCATCACAAGGGTTGTCCATGCCAACCCAAAGCTTTGTAGGCTTCGTCCACCTGTACCTAGAACTGGGCATTCGGTTACACCGAACCGATCGGTTCGGTACCTCGGTTAATTTTGGAATTCGGTTTCCAGATTTTACTAACCGATCGGTATTCTGAGAAACCACTAACCGAGAGTTCGGTCCACCGACGATTCGGTTCGGTCGTTGGTATAACCGAAGAGAGCCGAGATTGGCGGAGAGGAAGAAAGTCAATCAGTACGCCAGCCGTGAAGGAGGGCCATGGGCGCCGCCGCTGGACGCAGGCGTGTGGGAGCCATGGCCGCCTGTCGCCACTGGTCGCCGCCGCTGGACGCAGGCGTGTGGGAGCCATGGCCGCCTGTCGCCGCCGCTGGACGCAGGCGTGTGGGAGCCATGGCCGCCTGTCGCCGCTGGTCGCCGCCGTGTGGGAGCCATGGGCGCCTGGCGCCGCTGGGCGTGCTGCCGTATGGGAGCTATTCCTTGGAGCTGGCCGGCCGCCGCCTGGAGCTGGGCAAATCCGCAACGGCGGCGCTGCGTGATATGCCTCGAGCGCATTAGGATAAGCTGCAGCTACTGTGCCTGCACGTGGATGAGAAAAGGGTAGGAAAAGGCTTCGTTTTTTTTAGAACTAGGAAAAGGCTTCGTTTTTTCTAGAACTAGGAAAAGGCTTCGTGTGGTGTTGGATGGTCTATCTCACGTGGATGGGCTATTGGGCTTTGCACGGTCAGTAGTATTTCGGTCAGTTCGGGGAATCGGTTAACAAACTCCAACAACCGAATTCACCGAGCTAAATTCGGTTTCTGCCAGTTGCCAACCGAGCTAACAGCCGAATTCTCGGTGCTCGGTTACTTCGGCTTCGGTATTGGTTTTTTCGGCTCCGGTCTTCGGTTCTCGGTTTTTATGCCCACCCCTACCTGTACCAAGGCCATCTGAGATGGAGAGCTCTTGCGAATTTTGTCTAATTTTAACGTGCATTACACATACACAATTACTAGTATGGTTAGGAGGGTAGCACACTTTGGTGTTTCATAAATACGGAATGCTCTTTCAATAGGAAGCAAAGTTCCCGTTGATAACGAGATGTTTGAGTTCATCAATCTCAAGGCCCGTCGGCACAGTCTTTCGAAAATGTTCATAAGGAAAGGATGCCTGTGTTTGTTTATAGAGATGAATGTATGTAAGTACGAAAATGTTCATAAGGAAAGGATGCCTGTGTTTGTTTATAGAGATGAATGTATGTAAGTATGTTTTTTTTTTCAAAAAAAGGAAAAACAATAATAACAGACGGAAGCGACCCGATATGCAAAGAGGGAAGCTATACGAGAAACCGGAGCGCGCAGCCCGAGGAGACAACCCCGACCCAAGTGTCGTCAAAAGCGTGACCCAACGGAACGGGAACAGAAACATCTTCGTCAAACCATGAATCAACGGTAACGAGAGGACGAAGTCCAGTTGGTGAACGGGGGCACGGTACGCACACACCTGCGTCACATGTATTACATGTTTTTTTTTTGAACGGTCACATGCATGTACATGTAGCTTCCCCTTCCCTTCGTCCAAAAAAAAAAAACTTCTCCTTCCCCTTCCCCCACCCCCTCGATTCGATTATAAATATTCCGCCATTTTTGTCTCCGGCCAGCACGGCGCACGCCATCTATCTATACAATAGGAAACGCTCCCGCTTTCCTTGGAAACGGCTTGACCCCGGCCCCGTGTGTGTTTATCA
>LR738716.1:341950805-341962028 GCA_902687465.1 Secale cereale | reverse complement strand
GATGAAGGATTCATCGAAGGCGGCCGCCCGAAAGATCAACTGGTGACACGACAAGCCCGCGACCTCAAATAGAAGTAGGCGGCGCGGGCGACGCGCATGACCGTGGCCGCGGACGGGGTGCAGAGCGTCGTCATTGTCCATGCACATGGGTCCTGGCCAGAACAACACCAGCTTCCCACCTTCTATGCTGCCCAACAGCTCGGCAGGCAGCCCCGGCATCCACCGCTGAGCACGTTCCTTATTACGTCGATGTCGAAGCGGTGCTGCTCTTTTCTCTGAGTCTGCATCACCGCAACTTGTGTAGTTGCGGACACCAAGCATGGAGCAGCTCCGTGCCCACTCTTTGTTTGTTGATATGTCTCACCCAGGGAGCGGGCGTACGACGACGTGGACATGCAGATGTTTGAGATAATCCATGATGAAGGGGGAGGTAAAGGTTGCTTTGAGGCCGGGCATGTAGATGACTCGAATTCTGAGGTGCACGTCCATCAGCTAGGCACGCAGATGGACAAGTACACCCAACCGAGAACGCAGTCGGGCACCACAACCCGTCACGTCCAGCTGGCGACGACGACCTTGATCTGGAGAAATTTGTGGCCGGTCCAAAAAAGAAGGGTAGAGGAGAAAGCTTCCAACATGCGGGAGGACGAGTTGTTATGTGATGTGTGGTTGGCCACTAGCATCGATCTGATCCATGGCACAGAGCAAAAGGGCGCAACATTTTGGGCCAACATTCATACTTGGTTTCATGAGCACAAGAATTTCGAGCCCTACCGTGACCAACTCATCTGCAATCGTGGTACAAAGTCCCTCAACCATCGATGGTACACCATCCAAAAGGCCATTTGAAACAACTAAACGGTCGGTGGTCAAGTTGTGCGCAAATCATCAAGCAAGTAAGTTGTTATATGTGTTGGCCATTTGACTGAATATGCTCTATGTGTTGGTCATTTAGCCGGATATGCAACTTTCTAGCCCTCCCGTCGAATGAGGCACCGAAATGGAATTTATTCATTGCCAACTCCATCAAGACCGTCGCCATCTGCACCGAGGAAGAAATAGGTGATCCAACCAACCGAACAAAAGAGTCGCCCAAGAAAATTAGAAGAGGGTTTCGGGGAAAGAAGTGGGAAAAGGAGAAAGAAAAATGAGAATGGGGCGATGGCCAAGATGGCGGAGAGGTTTGATGACATCTTGGTGAAGGAGCAGGCATGTGTCAAGTTCTCTGACGTCAAGGAGGGAAAGACGTCTGAGAGGTTTACCATCTTGATGGCGGCGATCGATAAGAAGCAGTCAAGCTCAAAGAGAAGAATTTACCCAAGTTGAGAAACCCTCACTTTATAACCCCCATGGAACGCTTGTGACAGAATTGACCCTTATTTGAGAAAATCCTTAATTTATACCTCAATTGATTGACTTTGTATCATGATTTTAAAGAGCCCGCTATAACGATATAGTGTTTAAAAAATATCCTGCGATAAGAGTCTTTTGTCTCTAAACACATGAGCAAACATTTTAAATAGCTCGTTGTAGCATTTAGATGAGACCCGCGGATAGAAGGCTTAGCATGCTATTTAAAACATTGCTTTGTACCACATTTTATCCCTAAGCGGATTTTTGCTCGAATTGGTGCTGATTTCGCATGCCGCGTCGATGGTTTTTGTTGAGTATCGTGATTATTAGGAAAGCTAGGATAGCGTAGGATATTATTCTACCTTGCCTTGTACTCCAAGTAGATCATTGTACTCCTATATATATGCCCACGAGGCTCAAGCAATACATCAACAACTATTCCACCAATCCCTCTCTCCCTTCTAACATGGTATCTATCGCAAGTCGATCCTAAACCCTAGCCGCCACCGCTTCCGCACCCGCGCGCCGCCCCCGGGGCGGTCGGCCTCCATGACCGCCGCCGGGGGCCGCGCCGCCCGTACCTAGGGTTCGTCCGCCGGCCGTGTTGGCCGGCTGCCCTAGAGAGTCTTTTTCCTGAGCCCTTGCTCCAGGTTTTTTCGCTCTCTCTCGCCGGTCGTTTTGATCGGCGTTTTTCTTTTTGGTTTTCCGATCTAATCTTGATCGGTTTGCGTCGCCCACCGCCGCCGTCGACCCAGTGCGCCTCTACTCCGACCCTGGCGCGACCAGCCGGCCTCTTCTCCGACCCGGCGACCACGCGCGCCGAGGCGGCCCGTCCGGGCCAGCCGCCGTCCGTGCGTCGGTCCGCCCGTCGCCCTGCGCCGGCCGTCACCGCCCTGCTCCGACCGGAACACCTGCATCGCCCCGACCCGGTGGCCTCGCGCCATGCGACGGCCAATCATAGCCGTCGCTCGCGCACCGGCCCGCCCATCGATCTACGTCACCCGCCTCCGCCGCGTCTGCACAGCGTCCCGGCGGTCTACCTCGCCGGCCTCGTCCTCGGCTGCATCAGGCTCGTCGTCTGCCTCAACTCGGGCGCCGTTGCTCTGTTGGTCGCTCGGGCCTCGCTGCCCGGGCGCCGGCGCTGCTTTGGCTGCCCGGGTGCCGGCGCTGACGTCCCGTTCCGTCCGCCGTCGCCGGCCTCATCCGGGACTCCGCCATCACTCCTCCACCGAGCGGCGTCACCGACCTCGCGCGCGATCGGCTTGATCACCCGCTCGCCGCCGCGATCCACCTCATCTACGCCGCGCGATCGACCTGGCCCGTCGGTCACGCGCGCCTCCGCAGGTCCCGTGAAGATCGTCCCCGAGTTCAGCGCGCCTCTTCACCGATCGAGCATCGGGCTGCCGCTGCGTCGCCCCGTCAGGCCGCAGCGCCGCCGCCCCCGTGGTTCTCCTCGCGGCTGCATCGACTCGTGCTTCGCCGTTGCGTCGCCCCTTCGGGCCGTAGTGCTGCGATACGCGGTCCCCGCCGCCGCCCCGAGGCTGTCCCCGCGGTTGCACCGACTCGCGAACCGCCGTTGTGTCGCCCCTTCGGGCCGCAGCGTCGTGGCCCGCGGTCCCCGCCGCCGCCCCGAGGTCTTCCCGTCGTCGCCCCGACCCGCCTGCCGCCGCTGCGTCGCCCCTTCGGGCCGTAGCGTCGCGGCCCGCGGTCCTCTCCGTCGTCACCGCGCGTCGACCTCCCGTGGTATACACCGCGCCGTCTCCCTTGGCGCGGGAACACCACCGTCCGCGCCGGTCTTCGTCACGCTGTCAGGGTTCTTCGCCTACTTCGAGCACCGCCGCCGCACTACTAACCTAGCCGCCGCCGGCGCCGTCAGGCCGCCGCCGCTGCTCTTCTTTGGCCGCCGCCGCCGCTACCTTCGTAGCCGACGCCGTCGCCCGTCCACCCCCTTCGTCTTCGTCCAAGCACCAGCCCGTCGCCAGCGTCGCCGTCATCTACCCCGACCACTTCGTCTACTCCGACCACCGTTGGTGACGTCGGCCCCGCGCCGATGGACGCCGCAACCGTCGTCGAGTTCTTCTCTGCTGGCCCCTCCGACTTCTCCGACATGGCGTACAGCTCGTGCAGGTCCCTTGTCTACGCATGCCCGATGCTGGCAACACCGATGCGTGCTTTCATCCACGACGTGTCCCCGGGCCTGGCAAGCCTGGTCGGCGCTTCGTCAACTTCGTCTTCGTCCGTCTACGCATGCCCGGTACTGGCAACATCGGTGCGTGCCTTCGTCTACGATGTGTCCCCGGGCTTGGCAATCCCGCCGCGACGCGTCGTCAACAACATCTTCTTCCCGGCGCACCACTACTTCGACACCACTGCGCCCATGCTAACTCGGCGCCCCCTTGCGCCCGCGGCTCCACGGCGACTTCCTCGACACCGGCTACCCCGACTCGACATCGACCACGGCATTCTTCGCACGGCTACCTCGACTACGGCTACACCACCTAGGCTCTCGGCTACATCGGCAAACGGCACAAAGGGCTACCGCCTGCCTGAGCAACCTCGTCGGTTTCCACTCCGGTCACGACTCCGCGATGCGTCGACCGTTCCGACTGTGGGGGGGTGTCCGTCGGCTTGCCTTCGGATTCTTCTCCAGTCTCACCGTCTGCGTCGCTACCGTTGTGACTGCGGGGGGATGTTGAGTATCGTGATTATTAGGAAAGCTAGGATAGCGTAGGATATTATTCTACCTTGCCTTGTACTCCAAGTAGATCATTGTACTCCTATATATATGCCCACGAGGCTCAAGCAATACATCAACAACTATTCCACCAATCCCTCTCTCCCTTCTAACAGTTTTGATGCTAACTAGCGCACGATCTATTCGTTTTCTGGTATTGACTGTTTTTTATTTCATAGAATGAACCGGACCGGCTGCACCTGTCCTGGTCCGCACCACACCGGACGGACGCGCCCCAACCTGGTCAAGCCGCAAACCAGCCGATGCTTAGAGCATCTCCAGCCGTTGCGCCCCCAAGACGCGCCCAAAATCGCCGCTTTGGGGCGAGCCGGCGTTATTTTCGGCGTGGGGACGAGCATGTCCCCAGCCGTCGCCCCAGATTGGGCCCCAGATGTCCCCATAGTTCGATCAAATTTTAGCAAACACGGTCATATTTGAACAAACATGACATATTTCGGCGAAATCTAGATGTTTTTTACACGAATAAAAGGGACGAAAAAAAAATCTAAACTACGGCCGATGCTTCTCCTCCGCCCCGGCGCGCTGCTTCACTCGAGCCGTGGGTCGTTGCCGCCCTCGACGTGCGCGATGACGCCGCTGAGCGTGCGGCCAGGGACGCCCCACCACAGGCGGCGGCCCTCGCTGTTGTTGCGGCCGCGCGGCATCGGCGCGTTGTTGGTGGAGGCGAGCCACTCCTCCTGCCGGCGTTCGAAGTACATCGCCCACGCCGCGTGGTTGTCGGCGGCGTACTCCGGGAGCGCCCTCTCTACGACCGTCAGGGACGCCCGCGCATGCTCGATCTCGGCGTGGAATAGGGCGTCCCGGGGACGGGCAGAGGGGGGACTGGGACCCCGCCGGCGCTGAGCCTCCACCGCGCCGGAGCGCGTACGTCGGGCAGCACGGGGTAGTTGGCCTCCCACTCATGCAGCGAGCGGCGGCCTAAACCGTTGGCCGCCGCCGCGTCGCCGGGGTACCTCGCGCTCATAGTTGCCGGGGAGGAGAGAGAGGCTCGAACGGCGGAGAGGGGAGTAAGTGCGGCGGCGAGGAGGGGGAGGACTGCCGATGGATTGGTGCCTCACCGGCACGGCCAGGGGCGCCTTTTATAGCGACTCGGGGACGGCCGCGTGCGAACGCGTGGCGGAAGGCGGGGCGGCGTCGCCGCACTCCGCCGCCCGTGAATCAATGGGCAGGCTGACCGGCGGCAGCCTTGGCATTGATTTCCCGGCGGGAAAACCGAGTCGATGAGGACGACCAGCCTTCGTCTCGCTGACGCGCGGTCCCGCCACTCTTTCGCGCCAAAACGTTCGCGCCGACGCCCCGGGCGCCGCCGGGTTCGGGTTGAGAGCGCCGACGCCAATATCGACTCAATCCGACGAAAAACAGGCTCGTGGGACGCGACTGGGACGATTTTTCGACGCCGACGCTAAAAAAGGGCTTTGGGGGGCCGGTTGAGGCGTGGCTGGAGATGCTCTTAGCACGCCGAGCAAGCCGCCATCACAGGCCTCCTGGAGCGGTCAGCCACGTCTTCCTTCGGTTCATCTCTGTTGCCGCTCGGTGCCCCCTCGCAATCTCCATGGTCAGCGACCACATCACCCGTGTGAGCCTCATCCTCCGGTTCTTCGTCGTCACCAAATACCTCAGTAACGGGATGGTGAAGATGGCTCTAGCCGCAGACATGAGCGCGGACAATGCCCTGTGTCGGAGGAATATTTCCCTGCATTGGCATCGTCTACGGAACCGACCACGAGCCCCATGATCCCCTGACCTTGGCCATGTAGAAGGGGCAATCACCTTGCGCTAAAATATCCTTTGTAAGGGCTCATTTGGTTTCAAGGGATCCCCCGCTATTTCCCTGGGTCGGATAACCATGGGCTGAGTTAGCCCGGGTAGGGCTGTGCATTTTGAAACCGAACCGAAAAACCATACCGAAAATAAACCGAACCGAACCAATTTTATGGTTTTTATGGTTTATGGTTTTGGTATGGTATGAAATTTTCGTACCGTTTTGAACTTTGATTTTTATGGTATATACCGAAAAACCGAACGGTTAACCGAATAAACCGAAGTAAAAAATAAATTTATATTTCTTGAGACAAACAACCATACAAGTTGTCATTTTTCTTGAACATGAGTCAAATTCACTACTAAGCATGTACATTTTTCTTGTAACATAGTTATTTATCTTTTTAAAAGATGCTAAGCACGTCCATAATCATTAAGGGATGAATATATGCATGCATATATACTTATATATATAGTTATATACTATTTATGTAAAATAGTATGTGTTTTGATTGATTTTGAGTCATAAATTTGTAAGTTATTATTACGTCATTTTCAGTCATTTTCAAATTCGCGTCAACTTTGGCTTTTATGGTATATATATCGAAATAATTTGGTATATACCGAAACCGAACCGTATTTACCGAAGTATTAATACCGTACAAACCGAAAAACCGTATAAACCGAACCATATAAACCGAATAAACCGAACGCACAGAGTGAAGCCCGGGGCAGCAGACAGCGCCATTTGGTGACCCGCGAAGGGGAAAGACCCCTGGCCTGGACTTTCCCCGGTCCATCCCGGAGATAGCTCGCCCGGTGTCGATAGGCCTGGGAGAAAACCCTCGACTCGCTCGCTCTCTCGCGACCGACCAGGCACCGCTGACCAAGATCCATCTCCGCCTCCAACCTTCGAGCTCCTCCGCCTCCGACCTCCACCGTCGGCGAACGAAGCGACGTCCCTCGCAGCCCTCCCCCTGGTGCTTAGGATCCACGCTCCGCCCCTCCAGTGATAGCGACGGCGACAGATCACGGCCGTCACCCTCCTCCTTCCCCGGACCACCTCCGCGTCGAAGCTCGTGTACCCTCCAGTAACGGCGACGGCGGCAGGCACCTACTTCGACAAAGGTTACCCCCTCCTCTTCCACCTCATATTTTTGCTCTCCATTCCATGCACTCACCGTTCATGAACTTTTTGATCCAGATCCAAGAACCTGAGCACCGGCTTCACTTGTTTTAACCAATCAGCATCCTAGAGCCCAATGTAACCAATCAAGAGTGAGCACAAATCGCCTCCTTTTAATTGGTAGTAGATATGTGCACTACTTCTGCTTCGAAATTAGGCTTTACCTCTTTTTTCTAGCTGCTATTTAGTGTAAGCCATGCTTTGTTTCTAATGGATTACTAAAAAATCGTCTTATGAATGTAAAAGACTTGTTAGATCATCTAATTTTGTGTCTTGATGGAGATGAGTGGTTTTGGTTGCCCGGAAGAGCAGATGCTCTTGTAGAACTCCTCGTGCTTTGTTTGTGCTCCGAGGCTTGGTCCTATTGTGAGTATTCTAGCATTTGGATGCTTCAGTGAAGACTGAAGAGTAACTAACTGGAGTTGAGAAGAGAAGGCAAAACGTCGCAAAACATTGCTCTTGATTGGACTTTTTCTTCCTATAAAAAAAAAGAAAGAGCTGGGTTCATTTTGATGTGATTGCAACAAAGCCAATTGATATTATTATCGATGTAGTGCGGTTAAATTATCACTTACTAATGTACTGTTAGGAAATAGCCCTTTGTTGGCAGACAGTACAGTAGGGAAGCTACAAAAAGTAACACCTTCAAATGAGTTCATGCTCATGGGCTCATGGCAGTTATTTTTTGGAGGGTTATCTTGCGTTTTCTTGTCAATGCATGTTCTACAGCTTTGTTGGCATCCATTTTCTTTCTTGGGAGAGACTGTGAACACAAACTCATAAGCTTTGTTGGCTATTTTTTCATCCAGCAATATATTCTTCGTTCATACTTTTGGTAGGCTAATTCTTGTTTCATCCACGACAAGATTGTTTTTTTTGTTAATTTATTAAGTGGTATGGTATGTCAGTTGCTCGATTGTTACTTGTTATAGCTAGCTGAAAATGTAGTTGGATTCTTATTTGCACATGTATGCTAACACCGTACTGTAAGTCTTCTTGGAAATATGCATCGGTTGTGTGCTGATTAGATAGTCATCTATGCACATGTAGGCTAATGATGTATATATGTATCTTGTGCTGATTAGATAAATGCATCTGGGTATTGATCTTAATGTTGCCACTCCTAGGAAATTGACATGACAGTGTATATTATTCTTAACATTTTACAATTGGAATAGTGTTTATACAATTGAAAAGCTTTGAGGACTATTTTCAAGCTGGTTTCAGTGTAACATTCTTTTCTTGCCAAATGATGCCTTTCATGCCGTGGTCGTCTAGGAATCAGAGGGAACAATATTTTATTTATAAGAACATAAATCAGTTTGGCTTATTATGTTTGCATCTATTTCATTGAGAACCATGCATGTGTGCTTATATATAGTTTAAAATGTCATATTATATAGTAACTATATTGTTCTTTTTTGATTTGCAGGTTTCCTAAAGCTAACCAATGAAAATGTTCAAAGAAGTTGATGGTGGAAGTTTCAGTAGAGTGATTATTCCAGTGACAACACATTTTGGCATTGGTCAGTCACATATGTACATCTTTTTTATGGAACTAAATGTGTCGCTTCCCCTCCTTGGAGGCATCGGTATGGATCGATCCCCTCATTTCCCCTGCCCCTAGGTCTCCCGGGCGAAAACCCCAACTTTGTTGGGCGGCGGCGGTGCTTTCGGTGCCGTTCCCTTCTTGAAGGTGCCGCTTTGTGAGCCTTGTGGTCGGGTGGCGCTTGTGTGTAGTGGGTGGCGGCGGCGGTGTGGCCCTCTTGTCCTAATCGTGAAACTTCCCCCTCCGATGTTGGATGTGTGCAACGATGATGTTCTGCTCAAGGAGAGCCTCCGCCGTCTCGTTGGGGATGCGCTGACCCTCTCTATGAGGCCATCTTCCGGCAGCATCCATCCCATCTTGCGACGGTGCGGCCCTTCGATCCAGGCGAGGAGGTAGTGGCCTTCTGCAAAAATGGCGCCGGATGTGCCGTGTCGGGGGCCGTAGATGCATGGTGACGGCATATGCCCAGCTGGTGTCGGCCCCTCTCTCCTCCGATTCAGTGTTGATATTGTTCCTGGTGCAGCATTCTGAGGTCCTCGGCATCTTCGGATTCGTTCTCTTGATTATCTTCAGTTTCCGTAGCCTGCGAGTAGTTTGGTGTTTTCCATCGTTTATGTATCTTACCGCCGTGTTGTTCTTCTTTTGCGTGAGGGCGTATGCTTGTAATCCTGGCAGTTGATGGCTTTGTTAATTCAAAAAGTCAGGCTAGGTTCAAGCCTCATCTCGGACTCAGCTGATGCCTTTTCTCAAAAAAAAAATGTTATACCATGATTAGCGCACCAAAATTTATTCTCGATCTTTTGTTATTTATGGTCAGCGTGTGTGATGTGGACTGGCGTTTTTTTTCCTGATTATGCGTGTTTCATATTTCCTGGCTTATCCTTGAAATTACTGAATTATTCTCCATTGTTCTGTCATTCCTAAGTTTTCCATGGAAATTAGAAATTTACTTACTTCCGTACTGCTATGATGCTTCTATAAAAAAAGGGAATTAGCTTCTTTAAAAAAAGGGAATTAGTTTTCATGGTTTTCGAATACCACATTTCTGTGCTAAGAAATTTGGCACTTCCCTGAAGTGATCCCCCCCCCCCCTTCTCGAAACTCACGTGGGGATCTCCCCCGGTGGTGGGAGAGGATTTCCTATGGCCATGGAAAGTCCCCCTCTACCCTGGGGCATTTTCACTTTGCAACCAAATGAGGCCTAAATGGGGGATGGGCCTTCTCCTCCCCTTTGCACCCATCAAGTCGCCATCCCCTCGCCACAACTTTCATCTGTGCGACACGACGTGGTCATCAATTCACCTTTTCCAAGCTCGGCTATATGCGCCTCCCCAAGTTCGCCCGCTTGCCTACATGCCCCATTCACCTCCTCTCCTTCCCCTACTTCCCATCAAATAAAACAAGCTTCAGGAGTTGTCTTCCCCGTTGCTGGCCGAACCCCCCGCCGCCGGTGCCCTGGAGCAACCGGAGCTCTAGCGCCACCCTCGGAAAAAAAATCCGGAGCCAGAGCACCAACTCTACTGCTTTGACCCCCAGCCCCCTTCAATTTCACTATGGAACACCGCTGACAAATCATCAAAGCTCCATTATCGCTGACCCATCGTACTGTGGAGATGTTGTCAGCCATTCTCGACGGCCAAGGCTAGCACCTTCGGGCGCAGCGTGGTGCTACACATCTTCCCCGACTACCGTCTCACCCCCTCGAATGGCGGAGCATCGAGAACCGAGGTGGCCGAGCTCCCATTTGCCTCTCATGTCGGGGGAGGGGATAGATAAAGAGGAGAGATAGACCAAGCGAAAGGGTCCAGGTCGAGTGCGGTCGGTGGGGGCAGGCATGGACCAGGTCCGGTGCAACTGGGCCGGTTTGCTATAGTCCAAAAGGCCAAAGAAAAACCAGAGAGGTAAACTTAACCACCTATGTGGTACGCCTACTTAGCACAAAACTGGAGGAAAAATACAAAGGGGATAAAATGTGACACAAAATCAATCAATTGGGGATTTTCTTAAATTGGGGCCAATTCTATCACAAGCATGAATCATGGGGATAAAATAAAAATTTGATGTGCAATGAAATATAGTCTTACAACCAGCGGCGATGTCATGTCCTGGCAGCTGAGGTAACATTTGCTCTATGGTTGGGTGATTATGTTCAAAGTCGGTTTCCATGTAGATATGTTAGTATATAGCAGCTTGTTTCCGTTTCAGATGAGTCTTGCTTTTCAAAGTTCCATTTTCATTAGCGCAAGTGATGTTGCTCATCTCTAACATGATGCAAATTTGATGTGCGGAATCAGTATAACTATAATGACCGAACCTAATAATGTAATTTGATAGGTCAGAAAAAGGTCAGATCAAATACCTCAAGGCAATGCTTTGAATCATGTCATCTGTTTCATCCACACACATCTCGATTCCTTTCATCTTTGCAACTTGATACTCACAAAGCATTGTGGGAGCCAATCAGCCAATATTTGATTGCCGTTATGTCTGTAACAAAATGCAGGTACGTTCATAGTCGACAGGAAAAAACTGTAATGCTGCTGGAATAAATTCAAAGTACATTAAACCTTGATGATAGTGCAATTGCCAGGAATTTGAAGTTGCATAGGCTGACTAACA
>LR738716.1:341924635-341937418 GCA_902687465.1 Secale cereale | reverse complement strand
GCTATTGTTGCTAAAATGCCATAACTTACCTCACAATCGTTAGATGCAGATCTAATGGTCAGAAACGACGGATGGCAGATACACCACCATCACCAACTGAGTCTTTTGTAGGAGTATATATATATTTCTCACGCTGTTTTGATGAGGTGAGGGAGGGATGTGGTTGCTTTCAAGATAATTAGGGGTTTTCTGCAAATTGGAGCAGAGAAGTGGGCTATTGTTGCAAAAATGCCACAACTTACCTCACAGCCGTTAGATGCAGATCTAATGGTGAGAAACGACGGATGGCAGACACACCACCATCACCAACAGAGTCTTTTATAGGAGTATATATATATTTCTCAGGATGTTTTTGTGACGCCCGGATAATCAGGCTACAGTAATTCCACGTTGATGATGCCACGTCACCTTGGTTATGGTTATTAAACTCGCGTTGATTCGAAACCGATTCAAATTCAATTCCAAAATCGAGTCAAACGGTAAATGTTTTCAAACACTGAAACTATAATGTTCGGGTCATGCCAAATATTGCATAGGTAATTATAGTGGAGAAACCACACTTGTATAAAATGTGAAAATATTCAAAGATGAACAGAACAGTAGCAAAAACAATTAGTTAAATGATTATAAAATATTATTTAAAACAAACTATTTTAATTTAGGTGCCAAGTTAATTGTGGTGGTGGCATAGTTGTTAATACTAATTTAGGTACAACTATGTATTTTATAAAACTAAATAAAATAAAATGGTATAAGGAAAATAAATGAAAAGAAAAGGCAAAACAAAATAAAATAAAAGGAGAAAGCCCCCCCGGCCAACAAAATAAACTAACTGGCCTACTTAGGCCTCCCCACCACCAAACCCTAACCACCGACAGCCCCTTTTTTTCCCCACTCGCTCTCGCCTCCCCCTCCCAATCTGGATCGGGATCGGGGCACCCGACGCCCTGGTCGCCCGACGCCCCAGCTCGGCCCCGCCATCACCCAACCCGACGACCGTATCGCCCGTCGCCGTGCTGACCCCGTCGCCCTTCTACCTCACCTCGCCGACGCCGTCGTCAAACGCCGCCTCCTCACCACGGCCGTCGTCGTCGCGTCCCCGACATCCTCCTCACCGGCCCACCTCGAGCCACGACGCCCTGTACCCCGGCAACGCTGGTGAGGCTCCGGCCACTCCCTTCTCTTCCACGCGCGCTCCCCATGCCCGTTTCGTGTCTCCTCTGCCTCCGCCCGCGGTCACCACAACATCGCGTGCGCCCGCAGCCATTCCGCACGGTCACGCGTCCGCGCTCCGCGCCTCCTCTTCCCCCCTGTTGTCGTGTGTCGCGGCCTTAGCTGACCCACCGTTCGGCCGACCCACCTCCCCGCACCAGCAAGCCGCCCTGGCCTCGCCTAGAGCCTCCCTGCCTCGCTCACTCCTGGCCGCGCCCCCTGCGAGCCGCCATAGCTGCTCGTCGCCGCCTGCTGCTCTACTGCCTACGCCGAGCCACCGCAGCCTCGCCGCGATGCCGCCGCGCCTCGCGCGCCCCCCGAGCCCCGCCTTCGTGTTGCGTATGCCGCGCCCGCCAGAGCCCCCATCTCGTGCGCCCTGCACCGGCGCCAGGCCACGCCCCGGTTGGCCGTCTCCCCGCGCGCCGGAGCCGCCCCCTCCTCCGGCGTCGTCCTCCACCGGCGCTAGGGTGTCGGCTCACCACGGTGGGCGCTGCCGGCGCCCCGCCATGCGCCTTGCCGTGGCCGTGGCTTGGGTCCGCCCCGACGGGCAGCCAGCGCCCGCACCGTTAGCGCCCGATCCACCAGGGCCCTAGGGGCCTATGACAAGGGGCCCCATCCCCAAGACGTAAAAAAAAGAAGTAAAAAAGAGATAAAAAAAGAATTAAAAATAAAATAAAAATATTAATTCATTAATTAACTAAATTAATTAACTTAATTAATCATTGTTTAGTTAACCTAATCAACTAACTAAACTAATTAAACTTGTTTAGTTTGTCTTAGACGATGACAGCTGGGACCCGCACGTCAGTTTGACTCAGTCAACCCCTGTTGACTGCTGACGTCATGATGACGTCAGCATGCACTATTCTGGATAATGTTGATTTAAATAATTAAATAAATTCTAAAAATGATTAAATCTTTTAGAATTAATATAAAATAAACCGTACCTCGGATGGAAAAACTTTGTACATGAACGTTGCTCAGAACGACGAGACGAATCCAAAAGCGCGGTCCGTTCGTCCGCCACACATCTCTATCATACCGAACATGCAACATTCCCCCTCCGTTTCCTCTGCCCGAAAATGCCTAACACCGGGAATACTTCCCGGATGTTGTTCCTCTTCGCCTGTATCACCGAGCACCGCGTTAGGTCACTCGTAGCACCGCGTTTTGCCATGCTATGCTTTGTGATGCTATTGTTTGCTCTGTTATTTATTTGTTTCCCCTTCGTTGCTTATTTTCGGTAGACTCCGATACTGTGATAGACCCCGAGACCATTGATGCTTCGGTGTTCGACTACGGCTACGATTCCGAAGATTCCTTTCGTCTGCAGAGCTTCCAGGCAAGCCCCCCCTTTGATCACCAGATATCGACTATTCTTCTCTCTACTACTTGCATTAGAGTAGTGTAGCATGTTACTGTACGGATACTCCTATTCTGCTGCATAGCCTGTCATTGTTGCTACAACTGTTGATACCTTACCCGCCATCCTAATGCTTAGTATAGGATGCTAGTACTCCATCAGCGGCCCTACATTCTTGTCCGTCTGCCATGCTATACTATCGGGCCGTGGTCACTCGGGTGGTGATCACGGGTATATACTATATACATACTTTACATGATACATGATGTGACTAAAGTCGGGTCGGATCATTGAGTACCCGCAAGTGATTCGATGTGGGGCTCAAAGGACAGGTGGCTCCATCCAGGTAGTGATGGGCCTGAGTTCCCGACGGCCCCCCAAGTGGATCTTTGTGGCGGAGCGACAGGGCAGGTTGAGACACCCAGTGGAGAGGTGGCCTGGCCCTGGTCGTTGTCCGCGGTTATTTCATAATAACACGCTTAACGAGTTTGGATATTTGATCTGAGTCTGGCTGTTGGCCTATACGCACTAACCAGCTACGTGGGAATAGTTATGGGTACTCGACGTCGTGGTATCAGCCGAAGCCTTTTTGACGTCAGCGGTATAGAGGCGCGCGCCGGGTTGGACCGCGTAACGTAACTTCCTTAGTAATGGAGGTTTCTAGGTCTGCTCACCGGCCGCCCTCGCAACGTGCAGGTGTGCATTGGGCGATGGGCCCAGACCCCTGTGTGCTTAGGACATAGACCGACGTGTTGACCTCTCTGTTGTGCTTAGGTAGGGCTGCGACGTGTTGATCTTTCGAGGCCGCGCATGACCCTGGAAAGTGTGTCCGGCCAAATGGGATCGAGCGTGCTGGGTTATGTGGTGCACCCCTGCAGGGAAGTTAATCTATTCGAATAGACGTGTCCCTCGGTAAAAGGACGACCCGGAGTTGTATTCCGACCTCATGACAACTAGAACCGGATACTTAATAAAACACACCCTTACCAGTGCCAGATACAACTCGGTGGTTGCTCTCTCACCGGGTGATGTGCGGGAGGATCGCCGAGTAGGATTATGCTACGATGTTACTTGGTGAACTTACCATCTACTCCCTTCTACTACTGCAAGACGGAGGCTGCGAGAAGCGAGGATACTTGTTACTTTCCAGCTACCCTCATCTTCTGCTGCAAGATGGAGGTTACGAGAAGCGTAGTCTTCGTTTGGATTAGCTATCCCCCTCTTATTCTGGCATTCTGTAGTTCAGTCCACAGATATTACCCCCCCCCCTTACACAGATATCATTGCATATGTAGTGTAGATCCTTGCTTGCGAGGACTTTGGATGAGTACTCACGGTTGCTTTTCTCCCCCTTTTCCCCTTTTGGTTCCTTCTTCTCGAATGACGCAACCAGATGGTGGAGTCCCGGACCCAGAAGATCTCGAGGATGTTTCTACATGAAGATCGGCTTCGAGGAGTAGTTAGGAGGTCCCAGGCAGGAGGCCTTGCCTTTTCGATCGTTGCTAGTTTTGTGCTAGCCTTCTTAAGGCATCTTGTTTAACTTATGTCTGTACTCAGATATTATTGCTTCCGCTGACTCTTGTGTTTTCGAGCTTTTGTATTCGATCCCTCGAGGCCCATGGCTTGTAATATAAAGCTTGTATTATTTTAATTTGTGTCTAGAGTTGTGTTGTGATATCTTCAAGTGAGTCCTTGATCTTGGTCGTACACATTTGCGTGCATGATTAGTGTACGGTCAAATCGGGGGCGTCACAAGTTGGTATCAGAGCCGACTGCCTGTAGGAATCCCCCTTTCCAACTCCTTGGCAGAAGTTGAGTCTAGTCTTTGAAAAACAAATTTACTAACTGGTTGTGTGGCTTACGGGCCCACAACACCATTGGGTGGTATTAGGATCTTTTACTCCTCGTCTATACTTTGGGACTGTTTTCTCTCTTCTATTCGGGATAAAGGAATTTTGCTAAATCTAACATTAGGATCTCGTTATCACCTTCACCCGGAGAGCACCTTATGATCGATGATCGTGCGCTGCACCAGAAGACCCTGAAGATACTCTCCGCTGTTAACCCGAGAACTTGTGTTCATCGCCTTTGTAATTCACTGCCACTGAGATATCCCTATGGATATTGCATGCACTTGTCATACTCATGATCATTCCTCGTCGCTCTTGTTGTTATAAGAGGCCTCGAAATATTCTCCGTTGTCTCGAGAATCCTTTGAGTTTATTGTCTTGCAGTTTTATTTCGCATGACAACCCTTACGGTTATTTCCTCACATTTATCGAGGATCAGTTGTTCTCAATTGATCATGTGTCTCACAAAAATCTTCTGAATACTTTTCGATCTTTCGAAAATCCTCTGTAGCCGGTTACTCTTGAAATTCTTGTCTACTTGCATTATGGTTAATTCCATATGACTAGTAGTAGTCTTCGTCAATATCCTTTGTCTTAGCCGTTTTGAGCCTATTGATTCAATGTATGCGTATGCACGAAGTCATCAGGTTATCCTTTTTAAAGTTATCTTTCCGGCTCACACGTCATTTCGGACATGAGTTGGTTCTCGGCAATTCAAACCTTTATTGATTGTCCAACTAAGTGTTTTCAACTTATCCACCCTTGATCAGAGTGTATGCTTCTGATCCTTCGTTTTGGAAACCATAATTTCTTTCTATTTAAGCATCAGACTAATCAGGTGATTCTTGAATTTGATGCCTCTGCTATCTTTCTTCCTCTGAGTGAGTACTGGTACTCACATCAGCTCCGTAGTGGATTACCTGATCCGTGGTTGGATTGTTAACCGACAGTGTCCTTCATATTCAAGCACCTTGTGAGTTCTTCCCCTGATACATAATGCCTTTGGTAAATTGTATCCTCTGCTTGGCCAACCATGCTCTGCTGTAGAGCTTGGGGTAATTACTCTTGGAGCTTGTGGTATAGGTTCCTAAGATACCCCGATGGGTTGAACCTATGCCTTCCCTAATCCGTGTCAACCGATAGTTTTCACGAGTCATACTTTTCTGGTATTTTGCCAGATAAAGTTTCAACACTACAACTTTATCATAGCGAGAGGTGAATGAAACGATATGCATTAAAGAAGTGGGAGTCGACCTTGAGCTTATGTTCATGCCCATGGAAACGATGTAGACCGTCTCGGAAGCTTCTTGCAAAATGAATTATTGTCTGAATAATCCTTTCGGTATCTTTAAATTGATCCCTTGAAGTTATGGTTCCGACCATGCTGTCCTTATTCAATATATCTGGAATAAATCCATTCCAGGCCTCGTCAATTTTTGACAATGTTAAAGCATCTACTGTCGTAGGTCAATGACCTAGTTCAACTTATATCGTGTTCCACCTTCGAGTTTTACCCTCTGATATCTCGCGGATATCATGCCTTTGCACTACACCTTTTGAGCTTTTGATGAAGTAATACCTTTGCTTGTCGTAATCACTCTACGGGTTCTAGGTTGCCGTCAACCGAGGACACCGTTTAGTAAATCAAATCCGCTCTAAAAATTCAACACCCCTAGTAGATGTTACTGGGAAATTTTTAAACTCAATCTCGTTTAATCCTAGACTATCGGGTACATCCCTTGTCTAGCTATCCTTGACTGTGCTACCTGGTCCTTCTTTGGTGCACAAATTCTTCAGTGTGTGAGCACGACTTACGTCGGGCTTTCAACATCATGTTGCTTGTCTCGAAAGGCAACGTTGGTTCCAAGCTTGCGTACTATATATTGATCTTATAACTTGCCACTTCGTCATTCCCTTGCTTGTTGCCGTTGTTGTTTGATTGCATCCTCCTGAAACCTCCCGGCAAATGTGTCGGATCACCTTCAACACTTTGACTTATTCCATGATGTCAATACCGTTCATGATGAGAAATACCATCCTTGCCCTTGATGATTTTTATTATCATCGACAACACCCTTGACTTCCTTTCATCGAGAACTTGTCTACTCTATGAATACCACTTGCTCCCCAGCTAGTATTGTGTTCTACCTTGAAGTAATACTGTCTTTAAAGTTGAGAATGTTGTGGGCATTGCTCCACCTCTTAGAAACTCTCGATATGATGATACTTCTCACCATCACTATTCTTCCTTGGTGCCCGTGTTGTTTTTAACCGGGATATCAATATGCTAACGATGTTGCTTGCGTTCAGTACTCCTAGCAACACTTTTGCTTTGAAGTTAACAATCGACAGTTCGTTCTTAGACTGTTAATTATTGAATCGCCACTCTAACATTGATCTTGCTGCCTATGGTCATATTTCGGGCACACCTTTCAACTTATGATTAATGGTGTATGTTTTCCTCAAGCTTACAACATTATATCATTTGAATTGACAAGTGTCTTCTTCTTGTTCACATTATTATGGAAATCCATCCGTTTCGAATTCTCGATGAATTGTCGCTGAGCCCATTAGCCACATCCTCATCCTCTCCTTAGTTTAATGATGAACTATTGTTTCGGGAACCTGCTCCCATAGTTCATTTCCCGAGAATCTTGAAATGTCATTTCGTCGATTTATGTTGCGCCTTTTATTCTCGAACATCCTGAGTCTGAGGTATCATGACACCAATCGGATCTGAATCTTGGTCAGATATGATGGCTGGGACAACTTTCCAGTAGTTATAATGTTGGTCCTTTGATGACCCGGTAATATGATGGCATGCCTAGCACCCCAGGCTAGAGGACCCATCATTATAATTTCTTTTGTAAGGATAGCCATTCTTCCACGAGGAAATTGTAAGACTTATTCTATAAGTTGCTTCTGATGGATCATTTGTGTATCCAAGGTCTAGCCCTTAATTGAAACACCATATCATTGCTACCTCGAAGCATGACTATGATACCCCCGCTCATCAACAAGAACATTGGAGGAACGATGCTAAATGTTTCTTGGTCAGTTATCCAAACACCATTGTATGGGTAACATCTTGATTAATCCTTGCCTCCTTATCTGAAGGTTGGGTGCTTGCTCTCCTACCCTGTCTGCCATGATTCTTCTTGTCCATGGGATGGATATACTCCTAATAATTGTGTGTAATCACAATTTTCCTTTCCATTTGTTTGTTTAACCTTTCCTTGATCTACATATAATCTAAGCAGTAATAATACCCTGCTTATGTAAACACCTTGTTGTACAACTCTGTCGATAAAACCCTGTTACCATGGTTGGTAACATTCCGGTAACCACCACTGGAAGAAAACTTTGCCTACCGGTCCTCCTCGTTTCAACGAGCAAGACAATGGTTCTCTTCGTTCCCCGTCCTTGGTACCGACATTGTTGCCAACTTAGCTGACAGACTATCCTCTGACATGCCTTGCTTTCTGTGCAAGAGGTCATCACCCTTCCTACTTTCAACCCACATGGTGGGCCCATAACCCACAGGTCCACTGGATCAAAACCTGACTTTTCTTTACAACATGAATTCTATGGTATCCTATGCACCTGGCTTCGTATGTGATTCACGAGCTAAATTCTTCTATGTTTCATCCTGGTATCAAACACCATGTTATTCTCATTGTTCAAGCCCCCATTCCAGCTGCTGTCTAGGCGTCGAATGATGCCTACCCATTTGAAACTTTTGTATCATCGTGTATTGCTCTCAAGGAGTTCACTACAATACTACTCATAGGGTACCTCGTAATTTCCCATTGAGTTCACCGTTAGATGCCCAACTTTCTGGATATGCGTTCTTCCAGAGTTTTTCCCCCTGGTCGCGTTCGTAGGACGATGGACATCCCGAAGAAGGATGACGACTTGATCATGATGACTTGAAGCAGAGAGATGAAGACATCAACGAAAGGGATCAACCTCTTCGAGAAGAGCAGCCAAGATCGAGAAGACTCGTTAGGTTTTCGCTACCAGCACTCCCCCCCATACTCCACCGCTTAAATCTCGGGACGAGATTTCTTGTAGTGGAGGAGAATTGTGATGCCCAGATAATCAGGCTACAGTAATTCCACGTTGATGATGCCACGTCACCTTGGTTATGGTTATTAAACTCGCATTGATTCGAAACCGATTCAAATTCAATTCCAAAATCGAGTCAAACGGTAAAAGTTTTCAAACACTGAAACTATAATGTTCGGGTCATGCCAAATATTGCATAGGTAATTATAGTGGAGAAACCACACTTGTATAAAATGTGAAAATATTCAAAGATGAACAGAACAGTAGCAAAAACAATTAGTTAAATGATTATAAAATATTACTTAAAACAAACTATTTTAATTTAGGTGCCAAGTTAATTGTGGAGGTGGCATAGTTGTTAATAATAATTTAGGTACAACTATGTATTTTATAAAACGAAATAAAATAAAATGGTATAAGGAAAATAAATGAAAAGAAAAGGCAAAACAAAATAAAATAAAAGGAGAAAGCCCCGCCCTCCCCCCCCGCCCCGGCCAGGCCTCCCCACCACCAAACCCTAACCACCGACAGCCCCTTTTTTTCCCCACTCGCTCTCGCCTCCCCCTCCCAATCTGGATCGGGATCAGGGCACCCGACGTCCTGGTCGCCCGACGCCCCAGCTCGGCCCCGCCATCACCCAACCCGACGACCGTATCGCCCGTCGCCGTGCTGACCCCGTCGCCCTTCTACCTCACCTCGCCGACACCGTCGTCAAATGCCACCTCCTCACCACGGCCGTCGTCATCGCGTCCCTGACATCCTCCTCACCGGCCCACCTCGAGCCATGACGCCCTGTACCCCGGCAACACTGGTGAGGCTCCTGCCTCTCCCTTCTCTTCCATGCGCGCTCCCCACGCCCGTTTCGTGTCTCCTCTGCCTCCGCCCGCGGTCACCACAACATCGCGTGTGCCCGCAGCCATTCCGCACGGTCACACGTCCGCGCTCCGCGCCTCCTCTTCCCCCTGTTGTCGTGCGTCGCGGCCTTACCTGACCCACCGTCCGGCCGACCCACCTCCCCGCACCAGCAAGCCGCCCTGGCCTCACCTAGCGCCTCCCTGCCTCGCTCGCTCCTGGCCGCACCCCCTGCGAGCCGCCATAGCTCCTCGTCGCCGCCTGCTGCTCTGCTGCCTACGCCGAGCAACCGCAGCCTCGCCGTGATGCCGCCGCGCCTCGCGCGCCCCCCGAGCCCCGCCTTCGTGTTGCGTATGCCGCGCCCGCCAGAGCCCCCATCTCGTGCGCCCCGCACCGGCGCCAGGCCACGCCCCGGTTGGCCGTCTCCCCCCGCGCGCTGGAGCCGCCCCCTCCTCCGGCGTCGTCCTCCGCCGGCGCTAGGGCCGCGGCTCGCCACGGTGGGCGCTGCCGGCGCCCCGCCATGCGCCTTGCCGTGGCCGTGGCTTGGGTCCGCCCCGACGGGCAGCCAGCGCCCGCATCGTTAGCGCCCTCCACCAGGGCCCTAGGGGCCTATGACAAGGGGACCCATCCCCAAGACGTAAAAAAAAAGAAGTAAAAAAAGAGATACAAAAAAAAGAATTAAAAATAAAATAAAAATATTAATTCATTAATTAACTAAATTAATTAACTTAATTAATCACTGTTTAGTTAACCTAATCAACTAACTAAACTAATTAAACTTGTTTAGTTAGTCTTAGACGATGACAGCTGGGACCCGCACGTCAGTTTGACTCAGTCAACCCCTGTTGACTGCTGACGTCATGCTGACGTCATGATGACGTCAGCATGCACTATTCTGGATAATGTTGATTTAAAATAATTAAATAAATTCTAAAAATGATTAAATCTTTTAGAATTAATATAAAATAAACCGTACCTCGGATGGAAAAACTTTGTACATGAAAGTTGCTCAGAACGACGAGACGAATCCGAATGCGCGGTCCGTTCGTCCGCCACACATCTCTATCATACCGAACATGCAACATTCCCCCTCCGTTTCCTCTGCCCGAAAATGCCTAACACCGGGAATACTTCCCGGATGTTGTTCCTCTTCGCCTGTATCACCGAGCACCGCGTTAGGTCACTCGTAGCACCGCCTTTTGCCATGTTATGCTTTGTGATGCTATTGTTTGCTCTGTTATTTATTTGTTTCCCCTTCGTTGCTTATTTTTGGTAGACTCCGATACTGTGATAGACCCCGAGACCATTGATGCTTCGGTGTTCGACTACGGCTACGATTCCGAAGAATCCTTTCGTCCGCAGAGCTTCCAGGCAAGCCCCCCCTTTGATCACCAGATATCGACTATTCTTCTCTTTACTGCTTGCATTAGAGTAGTGTAGCATGTTACTGTTCGGATACTCCTATTCTGCTGCATAGCCTGTCATTGTTGCTACAACTGTTGATACCTTACCCGCCATCCTAATGCTTAGTATAGGATGCTAGTACTCCATCAGTGGCCCTACATTCTTGTCCGTCTGCCATGCTATACTATCGGGCCGTGGTCACTCGGGTGGTGATCACGGGTATATACTATATACATACTTTACATGATACATGATGTGACTAAAGTCGGGTCGGCTCATTGAGTACCCGCAAGTGATTCGATGTGGGGGCTGAAAGGACAGGTGGCTCCATCCAGGTAGTGATGGGCCTGAGTTCCCGACGGCCCCCCAAGTGGATCTTTGTGGCGGAGCGACAGGGCAGGTTGAGACACCCAGTGGAGAGGTGGCCTGGCCCTAGTCGTTGTCCGCGGTTATTTCATAATAACACGCTTAACGAGTTTGGATATTTGATCTGAGTCTGGCCGTTCGCCTATACGCACTAACTAGCTACGTGGGAATAGTTATGGGTACTCGACGTCGTGGTATCAGCCGAAGCCTTTTTGACGTCAGTGGTATAGCGGCGCGCGCCGGGTTGGACCGCGTAACGTAACTTCCTTAATAATGGAGGTTGCTAGGTCTGCTCACCGGCCGCCCTCGCAACGTGCAGATGTGCATTGGGCGATGGGCCCAGACCCCTGTGTGCTTAGGACTTAGACCGACGTGCTGACCTCTCTGTTGTGCTTAGGTAGGGCTGCGACGTGTTGATCTTCCGAGGCCAGGCATGACCCTGGAAAGTGTGTCCGGCCAAATGGGATCGAGCGTGCTGGGTTATGTGGTGCACCCCTGCAGGGAAGTTAATCTATTCGAATAGCCGTGTCCCTCGGTAAAAGGACAACCCGGAGTTGTATTCCGACCTCATGACAACTAGAACCGGATACTTAATAAAACACACCCTTACCAGTGCCAGATACAACTCGGTGGTTGCTCTCTCACCGGGTGATGTGCGGGAGGATCGCCGAGTAGGATTATGCTACGATGTTACTTGGTGAACTTACCATCTACTCCCTTCTACTGCTGTAAGACGGAGGCTGCGAGAAGCGAGGATACTTGTTACTTTCCAGCTACCCTCATCTTCTGCTGCAAGATGGAGGTTACTAGAAGCGTAGTCTTCGTTTGGATTAGCTATCCCCCTCTTATTCTGGCATTCTGCAGTTCAATCCACAGATATTACCCCCCCCCCTACACAGATATCACTGCATATGTAGTGTAGATCCTTGCTTGCGAGTACTTTGGATGAGTACTCACGGTTGCTTTTCTCCCCTTTTCCCCATTTTGTTCCTTCTTCTCGGATGACGCAACCAGATGGTGGAGTCCCGGACCCAGAAGATCCCGAGGATGTTTCTACGTGAAGATCGGCTTCGAGGAGTAGTTAGGAGGTCCCAGGCAGGAGGCCTTGCCTTTTCGATCGTTGCTACTTTTGTGCTAGCCTTCTTAAGGCATCTTGTTTAAGTTATGTCTGTACTCAGATATTATTGCTTCCGCTCACTCTTGTGTTTTCGAGCTTTTGTATTCGAGCCCTCGAGGCCCATGGCTTGTAATATAAAGCTTGTATTATTTTAATTTGGGTCTAGAGTTGTGTTGTGATATCTTCAAGTGAGTCCCTGATCTTGGTCGTACACATTTGCGTGCATGATTAGTGTACGGTCAAATCGGGGGCGTCACAGTTTTGATGAGGTGAGGGAGGGATGTGGTTGCTTTCAAGATAATAAGGGGTTTTCTGCAAATTGGAAAGGAGAAGTGGGCTATTGTTGCAAAAATGCAACAACTTACCTCACAGCCGTTAGATGCAGATCTAATGGTCAGAAACGACGGATGGCAGACACACCACCATCACCAACTGAATCTTTTATAGGAGTATATATATATATATATTTCTCAGGCTGTTTTGATGAGGTGAGGGAGGGATGTGGTTGCTTTCAAGATAATAAGGGGTTTTCTGCAAATTGGAGTAGAGAA
>LR738716.1:341884662-341904577 GCA_902687465.1 Secale cereale | reverse complement strand
GAGCGGTTGTTGGCGTTGAGCTCTTGACCTTCACGTTCTTGTCGTTGATGGTGTCGATGCCGATGAGATCTTGCCGGAGATGGTAGCTCGGAAGGATGTGCACTTGAGCGTCTTCTCGAAGATGAGGGAGACCTCTTGCGGTTCTTGATGAGGGCTTTGAGCTCCTCCATTTGAGCATTCATGTTGGCGCACAAGTTGTTCGTCATGGCATCGAACTCGTTGTTGTTGTTGTAGACCGAAGATGAAATGCTTTGCCTATCCATCACAAGACTCGAGCAAAGGTGAGTAGGAGATGAGATAAACAATACCAAGTTACCTTTTCCCAACGTTGAGGATGTATCCCGTTTCACTCAATGTGAAATGAAAGAATAGTGGAATTGGTACCGGACTTGTTCACTCACACCTATCAAGTAAAGCTTATCGAGTGGCTCGGTGAGGATAGTGGCACAAAAATTTGATGCAAAATGTTAGAAAGAGTCAATAAAGTTGAAAGAGATTCACAAATTCGCAAGTGAAACAAGTAGACCAATAGCAATATGGGTGGCACACGGAACACACACACGGATAGATAAAAGGGGTCGTGCAACCAAGGAATGAGCACAAAAATGTGGAATCCACGGAAAACGCTCGTGTTGCACAACACTAGAGAGACGCTAGCGCGATTGCACAATAGGCGGATACGACACTTGTGCACAACCTATAAGAGGCAAATGTATGAACTTTCTATCCCAAGTATGCTATGTGTATGATGTTCCGGTGCTTTTAGCACAAGATGATCCAAGATGATCAAGTATGATATCATATGATGCGATGCTATGGCTCTTGCTTACAAGCTTCTTTGTCTTTCTCTTTTTGCTTAAAAGCTTTATTCTCTATTTTTTTTTCTTTTGTTGTATATGGCCACGATGCATAAATGAAGATAGCAATTGTGTATATGCGGGAACAATCTTGTGACACAAGGGGTGATATGATGATATTGTATGTATGCAATGGAAGATGGATCGATGATCACTAATGTGCACAAGTAACGTTGCCGGCAATACTCAAAGGCTAGTCTCGATAGGCAAGTGACGCAAAATGGGCTAGGGGTTAACAATGCAATTGCAAGGGGAATATACAATGATGTCGTCGAGGTTACCGTCCGAGTCGATGATGAGAGGCGGTGTTCTTGATGTAGACCCGTTCCTAATTAGCCGAAACACCTTAGGAAACGGAAAAACCACAACTCAAAATCTCAAGGACCAATGTCAAATGGTGGTAGCGGCAATGCCGTGGTGGTTGGGGAAGTGGAATGATGGGCTATACACGATGTCGGAGTTGAAGTCACGGTCCCTACGTAGCCGAAACACCTTAGGAGACACGAGCCACAACTCAAACAAGCTCAACAAAATTTGGTTAAGTTGGGTTGGCTATGTATAGTGGGCTATGCTATGCGGAAGTGGTGGTGGTGGTTGATGAAGAAGCAATGGTCCCTAAGTAGCCTAGACACCTTAGGAGACTCAAATCACTACTCAAGCAACCACAAATGCTATGGGAACAAAAAAAAGGTTAGGTTGCGGAAGTCGGTGGTGGTTATGCGGATGATGTGGTGGAGGCCCTAGGCAAAGATGCCAAAATCCACAAAATATGATGGAGTCAAATGAATATGGTGGTATTTTTGTGGAATGAGGAAAGTCAAGAGCTTCAAAACGAGCTCAAGAACGTCCAAATCGGAGTTCGTATGAATTAGTTATGGACAAAACAAAAATCAGCCGAAGTCAAAATCTGGGAGTACCGGACGTCCGGAAAAGACCGGAAATCCGGTAATTTTTGCTGTATATGTGGTTCCGGTCGTCCGGTGAGTTCCGGACGTCCGGTGCTTCGAGAGGGTCCGGACGTCCGGTAAAAGGCCGGTCGTCCGGTGGGTCGGGGTCAACTCGAGATTTGAGATCCGGGACGCGATTTTGGGCGGAAAATGGAGATTTTGGGGTCAAAATTGATGAGATTTCGTGGATGAAAGATGGGGAAACTTGGGGAAATGCTAGATCCACTTGAAACCAAGCAAATCCATGGATGAAAATCAACAAAATGTCATCAAACCAACAGATCACAAAAATTTTTGGGGCTCTTTTTGTGGGGAATTTTCGAAATTGGGAAGAACACGACAAAAACAAGCTAGAAAACAAAGTGTGGGGCTCCAAAATCGTGAGGAACCGTGGCTCTTGATACCATATGATACAGGGTGGAACCCTAATCAGCGGATCTTTCACGAAATGGAGGGGATCCCACGATGAACACGAAGAACACAAAGGGAAACGGGGGAAAACACGAGAGGAAACACACAAGAACAAGTCCAATCACACATCCACTAGACAATCAAACACACAAGATCACAAGATACATGAACAACAAAGGGAAAGATACATGGGTAGAGTTCATCTCCAAGAGGAGGTCTTGAATCCGTGAAGGATCTTCCCGCTAGGGGTCTTGAATCCAAGGTGGATCTTCTCCGTAGAGGGGCCGCGGTCTCTCTCGTGGAGTAGATCCGGGATGGATGAGCAAAGCTCTATCTCTCATATGAGCTAAACCATTTGGTATAGGGTGGAACCCTAATCAGCTGACCTTTCACGATTTGGAGCGTGGCACACGATGAACATGGGGAAACACAAGGGGAAGACGGGGAAAACACAAGAGAGAACACTCAAATCAACACGGAAGCAATCACACAGGCGCTAGATTCGCGATACAAGGTCGAGGTACATGATCCAAGGTCAACAACGGTGATACAGATAGTCTTCTCCCGGAGGAGGTCTTGATATCCCTGGGGATCTTCTCCGTTGAAGGAGGTCCTGAATCCGTAGTGGATCTTCTCCGTAGAGGCGCACCGTCTCGTGGGAGAAATCCACACAAGTATCAAATGAGCTAAACCACAGCTGAGTCTAAAGGGAGGAGGTCAACAGTATTTATATTACACACGCGGTCGTCGTCGTAGCGGACGTCCGGGGGTTACCGGACGTCCGGTGGTTCCGGAGGGACCGGACGTCCGGTAATCCTCGGATTTCCGCTATTTAGCTTCTGTTGCCGAAGTCACGAACGTCCGGTGGCTTCCGGTCGTCCGGTCGTCTGGGAGAGGCCGGACGTCCGGTGTCTTCCGGTCGTCCGGTGCCTGGGAGTCGCCGGTCGTCCGGTGCAGGCCGGACGTCCGGTGCCTGTAGCATCTTCAGCATTCCTTCTTCTTGTCTCGAGCACTTGTCGGGCCTGTCCTCTTGAGCATCATGTAGAGCTGTCCCGCGGCCTTCGTCCAAGTACCTGAGTATGCATAGAGTCTCTGATGAAGGTAGAGGCCGTACCTCAAGTGAATCCGCAAGATGTAAAGAGAGGAGCGAGGTCACCTCGGTCTCAAAAGCTCTTGCACGTGCTCTAGTCATGGGTCCTTTGGGCACTTGGTGAGGCGATGAAGGGTCCATGGTGATGGCCCTAGGATACACCGTATCATCTCCCCTCCCTTGGGAAAGATCCGACCTCGGATCGAAATCTTCATCACCATGGAAAGGAGAGAGGTCCTTGATGTTGAAAGTATCGCTCACGGAGTACTTGTCTCGTGGGATGTCGATCTTGTAGGCGTTGTCGTTGTAGCGTGCTAGCACCTTGAAGGGTCCGTCGGCGCGAGGTAGAAGCTTGGATTTGCGCTCGTGTGGGAAGCGGTCCTTGCGAAGGTGAAGCCAAACAAGATCTCCCGGTTGGAACACCATCGGTGTCTTGTTGACGTTGAACTTGGTGGCGCGACGGTGGACTTGTCGCTCGATCATCGCCCTTGTGTCTTCGTGCACCTTCTTGAGATAAGTTGCCCTTGCACTTGCGTCCATGTTCATGCGCTCTTGTAGAGGAAGAGGTAGGATGTCCAAAGGCGACAACGGGTTGAAGCCGTAGACGATCTCGAAGGGGGACTTGCCGGTTGTGGAGTGTCTTGCGCGGTTGTAGGCGAACTCGGCGATTGGTAAGCAATGCTCCCATTCCCGGATGTTCCTCTTGATCAACACACGAAGAAGAGTGGAGAGCGTGCGGTTCGTCACCTCCGTCTGGCCGTCCGTCTGTGGATGGTACGCCGAAGAAAAGAGTAGCTTGATTCCGAGCTTGGCACATAGTGTTTTCCAAAAGTAACTCAAGAACTTGACGTCCCGGTCGGAGACGATCGTTTTGGGCACGCCGTGTAGACGGAGTATCTCCCTACAAAAGAGAGTTGCAACATGTGAAGCATCGTCTATCTTGTTACAAGGAATGAAATGAGCCATTTTAGAGAATCGATCGACCACTACAAGCACGGAATCTTTTCCATTTTGAGTTCTAGGCAAACCAAGTATGAAATCCATGCTTATGTCTTCCCATGGATTGATACGGTGTATCCTAGGGCCATCACCATGGACCCTCCTTCACCCCCTCAAGTGCCTCAAGGACCGATGACACGTGCTCGTGCTAGAGCTTTCGAGACCGAGGTGACGTCACTCCTAGCCCAACTTCCTTATGAATCTTGCGAGACATGGTTGCTACCTCAAGCGAGTGTGCTTTGTGTGCTCAGGTGTGAAGGAGACCGCTTCGGAGAAGAGCGTGAAGGTGAACAAGTCCCCAAGGCCACGGACGAACTGATGCATCGAGAAGGGCAGAAGGGAGCTCCAGGCCCCGGACATCCGGCTCCATGGCCCGGACATCCGGCACCTGGGCCATCAACTACAGAAGGCCAGCAGCAACTGAAGCTACAGGGCCCGGACATCCGGCCAGGGCCCGGACATCCGGCCAAGCATGGCCCGGACATCCGGCCCCGAGCCCGGAAATCCGGCGCCTCTGTCCAGAGAGCGCCCAAAACCTGACCGCTCAAGCCCGGACATCCGGCTCCTCGCCCCGGACGTCCGGCTCCCCTCGAAGACCCGGACATCCGGGCCGTCGCCCGGACATCCGGCCCCTGATCTGCCTGCGTGCAGCCCCTGGGCCGAGGCCCATGTACCCGTTCGCCCCGAAGACTATATATACTCCTCTCCTCATTCCGTTTAGGGTTAGCTGTGGTTTTAGCTCATTTGACACTTGTGTGGATTTCTCCCACGAGACCGGTGCGCCTCTACGGAGAAGATCCACCTCTGGATTCAAGACCCCTAACGGGAAGATCCCACGGGATTCCAAGACCTCCTCCGGGAGAAGACTATCTGTATCACCGTTGTTGACCTTGGATCATGGATCTCAACCTTGTATCGCGAATCTAGCATTTGTGTGATTGCTTTCGTGTTGATTGAGTGTTTTCCTCTTGTGTTTCCCCCATCTTTCCCTGGTGATTCCCCGTGTTCATCGTGTGCCAACCTCCAAACGTGAAAGATCCGCTGATTAGGGTTCCACCCTGTATCACAACTAATGCTATTTTCCACCAAAAGTGAGATGAGAGAAGTGTGTGAGAACCCATCGAGTGTCTTTCACCTTGTGCTCTTATGCAAAGGGGAAGCCAATCCTACTAACACTTCACCACCTCTACCTTTAGTGTTGTCTAATTTGTTGCAGGAATTCTCGGACGTCTTTCCTGATGAACTACCTCCGGGTCTACCTCCGCTTCGAGGAATCGAACACCGCATCGACCTCATACCCGGCGCACCACTTCCAAACAAGGCTCCCTACCGCGTCAACCCGGAGGAAACAAAGGAGATACAACGGCAAGTGCAAAAACTCATCGACAAAGGTCATGTACGTGAAAGCTTAAGCCCTTGTGCCGTCCCGGTTATTCTCGTGCCTAAGAAAGATGGAAGTTTTCGCATGTGCTCCGATTGTCGACCCATAAATGCTATCACCTTTAGATACCGTTATCCTATCCCACGCATAGACGACATGCTGGATGAATTATGTGGTGCCACCATCTTTTCAAAGGTTGATCTTAAAAGTGGTTACTACCAAATTCGCATTCAAGAGGGTGATGAATGGAAAACGGCTTTCAAAACCAAGTTTGGGTTATATGAGTGGCTTGTCATGCCAATGGGTTTATCGGAAGCACCCGGTTCATTTATGCGTCTTATGCATTTTTGTCTACGACCCTACATAGGCATCTTTGTAGTGGTTTACTTTGACGACATCCTCGTTTTTAGCAAGACGCTAGAGGACCATGTGACACACATCCGTTTGGTTTTACAAACCCTTCGGAAAGAGCGCTTATATGCTAATATGGAGAAATGCACTTTTGGCGTTGACAAGGTCGTCTTCCTAGGATTTGTCGTTTCTTCACAAGGTGTTCACGTTGATGAAACTAAAATTGAAGCAATTAAAACTTGGCCTCAAGTAACGAATCTCATGCAAGTGCGTAGTTTCCTTGGTCTAGCCGGTTTCTACCGACGTTTTGTGAAGGACTTTAGCACTATTGCTATGCCTCTACATGCCTTGAGTAAGAAGAACGCACCCTTCATTTTTGGGGTCCTTCACAAGACACCGCGTTCAATGAGCTAAAAAGCTTGCTTACACACGCAACACTTCTAGCCCTACAAAACTTTGGTAAACCTTTTGAGATTCATTGTGACGCTAGTGGTACCGGCATAGGTGGCGTGCTAATGCAAGAAAAGCGCCCAATTGCGTACTTTAGCGAGAAGCTTTCCGGAGCGCAACTTAACTACCCCATTTATGGTAAAGAGCTTTATGCCAGGTGAGAGTCTTACGTGTTTGGGAACATTATCTTCGACCTCATGAATTCATTCTTCATACGGACCATGAGACTCTCAAGTATCTCAAAGGTCAAACTAAGTTGAACAAGCGTCATGCTAAATGGAGTGAGTTCATTGAGTCTTTTCCCTATGTCATCAAATACATCAAAGGCAAAGAAAATGTTGTGGCGGACGAGCTTTCCCGCAAATGCATGCTTGTAACACAACTTGAGTTGAGTGTGATTGGCTTTGAGCACATAAAAGATTTATATGAAGATGATCCTTTCTTTGCAAATGCTTATGCTAAGTGCTTGACTCACACTTCTTGGGAACGTTACTACCTCAAGGATGGATATCTTATGAGAGCTAACAAACTTTGCATTCCCGAGTCTTCGCTTCGTTTGCTCCTTTTGCAGGAATCTCATGGAGGAGGTGATACGGTGTATCCTAGGGTCATCCCCATGGAACCTTCATCGCCTCATCATGTGCCCAAAGGACCAATGAGTAGAGCCCGCGCAAGAGCTCTCGAGACCGAGGTGACTTCACTCCTTGCTCTAAATCCTTCCAATATGCATGAGACATGGCTTCTACCCTCATCTGGAACTCTATGCATACTCAGGTACTTGGATGAAGGCCACGGGACAGCTCTGCACAACGGTCAAGACGGCAAGTTCGACAAGTGCCAAGAACAAGAAGAGCGAAGGCTGAAGATGCTACAGGCACCGGACATCCGGCCTGCACCGGACGACCGGCGACTTCCAGGCACCGGACGACCGGAAGACACCGGACGTCCGGCCTCTCCCAGACGACCGGACGACCGGAAGCCACCGGACGTCCGTGACAACGACTACAGAAGCTAAATAGCGGAAATCCGAGGATTACCGGACGTCCGGTCCCTCCGGAACCACCGGACGTCCGGTAACCCACGGATGTCCGCTACGACGGCGACCACTTGTGTAATATATACCCGTTGACCTCCTTCCTTGAGAGGCAGCTGTGGTTTAGCTCATTTCTCAGACTTGTGTGGATTTCTCCCACGAGACGGTGCGCCTCTACGGAGAAGATCCACTACGGATTCAGGACCTCCTTCGCGGAGAAGATCCCACGGGATTCCAAGACCTCCTCACGGAGAAGACTATCCTTGTATCACCATCGTTGACTATGGATCATGTATCGCACTTTGTATCGTGGATCTAGCGCTTGTGTGATTACTTTCGTGTTGATTTGAGTGTTTCCTCTTGTGTTTTCCCCGTCTTCCTCCTGGTGTTCTTCGTGCTCATCGTGTGCCACCCTCCAAAACGTGAAAGATCCGCTGATTAGGGTTCCACCCTACATCATCTTGGTATCAAGAGCATAGGTTGATCACGATTTTGGAGCCCCACACTTTGTTTTCTAGCTTGTTTTTGTTGTGTTCTTCCCAATTTCGAAAAATTCCCCACAAAAATAGCCCCAAAATTTTTTTGTGATCTGTTGATTTGGCAAGATTTTGTTGACTTTGTTCCATGGATTTGCTGTGCCACGTGTCGATCTAGCATTTCCCCACCTTTTCACCCTTTTCCCACCGCAAATCCGACCACGTTTCACCATTTTCGCCATGGATCCCACCAACCCCAGTCCACAACCTACCGGACGACCGATGTTTAGCAGACGTCCGGCACCTCTCGAGACACCGGACGTCCGCTAAACACCGGACGACCGGCACCCCGCTTACAGAAAGTTTTACCGGATTTCCGGCACCCACCGGACGTCCGACCCCATCAGACCGCCCGGACGACCGGTAACTTCCGGACGTCCGACAAACCCTGACGCAGCTGGACCCTGTTCAGTTACGTACCACACTTCCGCTACCTCCCACCCTCCGCAACCACTTTCCTACCTTCCGCAACCACCATCGCTTACCCGCTTCGAGTTTGGAAAGTGTGTCTCCCTTTGCCTTGGATACATGAGTTGTGGTTTCACCGTTAACTTGGATGTTTAGGCTACCTTGGAACGGCAAGACTTCGACAACACCACCGCTCAACTTCGGCAAGGACGGTAACATCGACGACACTCCGCTCATCCTACCTTGCACTTGCATTGTCACCCTATGAGCCATTTTTGCGTAGCTTTCCCATTGAGACTAGCCATTTGAGTATTGCCGGGCCACGACACTTGTGCACATTAGTGATAGTCATAGATATTGCATACTACATCATTGTGAGTAAGACCACATCATCTTGGTATCTTGCATATCTCCGTGTGCCACAAGAGTGCTCCGCATACACAATAGCTACCTTGATCCGAGAAGCATGCATATGTGCCCAAAGAAAGAGCTCACAAGCTTTTAAGCAAACGAGCCAACCAAAGCAAAAAGACAATAGCATCATACGCCTTGCATCCAAAGAGATCATACATCATAGCAACATCATCTTGTGCTCAAGCATCGGCACATCATACACTCATAGCATACTTGTGATAGTTAGTCGTTACATTTTGCCTCTTATAGGTCGTGCACAAGTGCGTATCCGCCTATTCAGCAATCGGTTAGCGTCTCTCTAGTGTTGTGCAACACGAGCATTTTCCGTGGTTTCCACATTTTCGCTCACCCTTGGTTGCACAACCACATTTATCTATCCGTGCGTGTGTTCCGTGTGCTACCTTTGCTAGTGATCTACTTGTTGCATGAGCAAATTTGTGAACCATTTTCAACATCTTTGAGTCACTTTGACGATTGCATTGAATTTGTGCCACATCCTAACCAAGCTCCTCTCAAAGCTTTACTTGTGTAGGTGTGAGAATCGACACGAAGTGGTACCAATAGTGCTATTTCCGGGTTACATTATTGAGTGATCATTGATCCATTTTCAACCTCGGTTAAGGTACATTGATATTGTCTTCTCCTTTCTCCCACTCACATACTTGCTTGTGATGATGGATAGGCCAAGTACATCTTCCAACCCGATCTTCGACGATCCTCAAGAAGCGAACAACTACGTCACCAAACTACATCTATTCGGTGTCCAACGCGCTCTACATCAAGAGAGTGAAGCTATGCGCGAGTACATTGGTCAAGTCGCCGAGGACGCGCGCCAATTCCAACAAAGCACTAAGGAGCAATTCGACCTCATCAACACCAACATGTCTACTCAATACAACGAGCTCCGGACATTGATAATCAACCGAAGTTCTTCCTCAACATCATCTCAAAGACGTAGCCGCTCCAGTCGACATACCGACTCCACGCAAGACTCAAGTACACCTACTTCCAACACTCTTTGTCAAGCCGCACAACAAGCTCGACATGACCACCGGCAACCTCTACATGACAAGAGTTCACAAGAGCTATTCGACGAGCAAACAAGCCGACGTCGTCACAACCAAGCTACATTTGAGCAAGCACAAGAACGGCAACGACTACGCCAACAACAACAAGAGCGAGCACGTCAATATCAAGAAGAACAAGACGCCGAGGCTAACCGCCAAGCACAACAACGTCGAGAAGCTCAAGCTATGGAGGCGGAACGTGCTTTACAAGATGCACATCGCAATGTGGCAGCCCGTACTCGACACACTCGTCAAGAAGAGGATTTCCTTCGCGATGAGATGCAAGAAAGGCGCCATCAAGCAAGAATGCAAGAAGAAGCTCCTCCTCAAGCGAGGCAAGAACATCAACTCCAACAAGAACATCTACATCCACAAGAGCAACAAGATATGGCAAACCGCCAAAATCGAGATCGCCCTCCCAATAGGCAAGGAAACAATGACGAGCATCGCTATGGCAAGCTCAAGTTCACCATGCCAAAGTTTTCCGGAAGCATTGATCTCGAAGACTATCTCTCATGGGCATTGAAGGTTGACAAGATCTTTCGCCTTCACAACTTCGATGAAGAAAAGAAGATCGCTATGGCATCCCTTGAGTTCCAAGACTATGTTCTCATTTGGTGGGAGCAAATCATTGAAAGAAGAGAAGCAAAAGGCGAACCTCCTATACCCACTTGGGCTCAAATGAAGGAAGTGATGAGAGCACGCTTCGTGCCTACACACTACAACCGTGACTTGTTCAAGAAGCTACAACTCCTCAAGCAAGGTGCCAAGTCCGTTGAAGAGTACTACAAGGAGATGGAGATTGCCATGATACGAGCAAAGATCACGGAAGATGACAGCAAACAATGGCGAGATTCTTGAATGGACTCAACTATCCCATCAAGAAGATTGCGGACTTCCAACCATACAACAATCTCCTCGAGCTAGTACACCAAGCAACTAAAGCGGAGCGACAAGTTCAAGAGGACTACAAGTACTCCAAGTTCAACTCCAAGAACTACGGCTCCTACAACCAAGCTTCAACGACTTCGGCTACTCCTCCTACCTCTACCAAGCCTTCTACAAACTTCGGTGACAAGTCAAGCTACAAGAATGCGACTACATCGAGTCGTCCACCTTCTACCAACAACTTCAAGCCAAGAGCTTCCTCAACTACAACTCCTACCGAAGACAATAACAAGACGAGCTCCATCAAATGCTTCAATTGCCAAGGACGAGGCCACAAGTCATTTGAGTGCAAGACCGTTCGCACCATGATCATCAACGACGACGGATCTTATGACTCCATGAGCGAAGATGAGATGGAAGCACTTGAGCATGTCACTATGCATCGCCAAGTCAATGAAGAGCTATGCGACAAGCTTCATTTGGTCAAGACGAAGCATCCTCACCCCTACAAGGTCCAGTGGCTCAACGACGCCGGAATTCTTCGAGTCGAGCACACCGTGCAAGTCTCTTTCAAGATTGGCGCCTACGAGGACACTCTCGAATGTGATGTGATACCCATGTCCGTGTGCCACCTTATTCTTGGACGTCCATGGCAATATGATCGTGGAGTCACACACAATGGACGGACGAATCACTATCATTTCAAGATGAAGGGCAAGGAATTCGTGCTTCGACCAATGACTCCAAGTCAAGTAGCCGCCGACAAGCTTTTACCTACCACCCATCGTGGAGAAATTGGTGAGAGAGTGAACCACCAAAAGGAGAGTGAGAACCACAAGCCAAATATGAGCGACTCCACGATGAGCGACAAGAAGCAACTAGTTCTATTTGCCACCAAACGTGAGATGAGAGAAGTGTGTGAGAACCCATCGAGCGTCTTCCACCTTGTGCTTCTATGCAAAGGGGAAGCCAAACCTACTAATACTTCACCACCTCCACCTTTTGTGTTGTCTCAATTGTTGCAGGAATTCTCGGACGTCTTTCTCGATGAGCTACCACTGGGTCTACCTCCACTTCGTGGGATAGAACACCGAATCGACCTCGTACCCGGTGCTCCACTTCCAAACAAGGCTACTTACCGCGTCAACCCCGAGGAAACAAAGGAGATACAACGGCAAGTGCCAAAACTCATCGACAAAGGTCATGTACGTGAAAGCCTAAGCCCTTGTGCCGTTCCCGTTATTCTCGTGCCTAAGAAAGACGGAACTTTCCGCATGTGTTCCGATTGTCGTCCGATAAATGCCATCACCGTTAGATACCGTCACCCTATTCCTCGCTTAAATGACATGCTTGATGAACTTTGTGGTGCCACCATCTTTTCAAAAATTGATCTTAAAAGTGGTTACTACCAAATTCGCATCCAAGAGGGTGATGAGTGGAAAACTGCTTTCAAAACCAAGTTCGGGTTATACGAGTGGCTTGTTATGACAATGGGCTTATCGGAAGCACCCGACACTTTCGTGCGTCTTATGCACTTTGTCCTTAGACCCTACATAGGTGTCTTTGTCGTGGTTTACTTTGATGATATTCTCGTCTTTAGCAAGTCGCTTGAGGAACATGTTGACCATGTCCAACTTGTTTTGCAAGCACTTCGCCAACAACAATTATATGCTAATATGGAGAAATGCACTTTTGGCATTGACACGGTTGTCTTTCTAGGATTTGTCGTGTCTTCTCAAGGTGTTCACGTTGATGAAACTAAAATTGAAGCAATTAAAACTTGGCCTCAACCAAAGAATCTCATGCAAGTGCGTAGTTTCCTTGGTCTAGCCGGTTTCTATCGACGTTTTGTGAAGGACTTTAGAACCATTGCTATGCCTCTACACGCTTTGAGCAAGAAGAACGCACCATTCATTTGGGGTCCTTCGCAAGACACCGCGTTCAATGAGCTTAAGAGCTTGCTCACGCACGCACCACTTCTAGCCCTACCAAACTTTGACAAACCGTTTGAGATTCATTGTGATGCTAGTGGTACCGGCATAGGAGGCGTGCTAATGCAAGAAAAGCGCCCAATTGCGTACTTTAGCGAGAAGCTATCGGGAGCGCAACTTAACTATCCCATCTACGATAAAGAGCTTTATGCCTTGGTGAGAGTTTTACGTGTTTGGGAACACTATCTTAGACCTCATGAATTCATTCTTCATACGGACCATGAGACACTCAAGTATCTCAAAGGTCAAACTAAGTTGAACATGCATCATGCTAAATGGAGTGAGTTCATTGAGTCTTTTCCCTATGTCATCAAATACATCAAGGGCAAAGAAAATGTTGTGGCGGACGCGCTTTCCCGCAAATGCATGCTTGTAACACAACTTGATTTGAATGTGATTGGCTTTGAGCATATTAAAGATTTATAAGAGCATGATCCGTTCTTTGCAAATGCTTATGCTAAATGCTTGACTCACACTTCTTGGGAACATTATTACATCAAGGATGGATATCTTATGAGAGCTAACAAACTTTGCATTCCCGAGTCTTCGCTCCGTTTGCTCCTTTTGCAGGAATCTCATGGAGGAGGCCTCATGGGACACTTTGGACGTGACAAGACGTTTGCTACCCTCTCTAAGAACTATTTCTGGCCCAAGATGTTTCGAGACGTCTCACGCCTCACCAACCGATGTTCTACATGCCGCAAAGCTAAGTCCAAAGCGCAATCTCATAATCTTTACATGCCTCTTCCTATTCCATATCATCCATGGGAAGACATAAGCATGGATTTCATACTTGGCTTGCCTAGGACTCAAAATGGCAAAGATTCTATGCTTGTCGTGGTAGATAGATTCTCCAAAATGGCTCATTTCATTCCTTGTAACAAGATCGACGATGCTTCACATGTTGTAACTCTCTTTTGTAGGGAGATACTTCATCTACACGGCGTGCCCAAAACGATCGTGTCGAACCGGGACGTCAAGTTCTTGAGTTACTTTTGGAAAACACTTTGTGCCAAGCTCGGAATCAAGCTACTCTTTTCTTCGGCGTACCATCCACAAACGGATGGTCAAACGGAGGTGACGAACCGCACGCTTTCCACTCTTCTTCGTGTGTTGATCAAGAGGAACATCCGGGAATGGGAGCATTGCTTGCCCACCGCCGAGTTCGCCTACAACCGCGCAAGACACTCCACAACCGGCAAGTCACCCTTCGAGATCGTCTACGGCTTCAACCCGTTATCGCCTTTGGATATTCTACCTCTTCCTCTCCAAGAGCGCATAAACATGGACGCAAGTGCACGAGCAACCTATATCAAGAAGGTGCACGAAGATACAAGGGCAATGATCGAGCGACAAGTCCATCGTCTCGCCAACAAGCGCAACGTCAACAAGGCACCAATGGTGTTCAACCCGGGAGATCTTGTTTGGCTTCATCTTCGCAAGGACCGTTTCCCGCACGTGCGCAAGTCCAAACTTCTACCTCGCGCCGACGGACCCTTCAAGGTGCTCGCACGCTACAACGACAACGTGATACGGTGTATCCTATGGACATCACCATGTCAAGAGTCCGCTTGGCAAGTGACACGTGCGACCTCTATTTCTCATACAAAAAGGTGAATCATCTCCTTTACGCGTGTTCACTTGACCCCTTCGAGGATGGTATACTACTTGACACTCCACTCGTGTGCATGCATAGGTATTGTCGGAGCTTCACGGACGACGACGAGGAGTGCAAGCGCCGAGGAACACCTACACCATCCGCGAGGGAAGCTTGGAAGAGAAGACGGAAGAAGACGGAGCGGCTGAAGTTACAGCTGCCGGACATCCGGCGCCAGCCCGGACATCCGGCGCCAGCCCGGACATCCGGCGACCAGCCTGGACATCCGGTGCTTCAGCAGAGGCCGGACATCCGGCATCACCCCGGAAATCCGGCAAGGGCAACAGAAGCACCCGAAGAACGGCCAGCGACAGGCCGGACATCCGGCCCGTGCCCGGACATCCGGCCTCCCATGAACGGCCGGACATCCGGCCCCCAGCCCGGACATCCGGCGCCTGCCTGCGCGCAGAGTCGGGCCAGAGGCCCATGTATCCTCTCCCACTTACCCCTTCGTGTACTAGACTATATATACTCCTCCACCTCCACCATTTTAGGGTTAGCAATGGTTTAGCTCATATGAGAGATAGAGCTTTGCTCATCCATCCCGGATCTACTCCACGAGAGAGACCGCGGCCCCTCTACGGAGAAGATCCACCTTGGATTCAAGACCCCTAGCGGGAAGATCCTTCACGGATTCAAGACCTCCTCTTGGAGATGAACTCTACCTATGTATCTTTCCCTTTGTTGTTCATGTATCTTGTGATCTTGTGTGTTTGATTGTCTAGTGGATGTGTGATTGGACTTGTTCTTGTGTGTTTCCTCTCGTGTTTTCCCTCGTTTCCCTTTGTGTTCTTCGTGTTCATCGTGGGATCCACTCCATTTCGTGAAAGATCTGCTGATTAGGGTTCCACCCTGTATCAACGAAGTCGTCAAGGATCGGCGCGTCATCGTATATGGGACCTAGCACCAAAGGAGAAGACACAATAGAGGTAGAGGTCAAGTCGTGAGTGTTGAAAGTGGCCTCACATGACCTATCAACTATCTCACTCTCTCTATGTGGTGGCTCACTCACTCCCTCAAGGTAGGTGCACTCAAACTCGCATATGGTGGAGTCACTCATCTCACTCAAGTGGTGGGGATGGTAGCTCTCCTCACATGGGAATTGTGGCAACTCATCATATATGGGGCTAGTGGTGAAGTCACTCTCACTCTCAATATGGTGGCACAAGTCACTCAAGTCATCATACGTCGCCGTGGTCGAAGGGAAAATCCCATGCTCAACCATCTCGTAGTCGTCGTGGTGGATGAAGGCCGAAGATGGCACATCATCACTCTTGCCTCCTAAGATGGAAGCATCATCCTCGCTCGCCACCTTGTCGCTCGCCTCCAAAGCTTGGTCCTCGAATGGCTCCGTAGTCGTAGTCGTCGCCGCGCCGTCTTGAAAAAGAGTCAAAGTAGACTCGGCATCATCAATGCCACAAAGAGGGATGGCGATGAAGTCGAACTTGGGAACGTCGTCTTGGAGCTCGTCGGGCTTGGACATCATGGTGGTACTAGCCTCATGCTCGCCGTCTTGGAGCTTGGTCTTCGAGAAGTGTGCTTGCGGTGGAGAAGCCTTGGCCTTCATTAGTTCTTGTTCCGCCTTGAGAGTACCAAAGTAGTTGTCGTCGAGGGACTTGTAGTTCTCGAAGAAGATAGTCTTGTAGACGTCATTGTGCAATCCCATCATGAAGTGGAGCTTCATTGAAATGGGGTCGTCCACGCCGGCTCGTCGCAAGGCAATCTTCATGTCCTTGAAGTACTCGTCGACGGACTTGGATCCTTGTATGGTGTTCTCCAAGTGGCGTAGAAGATGTTCCGTGTAGGTGGGAGGCACGAACTCTTGCCGCAAAGCTCTCTTCGTCTTGGGCCAATTCACGTTGAAGCTCGTCGAAGGTGTGTGAAGCCACCATGTTGACGCGTTGTCGTGGAAGTTTCTTGTGGCGCACTTCACTTGATCTTCGTAGGGAACTTGGTGGAGCTTGAGGTAGTCGTCCATCTTGCGCTCCCACTCGAGATACTCCTCGGGGTTTTGAGTCCCATAGAAAGGAATCTCATGGTCGTTGTCGAGGTCGTTGTAGCTCGTGGAAGTCGCGGACTTGAGCTTGGGGAGCTTCTCTTGAGCATAAGCTTGGGGTTCTTGTGGGCGAAGATGCCGCATATCCAAAGGCGAAGATGCCTTGAAGTCGCTTGGCGAAGATGCCAAGGTACATGGTGAAGTCGTTGAGCGGTTGTTGGTGTTGAGCTCATGACCTTCACGTTCTTGTCGTTGATGGTGTCGATGCCGATGAGATCTTGCCGGAGATGGTAGCTCGGAAGGATGTGCACTTGAGCGTCTTCTCGAAGATGAGGGAGACCTCTTGCGGTTCTTGATGAGGGCTTTGAGCTCCTCCATTTGAGCATTCATGTTGGCGCACAAGTTGTTCGTCATGGCATCGAACTTGTCGTTGTTGTTGTAGACCGAAGTAGATGAAATGCTTTTCCTATCCATCACAAGACTCGAGCAAAGGTGAGTAGGAGATGAGATAAACAATACCAAGTTACCTTTTCCGAATGTTGAGGATGTATCCCGTTTCACTCAATCTGAAATGAAAGAATAGTGGAATTGGTACCGGACTTGTTCACTCACACCTAGCAAGTAAAGCTTATCGAGTGGCTCGGTGGGGATAGTGGCATAAAACTTTGATGCAAAATGTTAGAAAGAGTCAATAATGTTGAAAGAGATTCACAAATTCGCAAGTGAAACAAGTAGACCAATAGCAATATGTGGCACACGGAAACACACACACGGATAGATAGATGGGGTCGTGCAACCAAGGAAAGAGCACAAAATGTGGAGTCCACGAAAAACGCTCGTGTTGCACAACTCAAGAGAGACGCTAGCACGATTGCTCTATAGGCGGATACGACACTTGTGCACAACCTATAAGATGCAAATGTATGCAACGACTTCTATCCCAAGTATGCTATATGTATAGTATTCCGGTGGTATGATCCAAAATGATCAAGTATGATATCATATGATGCTATGCTATGTCTCTTGCTTACAAGCTTCTTTGTCTTTCTCTCTTTTTGCTTAAAAGCTTTATTCTCCTTTTTTTTTATATGGCCACGATGCACAAACCAAGATAGCAATTGTGTATATGCGGGAACAATCTTGTGACACAAGGGATGATATGATGATACCAAGATGATATGGTATGTATGTAATGGAAGGGCGGATCGATGATCACTAATGTGCACAAGTAACGTTGCCGGCAATACTCAAAGGCTAGTCTCGATAGGCAAGTGACGCAAAATGGGCTAGGGGTTAACAATGCAATTGCAAGGGAATATACAATGATGTCGTCGAGGTTACCGTCCGTGTCGATGATGAGAGGTGGTGCTCTTGATGTAGACCCGTTCCTAATTAGCCGAAACACCTTAGGAAACAGAAAAACCACAACTCAAAATCTCAAGGACAAATGTCAAATGGTGGTAGCGGCAATGCCGTGGTGGTTGCGGAAGTGGAATGATGGGCTATACATGATGTCGGAGTTGAAGTCACGGTCCCTAAGTAGCCGAAACACCTTAGGAGACACAAGCCACAACTCAAACAAGCTTGAACAAAATTCGGTTAAGTTGGGTTGGCTATGTATAGAGGGCTATGCTATGCGGAAGTGGTGGTGGTGGTTGATGAAGAAGCAATTGTCCCTAAGTAGCCTAAACACCTTAGGAGACTCAAATCACTACTCAAGCAACCACAAATGCTATGGGAACAAAAATGGTTAGGTTGCGGAAGTCGGTGGTGGTATAGCGGATGATGTGGTGGAGGCCCTAGGCAAAGATGCCAAAATCCACAAAATATGATGGAGTCAAATGATGATGGTAGTATTTTTGTGGTAAGGGGAATGTCAAGAGCTTCGAAACGAGCTAAAGAACGTCCAAATCGGAGTTCGTATGAATTAGTTATGGACAAAACAAAAATCAGCCGAAGTCAAAATCTGGGGATACCGGACGTCCGGAAAAGACCGGAAATCCGGTAATTTTTGCTGTATAGGTGGTTCCGGTCGTCCGGTGAGTTCCGGACGTCCGGTGCTTCGAGAGGGTCCGGACGTCCGGTAAAAGGCCGGTCGTCCGGTGGGTCGGGGTCAACTCGAGATTTGAGATCCGGGACGCGATTTTGGGCGGAAAATGGAGATTTTGGGGTCAAAATTGATGAGATTTCGTGGATGAAAGATGGGGAAACTTGGGGAAATGCTAGATCCACTTGAAACCAAGCAAATCCATGGATGAAAATCAACAAAATGTCATCAAACCAACAGATCACAAAAATTTTTGGGGCTCTTTTTGTGGGGAATTTTCGAAATTGGGAAGAACACGACAAAAACAAGCTAGAAAACAAAGTGTGGGGCTCCAAAATCGTGAGGAACCGTGGCTCTTGATACCATATGATACAGGGTGGAACCCTAATCAGCGGATCTTTCACGAAATGGAGGGGATCCCACGATGAACACGAAGAACACAAAGGGAAACGGGGGAAAACACGAGAGGAAACACACAAGAACAAGTCCAATCACACATCCACTAGACAATCAAACACACAAGATCACAAGATACATGAACAACAAAGGGAAAGATACATGGGTAGAGTTCATCTCCAAGAGGAGGTCTTGAATCCGTGAAGGATCTTCCCGCTAGGGGTCTTGAATCCAAGGTGGATCTTCTCCGTAGAGGGGCCGCGGTCTCTCTCGTGGAGTAGATCCGGGATGGATGAGCAAAGCTCTATCTCTCATATGAGCTAAACCATTTGGTATAGGGTGGAACCCTAATCAGCTGACCTTTCACGATTTGGAGCGTGGCACACGATGAACATGGGGAAACACAAGGGGAAGACGGGGAAAACACAAGAGAGAACACTCAAATCAACACGGAAGCAATCACACAGGCGCTAGATTCGCGATACAAGGTCGAGGTACATGATCCAAGGTCAACAACGGTGATACAGATAGTCTTCTCCCGGAGGAGGTCTTGATATCCCTGGGGATCTTCTCCGTTGAAGGAGGTCCTGAATCCGTAGTGGATCTTCTCCGTAGAGGCGCACCGTCTCGTGGGAGAAATCCACACAAGTATCAAATGAGCTAAACCACAGCTGAGTCTAAAGGGAGGAGGTCAACAGTATTTATATTACACACGCGGTCGTCGTCGTAGCGGACGTCCGGGGGTTACCGGACGTCCGGTGGTTCCGGAGGGACCGGACGTCCGGTAATCCTCGGATTTCCGCTATTTAGCTTCTGTTGCCGAAGTCACGAACGTCCGGTGGCTTCCGGTCGTCCGGTCGTCTGGGAGAGGCCGGACGTCCGGTGTCTTCCGGTCGTCCGGTGCCTGGGAGTCGCCGGTCGTCCGGTGCAGGCCGGACGTCCGGTGCCTGTAGCATCTTCAGCATTCCTTCTTCTTGTCTCGAGCACTTGTCGGGC
>LR738716.1:341844591-341856832 GCA_902687465.1 Secale cereale | reverse complement strand
AAGTGCTTCTTCAACCTTCATAGGTTCAATGCTAGAGATAAATGAGTAATGCTCACAAAAGTTAGCTAAGCGAGTTTTAGAGCGAGTAATTCTCCCGGAGTTGATGTCGTTCATCATTTGTTCCACGGGATGATTTTTCTTGACTCTTGCTCGGACTCGGGATAGCTTTTGTTGATGTTGTGGCTCAGCTTCCTCATCATCTTCATCTTCTTCTTCTTCTTCTTCTTCTTCATTGTTGTTGGTGTTGTCTTGAGGTGGTGGAGAAGGAGGTTGTGGTGGATCTTCTTGTTGCATTTCCTCATCTTGGTGAGTTCCACTTGTGGAGGCCTCCATGTTGCCTTGAGGTTCATCTCGCTGTGAGGTAGGTGGCTCCACATATGTAGATGAGGTACTCTCCTTCACCTCCATGGGGCGGATCTTTCCAATAGATAAATCTTGGATAGCTTCCGATGGGTCCTTGTCTCCTACATCAATAGGCATTTGCTCTACTTGCGAGCCGTTAGATTCATCAAACTTCACATCTACCGTCTCTTCAACCTTTCGGGTGAAATTATTGTAGACACGGTAGGTGTGGGAGTTTGATCCATAACCAAGAAGAAAGCCTTCATGAGATTTAGGAGCAAATTTAGACCGACGATGCTTATCAAGGATATAGCATTTTGAACCAAAGACACGAAAGTATCCCACTTGGGGTTTGTTACCGGTGAGAAGCTCGTATGATGTCTTGCCAAGAAGCTTATGAATATAAAGCCTGTTGATAGCATGACAAGCTGTCTCGACCGCTTCTCCCCAAAAGTGCTTCGGTGTCTTGTACTCATCAAGCATCGTTCTTGCCATCTCTATGAGCGTTCGGTTCTTCCTCTCAACAACTCCATTTTGTTGAGGAGTGTACGTAGCCGAGAACTCATGTAGAATTCCTTCCTCATCGAGAAAAGAGTCTACATTGGCGTTCTTGAACTCCGTTCCATTGTCACTCCGAACTTTCTTGATCTTCACCTCAAATTGATTTTGGGCCTTTTTGGCAAAGGTCTTGAAGATCCTCTGAACCTGCGATTTATCATCAAGGAAAAATACCCACGTAAATCTGGAATAATCATCAACTATAACTAGACCAAAAGAGTTACCACCAAGGCTTTTGTAAGCATTGGGACCGAAGAGATCCATATGAAGAAGCTCAAGCGGTCTCCTTGTGGTCATGATGTTTTTCACGGGATGACTTCCACCAACTTGTTTTCCTGCTTGACAAGCACTACAAAGTCTATCTTTGTCAAAGAAAACATCTTTAACACCAAGAATATGATCACCTTTGATTAGCTTATCTAGATTACGCATACCAACATGTCCTAGCCTTCTATGCCACAACCAACCTTTAGAGGATTTAGCAATGAAACAAGCTCTAGGTTGGGCTTTCTTAGTGAAATCAACAATGTATAGATCACCTCTACGAATACCAGTAAAAGCCATGTTTTGATTATCACGACGAAAGACTTGGCAATCTACTTTGGTGAATAGCACATTGAATCCAAAGTCAGCTAATCTAGACACGGAAAGTAAATTGTATCCAAGAGATTCTACAAGCATGACATTTTGAATAGAGCTATCATGAGATATGGCCACCTTACCAAGGCCAAGTACCTTACCCTTGGAGTTGTCTCCAAAAGTCACATACTTGCGTGGACCATCGTTCTTTGCAAGCTCTCGAAACATGTCTTTGTCTCCGGTCATGTGATCGGTGCATCCACTATCAAGAATCCACTCTTTTCCACCGGACATGTAGTTTCTCATATTTGCCATGAGATTGAGACTCTTCATGACCTTGTCTAGCTCGGTGTCCGAATCGGTGAAATCATCATCATGCTCATGCTCATCATCATATTGACCCATAGATTGTTCATCATCAACACCTAGGTCAATTTGATAAGTATTTGCATTAGTTTGGTCAATGGAATAATAATCTTCGGAATGCAATGCAAGAGCATTTCTAACTCTAATATTGATAAGACCGGGATCACCCTTCCTTTTCATAAGATCACGAAGCTCAAAGAAGCATTTATCAAAGTTAGGATCATTGGGGTGCAACCTATCAAATTCAATAGTCTTGTGTAGAATTTCATCAAGACCTCTCATAGAGTAGTCCGGATAAAGTTCTTCCAAGAATTTCCACATAGCATAGGCACACTCAAAATTTGTAACAAGATTAAGCAAGTCATCAGGTAACCCTCTAATGATAAGATTCACAGTTCTAAGGTTACGAAGCAAATCAAGCTCTTCATCCATGGTAGGGTGCAAGGGATCAACAGGAGGCACATAGGGGGTCTTAACATATTTGCACAAATTGTACACCTTAAAGATACTAAGCATTTCAGACCTCCAAGAGTTATAAAACCTTCCATCAAGAACAGGCACTCTATGGCTAACACTCCCATCCGTAGACACGTCCATCTTCCTCCAATGGTGTGTAAACCAAAGCAATGGAGACCAAAGCTCTGATACCAATTGTAGGATCGAAGAAGTAGGTCTAGAGGGGGGGTGATTAGACTACTTGACAGGATAAAATTTCTGTCTTTTATCAAGGACAGATTTTGGCAGTTTTGCAATGAAGATTATGTCAAGCAACACACTACACATGCAATTCTAGAGTATGGGCAGCGGAAAGTAAATTGCATGTATAGTAAAGAGAGGTGGAGAAGATCAAACGCAGTTTGGTGACACGGAGATTTTTGTCGTGGTTCCGATAGGTGGTGCTATCGTACATCCACGTTGATGGAGACTTCAACCCACGGAGGGTAACGGCTGCGCGAGTCCACGGAGGGCTCCACCCACGAAGGGTCCACGAAGAAGCAACCTTGTCTATTCCATCACGGCCTACGCCCACGGAGGACTAGCCTTACTCGGGGTAGATCTTCACGAAGTAGGCGATCTCCTTGCCCTTACAAACTTCTTGGTTCAACTCCACATCACGACGGAGGCTCCCAAGCGACACCTAACCAATCTAGGAGGCACCACCCCCCAAAAGGTAATAGACGGTGTTGATGGTGATGAACTCCTTGCTCTTGTGCTTCAAGTGATAAACTCCCCAACACTCAACTCTCCTCACTGATATGGCTGTGGTGGAAGAAAGGTTTGAGTGGAAAGCAACATGGGAAGGCTAGAGATCAAGTTTCATATGGTAGGAATGGAATGGCTTGATCTCAACACAAGGGTAGGTGGTTCACTTCTCAGAAAGTGTGTGGTAGAAGTGGTGGTACTTTCTGATGGCTCTCCTCACGAATGAGGAGGGGGTGGAGGGGTATATATAGCCTCCACACAAAATCCAACCGTTACACACACATTTGACCAATCTCGGTCAGACCGAAGTTAAAACTCGGTTAGACCGAAAGTTCAAATATAGTGAACGTTGGGATTTTCGGTGGGACCGAAAATACCATCTCGGTGAGACCGAAAGTGCTTCTGATATGAACGTTGGAGATTTCGGTGAGACCGAGAAAGAAAACTCGGTTGGACCGATTTGAGAAAGAGTAGGAACATGCCAGAATCGGTTTGACCGAAAATGAATTATCGGTGCGACCGATTTGAGTCAAGGCAGAACCTTGCCCAATTCGGTGAGACCGATAATGCAAACTCGGAAATTCCGAAATGATGTGAAGAGGTTACAGAAGGTTGGCAGTTCAGTTTCGGTGTGACCGATCTCAAACTCGGTAAGACCGATTTTTCTAGGGTTTTGGAATGTGGCTGAAGTGGTTCATCTCGGTGGGACTGATTTGAAAGAATCGGTGTGACCGAGATGTTAGGGTTTGCAGAGATAGCTTCATCTCGGTGAGACATAGTTGGTTTGGCCGAGATTACTTATGGGTGTGTGATAAGTAGTGAATAGTGCTGATAGTTGAGGGAGCTAAATCACTAAGCACTTTGAGCAACCAGACCATCAACACAACCTCATCCCCTTTTAATAGTATTGGCTTTCCTATGGACTCAATGTGATCTTTGATCACTAAACCAAAAATGGAGTCTTGAGCTTTTGCCAATGCTTGTCTTAGCATTTTGAGGGGTCCACTTCTTCAATCATCTTGCCATACCAAAGTGATTGGGTTTCCTGAAACATACTTGATAAAAGCATTAGTCCAACCACAAAGTATGTTGTCATTAATTACCAAAACCACCCGGAGAGCAAATGTGCTTTCACACACATCACAATAAGCCTTGCAAGCAAAAGACTAATGAGTTAGTCACGAGATGATGTGTTACGGAATGAGTAAAGAGACTTACCGGTAACGAGATTAAACTAGGTATAGAGATACCGACGATCGAATCTCGGGCAAGTAACATACCGTTTGACAAAAGGAACAACGTATGTAGTTATGCGGTTCTGACCGATAAAAGATCTTCGTAGAATATGTAGGAGCCAATATGAACATCCAGGTTCCGCTATTGGTTATTGACCGGAGATGAGTCTCGGTCATGTCTACATAGTTCTCGAACCCGTAGGGTCCGCACGCTTAACGTTTGATGACGATCGGTATTATGAGTTTATGAGTATTGATGTACCGAAGGTAGATTCGGAGTCCCGGATGAGATCACGGACATGACGAGGAGTCTCGGAATGTCCGAGACATAAAGATTGATATATTGGACGGCTATATTCGGACACCGGAAGCATACCGGAAAAGTTTCGGATTTATCGGGAATGCCGGAAGGGGTTACCGGAACCCCCTACGAGAGGGGATGGTCCATAGTGGGCCTAAAGGGAAAGAGAGAGGCAGCCCATAGGGCTGGCCGGCGCCCCCACCTAGGGTTCCTAGTTGGACTAGGATTGGGGGGGGGGGCGCCACCTCTCCTATTCCTTTCCCCCTTCTTCCTTTTGGTGAATCCTACTAGGAATAGGATTGCAATCCTATTCCTAGTAGGACTCCTTCCCTAGCCGCACCAGGAAGGGCCGGCCGGCCTCCCTCCCTTGCTCCTTTATATACGGGGGCAGGGGGGCACCCAAACACACACAAGTTGAATTGTTTTAGCCGTGTGCGGTGCCCCCCCCCCCCACAGAATCACACCTCGGTCATACCGTCGCGGAGCTTAGGCGAAGCCCTGCGCCGGTGAACACATCATATCCGTCACCACGCCGTCGTGCTGACGAAACTCTCCCGTGAAGCTCAACTGGATCAAGAGCTCGTGGGACGTCATCAAGCTGAACGTGTGCTGAACGCGGAGGTGTCGTACGTTCGGTGCTTGATCGGTTGGATCGCGAAGAAGTTCGACAACATCAACCGCGTCACTTGACGCTTCCGCTCCCGGTCTACGAGGGTACGTAGACACACTCTTCCCTCTCGTTGCTATGCATCTGGTAGATAGATCTTGCGTGATCGTAGGAAAATTTTAAAATACTACGTTCCCCAACAGTATCTACACGGGCATGCCGCCCCTCGTCGTGATATCGGACACGACGGTCACCACGAGCGAGCTCAGTGAGGAGCCCTAGCGCCGAAACACAGGCTACCATAGTGTGGCTTTTTTAGACCACACATTATATTAAATACAAAGAGTACAATCAATACAAACAGATGGTTACCGCTAGACAAACTGAACGAAGACATATGTCCTAAAAGCTATGCAACAAGGATCCTAAGAAAATAAAATTTATAGAAAGTTCCCAAGAGGTCTCTGCACACATCGAAGCCAACAACTGCTTCCAAATTCCAGCATCGTCGAAGCATTAACCGAAAGAGAAGTGGATCCTCTAACTCTCAAGATCCAGAGTAGTACCATCGGCAAATTGGCTTTCAAAGCTGATGAATAGATCTGCTGCATGCAACAAGGCACTATGATTGTGTATGTTGGCCGGAGAACTTCCCCATGCTGGCCTAGCCGTGAATCCATCGCTCCAACTGATGAACTCGGGGGAGAATGCTGGAATCACTTCATCGGGCCACAAAACCCGCTCCTGGCCCATCATCTTGTCCTGATCAATGACACCACTGCAAGAGACGGAAGCCACCAACTATACAAAGAACAACAAATCTCACCGTCACGAATAGCCGGCAAAGAGACGAGGCTACTGTCTCTCAACATCGTCACGAAGATCATCATTGTGGAGAGGAAGAAGCCCAAGTAGATTTATTTGATGCGGCGCTGTGCTCACCACTTCGGCGTCACCAAACAGAAGGCCCTCTCTATGGGAACACCATTGAAGGAAAAGAGGACCCCTTCCCCCTCCACCCGCCGCCAGAGCAGCGAATAGAAGGGCGGCGGTCGTGGCTTCACCGGTGTTCTGCAAGGGAGCCGTCATCTCCCGATCGGCTATTTTTCTGCTTGTCCCAGTGTTGACGCAACGTCGCACTTCGGTGTGGTTAGGATCTGACCTGAGTGGCATTGTAAACTTGTGTATGGCTGAATGGCCTCCTTAAGAATGAAATCTCCCTTTATCTTGAAAAAAAAAAAAAAAAGAAGCTATAAGGCCTCAAGCCAAAGACCACGAACTTCCTGATAACTTAAGCATTGATTTGGCTTACCACACATAACATTGCAAGAGAAACCCATTATAGGGTAATAAGCCGAGTGACCAATATAAATTGTGTTTTTTCCGTAGTGATATGCCAGTATCAGCTTCGTGCGACGTTAGAATAAATCAATGGAAATGGAAGAAGCAATCCAGTCTTAGAATCCCACATTTAGGAATGGACAGGACATCAAATAAAATGTAGACCGTTTCTACGATACATTTTTGCATTTGTATCTCTTGGCACACCAGACGAAAACCGCGAGATTGAGCGTGCTAAGCGCAGCGATGAGCCAGAAGAACCGGTCGAGGTGGCCCTCGTTGAGGTCATCAGGTATCCACCCGGCCCCGCCGCCCCTCGTCGTGACGCCGGACACGACGGTCACCACGAGCGAGCTCAGGTAGCTCCCGAGCGACACCGTGAGGAGCCCCAGCGCGGAGCAGAGGCTCCGCATGGACTCGGGCGCCTCGTTGTAGAAGAACTCCGACTGCCCCACGCACGCGAACACCACGCTGGCGCCCACCAGGAGGTACTGCGGCACCTGCCACAGGATGCACATCGGCGGCGCCGCCGCCCGGTCCAGCGCCAGCCGCCGCGCCTCGACCACCGCCGCTGCTGCCATGACCAGGACGGAGAGGAACAGGCCAATGCCGAACCGCTGCAGCTCCGAGAAACCCCGCTCGTTGCCGGTGAACCTCCTCGCCGCCGGGATGAGCACCCTGTCGTAGATGGGCACGAAGAGGATGACGCTGACGGCGTCGAAGGAAGCCAGGGACGCCGGCGGGATGGCGAAGGTGCCGACCGCCGTGTCCATCATCCTCCCTTGCTCCAGGAACGTCGAGGAGAACTGCGCGAGGACGGAGAAGTACACGATGCCGGTGGCCCAGATCGGGAGCATGCCGATCACGATCTTGAGCTCCTCGACTTGCGTGACAGTGCAAAGCCTCCATGGATCCGAGTAAAGCTCCTCGGCCGAAGAGACCACAGCAGCCTTGTCCAGGAAACTGGGCAAGAAACACTCTCAATCAGTTTTTACTTTGTAGATTCAGCCTGTGAAAATTATTATGAACGCTTTAATTACCTGAGCACTGGTGTATGCTGCAATTTCTTGGCACCGTCGGACTCCGCCATTGATTCGACCTCCGATAGCTCGTAGAGAAGAGAAGCATCACGCGGCACACCTACATTCCGTTTCCGCACGGCCGCGACGACGACCTGGGAAACTCTTGCCAGCGGACTTCCCAGAGGCTTCTGCACCCTGTACGAACCGGAGCCCAGCAAGAAACTCGCGATGGCCAGCGCGATGAACATGGTGGGGATCCAGAGGCCTACGACCCACCCGCAGTGGTCCTGCACCCACACGACGACGGTGCCGGAGACGAAGCTGCCGATGTAGATGGAGAAGAAGAACCAGTTGAAGAAGGAGTTCTTCTTCAGCCTCTCCGCCGGGACGCCGTCGTCGAACTGGTCGGCGCCGAAGGAGGAGACGCAGGGCTTGATGCCGCCGGCCCCGATGGCCATCATGTACAGCCCGAGGAAGAACACGGCGGACTGGGACGAGGACGAGGAGCCAACGTCCTGCAGGCAGTCGAGCCCGGTGCACGCCGCCGGGAACGATGCCGAAACTGACATCGCAGCCATTCCCTTGGGTCGCGCCAAAAAAAAAAAAAAACTTGAACTGTCAAGAAACTAGCTCCATTTGAAGGATGATTTAACAGTATGTCTTACGATTAGGTAAACTGCGAAGAAGGCCAGCGTGGTGAGGTATCTGCCGAGATAGGAGTCGGCGACGATCGCTCCGACGAGGGGGGCGATGTAGCAAGTCCCCTGCCAGTTGGTGTAGTTCCTCGCCGCGGACACGTTGCTCTCCTGCAATATCGTCTTGAGGAAAGTTACCAGGTTGAACTGGATCCCGTAGTACGCTAGCTCCTCGAAGCATTCTGTCACTGCAGTGCAAGCCGGAATTCAGATCTATAGTTATTAGTAGTGTATTTCTCAAGCAAATTCCAGAGTAATGGGCAGCACAGAGAAACAATGAGTAATGTTCGTGGAAAAAGCCATGCATCTGTGCACTCTGAGCACAAAAATTGGACAAACTGTACTGAAAAGAAGCACCCTTGATGTTTTTCTACTAGATCTGCATTAAAACTTGTCTGAGTTCCCGTTTACCTAAGATAAACTTGCATGCTTTCCAACTGCCGGTACGGTGCTTCGCTTCAGGAGCTGGAGCTCCTTTGATGTCAACAATTCGGTCCCCTCTGTGTACCGCAGAATCCTGTATAAGACAAGCCTAATTCTCTTTAGTACTCCAGTATGTATAATTCTGCAAAAGCATGAAGTAACCGTATATGGAGCATATGATAGAAAAACAGAGTCTGGGATCAGAAATTGAATATAGAAGACAAAAACTGGTGCCAAGTTAATTGCTAATAATTTTGTTGTTCACTGATGTTGCCAAGCAGACCATCCTTTTTCAGGGACAATATTACGAGAAAAATAAGTACTGCATCAGGCATGTTACGGCCACCATTTTGCACATCTCAGCACAGCAATATATATGCAGGTCACAATGGTAAAAAGAAAAGAGATCCATTTGTTTCCAATATTTCAGTGTCCAAGGATCGAAATGACATCAGTATGCTACCCGAGATATGGTATTTTGGGTAGCAAAACGAGCTAAATCTATCCAAATTTACCAAGCACATATATGTTCGTACGTCGTAGGAAGTCGAAGCACATAAGAATGAATAATTGCTTTAGAAAATGAAGCTACTATTAGAGATGAATGCAGAAGAATTAGCAGAGAAACTGACCTCAAGAAGTGGTTCTTCCAGCTGCAAGTTTTCCTTGGGAGATGCCATGGTGATGGAGGCCGTGTAAACAAGTTGAACACAACGCTACGGCACCTCAATTTATATAGATCTCACGTAGGAGTTGAACTCTGCACAAGGTGAGGGTTCTACAGTAAACTGAAAAAGTATTAGTTTAGTACTCCCTCTGTAAACTAATATAAGAGCGTTTAGAACACTAAAATAGTGATCTAAACACTCTTATATTAGTTTACGGAGGGAGTACCAGCATACATAGCGCACAAAGCGGTCATTAAATTCCGCCGATCTCTAAAGGTGACCCCACTTGATTCCACATTCCACTGTGCGTGATCATACAACAACGTTAGATAGGACACCTCGCACGGTATATTTACTTATGCACTATATAAAAAAGTTTCCTCTGTTTATAAAATATTGGTATTTCACCAGCTACCCCATCATTGGTGTACTTTACATGCAGAACTAACAGCAATGTCGCAAACCCAATCTCTTTCTTCTCCCATGCAATAAATTCAACCTTTTATTTCACTTTAGCTAATTTTAAACATCCATATCTTTGCAAATAATCAGTTTTACTATTTCACTTTAGCTAATTTATTACACATATTCACTTTAGCTAATTTAAATAATAAACAGAAATAAAATGTGAAACAATTTCAGTTTAGTATTTCACAATTCATAACCTACATTTTACTTTTTATTAGCTTGTTTTACAAAAATAACATATATTTCATATGCACATTTCTAAAATAGCTCATTTCACTTTTTTAAAATAAAATTGTTTCACATTTGCAAATAATCAGTTTCACATTGACACACTACAATTTCACTTGATGTGGTTACTATTTTACTCAAAACATACATTTCACTTTTCACTGTCTTGTTTCACATAAATCACATCTATTTCAATTTCACGATTTTGAAGTAACATGTGTCACTCTTCTGAAAAAGACTGTTGCGCATTCCCAAATAGTTTCACAAGTTTACATTCTACATTTCACTTTTCACTGGGTTGTTTCACAAAATACATCTATTTCAATTGCACATTTCTTAAATAAACTATTTCACTCTTTTGAAATTATTTGTTTCACATTTTCAATAATCAATTTCACAAAGATGCATTATAATTTCATTTTATCTGATTGCTATTTCACAATTGAGAACCTACATTTCACTCTTCACTGGGTTATTTCACAAAAAATACAACTATTTCAATTGCACATTTTTCAAATATCATGTTTCACTCTTTTGAAAGAAACCGTTTCACATTTCTAAATAATACGTTTCACAATTTATCATTTCAGTTTCACATTTGAGTCAATATAGGTTTTTAATGAAATAGGTTGGTTTCACATATTTCTGCCGAAATAGGTTTTCTCATATTTTTCTAGTGAAATGGGTTTGTTTCACATATGGAATGTGAAATGTCGAAATTTAGAAGTGTTTGAAATGTATCCAAGATTGGTCTAGTTCTAAAGGTCTTGGCTTCAGGAGTTCAAATATATACATTATTTAAAAAATGAAATTATAATTTAACTGGTAAAATCCATTTAATATAGCCTATGTGAAATAAGAGGGTGGTTTATGTGAGCGAGAAGAGAGAAAGCGAACTGTCACATGCTGCCATCACTGCTTTTCGTGCCATATCAAGGACATGATGGGGGCAAAAAGTCACTTTGGAACCCGGGTGCATCGGAGCCCTATTTTTTTAACTATGCCAAAATGCTATTTTAAAGTTTCAAAAAATTCTAAAAACAAATCAACATGTTTATATGAATGTATATTACACATGTGTAAATTTTGATGCTGAAATAAGTAACCATGTGAGTTACACAAAAATGACAAAATCGTGACTTTGGAAAGATGAACAGTGCATGCATTATTTACTTTTAGGAAATCACCATTTTGTCATTTTTGTATAGGTCGCATATTTACTTATTTCATCACCAAACTTTACACATGTGTAATATACATCCATATGACACTGTAGAATTTTTTTAGAATTATTTGAAACCTTAAATATGATTTTCAAAGTATTTAAAATAAGGTCCTCCAATACACCCGGGTTCCAAAAATCCACTCCGGGGGCAAAAAGTCAATAGTTGTATTAGGTATGGTATTGAATTTGTATAGTAAAAAAAGGGGGAACACTAAATGTCCACAACCCAAATCTTAAAGCAATTGATGGATGGTCAGATTGTTACCGGTAGGTAACATTAACGTTCAAAGTGACTTTCTGGTGCATATAGAGCTTTGTTCTTCCAAATTTTTTTTTAGTATGAAAGAGAGAGGTGAGAGAGTTTGCACATGCCTCGGTAGCTAAGAGAGTTTGCAAGTGGCATGGCAAGTTCATTTCTTCGGGAGCTTGACTGGCGCTCACAAACTCAAGTCTCTCTTCACTCACCTTGTTTACAATGGGCCTTTTTCTTTCGGCTCATTGTGGTTCACGCCAAATTGGACTCACCACGTCCAAGTTCTTCTTGGAGGGAGCTGGCAGTGAAGCGGAAATACCACTTGGTGAAATTGGCGGATGTACGCCATTGTCATCCCAAAAAGTTTGGGGGCTTGTGAATCACAGACTCAAAACTAGTAAATGTGACCTTGCTTACTAAGTGGATCTAGGAGCTATCCCAAAAATACCAATGAGTTTTGGCTGAGCTCTTGAAAGCCAAATATTTCCTGAATGGCATCCTTTTTGAATCTAGGGTCAGTGGCTCGTCGTTCTAGAATGGGCTCCAAACAGTAAAGCCGGCTTTTGCCTTAGGGGCCAAGTTTTATCCAGGAAATGGCCGCTCCATTCACTTTTGGTTTGACTCGAGGATAGACGGTCAACCATCGTGGATGGACTTCCGCGATCTTTATATATCGTATTGTTGTGGAGCCAAAAATCTCAGTAGCCGATGCTCTCCGCTCCACCTT
>LR738716.1:341824551-341838416 GCA_902687465.1 Secale cereale | reverse complement strand
CCACCACCATGGACGCCTCCCGGATGACTCGTGAGTAGTCTCCCTTGGACCATGAGTCCATGACCAGTAGCTATGTGATGTTCTCCTCCCGTTCTTGTGCTTCACTAATTAGTCCTCGTGAGCTGCCCTACATGATCGAGGCACCTATGTAATCCTTATGCTGTTGCTATGTTGAGTTTGCTGGGATCCGATGGATTATGAGATTATGTTCAGATTGATCTTGAGTAATATATTTGATCTACCTCTTTTATATTTTTGTTCATAAGTAATTCTTGCATGTTCTCCGTTGTTATTTATTGCTTTGGCCGAGTAGTAGGTAGTGACTCCAAGAGGGAACGTTATGCTCGATTGTGGGTTCATGCCCCTCGATGACTAGCTTGAGTGACAGAAACATGAGTCTAGGGGATGTGCTGTTGCCACAAGGGGGAAAACAACGGTGCTTGTGCCCGCGGGTGCAAGGATTGTTTAGTTTACACAAAGTTCTTTTAATGCAGTTGTCTGTTGCATTGAGTTTACACTATGGGTGGGACTCGCAACTTAATACCAGCGAGATGTTCTGGATAGATATCTCAAGGTGGATGATTAGTAGTAGATATTGATGGATTTCGGTCTACTTACTTTGGCGTACCGCCCATGCTTTGAACCTCAACCTTTCTTGCAATGTAGTCAGCATTGGTTTGCGTTCGTGGTCCTGTCAATTGCCCAGCTGTAATTTGTTTACCTCACATAGCTGTTTTATCGTCTTTTGGGAGAGAGACATCACTAGTGAACATCATGAGACTCCGGTCCATATCACCATCATTGATCACACCCGCTATTTACTTTCCGTTATTATTTACTATTGCAAAACACTATCTATCACTACTATCATTGCTTTTAATCCTTTGTGAACTACAAGGCCGGAGGGATTGACAACCTCTCTGTACTCGTTGGGAGCAAAGGTATTTGTATCTGTGTGCAGGTCCACATTGATTGCTACTAATCTGGCGCCATAGCAGTTGACACCTACTTGTTGAACCTAGGAGTCTCTGGGGATTCGATCCTTGGCATCTTTGCTAAGGGAAAACACTTCTACTTACTGCATCTTACACCTTCCACTTGGGGTAACCAACGAGGGGTTCGAGGCCCATCAATTCCTCAGACAGACAATAAAAGGGAATAAATCACAATTCAAAATATTGCATAGGACTTAGCAATATCTTTGCATATCCAAGGATTAGGAGGACAAGATGGTCTCTTGGAAAGGATGGAATGATCAACAGATCAATGCAAATGATGGCTCCTTTGTAATTACAAAAGGACACATATAAATTCCAAATGTTTGGAATTAGGGTTTGAGAGAGTTTGAGGGGATGCAAATGAGGTCTTGCCCACTGACAAAGACATGATCAAGGTTTTGAAGAGTTAAAAATGACCAGAAATCTCAGGGTCATCTAGAAGTCCTGATGAGAAAATTTGAAAAAGGGTTGCCAGGAAGAAATAATAGCACAAAATTGATCACCCAATTTTGAGGCTGTTACAAGTTCCGCTTCCAGTGACCCGTTCCCTTGCAATAAAAGCACTCACTCTCAGGCTTGGGTCCATTCTTTGGCTTCTTCCCAGCAACTGGCTTACCGGGCATGGCAACTCCTTTGCCGTCCTTCTTGATGTTCTTCTTACCCTTGCCTTTCTTGAAGTTAGTGGTTTTATTCACCATCAACACTTGATGTTCCTTTTTGATCTCCACCTCCACTGATTTCAGCATTGAATACACCTCAGGAACGAACTTCTCCATCCCTTGCATATTAAAGTTCATCACAAAGATCATGTAGCTAGGTGGGAGCGACTGAAGGATTCTGTCAACGATCGGGTCATCTGGGAGATTAATTCCCAGCTGAGACAAGCGGTTGTGCAACCCAGACATTTTGAGTATATGTTCGCTGACAGAACTATTCTCCTCCATCTTACAACTGTAGAACTTGTCAGAAACTTCATATCTCTCGACTCGGTTATGAGCTTGGAAAACCATTTTCAGCACTTGGAACATCTCATATGCTCTGTGCTGCTCAAAACGCTTTTGGAGCCCCGATTCTAAGCTGTAAAGCATGCCACATTGAACTAGGGAGTAATCATCACTACGCGACTGCCAGGCATTCATAACATCTTGAGTTGCCGGGAAAACAAGTGCATCACCTAGCGGTGCTTCAAAGACATATGCTTTCTTGGCAGCTATGAGGATGATCCCCATGTTACGGACCCAATCCGTATAGTTGCTACCATCGTCTTTCAGCTTGGTGTTCTCTAGGAACGCGTTGAAGTTGAGGGCAACATTAGCGTGGGCCATTGGATCTACAAGACATATTATAAAGATTTTAGACTATGTTCATGAAAATTAAGTTCATTTAAACAAATTTAATGTACTCCCACTCAGATAGACATCTCTCTAGCCATCTAAGTGATACATGATCCGAGTCGACTAGGCCGTGTCCGATCATCACATGAGACGGACTAGTCATCAACGGTGAACATCTTCATGTTGAACGTATCTTCTATACGACTCATGTTCGACCTTTCGGTCTTCCGTGTTCCGAGGCCATGTCTGTACATGCTAGGCTCGTCAAGTCAACCCTAAGTGTATTGCGTGTGTAAATATGGCTTACGCCCGTTGTATGCGAACGTTAGGACCTATCACACCCGATCATCACGTGGTGCTTCGGAACAACGAACCTTAGCAACGGTGCACAATTAGGGGGGAACACAATTCTTGAAATTTTAGTGAGAGATCATCTTATTTATGCTACCGTCGTTCTAAGCAAATAAGATGTAAAACATGATAAACATCACATGCAATCAAATAGTGACATGATATGTCCAATATCATTTTGCTCCTTATGATCTTCATCTTCGGGGCTCCATGATCATCATTGTCACCGGCATGACACCATGATCTCCATCATCGTGTCTTCATGAAGTTGTCTCACCAAAGGTTACTTCTACTACTATGGCTAACGGTTAGCAATAAAGTAAAATAATTACATGGCGTTTTCAATGACACGCAGGTCATACAATAAAATGAAGACAACTCCTACGGCTCCTACCGGTTGTCATACTCATCGACATGCAAAAGTCGTGATTCCTATTACAAGAACATGATCAATTTCATACATCATATATATATCATTCATCACATCCTTTTGACCATATCACATCACTCGACACATGTTGCAAGAACAAGTTAGACGTCCTCTAATTGTTGTTGCAAGTTTTTTACGTGGCTGCTATAGGTTTCTAGCAAGAACGTTTCTTACCTACTCCAAAACCACAACGTGATATGCCAATTTCTATTTACCCTTCATAAGGACCCTTTTCATTGAATCCGATCCGATTAAAGTGGGAGATATAGACACCCGCTAGCCACCTTATGCAACTAGTGCATGTCAGTCGGTGGAACCTGTCTCATGTAAGCGTACGTGTAAGGTCGGTCCGGGCCGCTTCATCCCATGATGTCGCCAAATCAATATAAGACTAGTAGCGGCAAGTAAATTGACATGATCTACGCCCACAACAATCTTGTGTTCTACTTGTGCATAGTAACTACGCATAGACCTAGCTCATGATGCCATTGTTGGGGATCGTTGCAGAAAAACTATTTTTTTCCTAGGCATCACCATGATCCATCTATGGAGTTTACTAGCAACGAGAGGGAGGTAGTGCATCTTCATACCCTTGAAGATCTCGATGCGGAAGCGTTACAAGAACGCGGTTGGTGGAGTCGTACATGCAACGATTCAGATCGCGGTCGATTCCGATCTAAGCGCCGAACAACGGCACCTCCGTGTTCAACACACGTACAGCTCGGGGACGTCTCCTCCTTCTTGATCCAGCAAGGGGGGGGGAGGAGAAGTTGGGGAAGAGCTCCGGCAGCACGACGGCGTGGTGGTGGAGCTTGCAGTTCTCCGACAGGGCTTCGCCAAGCTCTACGGAGGAAGAGGATGAGTTGGGAGGGGAAGAGGGCCGCACCATGGCTTGGGTGCGGCTGCCCTCTCTCTCCCTCACAATATATAGGGGGAAGGGGGGAGCAGGAGGTGCCCTAGGGTTTCCCTAAGGGAGGGGCGGCGGCCACATGGGAAACCCTAGATGGGTTTGGGCGCCCCCACCCCTAGGAAACTTGCCCCCCAAGCCGGGAGGGGCGGCTGCCCTAGGGGTGGGAGGCTTGTCGGGGCCTCCGAAACCACTTTCAAACACGCTGGTCGTCACCCGGTACCCCCGGAACAATTTCGGACTCCAATACCCTTCGTCCAATATATCGATCTTCGCCTTCGGACCATACCGGAGTTCCTCGGCACGTTCGGGATCTTATCCGGGACTCTGAACAACCTTCGATAACCACATACTATTCCCATAACAACTCTAGTGTCACCGAACCTTAAGTGTGTAGACCCTACGGGTTCGGGAACCATGCAGACATGACCGAGATACCTCTCTGGCCAATAACCAATAACGAGATCTGGATACCCATATTGCCTCCCACATGTTGCATGATGATCTCATCGGATGAACCACGATGTCGGGGATTCAATCAATCTCGTATACAATTCCCTTTGTCTACCGGTATAGTACTTGCGCGAGACTCGACCGTCGGTATACCGATACCTTGTTCAATCTCGTTACGGCAAGTCTCTTTACTCGTTCCGTAACACATCATCCCGTGACAGACCCCTTAGTCACATTGAGCTCATTACGATGATGTCTTATCGAGTGGGCCCAGAGATACCTCTCCGTCATACGGAGTGACAAATACGAGTCTCGATTCGTGCCAACCCAACAGATACTTTCGGGGATACCCGTAGTGTACCTTTATAGCCACCAAGTTACATTGTGACGTTTGGCACACCCACAGTACTCCTATGGTATCCGGGAGTTGCACAATCTCATGGTCTAAGGAAAGGATACTTGACATTGGAAAAGCTTTAGCATACGAACTACACGATCTTGTGCTAGGCTTAGGATTGGGTCTTGTCCATCACATCATTCTCCTAATGATGTGATCCCGTTATCAATGACATCCAATGTCCATGGTCAGGAAACCGTAACCATCTATTGATCAACGAGCTAGTCAACTAGAGGCTCACTAGGGACATGTTGTGGTCTATGTATTCACACATTCATTACGATTTCCGGATAATACAATTAAAGCATGAACAATAGAAAATTATCATGAACAAGGAAATATAATAATAACCATTCTATTATTGCCTCTAGGGCATATTTCCAATAGGAGGTTCTTCTGCTTTTCCTTTACGCGGCCTACTAATACGGCCCAACTTCAACGCCCCGGATGCCTGAGGACCCCTGAATACAGGACTCCCTCAGTAGCCCCTGGACTTGCCTTCAAGGACGAGATTGTGTCCGGCTTCATGTCTTCGGTCTTGCAAGGTGAGTCCTCCTGGATGATAGTTCGGCTTCTTTAAATATTGTATTCCGTCGATTCCTCACCATCGTCGCCTTGGCTTCCACGTGTCCAACGAATGCGAACCGTCTGGGCAGTTTTACATATACCCCCTTGACTGTGCAGAGAAGCTGCCTATATAAGAGAATAGATCCCAGTTGCCTCTCCATCCCATTCCACGCGGATGAAACCCTAGTGCCCGCAAAAAATCTTCAACATGGCTAGTGCCCCAAGCTCTTCCTCGCGCCTTCACGACCCTCGTGCAGGAGATTGGAAAAGCTGCTCTATGTCCTATGCGCATCTGAGGACACTTCAAACGCAGTGATATCTCCCTCTAGGGGATCTAGTCCCCATCCGGGCCGGACTAACTTCTATCGAGAACCAAGCCCTGGCAGAGAGCTTTCCCAACCCTTCCGATGGAGAACAGGTATGTTTTATCCCCTTCCTTTTAAGGGGCGTAGGGTTCCCCATCCATCCCTTTCTTAGGGGACTCCTGGAGTTCTATGGTCTCCAACTGCACGATCTTACGCCGGGTTCTATCATGCATATTGCGGGTTTTGCCGCTTTATGCGAACTGTTCTTGGGCTGCGAGCCTCACTTCGAGCTAGGGAGAAAGTACTTCTGACTTCTCCCTTGATCGAAAAAAGGATCCATATTTGAAGTTGGGGGCGCCGAAGTATGGCGCATAGCCGGGACAGGCTATCTGCCCGATACTCCGAAGAAAGCATCCGAAGAGTGGCCTTCGGAGTGGTTTTACATTGAGGACGTGGCTCTGCTGGATCCAGTTCAGCGAGGCCTCCCCAAATATTCCAACGCTCAGCCAAAGAAGCTTTTCAACTGGTGTCCCCGTAGTCCCTCAGAAGAAGAGAGAGCAGAGGTTAGCAGACTGGCCGACAAGATCAAATTGATCGCCAGTTCGGGGTTATCTATAATTAAAGTGATGGCTATTTCAATAAAGCGACGCGTGCAACCGCTTCAAGCCAGAGGATTTCGCATGTGGCACTATAATGGCCAGGATGATGCCTCGCACTGTTTACACCTAGGTCTAGATGACCCTGTCGCTCTAGCCGCTGTCCTGGAAGGCCTTTATATGGGAGAGAAGCAAGACTTCATTCGTTTAACGTGCCGGTAGGGTTTTTCTATGTACAATCCTCCTGACTGGGTAAGCCTTTCTCTTAACCATCCACTTTCTCTTTGCTATGATGTATTGACCAAACTAAACTCGGTTTTCTCCCTACAGGAGTGGAGGAAGGTGATCGAGGGGATTAATAGTCCCGCCCCTCAGCCAGAGGATCGATTCCAAAATGCGGGCCCCGGATATGATGAAGATCCGAACATAGGCATAGAACTATAAGAGGGAGTCTTCTATCAGGCCTACCGTGAGGGCACCCTGGTGGCTATAGTAGCCAATTACCCAAGCCTCATTCCTTCTTCTCGTGTAAGTACTTTAGGACATATCTCATTAAAGAGAGAATTCCCAGTGCACCTTACCCACCGTATTTTACCATACTCAAATAGGGACGACGCTCCTCATGTCGAACTATGCGAAGACCGTCAACCCAGAAGGTGATGCCCGCGTCGGGTGGGGCCCCAAAGAGAAAGAGGACCGCGAACACGAGTGGACCTTCGAAGAGGTATGTTTATTTTGACATGCGCGGGGTGGTGAAATCGGCATTACAACTTTCCGCTTTGTTTTTTCCTTTTAGGAGGAATACACACCGAACTGTCCCCGAAGACAATGCAGACCAAGCTCCAGCCAATCCGGCATCATGCCCGTCAGGGGTTAATGCTGATTCAGTGCCGGGCTGTGCTCTTCAGAAGGACTCGGACGGAATGTCAGTTACCAATTCCGAAGTGGAGGTTGCGATGGTTCACCGGCGGCGGAAAGCAGCCATGTGTGACCCCACTTTTTCTGAGGAGGCGTTTAACGCCCTCAGCTCTGCAGATGCCTATATCCGAGCCGCTCAAGACAGACTCGATGGAGCCACTCACCTGCTTTCAAAAGATATGCGGGTGAGTGTATATTTTGGTGTTCCCATGCCAGTAGCCCCCAAGACTTAAAGCAATTGGTACAACTGATCTGAGGATCGTTGTGTTTTTGTAGGTGCTTCAAGAAAAGAATAACTCCTTATCAAAGGAGCTTGAAGAGTGCCGGACCCAGCTCGCCGAATTGAAAAGTTCGAAGGAATCCGGAAAGGATGCTGGTGGTAAGAACAATGGTGTCCGGTACTATGACAGTTGTGCTGATCACTAGGATGTTATGTATATACTAATTTGTATTACAGCCACAGGGTCGACCGACCAACTGGATTGGGAGCTAAGAGCTGCTTTGGCGGACAAAAAATTTGCCGAAGGGGAAACAGTAGCTCGCAAGCGCGTATTGACGCAAGCTATAGAGAAAAGAAACCAAGCGCAGGATAAAAGCGTTAGGTTGGAACATGATCTTACTTTAAGAGCCCAGCTCTCAAGTACCATGGAAGAGAACCGGAGGCTAAAAGGCGGCATGTTCAGTATATCCCTTATACCTAGCTCTCCTTATAGTCTCTTATTTTGGAAGTTTCTTATAAGACTTTTCCTGCAGGTTTGTTAACTGGGCAGCCTGAAGGAGGAGTGTTCGGTTTTGAGGGTGACGTGTTGCAAGAGCTTTCCAGGGTCCACGAGCGGGCTCGGAAGGCCATGAAGAGTATGGCCAGGGCTTCATGGTTGGGCGACTCACCTCCAGAAACTATGGAGGACTTGGCGGATTTGTTCAAAGGGTCTCGACGCCGCTTTGAACTGCGGAAAGCATCAACATGTCGCATGGGTGCTCGAGAAGCCTGGGCCATGGTGAAGACACGCTACACTCATCTTGATCCAAATCATGTGGCCCCAGTGGGACCTCGAGGGTCTGATGGACAAGAAATTCCTCCACATTTGGTGTATGACCATGTAGAGATAGCTGCCAAGCTTTCCCAACAGGACTGTAAGCTAGACAGCCTGATAGAGTGAATAGGACATGAGTAGTCATTCGATTCTATGTATTAATGTACTCTCACCATCAAACTTATCTCGGGACGAATTTATAAAAAAGGTTGTCATGGCCGACCATCTGCTTTAACCTCCATAAACCCAAAGGCTGGAGTGCTTCCGAATATTATATCTGTGGTGAACACGTGATATGTTCGGAAACTAGGCAATCCGGTCATACTTGCTTGATCAGACAAACTGTGTTCGGGGAGTTATGTTATATTACTATTTAACGTAAGAAACATCTTCCAGAGAGAATAGTTCCGTTAGGGGTTCCTTTCTCTTGGTCGGCATGCATACAAATGTGGGCCTAGGCTTTTAATCCTATGAAAAGGATTGTAGGATGCCATATACTGTGGTAGTTTAAAATACACTTTAGAATGCAATATGTCGTGTATCCACCGACCGATCATTCCCTTAAGAGTGCTAGCTTTCGACTTCACCCAGTCTGAGGTACATGTCCAGATTACCTGGTGGTAACAATCGCATAGGTGCTCCCTTTACACCCTATCCGAACAATCGGGAACATAGGGGTAAGCATAGGAGCCAGGCAACCCAGCTTGGCCAGAACTTAAGTCATATTGGTGCATATAATGGCAAGGAAGAACTGTAAAAAACAGGCGACATTTTAAGCAATAAGCTTTATTTGTAGTGGGCTTCGTTAAAGAAGCCCCCAGGTATATTTGAGGTAGATAGATTCGAAGATGTACTTATCCTGTGACAGTTCGGGCGAACCGAATACTTGCGATGAGAAAAAAAAAGTAAAAAGAAAAGGAGAAAAAAATAAAAAGTAAAAGACAAGACCTAACTTACAAGGAGGAAAAAATTGCTACCGAACAATTCGTAAAATCGTCGGAGCCTGGCAGCGTTCCACGGGTTCGGCTCAAGGCGGTTGTCCTGTGCATTGCGAAGGCGATAGGCTCCACCGGTGAGTACTTCGTCGATAATGAAGGCCCCCTCCCATTTTGGTTTGAACTTGTCCTTTTTATTCTCCGGGAGGCGTAAAATGAGTTCGCCAATGTTGTATGTCTTGGCCCGCACTTCTCTGCTCTGATATCGCCTGGCCTGTTGTTGATAAAATGCGGATCGGGCTTGCGCTGTATCGCGCTCCTTGATAACCCACAAGTATAGGGGATCGCAACAGTTTTCGAGGGTAGAGTATTCAGCCCAAATTTATTGATTCGACACAAGGGGAGCCAAAGAATATTCTCAAGTATTAGCAGTTGAGTTGTCAATACAACCACACCTGAAAGACTTAATATCTGCAGCAAAGTATTTAGTAGCAAAGTAGTACGGAAGTAAAGGTAACAATTGTAAAAGTAACAATTACAGTTTTGTAGTGATTGTAACAATAGCAACGGTAAAATAACTAAGCAAGGAGCAATATGTGAAAAGCTCGTAGGCATTGGATCAATGATGGATAATTATGTCGGATGCGATTCCTCATGTAATAGTTATAACATAGGGTGACACGGAACTATCTCTAGTTCATCAATGTAATGTAGGCATGTATTCCGAATATAGTCATACGTGCTTATGGAAAAGAACTTGCATGACATATTTTGTCCTACCCTCCCGTGGCAGTGGGGTCCTATTGGAAACTAAGGGATATTAAGGCCTCCTTTTAATAGATTACCGGACCAAAGCATTAACACTTAGTGAATACATGAACTCCTCAAACTACGGTCATCACAGGGAGTGGTCCCGATTGTTGTCACTTCGGGGTTGCCGGATCATAACACATAGTAGGCGACTATTGACTTGCAAGATAGGATCAAGAACTCACATATATTCATGAAAACATAATAAGTTCAGATCTGAAATCATGGCACTCGGGCCCTAGTGACAAGCATTAAGCATAGCAAAGTCATAGCAACATCAATCTTAGAACATAATGGATATTAGGGATCAAACCCTAACAAACTAACTCGATTACATGGTAAATCTTATCCAACCCATCACCGTCCAGCAAGCCTACAATGGAATTACTCAAGCACGGTGGTGAGCATCATGACATTCGTGATGGAGGAAGGTTGATGATGACGATGACGACGATCTCCACTCTCTGGAGCCCCGAACGGACTCCAGATCAGCCCTCTCGAGAGAGATTAAGGCTTGGCGGTGGCTCCGTATCGTAAAACGCAATGGATCCTTCTCTCTGATTTTTCTCTCCCCGAAAGTGAAGTATGGAGTTGGAGTCGGTGTCGGTGGAGCCTCAGGGAGCCCACGAGACAGGGGGTGCGCCCAGGGGGGTGGGTGTCACAACCCTAGTTCTGGTATGCACTAGGTTAGTCTTGTGGTTTGCATCATGTTTAAATTTCAAATGAAATTGAACTGAGGACTTCTGAAACCCTCAGAAACCCTTTTTGAAGATGACCCAAATAAAAATTGCTCCAAAAAGGTCCAAGAAAATGTTCATGTGGCCCTCTAAAAATATTGGTTAGAGATAAAAATCAAACCAATATTATTAGGAGCTCATAAGTATTTATTTTGGGCATTTGGAATTAATGCAATAGTTATTTGCATTGGATATATATATTATATATTTTATATATGTCCAAAATTCTGATTCTTTATTTTTAGGGGCTTGGATTAATTCCTAGGTCCCTGCAAAATAAATATGTCAGCAGAAAATAATTGATTTAATTTAGAAATTAAATCAAAACAAATGTCAGAAAAATAGAAAAGCAAATAAAAGGAAATAGCTTACCTGGCTTACCTGCAGCCCACCAGGCAGAGCTGGCCCGGCACACTGGCCAAGCCAGTCATCACCTACCTCGCGCCAGTAGGCCGAGGCGTGTGGCCGGCGCGCGCACACGGCGGGAGCGCCACGCGAGCTGCCTGCTTCACTCCCCCTCGCCGCCTGGTCGCTTCTGGAGGCGCCACGCGACCTCCCCGACCCTCTCGCACTCTCCTGGATCTCTCCCCTCCTCTCCCTCGCTCTCTCTCGCAACCCCCAAACGCCGCCGTCGCCGTCGATCGCCGTAGTCGTTGCCAGAGCCGTCCCCTCGCCCTTCCGTAGAGCCCACGAGCTCCGCCACGACTCCCTCGTCCTCTTCGTCAAGCCACCAGACGCCGGACGCCCTGTGGAGCCGCCGTCGTCATCGTCTTCCTCCTCGGACGCCGCTGACCGCCGGCGACGAATTCGCCGCAGCAGAAGCTTCTCCGAGCCGCTGAACCCCCCAACAGAACGGCGGTGAGCTCCCGGTTCGTTTCTCCCTTCTCCCCTAGCTGTTTGCGACCTCTAGCTCCTACCCCCGCAGATGCCCGACCTCACCGCCGCCGGTGATGCCGCCGCCGTGGCCACAGCCACGCAAAATCCAAACTGAGCACGCCACCGCATCCGCCGCTTCACCAGGAGCCCGTAGCACCCCTCCGTTGGCCTCCCCGTGCCCTGTAGCCCCATACTCGACGAGGCCCGAACTCCGGCGCCGCCGCGAGCTCGTTTCCGGCGAGCTCCAGCCGCCCTAGCTGCTGCCGCTGGCTGGGATGGATGCGGGTGAGCTCCAGCTCCCCGTAGATGGTCTCAGCTGCGCAGAAGACCCCCGGAACAGAAATCCCGATGCCCTCCGCCGCGTTTGCTGCCGCCGGCGGCTCAACGCCGGCGTGTTAGCTGCGGTTTGACCCGGATTTGCCTCCCTGGGTCAATGACAGGTGGGCCCCCACCCCTTTCAGTTAGTTGACCGTTAAGTTAATTAATTAGTTTTGGTTAATTAGTTTAGCCACTGACATGTGGGCCCAGCCCTGCTGATTTTTCTGTTAGGATTAGTTTAGTGTTAATTAACTCAGTTAATTAACTGAGTCACTGACCAGTGGACCCCACTGTCAGGTTTGACTCTGGACCAGCCCCTTTGACCTGCTGACGTCATGCTTGTGTCATGCTGACGCAGTAAACCAGTTTTGGTATTTAAATAAATCTTAAATGATTTATTTATTACAGAAATTGGCTTAAACTTCAAAAAATCACAGAAATTCAACCGTAGCTCAGAATGAAATAATTTATATATGAAAAATTATCAGAAAAATCCAATCTATCCATCTGTACCATTTTCATGCATGACAAATGAAGTTAAACCTACTGTTTATATGAAAACACATATATGGCATTTAGAAATACTTATTTTAGAGTTGCATTTGAACCCTTGGTTCAAATGGAGTTCAACCAATCAAAATGCTAGTTGCATTAGCTCAAACAACATCATAACTTTATGCCATATTCATGCATCATATTGTTGCATATGCTTGTGTTTGATTGTTGGCACCGTTCTTCTCGATAGGTCCAGCTCCGGAGACCGATCCAGAGTACCTGTCAGAGGAGCAGTGCTCTGCATGTTGTTTCACAGGCAAGCAAACCCCCTTGTTCATTCCGATACAACCTCTCTCTCGCTCCTGCTCCCTGTTATTGCATTAGGACAACAACGACTTCAACTGCTACTTTATGCTGCGGTAGTGAACCCATTCCTCTGCATGACCTGTCATTCCACAGTAAATAGTTGAAACCCACTAGCATGTGTAGGAGTTGATTGAAGCCATGATGTGATCTTACCATGCCTTGCTTGCTATTGCTTAGAGTGTGTCAGGTCTGATTCATCGGGAATGAATTGGAGTGAAATGATATGTTCTGATGCTGAGGGTTAAGTGTGTGAACACGATTTGGTAAAGGTAGTGGTGAGAGGCCATGTAGGAGTACATGGTGGGTTGTCTCACTAGAACCGTCCCTAAGAACTGAGTTCTGTGTATGTTGTCCAATGACTAGCTACTACTACACATTGGGTTCCGGTAACTCGACCCCTCTCGACTTATTAATCAACATGATCTCTGTCCAGGAGTTGCAACTAGTTTCTGGTGTTTGTAGGTAGTGTTAGTAGTCTACCAAGTGGCACTCGACCAGTGGGCTTGGGACAGACTAGGCACCGTGGCACGGTGTACCAAGCGTAGATCCACTCGGCGAGGTGGGCTTGGGAACCCTGCGCACATCATTTGGGGCCGTGAGCGACACCCCGGCCGGATCTCCCCACGGATGGAACCCGAATAGGCGATAAACCTGGACGAGAGACTTGTGTGGTTAGTCAGGTCGTGGCTGACACCCTCGCCAGGCTTCTGCTTGAAGGTTGCCGAGATACACGACGTGTACGTGGCGGTAAGTGGCGAGAGCGTGTGTGAAGAAGTACACCCCTGCAGGGTTAACATGATCTATTTGAATAGCCGGGTCCATGGTTATGGACTTCTTGGATGCTTACGTGGTACATAGACAACTTGAAGTGGATACTCTAAAATACTCAAGACAAGTGTGAGTGCTATGGATGGCCTTCTCGTAGGGAGACGGGGATGAATCCATAGTGGTGTATTGTGTGGTGCTTAGTGGACTCGTGTGCGCCACCTCAAAAGAGTTACCAGCAATCGTAGAATAGGATAGCCACTAAGTCAAAGC
>LR738716.1:341809688-341824451 GCA_902687465.1 Secale cereale | reverse complement strand
ACGCCAGCACTACCTAGCTAGTTTAGTGGTCATCTTATCTTAGGCCATAGATCGAATCATCATGGCTAACTTTAATCTGTCGACCGATGGTTCTGATGTCTCGAACAAGCTCTCTTTGCTCGGCATGATTGGCCGGGCCGGCGACAAAAAAGTAGAGGTCCAACCTACGTCGTGCAAAAGGAACGGTCCATTTGCTGCAACAAATCCCACAATGTTGAGAGACAAGATCGGCTCACATAGGTACACATATTCCCTTTGGTTTGATGTAAAGGTGGAAAATTCGAGGGTTAATTAACTAAGTATGACTTGGAGCTCACTCTCATTAGCATAAACGTGGCATCTCGAGGGCACCCAGTACTACTAGTGGAAGTGTACGACACGGTTAGCAGTAGGTTACGTAGGTCAAGTAGGTATCCATCCTATTCGGTATACCGGACGCTCTTTCGATCGAATCACGTACAACGCCTTTATTGTACAGATATGTTGGATAATTTATGCCTCCAGTGTCGATGCATATCTTAACAACACTTTGCAGAGCCTTTCTCGTTGATCCACTCAAGAAATTCATTGCTTAATTTGTCCAGAGGATTGAACTAAAAATCAATTTGCAGAGCTGGGACGGTATCTATCACTTGAGACCGTACCTTTAATTTGTGCGGCTCCCTTTCTACTCTGGGCGTTTCGGTGCTCTATCCCGTTTTGTCACCAGAAAAATAGATGATTTCTCCAGAGCATCAGCATGAACTTTTCTACTCCTCATGTTCGCCTTATCTGCAGACGCGGACGAATGGTTGGACGTGCCTTTTTGCCTTCGCTGGATCAATTCAGATCAGTTTCGGTCTGAAAAAACCGCCTGCTATATATCTATCTTTGTCTCTCTTTCACAAGTGCCAAGCCAGACCCGGTCCACGTCAGTGAGTTCCATTATTGAGGTGGAGAAAAACGCAGCAGCACTGGAGTAGATACCGGCACTTGCCATGTCAATTCCAAGGCTAATTCGTCCATTGTCAATCGATCGTACCAAGAGAAGGAAAAGCAGAAGGAGGAATATTATGTCTGCAACTTGCAAAGGTGACCGACCTTGACCTCATATCGACAGTAAATAGGAGTACCTTTCTTTCTCAGGGTGGCGTTTATTTTACGGGTGATTAACAAGTTTGTAGAGGAGACGAAGCAGTCGACGTGGAAGTTGAATTGTCAAGATGGAACAAAAGCTACTACAACGGACGTGATGTATTTGAGCCCGAGCTCAAATGAGCTCGGGTGAATAGTAACCCCGAAAACAATTTTAAAAAAATTCAAAAAATTCTGATTTTTTCTTTGTGTGCAAACATTGACAAAAGTTCTCAATGCTCACAAAATTTCATCTCAAAATAACATTCGTGGAAGTCGCAGAAAAAAAAACAAAATTAGTGCTTCAAAAAAATGTTATTTCCAAAAACATTTTATAGTACTGATTTTTTTTTTTGCCACGACTTGTACGAATGTCATTTTTGTATGTAATTTTGCAAGCAGTGAGAACTTTCGTCAATGTTTCCACCCAAAAATATCAGAATTTTCTGAAATGTTTTTCAAATATTTTCGATTTTACTGTTCATCCCGATTTAAAATGAGCTCGGGAGCAGAACATGACTTTCGTACTACAACTTGCTAAATTTCTTGTGTCAACATCCTGACAACGATGCATTAGTATATGGACGTACTTACGACACAGTGGTTGCATAATTAGCACTACCACACAGAGCCCCTATGCCGACGGCCCAGGCCGTCGGCATAGCCCCGATTCCCGTCGGCATAGGACCGCCGGCATAGCCCCGATTCCCGTCGGCATAGGACCGCCGGCAACATATGCGTCGGCGTACCCCAGGGTCCCGTCGGCATAGAAAGGCCGACGGCATAGACGACTATGCCGACGTCGTCCGTACAACTATGCCGACGGCTCGGCCGTCGGCAACGTTATGCGCCTAACGGTGACTGCCAGCGCCACCATCAAGTGCTGCCCATACACGAGCGTCCATGGCACCTTTATGCCGACGGCGGCCGTCGGCATAGCTTTTGAGCTATGCTTACGGCTAAGCCGTCGGCATAGAGGTGCCATGTGGCACTCTCTGGCAGCACCTGGGGATGGACTATGTCGACGGCCTGGCTATAGGCATAGTTCAAAAGCTATGCCGAAGGCCTAGCCGTCGGCATACCCTCGCCATGTATCGCCCACTGGTGGCTCCTAGGGCATGGCTATGCCGACGGCTTAGCCGTAGGCATAGTTCATGGGCTATACCTACGGCTAAGCCGTCGGCATACCCGTGCCAGGAGATACCAGTGGGTGCCGCGTGGCACCTATGCCGACGGCCTAGCCATAGGCGTAGTTCTGTCCGCGTGGCACCTATACCTACGGCTAAGCCGTCGGCATAGTTGACACGTGTCGCCCATAGGTTTCTGTCTGATTTTTTTCTTTTTTCGGTTTGATTTCAGTTCAAATTCACAGCAGATATACATATGATTTCAATTCAAATTCACAGCAGATATACATATATAAGTATCATCACAACCAACACCATCACAACAATATAAGTATGATCACAATCATATAAGTATCATCACAATCATAAGCATCATCTCAAGAGCGCGCTGCATCCTGCAATGCAAAAAGGCTCGTGTGCCACGCCAAGGTCTCCTGGCGTGTGGACTCCAAGTAGGCCTAAAGTATGACATGATGGAACTCATAAAACATCTCAATGTGGAAAATAAAGTGAGCAATGAAGATAAGCGGGAAAATACTTACAGTTTGCCGCTCCTGAAAGAGGGACTGTGACTGCGCACTAGTCATTGGCGTGCTCGTGCGCTGGCTCAGGCTTGGGTCGGTAGCTCGGAGCTGTGTGTAGGAGATAGAAGGAGTGATCACAACATCCAGAACCGGCCCCCGACAGTGCTTCTTGTGCCCCATGCTCACCACCACCCTCTTGTCCAGATCCGCACTAATGGGGTCAGGTGTGTCAGGATGTAACCTTAGATACTCCTCAGAGTAGGCCTACTTCTTCTTCGTGGTCTTGCCGTAGTACTTGGCCTCACCATGCTTGGGATTCCTCCGCGTATGGGCGATCTCCCACGCCTCCATGTGTGAGAGCGGCCGCTTAAGTTTGTCCTCCTGCACCACCAAACAGAGGTTAGTCATACATAAGAAAGTGACGGTAAATAGAAGAAGAAGATTGTTTAATGAGGTCAGTCATACCTGCAGGTTCTTGTGGAGAAAGTGGTTCCGTTTTCCCTGAGCATGTACTCCCTCCTTCCCTCGGTTAGCCTTGTTTTGAAGGCTCGTAACCGCCCAGGCTCCATCCTTATCACACCACTGATCCACCAATGCAGCCCAGGACTCGTCATTTCCATAACACCAATTTGGACACACCTACATAACGAAAACATAATGGCATGTAAACACAAAATTGTGAAATGGACCACAAACATCGGAATGAAAAATCTTTTATACTTACCGCCAAGTACTCGTGCCTCTCCAAGGTAATGTTATCCTTCCGTGCTTCTTCCTTGGTCATCTTCACACCAAGAGCGTCGTGGTAGTATGTCGAGATGGTCACCCAGCGCACCTCGTACTGAAGTTGGCGGGCCTTCTTCTTGGCTTGGCGCAGCACGATCTGGTCGGCAGTGGCCTTGTGCTCCGGAAGAACTCGATAGTATTTCTACAATCATTAGTGAAACAAGAAATGGAAGAAGCCATGAGTTAAATCATTCATGAAACCAGAATGGACTTGTGCTTCTGAAGAGAACTCACCCATAAATTAGTGATCATGGCCTTGGCATGGGTCTCATGGTCCGCGTGGAGGGCCGCTTCCCTGTGGTCCCAGCTCGTGGCCAAAATCCGACGGTCTAGGTGCCTGACTGGATCTGGACAGTACAGCCCCGGCCAGTGTACCTTCAACAAGACGGTGATGAGGCCGTTGGGAATACAAGCCCCTTTAGGATATATCCAGTTGCTGCAAAATAATGAAATATTAGCATGTGGCAAGCAAAATAAAGAACTATCGGAATGAGCATGTGATACATCTCTAACATATCTATAATTTTTTATTGTTCCATGCTATTGTATTATCTGTTTTGGATGTTTAATGGGCTTTAATATGCACTTTTATATTATTTTTGGGACTAGCCTACTAACCAAAGGCCCAGTGCAATTTGCTGTTTTTTTCCTATTTCAGTGTTTTGCAGAAAAGGAATATCAAACGTAGTCCAAACGGAATGAAACCTTTGCGAGGATCATTTTTGGAACAAACGCAATCCAGAAGACTTGGAGTACACGTCTGGGAAGCCACGAGGTGGCCACGAGGCAGGAGGGCGCGCCCAAAGGGGTAGGCGCGCCCCCACCCTCATGGGCCCCTCGTAGCTCCACCGACGTACCACTTCCTCCTATATATACTCATATACCTTGAAAATATCCGAGAGCACCACGAAACCCTATTCCACCGCCGCAACCTTTTGTGCCTGTGAGATCCCATCTTGGGGCCTTTTCCGGAGCTCAGCCGGAGGGGGAATCGATCACGGAGGGCTTCTACATCAACACCATAGCCTCTTCGATGATGTGTGAGTAGTTTACCACCAACCTTCGGGTCCATTGTTATTAGCTAGATGTCTTCTTCTCTCTCTTTGGATCTCAATACAAAGTTCTCCTCGATCTTCTTGGAGATCTATTTGATGTAATACTTTTTGCGGTTTGTTTGTCGAGATCCGATGAATTGTGGGTTTATGATCAAGATTATCTATGAACAACATTAGGTTCTTCTCTGAATTCTTATATGTATGATTTAAATATCTTTGCAAGCCTCTTTGAATTATCAGTTTGGTTTGGCCTACTAGATTGATCTTTCTTGCAAAGGGAGAAGTGCTTAGCTTTGGGTTCAATCTTGCGGTGTCATTTCCCAGTGACAGCAGGGGCAGCAAGGCACATATTGTATTGTTGCCATCGAGGATAAAAAGGTGGGGTTTATGTCAGATTGCATGAGTTTATCCCTCTACATCATGTCATCTTGCTTAATGCGTTACTATGTTCTTATGAACTTAATACTCTAGATGCATGTTGGATAGCGGTCGATGTGTGGAGTAATAGTAGTAGATGCAGAATCGTTTAGGTCTACTTGTCACGGACGTGATGCCTACATACATGATCATGCCTAGATATTCTCATAACTATGCGCTTTTCTATCAATTGCTCGACTGTAATTTGTTCACCCACCGTAAGATTTGCTATCTTGAGAGAAGCCAATAGTGAAACCTATGCCCCCCGGGTCTAGTTTCCATCATATTAATCTTCCGTCAACTAGCTATCTTTATTGTTCTTTTATTTTGAAATCTTTACTTTTCAATCAATACAACAAATATCTTAATATCTCTATCAGATCTCACTTTTGCAAGTGGTCGTGAAGGGATTGATAACCCCTCTATAGCGTTGGTTGCAAGGTTCTTAATTGTTTGTGCAGGTACTAGGAATTTGCGTGTAGTCTCCTACTGGATTGATACCTTGGTTCTCAAAAACTGAGGGAAATACTGACACTACTTCGCTGCATCACCCTTTCCTCTTCAAGGGAAAACAACGCATGCTTAAGAGGTAGCAACAAGAATTTCTGGCGCTGTTGCCGGTTAGACTTACGCCAAGTCAAGTCAAGATTTGATCTCCCGTCAACTTGCCGATTTTTGGCACCGTTGCCCGGGAGATCTACGCACAAGTCAAGACATACCAAGTACCCATCACAAACTCTTATCCCTCGCATTACATTATTTGCCATTTACCTCTCATTTTCCTCTCCCCCACTTCACCTTTGCCATTTTATTCACCCTTTTTTGTTTGTCTCTGTTTGCTTCTTGCTTGTCCGTGTGTTAGATCTTTTGTTTCGCCGTCATGGCTAGTCCTTTATCTGCTCCTTTTTCTCCCGAGTTTGAAGTTCTTCACTTCAAAAAAAGACAAGGAGAAAACTTAAAAGATGCTTGGTATCGAATGATGGAATCTTATCATAATTGCACCTTAGAGGTAAATTATAGAATTTTACTTCGCAATTTTTATGTTGGAATAAATATGTCCCATAGACAACTCTTGGATTGCGCTGCCAAAGGAAAATTTATCAAAATTGATCCCAATATTGCGCATGAAATTATAGAGAGAATAGTGGGAACACTACTTCAACAAAAGAGGCTACATCATACCTAGGAAGAGACACAAGTTTTTGAGAAGATTTGCGAAGTAACAATTTTTTTTACAAAAGTCTATTGAACCTCTTAAGAGTGTTAGCTGAAATCTTTACCGCATGAATATGTTGATCACCCTTTGCAATAAGCGGTTGGATTCTTTAGATCTCAAAATTTCCAAATATGAAGGGAAACGAAAAGAACCTCCCGGATTCAAGTATGACTCTGCTAATAAAACAAAGATGATAATACCTAGATCTATTCTTGTTTTATGCCTAGCTAGGGGCGTTAAACGACAGCGCTTGTTGGGAGGCAACTGATACGTCCAAAATGCATCACTATTTTGTATCATAATTTATCCTTATTCATTGATATATTTCACGTTACGGTGATGTTCTTATGTTGTTTTGGTCTATTTTACACAGTTTGCAAACTTTCCGATGCCGAAGCAGCAGACGCAGGATTCAGCAGTAAAAAGTGGACGCTGAGTTGCTGAAGAAGAATACCTCCAAATTACCTGAAAATTGACGAGAGATATTTTTCAGACGGATCACGAAGGCACGCGAAAGGGCAACCAGAGGGAGGCCACAGGGTGCCCAGGCGCCCTGGGGGCGCGCCCCCCTGGCTGCGCCGGGGGGGCGCCTGGAGCCCCTGGCCCACCTCTGGCCGCCCCCTTTTGCATATATGCTCTCCGTTATCCAAAAACCCTAGAGACGGGAATTTTTACGGAGTTCCGCCGCCGCTCCATGGCGGAAACCTACAGAGAAGAAAAAGCCATCTCCGGCGGGCAGATTCCGCCGGGGAGATCACCTCCCGGAAGGGGAGATCGTCGCCATCGTCATCACCATCGTCACGGGCATCATCGAGATCATCATCAACATCATCCCCAACACCAGCACCATCTCCATCTTCATCCAAATCTCATCTTACAATCGCAACTGGTGTTGTAACTCGTACTACCTATCCTCTCTACTCCATCGGTGTTGATTACTACTTTGTGGTGAATGCTATTGAGTTTTGTTGGAGAAATATCATTATGTCCAGATTGTTTATCACCTATTTATCCCCACTGATCATGATCTCTTTTATGTCTCGCGAGTAGTTACCTTAGTTCTTGAGGACATGGGGAAAGTCTTGTTGTTAGTAGTCATATGCTGTTGAAGTAATATGTGTTGTTTGATACTTAAGTTGTGTTGTCATTCTACTAGTGGTGTTGTGTGAGTCGAACACTCAACACTTCGCCTTATTAAGGACCTAGGAGAATACATTGTGTATAAAGAATGCTTATGGTGGGTTGCCGGAGTGACAGAAACCTGAACCCCAGTTCGCACGCTTTTGCCTAAGGGAATAATGGATCCTCGATCGTATTGCTATGGTTAGGCTTTTGCCTTAAATTCTATCTTGTATTTGTGGATGCTTGCAAGGTGTTTAATCATAAGAGTGCATTCATCTTAGTCTAGAGAGTGCACTAGCATAGATCCACCCACTCAACACTTATCAACACATAACATAGTATCGATACGGAATATGGCGAAAGCACATGACTACCTCTCCCGTGTGTCCTCAGGAACGCTTTAGTCTTTATAAGTTCAGTTGCTAGGCCTCTCCTTTGCTAAGAAAGGATTGGGCCACTTGTTACTCTCAGTACCTTATACATTACTTGCTTTTACTTTCCTGTTGCTTATACCGAGAAAACCCCTAAAAGTTATCTTTCAGTGCTTGCAGTAATTTCTTGCTCAGAATCGCTTATCAATACCTTCTGCTCCTCGTTGGGTTCGACACTCTTACTTATCGAAAACGCTGCAATAGATCCCTTACGGTTGTGGGTCATCAAGTACCGTTTTCTGGCGCCGTTGCCGGGGAGCGTAGCGCTATTGGTAAAGTGAAACTGGTAAGGAAGTTTTTATAATTCTGTTTTTATTTTTGCTATTGCTGCTTTTTGTCCTTATGGATAACCCTGTTATCGGATCGTTGCTTGCGGGAAGACGCCCCACACCTGTGGTGGTTGATCCTCCCCCTACTGAAATTGTGCCTTATAAAATACCAGCAGACATTATCGATTATGTTTTGGCTAATCTTTATGCAGGAGACAGACATCCCGGTGAACACTTGCTATATCTGTCACAACTAAGTTCGTTATTTAAGCTTGCAGGTGTATCGAGGGAGTTTGTCATGAGGAAATTGTTTGCCTTTTCACTTATAGATAAAGCTTCGGATTGGTATAGGCTTCTCGATAACTCACACTTGCTTGACAGGCAGGAGCTTATGTCTCTCTTTTATACTAAGTTTTATCCTCTTCATGAAATTCATCGAGACAGGAACTATATTTATAATTTTAGGTCTCGTGACGGAGAAAGCATTGCTCAAGCTTGGGGGAGATTGAAGTTCCTAATGCTCAAATGCCCTATTCATAAGCTTCCCAATGAAATTATACTTACAAATTTTTATGCCAGGCTTTCTCGTCAGGATAAGGAGATGCTGGATTCCTCCTCTAGTGGGGTATTTCAGAAGAAGAGTGTTGAAGAAAGGTGGGATCTCATTGAAAGGATCCAGAGGAATACCGAAGATTGGGAAATTGATAAAGGTATTGAACACGCTATAAATTATGAACATGATTATATTGAGAGCTACGTGAAAACTGATTACTTCAATACTTTTTGCTCTAAGATTGGTCTTGATTCCCATCTAGTGATTGATTTGTGTAAGAATTTTGCCTCTCACGTTGATTCTTTTAAAAAGAAGAGAGACCAGCACCATGAACCTTTTAAAGAGTCACCTATTGATATTTATGTTGCTGACCCTATTTTGCCTGTAGTTATATATGAAAAGCCTCCTTTTCCCGCAAGGATAAAGGAGCACTCTCTTGTGACAGGCATAATAAATAAAAGTGAGAGAAGAGTTGATGAGACCGAGGACCAGATCAGAGTCGATCCTCAAGTTGCATTGATTAAAGACCTTGCTACTAATGATGTTTTGGATTCCAATATAAATTTTTGTGCTGTTTCCACTAACCTTGTCACAGCCAAGAATAAAGGCCCAATTTCAGGTACTCCAGTGGTATCTGTTAAAATAGGAGATCACAATTATTATGGGCTATGCGATTTGGGATCGAGTGCAAGCGCTATCCCCTATTCACTTTATGAAGAGATCATCGGTGAGATTTCCCCTTATGAACTTGAAGAAGTTGATGTTACCATTCATCTTGCAAACAGAACAACTATCTCTCCTATCGGAATTGTGAGGGACGTTGAAGTCCTATGTGGAAAGGTAAAATACCCTACCGACTTTCTAGTACTTGGTTCAGAGAGGGACAATTTTTGTCCAATTATTTTTGGTAGACCTTTTCTTAGAACTTGTGGAGCTATAATAGATTGCAAGAAAGGTAAAGTTTCTGTTGAATTCGATGGTGAGCCATATAAATTTAATTTTTCTAAGTTCTCTAAGCAGCCTCGTGGTACTGATTTACCTAGTGATGATAAAATTATTGAAAGTATTGCCTCTATTGCTATTCCCCCTGATGATCCTTTGCAGCAATACATGGAGGACCACGAGAATGATTTGCATATGCAGGAAAGAAATGAACTAGATGAAATATTCTAGAGGCAGCCTGCTATCCTGAAGCACAACCTTCCGGTTGAACCTTTGGGAATTTTATCAAAACCGAAGGAAGACCCGGTGTTCGATCTTAAACCTCTTCCCGATACGCTCAAGTATGCTTATTTAGATGAAAAGAAAGTATATCCTGTTATTATCAATTCTAACCTTTCAGGATATGAAGAAGAGCGATTATTGGAAGTACTTCGTAAACACCGAGGCGCAATTGGCTATACCCTTGATGACCTTAAGGGGATTAGTCCATCTATCTGTCAACATACTATCAACCTTGAGCCTGATGCTAAACCAGTTGTTGATCATCAACGACGGTTGAACCCGAAGATGATGGATGTCGTGAGAACTGAGATTCTCAAGCTTCTAGCCGCAGGTATTATCTACCCTATAGCTGATAGTAAATGGGCAAGTCCGGTACATTGTGTTCCTAAGAAAGGAGGTACAACTGTGGTTCCTAATGATAAAAATGAATTAATACCTCAGAGAATTATTATTGGATATAGAATGTGTATTGATTACAAGAAGTTGAACAAGGCAACCAGGAAGGATCACTACCCGTTGCCGTTCATCGACCAAATGCTTGAAAGGTTATCCAAAAATACCCACTTTTGTTATCTCGATGGTTATTCTGGCTTCTCTCAAATTCATGTTAACACTTCCGATCAAGAGAAGACCACTTTTACTTGTCCCTTTGGTACTTATGCTTACAGGCGTATGCCTTTTGGTTTATGTAATGCCCCTGCTACTTTTCAAAGGTGTATGTCTGCTATCTTTCATGGTTTCTGCGGGGATATTATGGAAGTCTTCATGGACGATTTCTCCGTCTATGGAACTTCTTTTGACCATTGTCTTCACAACCTTAATAAAGTTTTGCAGAGATGCGAGGAGACAAATTTGGTACTCAACTGGGAAAAGTGCCACTTCATGGTTAATGAAGGAATTGTTCTTGGTCACAAGATTTCCGAAAGGGAAATTGAAGTGGACAAAGCCAAGATCGAAGCTATTGAGAGGATGCCCTATCCAAGGGACAGCAAAGGTATTCGCAGTTTTCTCGGTCATGCAGGTTTTTATAGAAGATTTATTAAAGACTTTTCTAAAACCTCAAGACCCCTCACTAATCTTCTCCAGAAGGACGTTCCTTTTGTATTTGATGAAAATTGTAAGGAAGCTTTTGAAGTCCTTAAGAAAGCTTTAATAACCGCTCCTATAGTACAACCACCTGACTGGAATTTACCTTTTGAGATTATGTGTGATGCAAGTGATTTTGCTGTTGGAGCTGTTTTAGGACAAAGAGTTGATAAGAAATTGAATGTTATACATTATGCTAGTAAAACCCTTGATAGTGCTCAAAGGAATTATGCTACTACTGAGAAGGAATTCTTAGCTGTAGTTTTTGCTTGTGATAAATTTAGGCAGTATATTGTTGATTCCAAAGTTACTATCCATACTGATCATGCTGCCATTAAGTATCTTATGACAAAGAAGGATGCCAAGCCAAGTGTGACGACCCCGGCCCGATCGTGCACTAATCATACACGCAAATGCACACGATCAAGCCTAAGGACTCACGTGAAGGAATCACAGCACAACTCTAAAACATAAATAAAACATACAAGTTATATATTACAAGCCAGGGGCCTCGAGGGCTCGAATACATAACAAGTGTCACACACATAGTCAGCGGAAGCGTTAGGTATCTGGGTACAGATACAACACAATAGAAGATAGGCCTGATACACAGGCGGGGCAAAAGAAAAGCTACGATCGAAAAGGCGCAGGCCTCCTGCCTGGGACCTCCGATCCTACTCCTGGTCGTCGTCCGCCGGCTCCTCGTAGAAGTACTCGCCGGCCGGGTAGTAGTAGTAGCCAGCCTCGGGCTGGTAGTAGTAGTCGTCAACGGGGGCTGCAGGCACCATGGCTCCGTCGTCTGGTTTATCATGCGGGTAGGACAAAAGAGGAAGCAAAGCAACCGTGAGTACTCATCCAAAGTACTCAGCAAGACTTACATCAGATCTATACTAGCAATGCATTATTTTCAAAGGAGGCTTTATGTGGGTGGACTAGACTGCAGAAAGCCAGAGTAGAGAGGGGAAAAGCCTAGTCCTGACGAAGACTAGCATCTTCAGCATCTTGCAGCAATTAGAAGGGGGTAGAATAGCTCATCATAATAATGTATAGTGTTTGCAGCAATATCAACTTCATATCTCAAGTCACCAGTTCTAGTTGTACCGAAGTGGATACAACTCCGAGTGTCCGTTACCGTAGGACAGGCTATCGATAGATTGTTTCTTCCCTGCAGGGGTGCACCAAGTTACCCACCACGCTCGCTTAACTCCGGCCGGACACACCATCAGGTCGTGCCCGCCCTCGGCTAAACAATACGACGCAACCCGACCGGATACCGCCAGAGAGGATCAAGCACGCCGGACTAACCTATGCCCCCAGGGGTCTTGGCCATCGCCCCGGACGCTCCTGCACGTTACGTGGCCGTTCGGTTGCAGACCTAGCAACCCCTTATACAAGCGCAGTTGCATCCTAAGTCCAATCCGAACGGGCCGCTCAATCGCTGACGTCGTGACGACTCCGGCTGATGTATACGACGCAGAGCACCCACTCACACCCACGTGGTGGTTAGTGCTATCGGACCCGGAGGCCCCTCGGATCAAATATCCAAATCGCTTAGTGTGTTGGGAGCGCGCGGTAACGAGCAGAGCCTACGATACTGTTGGCCCCGTCGTCCCGTCTCGAGGACTTGTGACAAGGACCAAGAATGACCGGCCACGCCTCGTAGTTAACTCGCGGGTACCCTCACTAGTCACCCGACTCCACAGCTCACGCCTCAAAGGCACTCGCGGGTACCCCTCTGGGTCAACCCGCCTCCATCCAACATGTGCAGTAGTCACTTCAAAGTGTCTTCAGACGCACGATACCTCTGGCCGCACGCCTTTGTTCCTGGCGACGTCCGGCCTCGGGGATCGATACGTCTTTAAACACGGTAAACTTCAAAGTGTCTTCAGACGCACGATACCTCTGGCCGCACGCCTTTGTTCCTGGCGACGTCCGGCCTCGGGGATCGATACGTCTTTAAACACGGTATGGTGAAACAGGGCATCCGTGTGGTTTCCATGCCGATGAGGAATCCGAGGAATCACCCTCGTTGGACTCCTAAACGACAAGTCCCGTTAAGGTGATACCGGAGGAATCACCCTCGGCGGTAATCACCATAGCGGATGCACGACAAAAACTAAGTCGGAAGTGGGAAGAGGAATCACCCTCGGTAACCCACAACGAGCTAGCTATACTACAGGGATAACATCGAAAGTGAGTTCGGAGGTATCACCCTCGTCACCCGATGTTAACTCTGCGGAGTCGAGCATATTAGGGGGGTTGTGCGGTGATGTGAAGAAGGTCAGGGGAAGGGGCTCGATCGCTTGATCGAGGCAAGGGTACTATGCGAGGCAACTACGAGAGTGTGGGACCATAGCAGTGCTACCCAACCTATACTAAGCAGTTTATGAATAAAGACAGGTATCAACAGTTTAGCAAAAACAGGCTATGCAACAGTAATAGGAGCAGTAGCAGTAGCAGCAATTCTAATGCAAGAATAAGAGAGAATAGACATAGGCGATATCGGAAATGCTCAAGGGGGGGTTGCTTGCCTGGTTGCTTGGCAAATGAAAAGGAACAACGGCGGTGAAGTAGTCGATCACCAGGGCACCGTCAGCGGTCTCGGGGTCTACCGGAAGAAAGGGGGAGAGGAAACAATATAAATACACGGTAACAAAAGTAATCACAAAGCGTGACAAACTAACGCAGTGCTACCGATAACGAAGAAGGGGAACCCATCCGGGAAAGTATTCCCGGTTCCGGATCTGTGTCGGACAGTTGACCGGAGGGGGAACGGTTGCAAGTTAGTGGTGTCAGAGTCAAGTGGCAACTGGGGTGCAGTGCAGGGTTGCTTAAAGACATGTCTAAGTCATTTAGCTATTTTAGGAATTTGTTTGAATTTATTTTATTAAAGTTGAGCACTATTCATTTATCGAAAACAGGCCGAAAGTTCCATGTTCATCTAGGTAGGGGCATCTGACGGGAATACGGAGGGCGTATCTAGCTTCGTATCGAAATTCTGAGCAACTTTCATATATAAATTATTTTCATTGGAGTTACGGATTAAAAGATATGATTTTTCTAAAGTTTAAACATTTTCTGGATTTGTTTTAAATATCAGAAAAGGTTTACTGCGTCAGCAGTGACGTCAGCAGTCAACTGGACGGTTGACTGGTCAAACTGACAGGTGGGGCCCACCTGTCAGCCTCTGGGGTTAACAATATTTTAAAACTAATCTAACAGGCTAATTAGTGGGGTGGGCCCCGGGTGTCAGTGAGTAAATTGGTCTAACTAATTATGTTTAATTATTAAACATTTTAAATTAACTAAATAACAGAGGGGCCCACACGTCAGTGACTGGGGCCTGCCCAGTCAGCAGCGCTGACTGGTCAACGGGTCAGCGGGGCCCATAGTCAGTGGCTCAGCGGTGGGCGCCACCTGCCCCGCTGGCGCCACGTCGGCGGACGGCGCCGGAGACGCGCCGGCGAGCGCCGAACGCGGCGGTGAGCTCCGACGAGCCCGGAATTCCTCTACAGCGGACCATTTCTCGCGATTCTTGTGGCGTTCGAAAGCTTGCAGTGCCGCACGTCGCGTGGCGCCATCGATTCGAACGGAGGTGGCCGGAGTAGGGCGGAGCGTTGACGGCGGCGGCGGTGACCTGCGGGCATCTCGCGGAACGGCTAAAAGCACGCGCGCGAGCGGTTTGGAATGGTCTGGCCGCGCTACGGGAGTGCCCCGAGCTCACCGGTGAGCTCGGATGGCCACGACGACGTCGGGAGCAACCGCAGCGAGCTCGACAGCACGGCGGGCTACGGCGCTGGCGGCGGTGGCGCGTTCGGCTAGCTAGCGGCGAGGAAAACG
>LR738716.1:341764431-341784371 GCA_902687465.1 Secale cereale | reverse complement strand
CGGGATGCGTAAGCAATCACTTGACGATCTTGCATGAGTATGCAACCTAGTCCTTGTCGCGAGGCGTCGCAGTAGATAATAAAATCCTTGGAAAAGTCTGGTGGTACCAGTACGGGTGCAGATGTCAGGCGTCTTTTCAGTTCCTGAAAGCTGGGCTCGCACTGTGGGGTCCACTCAAACTTTTTATCTTTCTTGAGGAGTTCAGTTAGAGGTTTAGCAACCTTGGAGAAATTCTCGACAAAGCGTCGGCAATAGCTCGCTAAGCCAAGGAAACTCCTAACTTGCTTGACCGATTCAGGGGGAGTCCAATCAAGGACGACTTGAACTCGCTCGGGATTGACAGCAATACCCTTGCCAGAGATCACATGACCTAGATAGGTCACTTCCGGCAACCAGAATTCACATTTAGAGAATTTGGCATAAAGGCGGTGCTCTCGAAGTTTCATCAATACCAGCCTTTGATGCTCGGCATGATCTTTGTTTTTCTTGGAGTAGATGAGTATATCATCGAGGTATACCACGACGAATTTATCCAAATACTCCATGAATATAGAATTCATTAGCCGGGAGAAGGTGGCTGGGGCATTGGTTAATCCAAAGGACATGACGGTGTACTCGTATTGGCCATAACGAGTAACAAAAGCCGTTTTAGGAATGTCCCCGTTCTGGATCTTGATTTGATGGTAGCCCAACCTCAAATCCATTTTGGAAAAGACTGAGGATCCAGCGAGCTGATCATATAGATCGTTGATCCTGGGAAGCGGATACTTGTTCTTTATGGTGACCAGATTGACAGGTCGGTAATCTACAACCATCCGTTCCGTTCCATCCTTCTTCTTGACGAAGAGGACGGGGCAAGCCCAAGGGAAAGAACTAGGACGGATGAAACCCTTTTTCAAGGACTCATCGAGTTGTTTCTTAAGCTCAGCTAACTCTAGGGGTGCCATCTTATAAGGTCTCCTAGAGATTGGGACAGTTCCAGGGATAAGATCTATCACGAACTCGACATCTCTGTCAGGTGGAACACCTGGCAGTTCTTTTGGGAAAACATCCGGAAAGTCACGGACTACCGAGATACCTTCGAGTTTTGGTAGAGGGCTGGCATTAAGGGAGTAGAGCTGACGCTCAGCCATTCGGGTCAAGACATTGACTATCTTGCCGGATGGGTGTGTTAGTTGAACGGTCCTAGTATAGCAATCAATCTTGGCGTAATGAGTTGTCATCCAATCCATACCCAAGATGATGTTTATGTATGCAAGGAAAACAAGTCTATCGACAAGAATTTCATTTCCATGGCTTACCCTAGAGGTTTGCCACTTTGAACCAGGAGTTTGAATAACCATGGAAGTAGGCATGTCACAAAAAGTCATGTTGTGCATTCGAGCATAGCTCTCAGATATGAATGAATGGGATACTCCAGTATCGAAAAGAACAGATGCCGGATGGCAGTTAATGAGAAGCGTACCAAGGACGACGTTAGGATCCTCATAAGCTTCCTCAGCAGAGACATAGTTGACATGACCACTTGCAGTGGGGATTGGCTTGACATAAATCACCTTGTCGGTTGGCTTACCACGGCCAATGGGTTTTCCTGGTTGGTTCTGAGGACACTCACGCATGTAGTGCCCCGGTTCTCCACACTTGAAGCATGTCACAGTGCCAGTGCGTGGAGCAAAGTTGGTAGGTGGTCGTCCATAAGTCTTGGCAGGTGCATACTGTTGAGTTGGGCGAGGCGCCTCATAGGATGGCCTCGGTGTGTACTTGGGTGGCAGAGCAGTGTTAGGAACCCACACACGGCGCTTGTGAGAGCCAGAGCCGGATGAGGAACCAAAGTCACGAGGATGCTTGCGTGTGGCTTCGAAATCAGTCTGGCCCGTCTCAGCACTGATAGCTTTGTTTACCAGCTTCTGGAAGGAAGTGCACTCGTGCAGACGTAGATCTCGGCGGAGTTCAGGGCTGAGTCCCTTGCGGAACCTTGCCTGCTTCTTGGCATCGGTGGATACTTCCTCAGGTGCATAGCGTGCCAAGTTGCCAAACTTGCGACTATAGCCATCCATAGTTAACCGGCCCTGGGTGAAATTGCAGAATTCCTCCCGCTTGCGATCCATGAGACCTTCCGGAATGTGATGTTCACGGAATGCCTCACTGAACTCAACCCAAGTAGTGATTTGGCCAGCAGGACGCATAGCCTCAAAGTTCTCCCACCATAGACTGGCAGGGCCCTCAAGATGGTAGGCGGCGTAGATAACCTTATCAGCTTCGGCCACAGGGGCAGAGTGTAGCTTGTGGGTGATACTACGAAGCCAATCATCCGCATCTAGAGGTTCAGTGGAGTGATGGAACTTCGGTGGACACATCTTGATAAAGTCATTGATTGACACCACGTCATTCCTCTGACGAAACCCAGTGTTCTGCTCTATGCGTTCCAGCAGACGGTTGGTCTCTCTCTTGTTCCGTTCTGCCTCGAGCATAACTTCAGCCAAGGAGGGTGGCTGGGGCAGATTCTCATCTCTAGCCCCACTAGCCTCACCCTGCTCCTGAGCAGCAGGAGTGCTGCGAGTGTTGACCATCCTAGGAAAACAAAACAACGGTTTAGACAAGGATGGCAAAAACTTGACATAGGAGTGCAGAATGTAATGGATGACACGGAATGCAGAGATGTTCATCCGTACGACATGGTAATATAGAAACTGCCATATATACACCAGTTGTCATACACACCATACATAGTTTAGTACAAGCCAAGGCTAAAGTACAACTGCGGTGAAAGACGATACATCCCATCAGAGGCATTCCAAGCTCCTATACATTATTTAGCTACACCTCCGAAACTCAGTACTAGCTAAGTCATATTCCACAAGACACGCAGGACTGTGGAAATACAACTACTACAATACTACTACTGCCACGGTCTAGCTCAGGCATTCCCGTAGTAATCTTCGTAAAGATTACCACCGTAGCCTGGAGGTGGAACAGATGGATCTTGAAACTCTCGAGCACTCGAAGGCTGTGGACCATAGGGACATGGATGTGGCCTCGGGCCTGATGCTGGTGGTAACCGACGCCCACGTGGAGGTGTAATACCCCCAACGTCACGCCAATCCATATGATCAGGCAGACGAGTCTGCACGGGGTACAAATCCCGCATATCCAGATATCCGGCGTGCACAGCAGGTGCAAGTCGTGTCAAAGTAGTCCAGTGGGCGGCTCGAGTGTTATACAGCTCCATTCGGAGGGCACGGACCTCACGGTCCCTGTCGTGGAATTAGCACGGTAGATGTCCGGTTTAACGGACTTAGTTGTGGAACCATCGCACGGGTTAGCTTGAAGAGGTTAAAAGCACACAAAGGACACAGAGGTTTATACTAGTTCGGCCCCTTCGATGAATGTAAAAGCCTACGTCTAGTTTGGTTTGGTATTGCTTGGGCGTCGATGAACAGGGAGCAGATTGCTTGCCTGTCTCTCGACGGGTTGTTTCTTGTCCCTGAACCGTCGCCGGGTCGTCCCTTTATATAAGAGGCGACGCCCGGTCCGGTTTACAGAGTCCCGAGGCCGGCTCATAATTGTGTCCGCCTCGGTCTCTGCTCTTTCTTCCTTGTGTCTCAAGTTACATGATAGGACAGTTTACAAACCGTAAACTTTACACATGGGCCCTAAGCCTTCATGGGCCGTAACTTGTACTGAGTTTTTAACTACACAGCAAAATTACCATAATCCGGATCTCCCTAGCCGGTTTATACCTGCTAGTAATATCCCTGACATTAGGCCCCAGAATGATTTGAACTCGTTCATGTCAGTCTTCTAAATCTTGCATAAACTTCTTTCCCGTATCTTCCCTGTTTTTGTAAACCGGCTATGACATCATCCCTGGAAATCATTTGATTCAATCGTGACATCACTTCTGCATTTATTGCGCACAGCCGTTTGTTACCTTTGTTTAAAGGCCATCCCGAAAATTGAGGCGACAGGAGAATCTTTATCCAATCTCTGACCTCCTCAAATCCCGCGCTTGCCGTTTCGTCTCTCAACCCTTTATAAATACCGCCTCACCTTTGCCTTTATTCCTTCCGCTCGTCTTCTTCCTCCGTCGCCCGAAGCTTCTCCGCTGTTCTCGAGCTCGTCACCGTCGTCGACCAGGCCGCTGCATCAACCTGAAACGCATCCAGAGCCACTCTGCCGCCGTCTCCTTTCTGCCTGAGGTATTCCCCTTCTCCTGCTGCAGATCCGCAATCTAGGGTTCCTCCATTGCTTCCGCCATTTAGACCTCGAAGCTTTTGCTGTTCATCCTATACGCCATGCCCGTAGTAGATTCAACCTTAGACTAGCTTCGAAACTTGCTCCTGCTCCGTAGCTTTATGCTTAGATTTATATTTCTAAGTTCGCCCTTAGATTCATTTGCTCTGTAGAAAGACCTCCGCATTGCCTCTGTGATAGATCTGCGTAAATTTCATCTTTTTCTTACCGCTCAGATCTATTTTACCTTAGCCTCTTGTAGAAACCTGTTTCTTTGTCTTTGATAAGTCTGCAAGGTATTTGCCGGTTTAATCGATCATATACTGCTCCTGCGACACATCAACCACGAATCGACGGTTTAGCTTCTTCCTTTTTTGTAATCATAAACCGGTAGTAGCTCGTTTCCCATCTGCTCTCGGGTTGTCAATGCCATTAGTCCCTTGTCTAAACCGTCGATGTAATTTTGATAATATGATCAGGTTTATGCTTCTGTACTTGAATAATCCGGATTTTATACTTCACTTTTTCAGCACTTTCCTTCTGCTAATATGTCTGCCAAGCAGTTCGTTTCTTGCAACTGGGTCCCTTCCGTCATTACGGAAGAGGACTTAGCTAATGCTGTTGCAATTGGCACTCTGGGCCCTCAAGTAGTTCTGAAATGGCGGGCCCCAGGAAATGAATGACCCCCTACCCCCAAAGAAGGAGAAGTTATTGTTTTCTTTGATCATATGGCACGGGGCTTTAGTCCTCCCGGTTCAAAGTTCTTCCGGGACGTGCTTGCCGCTTTTCAGCTTCATCCTCAGGACATAGGTCCAAATTCCGTATCAAACATCTGCAATTTCCAAGATTTCTCCGAGGTGTACCTTCAAGAGGAACCATCAGTCGACTTGTTCCGGGATTTCTTCCACTTAAACCGGCGGACAGAGTTTACTGCCGGACCTCATCAAGAACTGGGTGGGGTTAGTATTCAAAAGAGAAGAGATGCGGTTTTTCCTCACGCTGCTCTCCACACACACCCCAAGGATTGGAACCATTCCTTGTTCTACTGCCAAGATACTTCGCCTGAAGGAGAGAATCCACTGCCGGGTTATCGCGAACATCGTCTCCCTGAAGATCATCCACTGCCGCAGCGTCTTAGCTCCTCGGAACGGCCCCGGTTCGCCCCTCAGCTTGCCAAACTCAAAGCCTTTATGGCCAACGGACTAACTGGAGTTGACTTCGTACGTTGTTGGCTCGCTTGGAGTATCCTTCCCCTGAGCCGGCGCTCCGGTTTGATGTATCAGTATACCAGAAAGCCGGATGATCCTCAGCGCCATACCGATGTAATGCTTCCTGAGAAGGAAGTTATTGAATCTGCTAAGAAAATGCTCAACATCTCTTTGGAGGAATGTAGCAAAACCGGATTGGCTCCATATTATAAGAAGAACAAACTGCCAGCGGTACGCTTTAATCTCTTCTGTTTGCTTCTAATCCGTCCATTTAAATTATCTTCCATTTATCTTTCATCTTCTATACAGGCCGACGATCCTTTTTGGAAAAGGAAACCTCAGGATAAGTAGGTCAAACAGCCACGCCGGAAAACCTTCGCTGTTAAGAAGAAAAAGGCAGGTGCTGGCTCCGGTTCACATGCTGAGGAAGATGATCCGGATTCTGAGGTATGAATTGATCCTGATATGCTTTGATCTCTTTTATCTAGATTTATGTTAACAGTGTCTTTCCGCAGGATTTGGCTGAGGCTGATAAAGCGGCAGAAACTGAGGTAATCACTCTTTCTTCAGATTCTGAACCGTCGGTGCCCAAGATTCGTAAAGCATCTCGGAAGTACCCTTTTTCTCATCCGTACGCTCAACTGGACCCCAATTTTCTTTTGAAGAAGCAGCAACACGAAGCCCGTCGGACTACACGTCATTGTGGCCATGTAGTCGAGTCTTCCGGAATATCTCTTACTCCGGCCCGGAGGCGCCGCTCTGAGGTTTTACTTTCTCCAACTCTTCTTCATCCCAAGGCCGGACTTATACACAAACCACTTAAACCGTCTGATCCTAACTATCAGGAGACTCCTTTGTCATCTTCTGGCGAATCAACTGCCACACAGGTCCCGATTCTGAAAACTATCCCTAGGTAAGTCCTTTATCTCATTCGGTTTACTTTTGTATTTGCCTTTGTAACTCTGATTACTTTTTCAATTCTTTCAGCAAACCCAAGCCTAGCAAAAAGGCCAAGGCCAGCAAAACAGCTACTGAGACAGCTACTGCTGATCCGGCAGCTGATCCGGACGAGATCATCCCTCCGGAAAACGAGCCTACAATTCAGCTTGACGATCCTGCTCCCATGGATCATGACTATGTTGCTGCTCCTGAAAATACCAATGTTGAAAATGTCCATGAACCGGTAAGTCCTATCAGGACCAGCCCTCCTCGAACTAGCCCAGCTCCCGTTAGTCCGGCTCATACTGCTGCTCCTTCACAGCCAAATACTGCTTCTTCTCCGGATATTCAAATAACCGGAACGGGTTTTACCGCTCCTGCTGAGCCTATTGTTTTAGCCAAGCATACTGCTAAAGCGGAGAAGCTTCAGCAAGAGAAGGCCAAATGGAGCACAGATTTATCCAATTATGCTGATCTGAGTGCCCAGGAGCTTTATCCCGGGTACTTGAACCGGCTTCATACCAGCCGCGACTATGAACAGGGCTTGGTAAATATGATGAAGGATAGATATGAGGTACTTTCCTTCACTTATCATTGCTCTTGCTTTCTTTATATTTCTGTCTGTCATGGTAGACCCCAAGTTTTGGTTTAGCTTTGTTGGAGGTGAACCGGTACTTCCAATTGTGTGCCAATCATCTTACATTAGCCCCCAAGTGCCAGGGGCATAACTCGTTTTATGTGCCTGAGACTTGTCTGAATCTCTCTTTCAATACTTCAACTGCCCATTAGCCCCCAAGTGTCAAGTAGATAACTTGCTTATGTGCTTGAGACTTTATCTTTAGTTGTCTTCATTTGATACTTCAATTTCTCATTAGCCCCCAAGTGTTAAGTGGATAACTTGGTTATGTGCTTGAGACTTGCTGGAGATGTTATTTATTCCACTTGATTTTCTTTGCAGGCTGACTTGACCCGGAGGACTGAAGAAATAACTGAGCTCCGGAATAGACTTGCTGAGACTGAATCTGCTGCTGCCAAGGCCAAAAAAGATCTGGCGTTGAGCTTAACCACTGCTGAACAATTGAAGAAATATTTTGAAGCGGAGCGGACAACCTGGGAAGTGCAGAAGAATGCTCTTGAAAAAAGAGCAAAGGATGCTGCGGAAGCCCTTAACCCGGGGACACAAGAGCTGACCGGTTTAAAGCGACAAATAGAGCTTATGACTTCTGCTGTCTTTGGTAAATACTTAACTTGCACATGTTTTCATCTCTGCAATCTTTAGTCTGTTCCGGCTTTAACTGTGATAACCATATGCAGGGCGACGCGTCACCCATCTTGGGGTGACCTCCGGAAGAAAGTCAAGGCCTCTTATACTCTGGTTGAGCAGCTGCATTCCGGCGCTCAAAGGATTATAAGTGCGATGTCTTTTAATAAACCGGCCCCCACCACTATCCAAGGCACTCTGGAGAAGCTTTCTATCTTGCCTGTACGTTTGGAAGAGGTGAAGAAGTCTGCTGCCCGAGCCGGTTCTCTTGTAGTGCTGACCAGAGCCAAAGCGTGGGTTCCGGACTTTGGTCCGGAAGAAGCCATGAACGGGTACCCCAGCACCAAGGAAGATGGATCAGCCTTCTCTGGCAAAGATCTTCATGCTTTGACGAAGGAAATGCGTCCTCTTGCCAGCAAGCTTGCCGATGAATCAGACTTGACCAGGTATCATCCGGCGTATGATTTAAAGAATGAGCGGGTGGATCGGCCGGTTTTTGATACAGAAAATCTAATCCCACCAGTGCGCCCCCACACTTTCGCCCCAGATGTTGATCCGTCCGATCTCATTACTGAAGAGAAGTACTTCTGTGCTTTATCAAAAATCGATTGGCGCGTTCCTGACTTTCAGCCGCTTCAAGAAGACGAAGAAGCTCCGGAACAGGTCGATCCTCAGCCTTCGCAGCAGGAAGAAGCATAAGCCGCTCAATCTAACTTTATAGCTGTTGTACTCTTTTGTCGTGAAAAACTTTAATCCGTTCAGGCATGTTGTGACTTGTAATAGGATAGCTCGAAACATTGTTGTTTTAATCCGGATGTCCCAACTTTGCTTTGGCGTCTGCCAGTTTGAATCCTTTGTCTGCTATTGTTTATCTTTTATACTATCTGTATCTGCATAGATAACACTAAAAAGACGTCCTAGCGGTTTACTGCCGGACCGATTAAATCGTTCTCATATATATCAAATGAGTGTCTGTGTTATACCAAAAAGAACTTCATACCGTTGATTAAGTATGCTTTATATCCTTAACCCGGCGAACCTTGCAGTTTTTGAGGAAGCTCTTGGCTCTGTTGGGATAGACCCAATAATTATTCTGGTTTTACAGGAACTACCGGTTTAAATAATGCTGGAGTTCTGTGTCCAGACTTTTGAAAATATGTGGTCAACTTTGAAGTTGACCAGCTCCGGATCAAAAAACCCATAAAAAACACATGAAAATCACAAACACAAAAACACAGGTTTGCAAATAAGACCATGTAGTCGAGGCTTTTTGCGAGCTGCCAGGCTCCCTATGTGCCAATCAAAGGGTGCGACCCAAAGGGCTATGACTAACAGTACTCCTAGGGACAAGAACTTTTCTTTTACCATCAAAGGGTTTGTATCTTCCAAGGGACAGGAATATTACATCTGCCATCAAAGGAAGTACCCTAGGGACAAGAACAGATTTTCTTTTGCCATCAAAGGGAATGATCAACCAAGGGACAGGAATATTACATCTGCCATCAAAGGAAGGTTCCCTAGGGACAAGAACAGGTTTTTTTCTTTTGCCATCAAAGGGAATGATCAACCAAGGGACAGGAATATTACATCTGCCATCAAAGGAAGGTTCCCTAGGGACAAGAACAGATTTTCTTTTGCCATCAAAGGGAATGATCAACCAAGGGACAGGAATATTACATCTGCCATCAAAGGAAGGTTCCCTAGGGACAAGAACGGATTTTCTTTTACCATCAAAGGGAATGATCAACCAAGGGACAGGAATATTACATCTGCCATCAAAGGAAGGTTCCCTAGGGACAAGAACATTATGCAGACCGGACCGGAAAAGACTTTATCGAGGATTCATATGTGATCCGTAGCTCCCTAGTTTGGTTCCTTCTGCATAAAATAGTTTGTTCAAAATATCTATAATAATTTCACAGGACATATACTTAGAAGAAAAAAAAGGCTGATCTCCCGGTTTACCGAGGGTGGTAGTTTATTCATTAATCATAATATATACATAGGATACAACAGAGCTCATGGCTCAGGTGTAGTAGAGCCGCAGGAGCGCGATGTTCCACGGCCTCTTTGTCTCTTCTTCTGATGTCCGTGAGTCTTTGTGCTCTCGAACGTCCACCAGATAATATGAACCGTTGTGTAGATTCTTACTGACCACAAAGGGCCCTTCCCAAGGCGGGGATAGCTTGTGCATATCTGTTTGGTCTTGGATGAGCCGGAGTACCAAATCCCCCTCCTGGAACGTCCTGGTTTTGACCCGGCGGCTGTGATATCTGCGCAAGTCCTGCTGATAAATCGAGGATCGTGCTGCTGCTATGTCACGCTCTTCATCTAGCCGGTGCAAACTGTCCTGTCTTGCCTGTTCATTGGCTGCTTCAACATAAGCCGTCACTCGTGGTGAATCGTGGCGGATATCGCTTGGAAGGACCGCTTCAGCACCGTACACCATGAAGAAAGGTGTATAACATGTGGATCGGTTCGGCGTAGTATTGATGCTCTAGAGGACAGAAGGTAACTCCTCAACCCAGCACCCTGGTGTTCTTTGCAAGGGAGTCATAAGCCGGGGCTTGATACCTCGCAAAATCTCTTGATTGGCCCTTTCAGCTTGACCATTGGATTGACGGTGAGCCACAGAAGACACATCTAGGCGAATATGCTCCCGTTGACAAAACTCTTCCATCTCTCCTTTAGATAAATTGGTGCCATTGTCTGCGATGATGCTGTGTGGAAAGCCAAACCGGAAAATTACCTTTTTGATGAATTTAACCGTTGTTGCCGCATCACACTTGCTCACAGGCTCTGCCACAATCCACTTTGTAAACTTATCCACAGCAACCAGCAGATGAGTTTTTTGACCTTGAGATCGTTTAAAAGGCCCGACCATATCAAGCCCCCAAGTCGCAAACGGCCAAGTAATTGGTATCATCCGCAGCTCTTGTGCCGGAACAAGAGCACGCCGTGAAAATTTCTGGCACGCATCACACTTCCGGACTAGATCTTCCGCATCAGCATGGGCTGTCAGCCAATAGAACCCATGTCGAAAAGCTTTAGCCACTAAGGATTTTGAACCGGTGTGATGACCACAATCCCCTTCGTGAATCTCTCGAAGGATGTCACAGCCTTCCTCGGATGATACACACCGCTGAAATGCTCCGGAAACACTGCGATGATGAAGTTCTCCATTTATAATTGTCATGGATTTGGATCGCCGGATTATCTGTCTTGCTTCAATCTCATCATCTGGCAACTCTCCACGGCTTAGATATACCAAGTACGGGAGCGTCCAATCCGGAATGACATGAAGTGCCGCAACCAACTGCGCCTCCGGATCCGGAACAGCCAAATCCTCCTCCGACGGTATCTGAACTGATGGACTGTGTAGCTCATCCAAAAAGGTATTCGGTGGCACCGGTTTACGCTGAGAACCCAGCCGGCTTAGAGCATCGTCCGCTTCATTTTTTCACCGGTCTATGTGATCCACCTGATACCCTTTGAAATATCCTGCGACTGCTTCAACTTCTCGTCTGTAAGCTGCCATGAGAGGGTCTTTAGAATCCCACTTGCCAGATACTTGATGTGCCACTAAATCTGAATCACCAAAACACTTGACCCGACTCAAGTTCATCTCCTTAGCTATCCGCAGGCCATGAAGCAATGCCTCATATTCTGCTGCATTGTTAGTACAAGGAAACATTAGACGGAGGACATAACAAAACTTGTCACCTCGCGGGGAAGTTAACACAACTCCAGCCCCCGAGCCCTCTAATTGCCTTGAACTGTCAAAGTGAATAGTCCAGTATGTATGATCCGGCTTCTCCTCCGGTGCTTGCAATTCTGTCCAATCATTGATGAAATCCACCAATGCTTGGGATTTGATAGCGGTGCGTGGCACATACTTCAATCCGTGTGGGCTAAGCTCAATGGCCCACTTCACCACTCTGCCAGTGGCTTCCCTGTTCTGGATTATATTCCCCAATGGAGCTGAACTGACAACAATTATTGGGTGGCCTTGGAAATAATGTTTCAACTTCCGGTTTGCCATGAACACGCCATATACCAGCTTCTGCCAATGTGGGTACCTTTGTTTGGATTCAATAAGAACCTCACTGACATAATAAACCAGACGTTGAACCGGATACTCCTTTCCTGCTTCCTTGCGCTCGACCACGATTGCCGCGCTGACTGCCCGTGCATTTGCGGCCACGTATAACAGCAACGGCTCCTTATCAACGGGGGCAGCAAGGACCGGTGGCTCTGCCAGTTGCCGCTTCAAATCCTCAAACGCAGCGTTTGCCTCATCACTCCATATAAACCGATCTGTCTTTTTCAGCAACTGATAAAGCGGAATTGCCTTCTCTCCCAGACGACTGATAAATCGGCTTAACGCTATAATCCGGCCAGCGATACGCTGAACATCATTGATGCAAGACGGTTTAGTCAGGGACGTGATTGCCTTGATCTTCTCTGGATTGGCTTCTATTCCTCTATTTGACACCAAGAATCCGAGGAGCTTGCCCGCCGGAACACCGAAAGCACACTTTTTCGGATTAAGCATCATTTTATAGGCCCGAAGGTTATCAAAGTTCTCCTTGAGGTCCTCTATCAATGTCTCCTCCTTCCTTGACTTCACCATGATATCATCCACATAGGCATGAACATTTCTTCCTATCTGCCCCTTAAGACAGTTCTGTACACAACGCTGGTAGGTTGCTTGGGCACTCTTGAGCCCAAAAGGCATAGATACGTAGCAAAAGGCACCAAAGGGAGTTATGAAAGCTGTCTTTTCTTGGTCCTTAACTGCCATCTTGATCTGGTGATACCCTGCATACGCATCCAAAAAACTTAGCCGCTCACATCCCGCCGTAGCATCAATGATCTGATCAATACGAGGGAGAGCAAAAGGATCGGTTGGACAAGCTTTGTTTAGGTCTGTGTAATCCACACACATTCTCCACTTTCCATTTTTCTTTAACACTAGCACCGGATTAGCCAACCACTCCGGGTGGAACACTTCAACTATGAACCCTGCGGCCAAAAGCCTGGCCACTTCTTCCCCTATAGCCTTGCGCCTTTCTTCGTTGAAGCGGTGCAGATACTGCTTGACCGGTTTGAACTTCGGATCAATATTAAGACTGTGCTCAGCGAGTTCCCTCGGTATACCTGGCATGTTAAAAGGTTTCCATGCAAAGATATCCCGGTTCTCACGGATGAACTCGATGAGCGTGCTTTCCTATTTAGGGTCAAGGTTAGCACTGATAGTGAACTGCTTGGATGAATCGCGTGGCACAAAATCGACTTGCTTGGTTTCCTCTGCCGATTTGAACTTCAACGCCAGATCATGCTCTGTAGTTGGCTTCTTCAATGGGGACATATCTGCCGGATCAACATTGTCTTTGTAAAACTTAAATTCCTCCGTAGCACATACTTCCTCTGCATAAGCAGCGTCTCCTTCCTCACATTCCAATGCGATCTTACGACTTCCATGAACCGTGATGGTTCCTTTGTGACCCGGCATCTTGAGCTGGAGATAAACATAGCATGGCCTAGCCATAAACTTGGCGTAAACCGGCCGTCCAAACAGGGCATGATATGGGCTTCGGATCTTTACCGTGTTTGACTATCTTAACTTCTTATCCGTCAGCCCCATGTGACGGAAAGTCTCGTAATATAAGATATTGATGTTGTTGCCGCCGTCCATGAGTACCTTGGTGAATTTGTAGCCACCCACCTGTGGTGCTACTACTAAGGCCAACTGACCCGGATTATCAACCCGCGGCGGGTGATCCTCTCTGCTCCACACAATAGGTTGTTCCGACCAGCGCAGGAATCGTGGTGTAGCCGGTTCAACTGTGTGTACCGCCCGCTTTAGGATTTTTTGATCTCGTTTGCACAAACTCGCAGTGAACACATGATATTGTCCACTACTCAGCTCCTTCGGATTACTCTGATATCCGGACTGCTGCTGCTGCTGGCGCTGCTGATTGCCTTGGTTGTTGTGATTACCCTGGCCCTGCTGCTGGTTGCCCTGGTTATTGTAACCGCCCTGGCCATACTGATGGTTGCCTTGGTTATTGTAACCGCCCTGACCATACTGATGGTTGCCTGAGTTGTAGCTATTGTTGCCGCCATGATATCCTGACCCACAGCCATTACCCTGCTGACCCGGCCCATGAAATCCGGGGCCTGAACCGCCGCCCGGTGGCCCGTTGTTGAATCTGGCCTGGTTCATGGCCTCCATCATGAACCGGCATTCCCCCCATGTATGCTTAGCTGGGCGTTCCTCCGTGCTATGCTTCGGGCAAGGCTCGTTCAAATGTCGCTCCAGATTAATGAATCCTCCGCCGCTCGGTGGAGGCGGTTTACCCTTGCTGCGTTGAAAGCTTCCTTGAACACTGGTATTGGCCACAAAATCAGAGCCACCGTCTTCCTTTCGCTTACCATTGAAGCTTGTTCCGACCGGATTAGCTTGCGTCGGTTTAGCAGGTTTATTTGCCTTTCCGGTTTTATCTCCATCCGCTTCTGGATATTTAGTGTTGTCAGAGTCCCCATACTTTACCAAAGCGCTCATGAGAGTTCCCCTGTCATTACAATCCAGCTTGAGCCTTCCAGTTTCAACTTCAGAGACTCAAACCGGTAATTGTTTTCCAGTGTTACTATCGCCGTATTGGGACTGATACCGTTCGAAGAGTGCAAGATTTCTGACACTCGTCGTACCCATGCACTCGTAGGCTCCTGCTCTCCTTGTATACATGCCGCTAGGTCTACTACTGACATTGGCAGTTTGCACGTGTCCTTGAAATTTTTAATAAACTGGCGGCGCAACTCACCCCATGATCCGATAGAGTTAAGCGGTAATCCTTTTAACCAGGTCCGGGCTGTACCCTCAAGCATCATAGTAAAATACTTTGCGCATGCCACTTCATCTACGTCCAGCATCTCCATAGCCATCTCATAGCTCTCAATCCAAGTCTCTGGAGCCAAATCTGCTGTGTAGTTAGGCACTTTACGTGGACCCTTGGAATCCTTGGGTAACTTTACGCTTCGTAAAGCGGGGACACTGCACTCCAAAGGAACTCGCCGGGACTCCTGTCTCTGTTGTGGTTGTGTGAACCGGCGTCGTTTGGCGGATATCCTTGCGGGTCGTAGGTCTGGCCCGGTTTACCGCCTCCTGGGCCTGCGCCTCTGCGCCCGCCGGATTATCCTGTCTGTGATGGTGTCGCCTCCGTTCACTATTGGACACCTCCGGTTCATCCCAATGCCTAGTATAACTCCGGCTGTGGCGGGGTGTTGAATGAAGCCTCTCCCTGCTGTAGGAGTATGCATGCTGTTGTGTCAATGCCGTGTTGAGCAGATCCTTGACCCTGCGTGCTTCCATTGCCACGGGGGATGTCCCCTCAATGGGTAAAGCAGCCAGGCGTGAAGCGGCAGCGACAATGTTATCCAGGGGGGTTGAGTAGTGGCCAGGAGGAGTGGGGATGTGAGGCGTGTGCATAACCCGTTGATCTTGCTCCGCAGTGGGTTGTTGAACCGGTTCACCTGTCAATGGGGCTCCCCTCCGGTTTGCCTCCGAATTATTGCTGGCTCCCGCTCCTGGTGTCCCAAAGAGATTCATCGCCTCCTAGACCGGCGGTAGACGGGACTGATACTTTCTATTCCTTACTCCCTGCGCAGAGGCCTGATCCATCCTGAGCTAGAAAGCCTGAGAATCCAGCTCTACCTGCCTTGTTGCTATCATAGCTTTCTCTGCGTCCAGATCTCGTCTGGCTTGTTCGATCCGCCCCCTCAGCTGAAGGAGTTTTGCATCGTGTTGTGCCTTGTCCGCTGGAGCCACCACTGCTACTGCCCGGGTTGTCAACTCCTCTACTAAGGCGGATAGAGCGTCAGAGGGCGAGGGGGCTTGGCCGCTCCCCCCTGCACCAGCTTCTGCTGTGATCGTCCCGTTCACCGTGGGCTGCGGCGTAGGTTGTGATCCGGCCATAAAGACAGCCACCCGGTTTGGCAGATCAAGGGGGTCCGGAATACTGTCTCCATCGGACACACCCTTGGATCGGCCGTCCTGCAACAGATACAAGGATTCAGTCTCCCTGGATGAGGATTCATCATCGGAATAGACAACTGTCTCGCCACCAGAATCCGATCCGTCCTCGGCTTGGACTCCATGTATTGCTCCTACGAAAATGCGCTTCATGGCAGGCTGAATCCGGGCCGATCTCGCACGCTGAGCCGGCTCGATGATGACGGGGAAGATGTCCGGCTCAGGTCCCGGTTCACCAATCCTGCCGATGAAGACGTGGATGCCGCCGAAGGGAACCCGGTACCCGTATTCGATTGAATCGGCCTCCGGGCCCCAGCCTGCGTCGTCGATGTAGATCCGGCCACGGCGACTCTTGGTCATCCGGCCGACCGCGTAGACCTTGAGTCCTTCAAAGCTGCCCTTCAAGAACTCGAAACCATCGTGCGGAGGCCCCACGGTGGGCGCCAACTGCGCCAACTGTCGTGGAATTAGCACGGCAGATGTCCGGTTCAGCGGACTTAGTTGTGGAACCATCGCACGGGTTAGCTTGAAGAGGTTTAAAGCACACAAAGGACACAGAGGGTTTATACTAGTTCGGCCCCTTCGATGAAGGTAAAGGCCTACGTCTAGTTTGGTTTGGTATTGCTTGGGCATCGATGAACAGGGAGCAGATTACTTGCCTGTCTCTCGACGGGTTGTTGTTTGTCCCTGAACCGTCGCCGGGTCGTCCCTTTATATAAGAGGCGACGCCCGGTCCGGTTTACAGAGTCCCGAGGCCGGCTCATAATTGTGTCCGCCTCGGTCTCTACTCTTTCTTTCTTGTGTCTCAAGTTACATGATAGGACGGTTTACAAACCGTAAGCTTTACACATGGGCCCTAAGCCTTCATGGGCCGTAACTTCTACTGAATTTATAATTACACCGCTACATTACCATAATCCGGATCTCCTTAGCCAGTTTATACCTGCTAGTAATATCCCTGACACCGTGTCTACAACAATTTCACCTGAAAGGTTGAAGAGATGGTAGATGTGAAGTTTGATGAATCTAACGGCTCACAATTAGAGAAACTACCAATTGATGTAGGAGACAAAGACCCCTTGAAGCAATTCATGATGTATCTATTGGGAAGATCTGTCCAACGGAGGTGAAGGAGAACACTTCGTCTATTCAAGTGGAAGCCTCAACTTCACATCAAGGTTAACCACAAGGTGACATGGAGGCATCCACAAGTGGGACACATCAAGACGAAGGAAATGAGGAAGTTCACAAAGATGATTCGCCTCAACCTCCTTCTCCACCTCCACAAGGGAACGACAACACCAACAACAATGAAGAAAAAGAAGATGATGAGGATGTTCCACTACAACCCAAGCAAAAGCTCTCACAAGTTAGAGCAAGAGTCTCAAAGAATCATCCCGTTGAACAAATCCTTGACGACATCAACAACGGGAGAATCACTCGCTCTAAAAATTGTTTGGCTAACTTTTGTGAACATTAATCATTCATTTCTAGCATTGAACCTATGAAGGTAAAATAAGCCCTTGAGGACCTGCATTGGATAAATGATATGCACGAAGAGCTACACAACTTTGAGCGAACCCAAGTGTGGACATTGGTTGAGAAGCCCAACAATGATCAAAACGTCATTGTAACAAAGTGGGTGTTCTGGAATAAGCAAGATGAGGATGGATAAGTTGTACGCAACAAGGTCCGTGTCGTTGCTCAAGGCTACACTCAAGTTGAAGGTATGGACTATGGTGAGACATATGCCCCCATTGCTAGACTTGACTCCATTCGCATTTTAATTGCTTATGCCAATCACCATGGCATCACCTTATATCAAATGGATATCAAAAGTGCTTTTCTAAGTGGTGAAATTGTGGAGGAATTTTATGTTAAAGAACCTCCCGGCTTTGTTAATCCAAAGAAACCTAATCATGTTTATAAACTTCACAAAGCTCTTTATGGTCTTAAACAAGCCCCTTAAGTTTGGTATAAATTAGTGACTAAGTTTATTACTGAAAAAGGTTTTGAGATTGGGAAAATTAATTCTACTCTTTTTACTAAAAGGGTTAATGGAGAATTATTTGTGTGCAAAATCTATGTTGATGATATCATATTTGGTTCTATTAACCCTCATTTTAGTGAAAAGTTTAAAAGATTAATGCCGGAGAAGTTTGAGATATCTATGATGAGTGAACTCAAATTTTTATTTGGTTTGCAAATCAAGCAAAATTAGGAAGGTACCTTTGTTTCACAAAGAAAAGTCTACCAAGGGTCTTTTCAAGAATTTCACATGCAAGAAAGCAAGTTATGAGAGCACCCATGCCTACTAGTGGACATCTTGACTTGACTAACGATGGCAACCCGCTTGACCAAAAGGTTTACTGATCTATGATTAGTTCATTATTGTATCTTTGTGCCTCCCGTCCCGATATTATGCTAAGTGTGTGCATGTGTGCATGGTACCAAGCTGCTTCGAAAGAATGTCATATTGAAGATGTGAAAAGGATAGTGAGATACTTAATTCATACACCAAATTTTGGTATTTGGTACCCCTAAGAGGTCATCTTTTGATCTTGTTGGCTACTCCGATTCAGACTATGTCAGGGACAAGGTTGATAGAAAGTCCACTTTAAGTACATGTCAATTTCTTAGTATATATCTTGTCTCTTGGTCCTCCAAGAAACAAAACTCGGTATCATTATCCACCGCCGAAGCGGAATATATTGCCGCGGGATCATGTTGTGCACAATTACTTTGGATGACCCAAACTCTCAAAGATTATGGGATACATGTGAGACACGTTCCATTGCTCTATGACAATGATAGTGCTATTAAGATTGCACACAATCCCGTGCAACATTCTCGAACTAAGCATACTGAAGTTCGTCACCATTTCATTCGTGATTGTGTTGCTAAAGGAGATATCAATATTAAGCATGTTCGTACCGACAAGCAATTGGTGGATATCTTCACAAAACCGCTTGTTGAAAAGATATTTTTTTTGCTTGAGAAGTGAGTTGAATATTATTGATGCCTCAAATTTGGAATAGAATTTTTGTTTGGATACATGCAAGGGATGAGCCTATGTGACTAATCCTTGATGTTTCTCTTATCATGATGATCATTTATCTTGGATATATTTGCACCCTTGTAGGTACCTTGATGAGCCTCAATCTATGAGATTGCAAATCACTCACATCTTGAGCAATCTCTACATCACCAAGTATCTATGCTTTGGTTGTTGAGACCAAGAAACAAGTCTACACTCAACATATCATTTGGCAAGATTTATATGATGAATCTCACTCTTGTCAAATTGGGTACATAAGGGTTATTCCTTCCAAGACTAACCTGAAGGAAATATGCCCTAGAGGCAATAATAAAGGTGTTATTTATCTTTCCTTATATATCATGATAAATGTCTTTTATTCATGCTAGAATTGTATTAACCGGAAACTTGATACATGTGTCAATACATAGACAAAACGGAGTGTCCCTAGTATGCCTCTACTTAACTAGCTCATTAATCAAAGATGGTTGAGTTTCCTAGCCATATACATGTGTTGTCATTTGATGAAAAGGATCACATCATTAGGAGAATGATGTGATGGACAAGACCCATCCGTTAGGTTAGCATAATGATCGTTTATTTTTATTGCTATTGCTTTCTTCATGACTTATACCTGTTCCTCTGACTATGAGATTATGCAACTACCGAATACTGGAGGAACACCTTGTGTGCTGTCAAACGTCACAACATAACTGGGTGATTATAAAGATGCTCTACAGGTGTCTCCGAAGGTGTTTGTGGTGTTGGCATAGATCAAGATTAGGATTTGTCACTCCGAGTGTCGGAGAGGTATCTCTTGGCCCTCTCGGTAATGCACATCATAATAAGCCTTGCAAGCAAATGACTAATGAGTTAGTCACGAGATGATGTATTACGGAACGAGTAAAGAGACTTGCCGGTAACGATATTGAACTAGGTATGATGATACCGATGATCAAATCTCGAGCAAGTAACATACCGATGACAAAGGGAACAATGTATGTTGTGATGCGGTTTAACCGATAAAGATCTTTGTAGAATATGTAGGAGCCAATATGAGCATCCAGGTTCTGCTATTAGTTATTGACCAGAGATGTGTCTCGGCCATGTCTACATAGTTCTCGAACCCGTAGGGTCTGCACGCTTAACGTTCGATGATGATTTGTATTATGAGTTATGTGTTTTGTATGACCGAAGATTGTTCGGAGTCCCGGATGAGATCTCGGA
>LR738716.1:341704281-341717632 GCA_902687465.1 Secale cereale | reverse complement strand
GATAACCCATGCAGAAAGGTAGAACTGACAGAGTCACAACATAGGATCGAGAACTCATCAAGAGCACTCTCGTTGTGATCTTTCGGTTCAACGAGGAACTTCTGCCATAAGTAGTTCATGGTATTTGGAAGAGAAAAATACCACGGACCTCGAGGACTATCGCAAAGGTTACTAATATCCTAAAGGAACTAGAAAACACTATCAACATGAAGTAAGTAGGGTGAATCTCGGGTTCAAGAACCCAGGAATAGAATACCTACTAACTAAAAGGCATCACGGGATGCTTTCGGGAATGACGGCCAGGATCATCACACTGGGAACACAAAACATGGCTAGGTTACTAGGTGATTCTCTAAGACGCCTAGGTTCATAATAATAGCTCCAACATATATGCCGAGGCACAGAGTACCTCAGCTCGGTGATTGGTGTGGTCAACTTGGCCCAAAGGAGCATTGGGAATGTGAAGAAGGGATTTGCAAATGCATCAGAATATTTAGAAACCTGGGATGACTCGGACATCATTACGGTTGTAAATGATCCAAAAGACTTTTGAGACTAATGCACAAGATGGCATAGCCACTCAACATCATAATGTCAAGGTTCAGAGGCCAACTGTTTAACAAACTGAAGTACTTGAAACTGTATTGAGAGTAGAATCCACCATTAATGTGATCCTGATAAATAGAATGAAAATCCTAGTTTTTAATCCCCGTAGAAAAGAAGAGGACGACTCAGATCAGAAGGGCATAGGGTAAGGGAGTAAAAAGAGCATTACGTACCTTTCCACAATCAATTCCCTTATATAACTAAAGAGTTTCTAGACACGACTTCGACTAGTTTGGCTTCGTAATCCTACAAGCAGTCATGCTCTGATACCAAAGCTGTCGGGACCCTGATCCTAAGTCACACCGATCTAGCATGTTACACATCATATCACTTTGCGGCCTCACGCACGGTATCCCCACGGGTGCCACCTTACCTGGCCCAGGACCGTTTGCACATTTTGGATCACGTATATGATGGTGTAGCTAGCATCCATATGATAGAGAATCCGGGCCGACATGACTAGTTGTAAAACAAAAGTGGTGCTAAATTACAAGAACATGCATACATGACCCAGCAACGAACGTGTCGGTCATCAATGTATGAACCCAAGTCATAACAAGCTACAAGGACTTAAAGAAACAACGCGTGAGATTTCCCTGAAGGGATAGACACAGGAACAAAGAAGGACACATGCCGTCCAGCCTAAGTGTTCCGGAGGAGTAGAAAGCTACCAAGGCTCAGTGAAAGCACTAGGAGGTATTTCCCCATTAGATAGGCTACCAAGGGTAAACAACTAGGTGTCGGATCCCACAAATAGCAATACACATTACACGTACGCGTAACATGCAAGTATGTGTTGTACCACATGGCATCACAACATAACTCAACAACTCTCATAGATAAAGGCTGAGAAGAGCCATCATAGCATTTATTACAAGCAGTGGGTCTCATGACCCATCTTACAGAGCATAGAGGCAACAGAAGCATAAACATGTCTGAGTACAGACATGTGAAAATGAAGAAGGCTATCAAGCCTGACTATCTACAAGACCCTCCCTAGGGTACAAGATCGTAGCTGAGGTTACAAGCTAAACGTCGAATTCCATGCGGAACTACTAGTGAGACTGAAGTCTCTCTGCAAAAACACAAATTAAGCAAACGTGAGTACAAATGTACCCAGCAAGACTTACATCAGAATTATGTACATATGCATCAGTATCAACAAAGAGGGTGGTGGAGTTTAACTGTAGAAGGCCAGTTTTGACTCAGTGGCTGATCTATACTATGACTGCAAGTAATTCCTTTGAGGTGGCGCACACGAGTCCACATATTCACCAATCAATACACCACTATGGATCCGCTCTGTCGGGACCCCGATCCTAAGTCACACCGATCTAGCATGTAACACATCATATCACTCGTGGCATCACGCACGGTATCCCCATGGGTGCCACCTTACCTGTTCCGGGACCGTTTGCGCATTTTGGCTCACGTATATGATGGTGTCGCTAGCATCCATATGACATAGAACCCGGGCTGACTTGACTAGTTGTAAACCAAAAGTGGCACTAAATTACAGGGACAGGCATACATGACCCAGCAACGAACGTGTCGGTCATCAACGTATGAACCCAAGTCGTAGCAAGCTACAAGAACTTAAAGGAACAACGCGTGACATTTCCCTAAAGGGACAGACACAAGAACGAAGAAGGACACATGCCAGCCAGCCTAAGTGTTCCGGAGCAGTAACAAGCTACCAAGGCTCAGTGGAAGCATTAGGAGGCATTTCTCCATATGATAGGCTACCAAGGGTAAACAACTAGGTGCCGGATCCCACACATAGCAATACACATTACATGTACGCATAACATGCAAGTATGTGCTGTACAACATGGCATCACAACATAACTCAACAACTCATATAGATAAAGGCCGAGAAGAGCCATCATAGCATTTATTACAAGTAGTGGGTCTCATGACCCATCTTATAGAGCATACAGGCAATGGAAGCATAAACATGTCTGAGTACAGACATGTGAAAAGGAAGAAGGCTATCAAGCCTGACTATCTAGAAGACCCTCCCAAGGGTACAAGATCGTAGCTGAGGTAACAAGCTAAACGTCGAAGTCCATGCGGAACTACTAGTGAGACTGAAGTCTCTCTGCAAAAACATAAATTAAGCAAACGTGAGTACAAATGTACGCAGAAAGACTTACATCAGAACTATCTACATATGCATTAGTATCAACAAAGGGGTGGTGGAGTTTAACTGCAGCAAGCCAGCTTTGACTCAGTGGCTAACCTATACTATGACTGCAAGTAACTCCTTTGAGGTGGCGCACACGAGTCCAAATATTCACCAATCAATACACCACTATGGATCCACTCCCATCACCCTACGAGAAGGCCATCCATAGCACTCACGCTTACCTTGCGCATTTTAGAGTATCCACCTTCACTTGTCTATGAACTGTACAGGCAACCCAGAAGTCCTTTACCACGGACACGGCTATTCAAATAGATCATTTATAACCCTACAGGGGTGTACTTCTTCACACACGCTCTCACCACTTATCGCCGTTTACATGACATGTTATTGGCAACCTTCAAGCGGAAGCCTAGCAAGGGTGTCGGCCACTGATACGTCTCCAATGTATCTACTTTTCCAAACACTTTTCCCCTTGTTTTGGACTCTAACTTACATGATTTGAATTGAACTAACCTGGACTGACGCTGTTTTCAGCAGAATTGCCATGGTGTTATTTTTGTGCAGAAATAAAAGTTCTCGGAATGACCTGAAAATCAACAGAGAATTATTTTGGAATATATAAAAAATACCGGATGAAGAAACCTGACCAGGGGGCCTACACCCTGTCCATGAGGGTGGGGGGTGCCCCCCTTGGGCGTACCCCCCTGCCTCGTGGGCCCCCTAATGCTCCACCGAGCTCAGCTCCGACTCAATATATTCACTTTCGGGGAGAAAAAAATCAGAGACAAGGAATCATCGTGTTTTACGATACGGAGCCGCGACCAAGCCCTAATCTCTCTCGGGAGGGCTGATCTGGAGTCCGTTCGGGGCTCTGGAGAGTGGAGATCGTCGCCGTCGTCATCATCAACCTTCCTCCATCACCAATTCCATTATGCTCACCGTCGTGCATGAGTAATCCCATCATAGGCTTGCTGGACGGTGATGGGTTGGATGAGATTTACCATGTAATCGAGTTAGTTTTGTTAGGGTTTGATCCCTAGTATCCATTATGTTCTAAGATTGGTGTAGCTATGACTTTGTCATGCTTAATGCTTGTCACTAGGGCCCGAGTGCCATGATTTCAGATTTGAACCTATTATGTTTTCATGAATATATGTGAGTTCTTGGCCCTATCTTGCAAGTCAATAGTCACCTACTATGTGTTATGATCCGGCAATCCCGAAGTGTCAATAATCGGGACCACTCCCGGTGATGACCGTAGTTTGAGGAGTTCATGTATTCACTATGTTTTAATGCTTTGGTCCGGTACTCTATTAAAAGGAGGCCTTAATATGCCTTAGTTTCCAATAGGACCCCGCTGCCACGGGAGGGTAGGACAAAAGATGTCATGCAAGTTCTTTTCCATAAGCACATATGACTATATTCGGAATACATGCCTACGTTACATTGATGAACTGGAGCTAGTTCTGTGTCACCCTATGTTATAACTATTACATGAGGAATCGCATCCGACATAATTATCCATCACTGATCCAATGCCTATGAGATTTTCACATATTGCTTGTTGCTTAGTTACTTTACCGCTGCTACTGTTACAATTACTACAAAACTACTATCGCTACTTTTACCACCGTTACCGTTATTTCCGCATTACTTTGCTACTAAATACTTTGCTGCAGATATTAAGTCTTCTAAGTTTGGTTGAATTGACAACTCAACTGCTAATACTTGAGAGTATTCTTTGGCTCCCCTTGTGTCGAATCAATAAATTTGGGTTGAATACTCTACCCTCGAAAACTGTTGCGATCCCCTACACTTCTGGGTTATCAAGACTATTTTCTGGCGCCGTTGCCGGGGAGCATAGCTATATTATTGAAGTCACTTGGGATTTATATCTGTTGATCACTATGAAGAACTTGAAAGACTCAAAAACCAAGTTCTTTCCCTCAACTATGAGGGGAGGTAAGGAACTGCCATCTAGCTCTGCACTTGATTCACCCTCTGTTATGAGTAAATTTGCGACACCTACTCATGCTATTGAATCTGATATGTTGCATGTTCTTGATGATGCGACTTATGCTATGCATGATGAAGCTACTTCTATGCTTGATAATACTGTGCCACTAGGTGAATTACTTGATGAACAAATTGCTAGGGTTAGAGAGAATGTAATTAATGAAACTTATAATATTGATGAAAGTGATGATGAAGATTCTCCCCCTAGATATGAATTGTCTGTCGTGCCTGAGGGTAATGTTATGGATGAAGAAACTGCTATAGACTTTCTTGCTTGCAATGATAAATATGATCTTAAGAAATTATTAGCTAAGCTGAAAGAAAAGTCTTTGAATGCTAGAATGAAATATGACCCTGCTTTTGTTACTTGACCTATCTGTGTTCCTGATAAGGATTATGATTTCTTTGTCGATCCTAAGTTAATTACTTTGGTTGAATCTGATCCTTTCCATGGCTATGAATCTGAAACTATGGTGGCACATCTTACTAAGTTGAATGATATATCCACCCTATTCACCAATGAGGAAAAAATTCGGTACTATTACATCCTTAAGTTATTTCCGTTCTCGTTGAAGGGTGATGCTAAAACATGGTTTAATTATCTTGATCCTGGTTGTGTGCGTAGTCCCTAGGATATGATTTATTACTTCTTTGACAAATATTTTCCCGCTCATAAGAAACAACCTGCCTTGCGGCGAATATATAATTTTGTGCAAATTGAAGAAGAGAGTCTCCCACAAGCTTGGGGCAGGCTTCTCCGATTACTTAATGATTTGCCTGATCATCCTCTTAAGAAAAATGAAATACTTGATATCTTTTATAATGGACTAACCTATGCTTCCAGAGACCACCTGGATAGTTGTGCTGGTTGTGTTTTCAGGGAAAGAACTGTTGATCAAGCTGAATTGCTATTGAATAATATGTTGAGTAATGAAAATAATTGGACACTTCCTGAACCAGTTCCTAAGCCAACTCCGAGGAAAAGGGGTGTTCTGTTTCTCAGTCCGTAAGATATGCAAGAGGCAAATAAATCTATGAAAGAAAAGGGTAGTAAAGCTGAATATGTTAAGAATTTACCACCTATTGAAGAAATACATGGTCTTGATAACCCGACACGGGTTTAAAAGGTAAATTCTCTCTATAGATTTGATGAAGGTGATATTCCTCGCTATAAGTCTGCTAGCCAATGTTTAGATGAGTTTGACAACTTTATTGTTAAACAGGAAAATTTCAATGCTTATGTTGGTAGAAAATTGCAACGTAATGCTTATATGATTGAACACTTGAGTGATTATATGTCTAGAGTTAAGGTTGAACTGAAACTCATTAGAAACATGCTTCTATGGTTACCACTCAAGTAGATCAAGTACTTCAAGCACAAAATGATTTGCTTAATGAATTAAATAGTCAGAAAAATGATAATGTTATTAGAGTTGTGACTAGAGGGGGTAGAATGACTCAGGAACCTCTGTATCCTGAAGGCCACCCTAAGATAATTGAGCAAGATTCTCAAAGAGTTAATGTAGATGTAGCTAGTTCTTCTAAGAAGAAGAAAAAAAATGATAGGACTTTGCATGCTTCTAGTGAACCTGTTGTTGACACACCTGAGAATCCCAATGATATCTATATCTCTGATGCTGAAACACAAGCTGGTAATGAACATGAACCTAGTGATAATGTTAATGATAATGTTCATGATGATGCTCAACCTAGCAATAACGATGATGTAGAGATTGAACCTGCTGTTGATCTTGATAACCCACAATCAAAGAATCAACGTTATGATAAGAGAGACTTTGTCGCTAGTCAGCACGGTAAGGAAAGAGAACCATTGGTTCAGAAACCCATGCCTTTTCCTCCTAAACCATCCAAGAAAAAGGATGATGAGGATTTTGAGCGCTTTGTTGAAATGATTAGACCTATCTTTTTCTGTATGCATTTGACTGATATGCTCAAAACAAATCCTTATGCTAAGTATATGAAAGACATTATCACAAATAAAAGAAAGATACCTAAAGTTGAAATTTCTACTATGCTTGCCAATTATATTTTTAAAGGTAGAATACCAAAGAAACTAGGAGATCCAGGAGTACCAACTATACCATGCTCCATTAAAAGAAACTATGTTAAAACTGCTTTATGTGATCTTGGAGCCGGTGTTAGTGTTATGCCTCTCTCTTTATATCATAGTCTTGATTTGAATAAGTTGACACCTACTAAAATATCTTTGCAAATGGCTGATAAATCAACTGCTATACCTGTCGGTATTTGTGAGGATGTGCCTGTTGTGGTTGCAAATGTTACTATTCAAACGGACTTTGTTATCCTTGATATCCCCGAGGACAATAGTATGTCTATTATCCTTGGTAGACCCTTTTTGAATACTGCAGGGGCTGTTATTGTTTGCAACAAAGGCAATGTCACTTTCCATGTCAATGGCAATGAGCATACGGTACACTTCCCGAGGAAACAACCTCAGGTCCAAAGTATCAATTCTATTGGAAAAATTTCAACGATTACTATTGGAGGTTTTGAATTTCCTCTTCCTACTGTCAAGAAGAAATATGATATTCTTATCTTTGGGTGCCCCCCTTCCCCCCGTATATAAAGGAGCATGGGGGAGGTGTGGTTGGCCAAGTATGGCGCGCCAGGAGTAGGATTCCTACTCCTAGTAGGAATAGGAATCCCCCTTCCTATTCCTACTAGGAGTAGGAAAGGAAGGTGGAGAGGAGAAAGAAGAAGAGGGGCGCCTCCCCCCTTTCCTAGTTCAACTAGGATTCCTAGCGGGAGGGTGCGGCCAGCCCTATGGGCTGCCACTCTCTATTCCCTCATGGCCCACTATGGCCCATACTCCCTCGGGGGGTTCTGGTAACCCCCTCCAGCACTCCGGTTTTACCCGATAACACCCGGAACACTTCTGGTGTCAGAATATAGTCGTCCAATATATTAATCTTTATGTCTCGGACATTGCTAGACTCCTCATCATGTCTGTAATCTCATCCGGGACTCCGAACTACCTTTGGTAAACCAAAACTCATAAACTCATAATACCGATTGTCATCAAACGTTAAGCGTGCGCACCCTACGGGTTCTAGAAATATGTAGACATGACCGAGAGTCATGTCCGGTCAATAACCAATAGTGGAACCTGATGCTCATATTGGCTCCTACATATTCTACGAAGATCTTTATCGGTCAAACCGCATAACAACATACGCTGTTCCTTTTGTCATCGGTATGTTACTTGCCCGAGATTCGATCGTCGGTATCTCAATACCTAGTTCAATCTCATTACCGGCAAGTCTCTTTACTCGTTCCGTAATACATCATCTCGTGACTAACTCATTAGTCATTTGCTTGCAAGGCTTATTATGATGTGTATTACCGAGAGGGCCCAGAGATACCTCTCCGACACTCGGAGTGACAAATCCTATTCTTGATCTATGCCAACACCACAAACACCTTCGGAGACACCTGTAGAGCATCTTTACAATCACCCAGTTATGTTGTGACGTTTGATAACACTCAAGGTGTTCCTATGGTATTCGGGAGTTGCATAATCTCATAGTCATAGGAACATGTATAAGTCATGAAGAAAGCAATAGCAGTAAAACTAAATGATCATAGTGCTAAGCTTACAGATGGGTCTTGTCCATCACATCATTCTCCTAATGGTGTGATCTCGTTGATCAAATGACAACTCATGTCTATGGCTAGGAAACATAACCATCTTTGATCAATGAGCTAGTCTAGTAGAGGCATACTAGGGACACTCTGTTTTGTCTATGTATTCACACATGTACTAAGTTTCCGATTAATACAATTCTAGCATGAATAATAAACATTTATCATGATATAAGGAAATAAATAATAACTTTATTATTGCCTATAGGGCATATTTCCTTCAGTCTCCCACTTGCACTAGAGTCAATAATCTAGATCACATCACCATGTGATTAACACCAATAGTTCACATCACCATGTGACTAACACCCATAGTTCTCATCGCCATATGACCAATACCCAAAAGGTTTACTAGAGTCAATAATCTAGTTCACATCGCTATGTGATTAACACCCAAAGGGTGCTAAGGTGTGATCATGTTTTGCTTGTGAGAGAGGTTTAGTCAATGGGTCTGCCACATTCAGATCCATATGTATTTTGCAAATATCTATGTCTACAATGCTCTGCATGGAGCTACTCTAGCTAAATGCTCCCACATTTAATATGTATCCAGATCGAGACTTAGAGTCATCCAGATCGGTGTCAAAGCTTGCATCGACGTAACTCTTTACGACAAACTCTTTATCACCTCCATAACCGAGAAATATTTCCTTAGTCCTCTAAGGATAATTTTGACCGATGTCCAGTGATCTACTCCTAGATTAAAATTGTACTCCCTTGCCAAACTCAGGGCAGAGCATACAATATGTCTGGTATACAGCATGTCATACTTTATAGAACCTATGGCTGAGGCATAGGGAATGACTTTCATTCTCTCTCTATCTTTTGTTGTGGTCGGCCTTTGAGTCTTACTCAACTTCACACCTTGCAACACATGCAAGAACTCTTTCTTTGACTGTTCCATTTTGAACTACTTCAAAAACTTGTCAAGGTATGTACTCATTGAAAAAACATATCAAGTGTCTTGATCTATCTTTATAGATCTTGATGCTCAATATGTAACAGCTTCACCGAGATCTTTCTTTGAAAAAAATCCTTTCAAACACTCCTTTATGCTTTCCAAAAAATTCTACATCATTTCCGATCGATAATATCTCATTCACATATACTTATCAGAAAGGCTGTAGTGCTCCCACTCACTTTCTTGCAAATACAGGCTTCACCGCAAGTCTGTATAAAACTATATGCTTTGATCAACTTATCAAAGCGTATATTCCAACTCCGAGATGCTTGCACCAGTCCATAGATGGATCGCTGGAGCTTGCACATTTTGTTAGCACCTTTAGGATTGACAAAACCTACTGGTTGCATCATATACAACTCTTCTTTAAGATATCCATTCAGGAATGCAGTTCTTACATCCATTTGCCAGATTTCATAATCATAAAATGTGGCAATTGCTAACATGATTCGGACAGACTTAAGCATCGCTACGAGTGAGAAAATCTCATCGTAGTCGACACTTTGAACTCGTCAAAAACCTTTCCCAGCAAGTCGAGCTTTGTAGACAGTAACATTACCATCGACGTCCGTCTTCCTCTCAAAATCCATTTATTTTCAATGGCTTGCCGATCATCGGGCAAGTCAACCAAAGTCTATACTTTGTTCTCATACATGGATCCCATCTCAGATTTCATGGCCTCAGGCCAGTTTCCGGAATCTGGGCTCATCATCCCTTCCTCATAGTTCGTTGGTTCATCATGGTCTAGTAACATGAATTCCAGAACCGGGTTACCATACCATCTGGCGCGGAATGCACTCTGGTTGACCTACGAGGTTCAGTAGTAACTTGATCTGAAGTTTCATGATCATCATCATTAGCTTCCTCGCTGATTGGTGTAGGAATCACTAGAACTAGTTTTTGTGATGTACTACTTTCCAATTCGGGAGAAGGTACAGTTACCAAATTAAGTTCCACTTTCCTCCCACTCACTTCTTTCGAGAGAAACTTCTTCTCTAGAAAGTATCCATTTTTAGCAATGAATATCTTGCCTTCGGATCTGTGATAGAAGGTGTACCCAACAGTCTCCTTTGGGTAACATATGAAGACACATTTCTCCGACTTCGGTTCAAGCTTATCAGGTTGAAGCTTTTTCACATAAGCATCGCATGCCCAAACTTTAAGAAACAAGTTTGGTTTCTTGCCAAACCACAGTTCATAAGGCGTCGTCTCAACGGATTTTGATGGTGCCCTATTTAACGTGAATGCAGTTGTCTCTAATGCATAACCCAAAACGATAGTGGTAAATCGGTAAGAGACATCATAGATCGCACCATATCTAATAAAGTACGGTTACGACGTTCGGACACACCATTACGCTGTGGTGATCCGGGTGGCGTGAGCTATGAAACTATTCCACATTGTTTTTGTAACATCCCAATTTCTTAATTTGGAATGTTATACATGAGTCAGCTTGCATAGCATATTTTATTTGCATTTGTGTGTTGTGATCGTCGAAATTCTAAGCAACTCAAGGACCCACGGAGAGAGTTGGGGATTTCACCGTTTTCATATTTGAAATATTTTTTTTCAAATATCGGAACAAGGATCATTTTGGTTTTAATTGTTTTTCTCTCCGAAAATATTTCATATTAAAATATATGAGTGGGGATAATATGACTTCTCCAAGATAAATAGAATATTGGAAGAAAAATATTAAAATCAAATATATTTTTATATGGTTTTCTGCTATTTTATTTCAGTTAGATTTTTTTTGCATATTTTAAAAGTTGCATTTTAGGGCCAAGAAAATGTTCATCATGTTCTAACTATTTTATTTATACGGTGAAAATTTGTTTTGGCATTTTTAGATTTTTATTTATTTTTCTAGGATTTTCTTTTTCGGCAAAATTCGTTTAAAAAAAACTTCAGACCGCACTGGACCGTCGCGCCGCCCCTGCCTCCCCGCTCATGTCCGAGCCGGACTCCCACCGGAGTCCGGGACGCCGCCGCCGCCGCTTGGCCCCTCGGCCAAGTCAGCCCCCCCGGCTTTAAATACGCTCCCCTCGCCGCCTCCTCACAGCACCGCCTGCTGCCGTCGCCAGCCGTGCGGGCCGCCGCGCTGCCTGCCGGTGCTGCCGCCCGCGCCGTCGCTTGCTGCTGCCACCGCCACCGGAGCCGCCGTCTTGCCGCCGCCGGATCTGCCACCCCGTGCCGGAGCTGCCGCCCCGCGCCGGAGCCGCCCGCCCCGCTGCCCGTTGACCCGATCAGCCGCCCGTTAACCCGACCCGTTAGGTAACCGCCGTTTTTTAAATCGGTTTAAAAAAACCTAGATTGGTTTGTTTTTTAGTTAGATCGGTTCGATTTTACTCGGTTTAGTTATTTAGCGGACATTCATCCGTTTGTTCGTTTTAACGAACGCTTTTCGTCTTTTAGTTTCAGACAGGGAACGTTCTTTCATTAGCCTGTTCGTCTCGTTTTCTTTTTCAGGGTTTTTTCGCGATTATTTTCTATCACAATTTCTGCCCTGATCTTCGTTTTAGTATAACTTTTTGCTCGTTAGTCGGAATCAGGTGAAACAAGCACCTAGATCTTTGTCTCGAAGCCCTCTTTCTGTTTAACCAACTTGAACAAGGTTTTGGTACTGTAAAATTTGACTTTAGTACAATCTAGTAAACAGATCTTGTTTCTTTCGTGGTTTGAGTTTCATTGCTCCGTTTGATTTGATTCTTTTTGCAAACTAGAGTTCTTCAGTTGAACTTTCTGGTTAGATCTTCTTATTTGAGATTTACCCATGCTTCTTCGCTTCGTTGCTTATGTATGCTATTGTTTGTTTGTGGTAGAATTCCCAGAGTGCGAAGCGTGCTACTATGAGTCCCTAGGTTTTGCGAATCATCAGCAAGGCAAGTAACACTTTGATCATACCCTTTATTACCTAGTTTTTATGCATTAGTTTCAACCCTCACACATTGCATGAGTAGGATCTCTTAACATGTGGGTCTGGGAAGTAGATTGTGGTAGAACCTATTACCTGCTTTATTATCAAACCCTGGCAGTTACTTCTACGTTATGCTTTGGTTGCCATGCTATACTCGTAGACGTGGTTTGAGTTAGAGAGTATCCATGACAGATGTGAGATTGTTAATTAATGGTTCAACTTAAGGTGGCAACTTTAATACATATCTGGGTGGATTGGTTGCAGGGCACCTGGAGAATCCAATGTTGTCCTAGGAAATCCCGGCGGAACTGTGTGATTATCCTATGGAATGCCACCAAGGCTCAAAGGGATCATAAGACTATTCATGCTAGAAACTTCCGTGTGCAGCCACAATGCTATTATGGGCTCTAGCATAGTTGAGTATTTTGTGTCAGCTCTTTCAGTGGTGGACTAGCAGATGTAGGGGAAAGTAGGTGTACCGGTCCACCTGGGGTAAAGAGTAAATGCTTCTGAAAGACTATGTCTCGGTCATCTGTTTCTCAAACACCATGCAGTGCGAGAAATCAAACGGAGGAGATCGGTTCTTATTGCGAAAAGTGCGCAAACCTCTGCAGAGTGTACAATCTAATCATGATTAGCCGTGTCCCCGGTTATGGACATCTTGAGTATCTGGTACTTGAATTATTGGGTTGATCTCAGCACTCTAAAACTAATTTGTTGGGTTAATAAAGATGGTCTTAATTGGGATTGAGTTGGAGGAACCTTCTCAATGATGTTTCAACTACCATGATAGTTAAATAAAATTATTCCTTTGTTGTAGGGAAAAATTGACTATATGCAAAAACAGTATAACCATAGAGCCTCCACCAGCCATATATGCATGTAATGTTAGCCTTTATTCTGTTACTTGCTCTGCTGTGTTATCTTGCCAGCATATTCCATGTGCTGACCCGTTTCGGGCTGCAACATATCATGTTGCAGACTTCTTAGAAGAAGAGTAAGGTGCGCTAGGTCGTTT
>LR738716.1:341684182-341704181 GCA_902687465.1 Secale cereale | reverse complement strand
CTCTATTTCTGCACCAGCAAGCCCTACATGCTAGTCTGGATGGAAGGAGAAGCCTCTTCGGTGCACCGAACACCCAAAAACTTGCCGTTTTGCATGGTTTATCACCCATACCGCTACCACCCATATTTTTGTCCATGCACATGTGTTGTTCTTGGACAAAACTGTGCATACCAGCTCTTCTACATTACATTCGTACTGTTCGAAAATAATAGGCCATTTCGAGTGGCGCAAAATGGCTCGTGGGCGTGAGCAAGTTACCCTGGAAGCCGGATTCACGATATCCCTCGTTGCTGAAATCCATTTGAGGTGTATCCGTAGAACGACCGTACCCTGGCCATACGAACTCCGTTTGGGCTCCATGACCTGCCAAAACGACCACGGCGAAAATTAGTATCCTTCTGTCACAAACTTCGTCTGTTTCGGAATAATTTCGGAGGCCGAAAACGGCTTGCAGAATTGACTTTCGGATGATTTAGTGGTTGGAGTGCACTCTTCTAGCGTCTACCACCCTACCGTGAGCTCACCCACGGACAGATACTGCGACAATGACATGCAGAACAATGTTACATGACTCTATTTCTGCACCAGCAAGCCCTACATGCTAGTCTGGATGGAAGGAGAAGCCTCTTCGGTGCACCGAACACCCAAAAACTTGCCGTTTTGCATGGTTTATCACCCATACCGCTACCACCCACATTTTTGTCCATGCACATGTGTTGTTCTTGGACAAAACTGTGCATACCAGCTCTTCTACATTACATTCGTACTGTTCGAAAATAATAGGCCACTTCGAGTGGCGCAAAATGGCTCGTGGGCGCGAGCAAGTTACCCTGGAAGCCGGATTCACGATATCCCTCGTTGCTGAAATCCATTTGAGGTGTATCCGTAGAACGACCGTACCCTGGCCATACGAACTCTGTTTGGGCTCCATGACCAGCCAAAACGACCGTAGCAAAAATTTGTATCCTTCTGTCACAAACTTTGTCTGTTTCGGAATAATTTCGGAGGCCGAAAACGGCTTGCAGAATTGAGTTTCGGATGATTTAGTGGTTGGAGTGCACTCTTCTAGCGTCTACCACCCTACCGTGAGCTCACCCACGGACAGATACTGCGACAATGACGTGCAGAACAATGTTACATGTCTCTATTTCTGCACCAGCAAGCCCTACATGCTAGTCTGGATGGAAGGAGAAGCCTCTTCGGTGCACCGAACACCCAAAAACTTGCCGTTTTGCATGGTTTATCACCCATACCGCTACCACCCACATTTTTGTCCATGCACATGTGTTGTTCTTGGACAAAACTGTGCATACCAGCTCTTCTACATTACATTCGTACTGTTCGAAAATAATAGGCCATTTCGAGTGGCGCAAAATGGCTCGTGGGCGCGAGCAAGTTACCCTGGAAGCCGGATTCACGATATCCCTCGTTGCTGAAATCCATTTGAGGTGTATTCGTAGAACGACCTTACCCTGGCCATACGAACTCCGTTTCGGCTCCATGACCTGCCAAAACGACCGCAGCGAAAATTCGTATCCTTCTGTCGCACACTTCGTCTGTTTTGGAATAATTTCAGAGGCCGAAAACGGCTTGCAGAATTGAGTTTCGGATGATTTAGTGGCTGGCGTGCACTCTTCTAGCGTCTACCACCCTACCGTGAGCTCACCCACGGACAGATACTGCGACAATGACGTGCAGAACAATGTTACATGACTCTATTTCTGCACCAGCAAGCCCTACATGCTAGTCTGGATGGAAGGAGAAGCCTCTTCGGTGCACCGAACACCCAAAAACTTGCCGTTTTGCATGGTTTATCACCCATACCGCTACCACCCACATTTTTGTCCATGCACATGTGTTGTTCTTGGACAAAACTGTGCATACCAGCTCTTCTACATTACATTCGTACTGTTCGAAAATAATAGGCCATTTTGAGTGGCGCAAAATGGCTCGTGGGCGCGAGCAAGTTACCCTAGAAGCCGGATTCACGATATCCCTCGTTGCTGAAATCCATTTGAGGTGTATCCGTAGAACGACCGTACCCTGGCCATACGAACTCCGTTTGGGCTCCATGACCTGGCAAAACGACCGCAGCGAAAATTCGTATCCTTCTGTCACACACTTCGTCTGTTTCATAATAATTTCGGAGGCCGAAAACGGCTTGCAGAATTAAGTTTCGGATGATTTAGTGGTTGGCGTGCACTCTTCTAGCGTCTACCACCCTACCGTGAACTCACCCACGGACAGATACTGCGACAATGACGTGCAGAACAATGTTACATGACTCTATTTCTACACCAACAAGCCCTACATGCTAGTCTGGATGGAAGGAGACGCCTCTTCGGTGCACCGAACACCTAAAAACTTGCCGTTTTGCATGGTTTATCACCCATACCGCTACCACCCAAATTTTTGTCCATGCACATGTGTTGTTCTTGGACAAAACTGTGCATACCAGCTCTTCTACATTACATTCGTACTGTTCGAAAATAATAGGCCATTTCGAGTGGCGTAAAATGGCTCGTGGGCGCGAGCAAGTTACCCTGGAAGCCGGATTCACGATATCCCTCGTTGCTGAAATCCATTTGAGGTGTATCCGTAGAACGACCGTACCCTGGCCATGCGAATTCCGTTTGGGCTCCATGACCTGCCAAAACGACCGCAGCGAAAATTCGTATCCTTCTGTCACACACTTCGTCTGTTTCGGAATAATTTCGGAGGCCGAAAACGGCTTGCAGAATTGAGTTTCGGATGATTTAGTGGTTGGCGTGCACTCTTCTAGCGTCTACCACCCTACCGTGAGCCCACCCACGGACAGATACTGCGACAATGACGTGCAGAACAATGTTACATGACTCTATATCTGCACCAACAAGCCCTACATGCTAGTCTGGATGGAAGGAGACGCCTCTTCGGTGCACCGAACACCCAAAAACTTGTCGTTTTGCATAGTTTATCACCCATACCGCTACCACCCACATTTTTGTCCATGCACATGTGTTGTTCTTGGACAAAACTGTGCATACCAGCTCTTCTACATTACATTCGTACTATTCGAAAATAATAGGCCATTTCGAGTGGTGCAAAATGGCTCGTGGGTGCGAGCAAGTTACCCTGGAAGCCGGATTCACGATATCCCTCGTTGGTGAAATCCATTTGAGGTGTATCCGTAGAACGACCGTACCCTGGCCATACGAACTTCGTTTGGGCTCCATGACCTGCCAAAACGACCGCAGCGAAAATTCGTATCCTTCTGTCACACACTTCGTCTGTTTCGGAATAATTTCAGAGGCCGAAAACGGCTTGCAGAATTGAGTTTTGGATGATTTAGTGGTTGGCGTGCACTCTTCTAGCGTCTACCACCCTACCGTGAGCTCACCCACGGACAGATACTGCGACAATGACGTGCAGAACAATGTTACATGACTCTATTTCTGCACCAACAAGCCCTACATGCTAGTCTGGATGGAAGGAGACGCCTCTTCGGTGCACCGAACACCCAAAAACTTGCCGTTTTGCATGGTTTATCACCCATACCGCTACGACCCACATTTTTGTCCATGCACATGTGTTGTTCTTGGACAAAACTGTGCATACCAGCTCTTCTACATTACATTCGTACTATTCGAAAATAATAGGCCATTTCGAGTGGCGTAAAATGGCTCGTGGGCGCGAGCAAGTTACCCTGGAAGCCGGATTCACGATATCCCTCGTTGCTGAAATCCATTTGAGGTGTATCCGTAGAACGACCGTACCCTGGCCATACGAACTCCGTTTGGGCTCCATGACCTGCCAAAACGACCGCAGCGAAAATTCGTATCCTTCTGTCACACACTTCGTCTGTTTCGGAATAATTTCGGAGGCCGAAAACATGTTGCAGAATTGAGTTTCGGATGATTTAGTGGTTGGCGTGCACTCTTCTAGCGTCTACCACCCTACCGTGAGCTCACCCACGGACAGATACTGCGACAATGACGTGTAGGACAATGTTACATGACTCTATTTCTGCACCAACAAGCCCTACATGCTAGTCTGGATGGAAGGAGACGCCTCTTCGGTGCACCGAACACCCAAAAACTTGTCATTTTGCATGGTTTATCACCCATACCGATACCACCCACATTTTTTTCCATGCACATGTGTTGTTCTTGGACAAAACTGTGCATACCAGCTCTTCTACATTACATTCGTACTGTTCGAAAATAATAGGCCATTTCGAGTGGCGCAAAATTGCTCGTGGGCGCGAGCAAGTTACCCTGGAATCCGGATTCACGATATCCCTCGTTGCTGAAATCCATTTGAGGTGTATCAGTAGAACGACCGTACCCTGGCCGTACGAACTCCGTTTGGGCTCCATGACCTGCCAAAACGACCGCAGCGAAAATTCGTATCCTTCTGTCACACACTTCGTCTATTTTGGAATAATTTTGGAGGCCGAAAACGGCTTGCAGAATTGAGTTTCGGATGATTTAGTGGTTGGCGTGCACTCTTCTAGCGTCTACCACCCTACCGTGAACTCACCCACGGACAGATACTGCGACAATGACGTGCAGAACAATGTTACATGACTCTATTTCTGCACCAACAAGCCCTACATGCTAGTCTGGATGGAAGGAGACGCCTCTTCGGTGCACCGAACACCCAAAAACTTGCCGTTTTGCATGGTTTATCACCCATACCGCTACGACCCACATTTTTGTCCATGCACATGTGTTGTTGTTGGACAAAACTATGCACACCAGCTCTTCTACATTACATTCGTACTATTCGAAAATAATAGGCCATTTCGAGTGGCGCAAAATGGCTCGTGGGCGCGAGCAAGTTACCCTGGAAGCCGGATTCATGATATCCCTCGTTGCTGAAATCCATTTAAGGTGTATCCGTAGAACGACCGTACCCTGGCCATACGAACTCCGTTTGGGCTCCATGACCTGGCAAAACGACCGCAGCAAAAATTCGTATCCTTCTGTCACACACTTTGTCTGTTTCGGAATAATTTCAGAGGCCGAAAACGTGTTGCAGAATTGAGTTTCGGATGATTTAGTGGTTGGCGTGCACTCTTCTAGCGTCTACCACCCTACCGTGAGCTCACCCACGGACAGATACTGCGACAATGACGTGCAGAACAATGTTACATGACTCTATTTCTGCACCAACAAGCCCTACATGCTAGTCTGGATGGAAGGAGACGCCTCTTCGGTGCACCGAACACCCAAAAACTTGCCGTTTTGCATGGTTTATCACCCATACCGCTACCACCCACATTTTTGTCCATGCACATGTGTTGTTCTTGGACAAAACTATGCATACCAGCTCTTCTACATTACATTCGTACTATTCGAAAATAATAGGTCATTTCGAGTGGCGCAAAATGGCTCGTGGGCGCGAGCAAGTTACCCTGGAAGCCGGATTCACGATATCCCTCGTTGGTGAAATCCATTTGAGGTGTATCCGTAGAACGATCGTACCCTGGCCATACGAGCTCCGTTTGGGCTCCATGACCTGCCAAAACGACCGCAGCGAAAATTCGTATCCTTCTGTCACACACTTCGTCTGTTTCGGAATAATTTCAGAGGCCGAAAACGGCTTGCAGAATTGAGTTTCGGATGATTTTGTGGTTGGCGTGCACTCTTCTAGCGTCTACCACCCTACCGTGAGCTCACCCACGGACAGATACTGCGACAATGACATGCAGAACAATGTTACATGACTCTATTTCTGCACCAACAAGCCCTACATGCTAGTCTGGATGGAAGGAGACGCCTCTTCGGTGCACCGAACACCCAAAAACTTGCCGTTTTGCATGGTTTATCACCCATACCGCTACCACCCACATTTTTGTCCATGCACATGTGTTGTTCTTGGACAAAACTGTGCATACCAGCTCTTCTACATTACATTCGTACTGTTCGAAAATAATAGGCCATTTCGAGTGGCGCAAAATGGCTCGTGGGTGCGAGCAAGTTACCCTGGAAGCCGGATTCACGATATCCCTCGTTGCTGAAATCCATTTGAGGTGTATCCGTAGAACGACCGTACCCTGGCCATACGAACTCCGTTTGGGCTCCATGACCTGGCAAAACGATCGCAGCGAAAATTCGTATCCTTCTGTCACACACTTCGTCTGTTTCGGAATAATTTCGGAGGCCGAAAATGGCTTGCAGAATTGAGTTTCGGATGATTTAGTGGTTGGCGTGCACTCTTCTAGCGTCTACCACCCTACCGTGAGCTCACCCACGGACAGATACTGCGACAATGACGTGTAGAACAATGTTACATGACTCTATTTCTGCACCAACAAGCCCTACATGCTAGTCTGGATGGAAGGAGACGCCTCTTCGGTGCACCGAACACCCAAAAACTTGTCATTTTGCATGGTTTATCACCCATACCGCTACCACCCACATTTTTTCCATGCACATGTGTTGTTCTTGGACAAAACTGTGCATACCAGCTCTTCTACATTACATTCGTACTGTTCGAAAATAATAGGCCATTTTGAGTGGCGCAAAATGGCTCGTGGGCGCGAGGAAGTTACCCTGGAAGCCGGATTCACGATATCCCTCGTTGGTGAAATCCATTTGAGGTGTATCAGTAGAACGACCGTACCCTGGCCATACGAACTCCGTTTGGGCTCCATGACCTGCCAAAATGACCGCAGCGAAAATTCGTATCCTTCTGTCACACACTTCGTCTATTTCGGAATAATTTCGGAGGCCGAAAACGGCTTGCAGAATTGAGTTTCGGATGATTTAGTGGTTGGCGTGCACTCTCCTAGCGTCTACCACCCTACCGTGAGCTCACCCACGGACAGATACTGCGACAATGACGTGCAGAACAATGTTACATGACTCTATTTCTGCACCAGCAAGCCCTACATGCTAGTCTGGATGGAAGGAGAAGCCTCTTCGGTGCACCGAACACCCAAAAACTTGCCGTTTTGCATGGTTTATCACCCATACCGCTACCACCCACATTTTTGTCCATGCACATGTGTTGTTCTTGGACAAAACTGTGCATACCAGCTCTTCTACATTACATTCGTACTGTTCGAGAATAATAGGCCATTTCGAGTGGCGCAAAATGGCTCGTGGGCGCGAGCAAGTTACCCTAGAAGCCGGATTCACGATATCCCTCGTTGCTGAAATCCATTTGAGGTGTATCCGTAGAACGACCGTACCCTGGCCATACGAACTCCGTTTGGGCTCCATGACCTGGCAAAACGACCGCAGCGAAAATTCGTATCCTTCTGTCACACACTTCGTCTGTTTCGGAATAATTTCGGAGGCCGAAAATGGCTTGCAGAATTGAGTTTCGGATGATTTAGTGGTTGGCGTGCACTCTTCTAGCGTCTACCACCCTACCGTGAACTCACCCACGGACAGATACTGCGACAATGACGTGCAGAACAATGTTACATGACTCTATTTCTACACCAACAAGCCCTACATGCTAGTCTGGATGGAAGGAGACGCCTCTTCGGTGCACCGAACACCTAAAAACTTGCCGTTTTGCATGGTTTATCACCCATACCGCTACCACCCAAATTTTTGTCTATGCACATGTGTTGTTCTTGGACAAAACTGTGCATACCAGCTCTTCTACATTACATTCGTACTGTTCGAAAATAATAGGCCATTTCGAGTGGCGTAAAATGGCTCGTGGGCGCGAGCAAGTTACCCTGGAAGCCGGATTCACGATATCCCTCGTTGCTGAAATCCATTTGAGGTGTATCCGTAGAACGACCGTACCCTGGCCATGCGAACTCCGTTTGGGCTCCATGACCTGCCAAAACGACCGCAGCGAAAATTCGTATCCTTCTGTCACACACTTCGTCTGTTTCGGAATAATTTCGGAGGCCGAAAACGGCTTGCAGAATTGAGTTTCGGATGATTTAGTGGTTGGCGTGCACTCTTCTAGCGTCTACCACCCTACCGTGAGCCCACCCACGGACAGATACTGCGACAATGACGTGCAGAACAATGTTACATGACTCTATATCTGCACCAACAAGCCCTACATGCTAGTCTGGATGGAAGGAGACGCCTCTTCGGTGCACCGAACACCCAAAAACTTGTCGTTTTGCATAGTTTATCACCCATACCGCTACCACCCACATTTTTGTCCATGCACATGTGTTGTTCTTGGACAAAACTGTGCATACCAGCTCTTCTACATTACATTCGTACTATTCGAAAATAATAGGCCATTTCGAGTGGTGCAAAATGGCTCGTGGGCGCGAGCAAGTTACCCTGGAAGCCGGATTCACGATATCCCTCGTTGGTGAAATCCATTTGAGGTGTATCCGTAGAACGACCGTACCCTGGCCATACGAACTCCGTTTGGGCTCCATGACCTGCCAAAACGACCGCAGCGAAAATTCGTATCCTTCTGTCACACACTTCGTCTGTTTCGGAATAATTTCAGAGGCCGAAAACGGCTTGCAGAATTGAGTTTTGGATGATTTAGTGGTTGGCGTGCACTCTTCTAGCGTCTACCACCCTACCGTGAGCTCACCCACGGACAGATACTGCGACAATGACGTGCAGAACAATGTTACATGACTCTATTTCTGCACCAACAAGCCCTACATGCTAGTCTGGATGGAAGGAGACGCCTCTTCGGTGCACCGAACACCCAAAAACTTGCCGTTTTGCATGGTTTATCACCCATACCGCTACGACCCACATTTTTGTCCATGCACATGTGTTGTTCTTGGACAAAACTGTGCATACCAGCTCTTCTACATTACATTCGTACTATTCAAAAATAATAGGCCATTTCGAGTGGCGTAAAATGGCTCGTGGGCGCGAGCAAGTTACCCTGGAAGCCGGATTCACGATATCCCTCGTTGCTGAAATCCATTTGAGGTGTATCCGTAGAACGACCGTACCCTGGCCATACGAACTCCGTTTGGGCTCCATGACCTGCCAAAACGACCGCAGCGAAAATTCGTATCCTTCTGTCACACACTTCGTCTGTTTCGTAATAATTTCGGAGGCCGAAAACATGTTGCAGAATTGAGTTTCGGATGATTTAGTGGTTGGCGTGCACTCTTCTAGCGTCTACCACCCTACCGTGAGCTCACCCACGGACAGATACTGCGACAATGACGTGTAGGACAATGTTACATGACTCTATTTCTGCACCAACAAGCCCTACATGCTAGTCTGGATGGAAGGAGACGCCTCTTCGGTGCACCGAACACCCAAAAACTTGTCATTTTGCATGGTTTATCACCCATACCGATACCACCCACATTTTTTTCCATGCACATGTGTTGTTCTTGGACAAAACTGTGCATACCAGCTCTTCTACATTACATTCGTACTGTTCGAAAATAATAGGCCATTTCGAGTGGCGCAAAATTGCTCGTGGGCGCGAGCAAGTTACCCTGGAATCCGGATTCACGATATCCCTCGTTGCTGAAATCCATTTGAGGTGTATCAGTAGAACGACCGTACCCTGGCCATACGAACTCCGTTTGTGCTCCATGACCTGCCAAAACGACCGCAGCAAAAATTCGTATCCTTCTGTCACACACTTTGTCTGTTTCGGAATAATTTCAGAGGCCGAAAATGGCTTGCAGAATTGAGTTTCGGATGATTTAGTGGTTGGCATGCACTCTTCTAGCGTCTGCCACCCTACCGTGAGCTCACCCACGGACAGATACTGCGACAATGACGTGCAGAACAATGTTACATGACTCTATTTCTGCACCAACAAGCCCTACATGCTAGTCTGGATGGAAGGAGACGCCTCTTCGGTGCACCGAACACCCAAAAACTTGCCGTTTTGCATCGTTTATCACCCATACCGCTACGACCCACATTTTTGTCCATGCACATGTGTTGTTCTTGGACAAAACTGTGCATACCAGCTCTTCTACATTACATTCGTACTATTCAAAAATAATAGGCCATTTCGAGTGGCGCAAAATGGCTCGTGGGCGCGAGCAAGTTACCCTGGAAGCCGGATTCACGATATCCCTCGTTGCTGAAATCCATTTGAGGTGTATCCGTAGAACGACCGTACCCTGGCCATACGAACTCCGTTTGGGCTCCATGATCTGGCAAAACGACCGCAGCAAAAATTCGTATCCTTCTGTCACACACTTCGTCTGTTTCGGAATAATTTCGGAGGCCGAAAACGTCTTGCAGAATTGAGTTTCGGATGATTTAGTGGTTGGCGTGCACTCTTCTAGCGTCTACCAGCCTACCGTGAGCTCACCCACGGACAGATACTGCGACAATGACGTGTAGAACAATGTTACATGACTCTATTTCTGCACCAACAAGCCCTACATGCTAGTCTGGATGGAAGGAGACGCCTCTTCGGTGCACCGAACACCCAAAAACTTGTCATTTTGCATGGTTTATCACCCATACCGCTACCACCCACATTTTTTTCCATGCACATGTGTTGTTCTTGGACAAAACTGTGCATACCAGCTCTTCTACATTACATTCGTACTGTTCGAAAATAATAGCCCATTTCGAGTGGCGCAAAATTGCTCGTGGGCGCGAGCAAGTTACCCTGGAATCCGGATTCACGATATCCCTCGTTGCTGAAATCCATTTGAGGTGTATCAGTAGAACGATCGTACCCAGGCCATACGAACTCCGTTTGGGCTCCATGACCTGCCAAAACGACCGCAGCGAAAATTCGTATCCTTCTGTCACACACTTCGTCTATTTTGGAATAATTTTGGAGGCCGAAAACGGCTTGCAGAATTGAGTTTCGGATGATTTAGTGGTTGGCGTGCACTCTTCTAGCGTCTGCCACCCTACCGTGAACTCACCCACGGACAGATACTGCGACAATGACGTGCAGAACAATGTTACATGACTCTATTTCTGCACCAACAAGCCCTACATGCTAGTCTGGATGGAAGGAGACGCCTCTTCGGTGCACCGAACACCCAAAAACTTGCCGTTTTGCATGGTTTATCACCCATACCGCTACCACCCACATTTTTGTCCATGCACATGTGTTGTTCTTGGATAAAACTGTGCATACCAGCTCTTCTACATTACATTCGTACTGTTCGAAAATAATAGGCCATTTCGAGTGGAGCAAAATGGCTCGTGGGGGCGAGCAAGTTACCCTGGAAGCCGGATTCACGATATCCCTCGTTGCTGAAATCCATTTGAGGTGTATCCGTAGAACGACCGTACCCTGGCCATACGAACTCCGTTTGGGATCCATGACCTGCAAAAACGACCGCAGCGAAAATTCGTATCCTTCTGTCACACACTTCTTCTGTTTCGGAATAATTTCGGAGGCCGAAAACGGCTTGCAGAATTGAGTTTCAGATGATTTAGTGGTTGGCGTGCACTCTTCTAGCGTCTACCACCCTACCGTGAGCTCACCCACGGACAGATACTGTGACAATGACGTGTAGAACAATGTTACATGACTCTATTTCTGCACCAACAAGCCCTACATGCTAGTCTGGATGGAAGGAGACGCCTCTTCGGTGCACCGAACACCCAAAAACTTGCCGTTTTGCATGGTTTATCACCCATACCGCTACCACCCACATTTTTGTCCATGCACATGTGTTGTTCTTGGACAAAACTGTGCATACCAGCTCTTCTACATTACATTCGTACTGTTCGAAAATAATAGGCCATTTCGAGTGGCGCAAAATGGCTCGTGGGCGCGAGCAAGTTACCCTGGAAGCCGGATTCACGATATCCCTCGTTGCTGAAATCCATTTGAGGTGTATCCGTAGAACGACCGTACCCTGGCCATACGAACTCCGTTTGGGCTCCATGACCTGCCAAAACGACCACAGCGAAAATTCGTATCCTTCTGTCACACACTTCTTCTGTTTCGGAATAATTTCGGAGGCCGAAAACGGCTTGCAGAATTGAGTTTCGGATGATTTAGTGGTTGGCGTGCACTCTTCTAGCGTCTACCACCCTACCGTGAGCTCACCCACGGACAGATACTGTGACAATGACGGCAGAACAATGTTACATGACTCTATTTCTGCACCAACAAGCCCTACATGCTAGTCTGGATGGAAGGAGACGCCTCTTCGGTGCACCGAATACCCAAAACCTTGCCGTTTTGCATGGTTTATCACCCATACCGCTACCACCCACATTTTTGTCCATGCACATGTATTGTTCTTGGACAAAACTGTGCATACCAGCTCTTCTACATTACATTCGTACTATTCGAAAATAATAGGCCATTTCGAGTGGCGCAAAATGGCTCGTGGGCGCGAGCAAGTTACCCTGGAAGCCGGATTCACGATATCCCTCGTTGGTGAAATCCATTTGAGGTGTATCCGTAGAACGACCGTACCCTGTCCATACGAACTCCGTTTGGGCTCCATGACCTGCCAAAACGACCGCAGCGAAAATTCGTATCCTTCTATCACACACTTCGTCTGTTTCCTAATAATTTCAGAGGCCGAAAACGGCTTGCAGAATTGAGTTTCGGATGATTTAGTGGTTGGCGTGCACTCTTCTAGCGTCTACCACCCTACCGTGAGCTCACCCACGGACAGATACTGTGACAATGACGTGCAGAACAATGTTACATGACTCTATTTCTGCACCAACAAGCCCTACATGCTAGTCTGGATGGAAGGAGACGCCTCTTCGGTGCACCGAACACCCAAAAAATTGCCGTTTTGCATGGTTCATCACCCATACCGCTACCACCCACATTTTTGTCCATGCACAAGTGTTGTTCTTGGACAAAACTGTGCATACCAGCTCTTCTACATTACATTCGTACTGTTCGAAAATAATAGGCCATTTCGAGTGGAGCAAAATGGCTCGTGGGGGCGAGCAAGTTACCCTGGATTCGGATTCATGATATCCCTCGTTGCTGAAATCCATTTGAGGTGTATCCGTAGAACGACCGTACCCTGGCCATACGAACTCCGTTTGGGATCCATGACCTTCCAAAACGACCGCAGCGAAAATTCGTATCCTTCTGTCACACACTTCTTCTGTTTCGGAATAATTTCGGAGGCCGAAAACGGCTTGCAGAATTGAGTTTCAGATGATTTAGTGGTTGGCGTGCACTCTTCTAGCGTCTACCACCCTACCGTGAGCTCACCCACGGACAGATACTGTGACAATGACGTGTAGAACAATGTTACATGACTCTATTTCTGCACCAACAAGGCCTACATGCTAGTCTGGATGGAAGGAGACGCCTCTTCGGTGCACCGAACACCCAAAAACTTGTCGTTTTGCATGGTTTATCACCCATACCGCTACCACCCACATTTTTGTCCATGCACATGTGTTGTTCTTGGACAAAACTGTGCATACCAGCTCTTCTACATTACATTCGTACTGTTCGAAAATAATAGACCATTTCGAGTGGCGCAAAATGGCTCGTGGGCGCGAGCAAGTTACCCTGGAAGCCGGATTCACGATATCCCTCGTTGCTGAAATCCATTTGAGGTGTATCCATAGAACGATCGTACCCTGGCCATACGAACTCCGTTTGGGCTCCATGACCTGCCAAAACGACCGCAGCGAAAATTCGCATCCTTCTGTCACACACTTCGTCTGTTTCCTAATAATTTTGGAGGCCGAAAACGGCTTGCAGAATTGAGTTTCAGATGATTTAGTGGTTGGCGTGCACTCTTCTAGCGTCTACCACCCTACCGTGAGCTCACCCACGGACAGATACTGCGACAATGACGTGCAGAACAATGTTACATGACTGTATTTCTGCACCAACAAGCCCTACATGCTAGTCTGGATGGAAGGAGACGCCTCTTCGGTGCACCGAACACCCAAAAAATTGCCGTTTTGCATGGTTTATCACCCATACCGCTACCACCCACATTTTTGTCCATGCACATGTGTTGTTCTTGGACAAAACTGTGCATACCAGCTCTTCTACATTACATTCGTACTGTTCGAAAATAATAGGCCATTTCGAGTGGAGCAAAATGGCTCGTGGGGGCGAGCAAGTTACCCTGGAAGCCGGATTCACGATATCCCTCGTTGCTGAAATCCATTTAAGGTGTATCCGTAGAACGACCGTACCCTGGCCATACGAACTCCGTTTGGGCTCCATGACCTGCCAAAACGACCGCAGCGAAAATTCGTATCCTTCTGTCACACACTTCTTCTGTTTCGGAATAATTTCGGAGGCCGAAAACGGCTTGCAGAATTGAGTTTCAGATGATTTAGTGGTTGGCGTGCACACTTCTAGCGTCTACCACCCTACCGTGAGCTCACCCACGGACAGATACTGTGACAATCACATGTAGAACAATGTTACATGACTCTATTTCTGCACCAACAAGGCCTACATGCTAGTCTGGATGGAAGGAGACACCTCTTCGGTGCACCGAACACCCAAAAACTTGCCGTTTTGCATGGTTTATCACCCATACCGCTACCACCCACATTTTTGTCCATGCACATGTGTTGTTCTTGGACAAAACTGTGCATACCAGCTCTTCTACATTACATTCGTACTGTTCGAAAATAATAGGCCATTTCGAGTGGCGCAAAATGGCTCGTGGGCGCGAGCAAGTTACCCTGGAAGCCGGATTCACGATATCCCTCGTTGCTGAAATCCATTTGAGGTGTATCCGTAGAACGACCGTACCCTGGCCATACGAACTCTGTTTGGGCTCCATGACCTGCCAAAACAACTGCAGCGAAAATTCGTATCCTTCTGTCACACACTTCGTCTGTTTCGGAATAATTTCGGAGGCCGAAAACGTCTTGCAGAATTGAGTTTCGGATGATTTAGTGGTTGGCGTGCACTCTTCTAGCGTCTACCACCCTACCATGAGCTCACCCACGGACAGATAGTGCGACAATGACGTGTAGAACAATGTTACATGACACTATTTCTGCACCAACAAGCCCTACATGCTACTCTGGATGGAAGGAGACGCCTCTTCGGTGCACCGAACACCCAAAAACTTGCCGTTTTGCATGGTTTATCACCCATACCGCTACCACCCACATTTTTGTCCATGCACATGTGTTGTTCTTGGAAAAACTGTGCATACCAGCTCTTCTACATTACATTCGTACTGTTCGAAAATAATAGGCCATTTCGAGTGGCGCAAAATGGCTCGTGGGCGCGAGCAAGTTACCCTGGAAGCCGGATTCACGATATCCCTCGTTGCTGAAATCCATTTAAGATGTATCTGTAGAACGACCGTACCCTGGCCATACGAACTCCGTTTGGGCTCCATGACCTGCCAAAACGACCGCAGCGAAAATTCGTATCCTTCTGTCACACACTTTGTCTGTTTCGGAATAATTTCGGAGGCCGAAAACGGCTTGCAGAATTGAGTTTCGGATGATTTAGTGGTTGGCGTGCACTCTTCTAGCGTCTACCACCCTACCGTGAGCTCACCCACGGACAGATACTGCGACAATGACATGCAGAACAATGTTACATGACTCTATTTCTGCACCAACAAGCCCTACATGCTAGTCTGGATGGAAGGAGACGCCTCTTCGGTGCACCGAACACCCAAAAAATTGCCGTCTTGCATGGTTTATCACCCATACCGCTACCACCCACATTTTTGTCCATGCACATGTGTTGTTCTTGGAAAAAACTGTGCATACCAACTCTTCTACATTACATTCGTACTGTTCGAAAATAATAGGCCATTTCGAGTGGCGCAAAATGGCTCGTGGGCGCGAGCAAGTTACCCTGGAAGCCGGATTCACGATATCCCTCGTTGCTGAAATCCATTTGAGGTGTATCCGTAGAACGACCGTACCCTGGCCATACGAACACCGTTTGGGCTCCATGACCTGCCAAAACGACCGCAACAAAAATTCATATCCTTCTGTCACACACTTTGTCTGTTTCGGAATAATTTCGGAGGCCGAAAACGGCTTGCAGAATTGAGTTTCGGATGATTTAGTGGTTGGCGTGCACTCTTCTAGCGTGTACCACCCTACCGTGAGCTCACCCACGGACAGATACTGCGACAATGACGTGCAGAACAATGTTACATGACTCTATTTCTGCACCAACAAGCCCTACATGCTAGTCTGGATGGAAGGAGACGCCTCTTCGGTGCACCGAATACCCAAAACCTTGCCGTTTTGCATGGTTTATCACCCATACCGCTACCACCCACATTTTTGTCCATGCACATGTGTTGTTCTTGGACAAAACTGTGCATACCAGCTCTTCTACATTACATTCGTACTATTCGAAAATAATAGGCCATTTCGAGTGGCGCAAAATGGCTCGTGGGCGCGAGCGAGTTACCCTGGAAGCCGGATTCACGATATCCCTCGTTGGTGAAATCCATTTGAGGTTTATCCGTAGAACGACCGTACCCTGGCCATACGAACTCCGTTTGGGCTCCATGACCTGCCAAAACGACCGCAGCGAAAATTCATATCCTTCTGTCACACACTTCGTCTGTTTTCTAATAATTTCAGAGGCCGAAAACGGCTTGCAGAATTGAGTTTCAGATGATTTAGTGGTTGGCGTGCAGTCTTCTAGCGTCTACCACCCTACCGTGAGCTCACCCACGGACAGATACTGCGACAATGACGTGCAGAACAATGTTACATTACTCTATTTCTGCACCAACAAGCCCCACATGGTAGTCTAGATGGAAGGAGAAGCCTCTTCGGTGCACCGAACACCCAAAAACTTGCCGTTTTGCATGGTTTATCACCCATACCGCTACCACCCACATTTTTATCCATGCACATGTGTTGTTCTTGGACAAAACTGTGCATACCAGCTCTTCTACATTACATTCGTACTATTCGAAAATAATAGGCCATTTGGAGTGGCGAAAAATGGCTCGTGGGCGCGAGCAAGTTACCCTGGAAGCCGGATTCACGATATCCTTCGTTGCTGAAATCCATTTCAGTTGTATCCGTAGAACGACCGTACCCTGGCCATACGAACTCCGTTTGGGCTCCATGACCTGCCAAAACGACCGCAACAAAAATTCGTATCCTTCTGTCACACACTTTGTCTGTTTCGGAATAATTTCGGAGGCAGAAAACGGCTTGTAGAATTGAGTTTCGGATGATTTAGTGGTTGGCGTGCACTCTTCTAGCGTCTACCACCCTACCGTGAGCTCACCCACGGACAGATACTGCGACAATGACGTGCAGAACAATGTTACATGACTCTATTTCTGCACCAACAAGCCCTACATGCTAGTCTGGATGGAAGGAGACGCCTCTTCGGTGCACCGAACACCCAAAAACTTGCCGTTTTGCATGGTTTATCACCCATACCGCTACCACCCACATTTTTGTCCATGCACATGTGTTGTTCTTGGACAAAACTGTGCATACCAGCTCTTCTACATTACATTCGTACTATTCGAAAATAATAGGCCATTTCGAGTGGCGCAAAATGGCTCGTGGGCGCGAGCGAGTTACCCTGGAAGCCGGATTCACGATATCCCTCGTTGGTGAAATCCATTTGTGGTTTATCCGTAGAACGACCGTACCCTGGCCATACGAACTCCGTTTGGGATCCATGACCTGCCAAAACGACCGCAGCGAAAATTCATATCCTTCTGTCACACACTTCGTCTGTTTCCTAATAATTTCAGAGGCCGAAAACGGCTTGCAGAATTGAGTTTCAGATGATTTAGTGGTTGGCGTGCAGTCTTCTAGCGTCTACCACCCTACCGTGAGCTCACCCACAGACAGATACTGCGACAATGACGTGCAGAACAATGTTACATTACTCTATTTCTGCACCAACAAGCCCCACATGGTAGTCTAGATGGAAGGAGAAGCCTCTTCGGTGCACCGAACACCCAAAAACTTGCCGTTTTGCATGGTTTATCACCCATACCGCTACCACTACTAGAAAAAAGCTCATTAGTGGCGCACCACTTTTGGGTATTAGTGGCGCACCTCTGGTGCGCCACTATTACCACGCCACTAGTAATGTGTATTAGTGGCGCACCAGAGGTGCGCCATTACTAATCCAGATATCAGTGGCGCACCACCTGGTGCGCCATTGATATCCCCCCGGGTGCGCCACTGATAATGTATAGGGGTGGCCTGCTGGTGCGCCACTACTAAGTATAAGGGTGCGCCACTGATATTTTTTCAGAATTTTTTTTTTCAAATTTTTTTTTCAAATTTTATTCCAGAATTGCTACAGGTGCGCCACTGATATTGCTACAGGTGCGCCACTAGTAACAAATTTTTTTTTCACATTTTTTTCCAGAATTTTTTTTTTCAATTTTTTTTTTCAATTTTGGCGGGAATTTTTTTCCCTTAATCTCGGGTCACTATGGCTTAATCTCGGGTCAAATCGCACTCCGTGGTCAAACTTCCCGGAAGGTCACCCATCCTACACTACTCCAGCCCAAGCACGCTTAACTTCTGAGTTCTATCCAACCCCAGCACCAGCTCACTTAGCAGGCACTTGTTGATATATCTATCATATCAATCCTATTAAACCTTATTGATGTCTAGGAGTTTGTTCATGTTCATGAGTGTGATGAAATTTTGAAAAAATATTTCAAACTTCCCGGTCATTTTACATATCATATTTTGAATTTTTTGAAAAAAAACTATTTTTTTATAAAAAATCATTTTTTTAAAAAAAACCATTTTTTTTCAAAAAAACTACATTTTTTCAAAAAAAACATTTTTTCAAAAAAAAATATTTATTCCAAAAAAAATAGTTTTTCAAAAAAAAAAATTCAAAAAAAAATTATATATTAGTGGCGCACCACACCCACGGTGCGCCACTACTATTTTTGAATTTTTTTGAATTTTTTTGCCTCTAGATCTTAAAAGCCCCGTATCTTTTATTCGGTTAGGTTTTTGGGGATTCTAAGAATCTTCAACGGGGGACCCCCCGGTTGAATTCGGATGTAACTTTTCGAGTAGATGCTTTTTCATATAAAAAACTTTTTCATCGGAGTTCGTATGCAAAAGTTATGCCCATTTTACAAATTCTCGAGAGATTTTGCAAAAAAAGTCGAAATTCATGTTTGTAAATTTTGCTAACAACTAGACCACAAATCACATTGGAATCTTATTTTTTTTTTATTTTTTTGACATTTCTATCATTTTCTTTTATTTTTTTTTAAACTGAAAAGGCGGTCCACAGGGAGGGGGTGCATTTGGTGAAAATGCGTTAAATCTGAAAAATGATAGAAATGTTAGTAGTGGCGCACCGTGGCAGAGGTGCGCCATTACTAGTTAAAACTAGTAATGGCGCACCTCTGCAACGGTGCGCCACTACTACCTTTGAAAAAAAATTTAAAAAATAAAATGTTAGTAGTGGCGCACCGTGTGGAGGTGCGCCATTACTAGTTCAAACTAGTAATGGCGCACCTCCACACGGTGCGCCACTACTAACTTTGAAATTTTTTTTTAAAAAAAAATGTTAGTAGTGGCGCACCGTGTGGAGGTGCGCCATTACTAGTTAAACTAGTAATGGCGCACCTCCACACGGTGCGCCACTAGTATGTCTGGGGAGGGGGGTGTGCACAGAACAAACTTACTAGTGGCGCACCACACACCAGGTGCGCCACTAGTAAAAAAATAGTAATGGCGCACATGTTTATGGTGCGCCACTGCTATATAGCAGTGGCGCACCACATCCACGGTGCGCCACTAATAGTGATATTACGGATAGCCCTTTTTCTAGTAGTGTACCACCCACATTTTTGTCCATGCACATGTGTTGTTCTTGGACAAAACTGTGCATACCAGCTCTTCTACATTACATTCGTACTGTTCGAAAATAATAGGCCATTTCGAGTGGAGCAAAATGGCTAGTGGGCGCGGGCAAGTTACCCTGGAAGCCGGATTCACGATATCCCTCGTTGCTGAAATCCATTTGAGGTGTATCCGTAGAACGACCGTACCCTGGCCATACGAACTCCGTTTGGGGTCCATGACCTGCCAAAACGACCGCAGCGAAAATTCATATCCTTCTGTCATACACTTCGTCTATTTCGGAAAAATTTCGAAGGCCGAAAACGGCTTGCAGATTTGAGTTTTGGATGATTTAGTGGTTG
>LR738716.1:341664082-341676398 GCA_902687465.1 Secale cereale | reverse complement strand
CCCCCCCCCTCCTGGCCGCGCCGCCAGGGCGCCTGGGCCCCCCAGGCCTCCTCTGACGCCCCCCTTTGGCATATATTTACACCGCGTCCCGAAACCCTCGAGGACGGAACCCTTTTTCACGATCTCATCTCTGTTCCGTCGCCGCCGCGCTTCCAAGATCGGGAGCACCAGGAGAACTCTTCCCGGCACCCTGCCGGAGGGGGGGATCACCACCGGGAGCCTCTCCACCACCATGGACGCCTCCCGGATGAGTTGTGAGTAGTCTCCCTTGGACCATGGGTCCATGACCAGTAGCTATGTGATGTTCTCCTCTCCTCTTTGTTCTTCACTAATTAGACCTCGTGAGCTGCCCTACATGATCGAGGCACATATGTAATCCTTATGTTGTTGCTATGATGAGTTTGCTGGGATCCGATGGATTATGAGATTATGTTCAGATTGTGTGTGAGTAATATATTTGATTTACCTCTTTTATATTTATGTTCTTGAGTAATTCTTGCATGTTCTCCGTTGCTGTTTATTGCTTTGGCCAAGTAGTAGGTAGTAACTCCAAGAGGGAACGTTATGCTTGATTGTGGGTTCATGCCCCTCGATGACTAGCTTGAGTGACAGAAACATGAGTCTAGGGGATGTGTTGTTGCCACAAGGGGGAAAACAACGGTGCTTGTACTCGCAGGTGCAAGGATTGTTTACTTTACGCAAAGTTCTTTTAATGCAGTTGTCTGTTGCTTTGAGTTTACACTATGGGTGGGACTCGCAACTTAATACCAGCGAGATGTTCTGGATAGATATCTCAAGGTGGATGATTAGTAGTAGATGCAGATGGATTTCGGTCTACTTGCCTTGGCGTACCGCCCATGCTTTTGAGCCTCTACCTTTCTTTGCAGCATAGTTAGCATTGGTTTGCGCACATAATCCTGTCAATTGCCCAGCTGTAATTCGTTTACTTCACTTATCTGTTTTATCGTCTTTTGGGAGAGAGACATCACTAGTGAACATCATGGGACCCCGGTCCATATTACCATCACTGATCACATCCGCTATTTACTTTCAGTTCTTACTTACTAGTTGCAGTCATACCTATCACTATTATCTCTTGCGTTTGATCCTTTGTAAACGACAAGGCCGGAGGGATTGACAACCTCTCTGTACTCGTTGGGAGCAAAGTTATTTGTATTTGTGTGCAGGTCCGGTCGATCGCTAGTTGCGCCGCTAGCAGTTGACACCTTCTTGTTGAACCTCGGAGTCTCAGGGGATTCGATCCTTGGTATCTTTGCCAAGGGAAAACTACCACTACACTGCATCTCAAACCTTCCACTTGGGGTAACCAACGAGGGGCGAGAAGCCATCAGTCTATAGTCACCTACTATGTGTTATGATCCGGCAACCCCGAAGTGACAATAATCAGCACCACTCCCGGTGATGACCATAGTTTGAGGAGTTCATGTATTCACTATGTGTTAATGCTTTGGTCCGGTACTCTATTAAAAGGAGGCCTTAATATCCCTTAGTTTCAAATAGGACCCCGCTGCCATGGGAGGGTAGGACAAAAGATGTCATGCAAGTTCTTTTCCATAAGCACGTATGACGACTATATTCGGAATACATGCCTACATTGCATTGATGAACTGGAGCTAGTTCTATGTCACCCTAGGTTATAACTTCTACATGATGAATTGCATCCAACGTAATTTCCCATCACCGATCCAATGCCTACGAGCTTTACCTATATTGCTTGTCGCTTATTTACTTTTCCGTTGCTATTATCACAAAAACTACAAAAACACTATCTTTACTTTTATTGCTGCTACCGCCACTATCATATTACTTTGCTACTAAACTATCTTGCTGCAGATACTAAGTTTCCAGGTGTGGTTGAATTGACAACTCAGCTGCTAATACTTAAGAGTATTCTTTGGCTCCCCTTGTGTCGAATCAACAAATTTGGGTTTAATACTTTACCCTCGAAAACTGTTGCGATCCCCTACACTTGTGGGTTATCACCATACTACTTTGCTACTAAATACTTTGCTGCATATATTAAGTCTTTCAGGTGTGGTTGAATTGACAACTCAACTGCTAATACTTGAGAATATTCTTTGGCTCCCCTTGTGCCGAATCAATAAATTTGGGTTGAATACTCTACCCTCGAAAACTGTTGTGATCCCCTATACTTGTGGGTTATCAGTTACGAACTGGCATATCCGAGTTGCGAATGATGCCTAAGTGGTGGAATGCTCGGTAGTGTATTCTAGCTCTTCTGGGTCTTCCTCCTCGTCTTCATCCGTCTGGGCTTCCCTATCACTTGAAGGTGTGGGGGAGTGGAGGAGTTGAACACGGCGTTGCTTTGCCGGGGGTGTAGGGAAGAGCTTGCAATAGTCCCTTGCCATCATATGAGGTCGCTTGGGTGGTTCTCCATCCTTGGTTGATACTTCTCCTGAGGGTATTCCGCCTCGATAGGCGATGGCAAGTTGTCTAGGAGGAGCACCTTCTTTCTTGATCCTATCCGTCTTCTCGTGTGCTTGACGAAGAAGTGCCCTGGTCTCGTGGAGTTCCTTTTGGAGCTTCGCCGACTCCGAGGCCAATTCTTGTGCCAGGCTATCGGCACAAAGGCTGAAGTAGGTTTGGAATCGTAGTGGAAATCCTTCCTCTAGTGGCGGGGCTTGTGCGCTACTCTCGTCTTCACCTTCCTTACGATAAGGCAAGAAGCGGGTTTTTGGCTTGTTTGCCATCTCCGGAAGAAGGTCTCGGAGGCGGGTTAGTGCCTTGAGTGCTGTTACCTCGACAACGAGGATTAGTGTTGCCATCTGGGGTCCCTCGAAGAACCAACTTGTGGGAGGATCATTTGCCTTCACGGTCACTTCCACATGGTACTCCATCTCGGTGTCGCTAATCCAATGCTCATGATAGGTGAGTGTGGGGGCTCGGTAAAACTGGCACTCCTAGAGGCTATCCTCGAGAAGCAGGGGGAACCCGGTGGACAGGAGCTCTTCAAGTACAGCAGCCATCTACAAAGGTTGAATGAGATAGGTCAATACGCGGATTATATCTTAGGTTTGGTAAGTCTCAAAAAAGAAGAGAAGTTTAGATGGTTTATGAAAATGATCTTATCCTAACCAATGCCCATGCAAACTAAGGCTTCCTACAGTCAGGATGGCTCTGATACCAGCTCTATGGGGACCTCGACTCATAAGTCGAGATCACCGAATGCACATGTACAGTGATCCTAGAGATCAATGCTCACCGAACACACAAAAGTTGAATAATAAGAGTCCTACATCCATACATATCGTCTTACACAAAATCTGACCATTATGGTCAAGTCTTACATAGATAGAGCCTTTAGGGCTGAACATCAAATGAACACTAGCAACAGAAATCTTTGTTGATAAGTAGAACAAATGTCATCTGCCTTAACCCTACAGGCATTCTGACTGGGAAAGCGTCCTAGTTCACATGTTCGTCTCCGAAGAACTCTTCTTCGAACTCTTGTTCTTCCATGCCTGGCCAATTAAATAACCAGTGGCAAGCCAATGAGTACTTTGAATGAACTCGCAAGCAACCCATGTTTTTGGATCAAGGTAACAATGCATGATGTAACAATTAGCAAGTAGCCTAAGCTAGTTGGTAATTCAACGACATGACTTAATCAACTTGTAAAACATGCATCAATGAACTCCGATAACCATGTGAATAGGTTACAGATATCAACATAAATAGAGTTTGGATCAACTCTGGCTTAATCAACACGTTGAGTCGTCTGCCTTGACTCACATAGTTTCCTTCCACACACACACGTGCATGAGGTTGTAAAATATTGGATATAGTTTAAGTAGCACCACCCAACTGTCCATGACCGTGGACACGGCTATTCGAATAGTTTGACACTCTACATAGGTTGTGCACTTTACCCACAAGATTCGGGAAGCTTTCGTGTCACCCACGATCCCGCAATACCTCAAGTACTCGGAGGAAGCACCCGATCACTATCTTTCCCCAGGCGACACTAACATAGGGTCCACTCGTTGGTACACGGCCCTTGTGTATAAGCATAAGATCTTGGGACTCTGCCCTTTTTATTATCACACATACACGAAGGGACCAACGGTGTGTCTGCTGCCCTGTGAAAACAGTCATGGCCGCCTGTCCAAGCATGACCCCGTCCCGAGAGCGACTCACATCACCCCCATCACTAGCAATGTGGGCACCATGCTACTATCGGACTAAGTAATCAATAATGCCCCGTCCCATAAGGGGTAGAGTGGTTGCACATGTTTTGGTTGGGACGGTAATCACACCTTAAATCTAATCCATCATTTTACACACACACAAATGCTTGCTCTGGTACACCACTTCTTCCTCAAGTGGTGACCTTAGTTCATCATCACCCACGGGCATTAGGGGCACCCAATGGGGTTTTCGAAAGAATGTAACCACAAGGTGATCAAGGCATACATGCAACATTATGCATCAATAACTAAAATTTTGACATCGTATCTCCATGCACAAGGTAGAGCTACGAGTATGGGCATGCATCATTTGTGGTTCACAACAAGTTCATCACCAACACTTTCATCATTATGCAATCGAAAGAAGGTACATATGAATAAGAGAGGTATCATGGTCAAATGGCTACTTGCCTTGGTTGGCTTGGTCTTAGAAGTCTTCAAGTCCTTCTCCTTCTTCTCCAACTACTTCGTTAAATACGGGATCTATTCGTCGCAACGAAACAACGAGCAAAAATAGGCAATAGAAAAAACAGAAAATCAAAGTGCTCGGAAAAATGTCAATTTATTTTTGTTAAATACTAGGGTGAAAACCAAGAACGAAAAAAAATCTTAGTTTTGGATTTGGGGCTTTAGAAACAGAGAGGTGGATTTTTAAAGAAGGGTTTAAATGCTCAAATTTGAATTTAAATTTGAACAATACAGAAAAGTGTGATGGATTTGTATGAAAGTTACAACATTAAATAGGTGGGATTATTACAATAAATTAGGAGTTGGAATTATTGCATTTGAATAAATATTTTATCCTTTGGAATATTTTGAAAACAGACAGAAAAGGAAAAAGAAAAAGGGCACTATGTCACTGGGCTAGAACGACCACAATGCAACGACTTAGAGAGGAAAGAGGCCCAGGCGAGCCGAGGCGCGCGCGTGCCAGGTTTCAAACCTGATGGGCGGGGCCCGGGCGTCAGCGAGAGAGGGAGGAGCGAGGAAGAGGTGAGGATGCCAGGAGGGGGCCGCCTGTCATCTACAACCTCGCGACCAAAGGGCCGGTGAGCTAACCGACGGCGTTTCCGGGCATGGTAGGGCGCGTTGAAGGCACGACTAGACTCCTTGTGGTGTCACCGTTCGGGTGGAGCTGGAGGGGGTCGCCGGGGTGGCCTAGTTTGCCGGCTATGAGGAGGCAGGGTGGCGGCACGTCGGGAGGTGGTTGCTCCGGTCGTTTCCAGCTGCAAACGAAGGGGAAAACGATGGGGAATGGGTCAGTGGCTCGTTGCGGTTCCAGATCGAGGAAGAGGAGTGGCGGAGGAGGCCTGTACCACGCGAACTCCGGCGAGCTGAAGCGGCGGAGCTCGAGCTCGATCTTGAGCTCGGGCTCCTCTAGAGAGGTGCGGGTGGTGCAGGGGGTCAATAGGGAGTGTGAGAGAGCGAGTGGTGAGGAGAGGAGATCTCGGGGAGGTCATATATAGCCGGGCGTCGGCTCACCATGGACATGTGCGCCGACGAGGTCGTTGTCGTCGCTTCAGGTCACGGGGGCTCGCAACGAGGTGTCTGGGGCGTTCGTGGGGTTTCTCTAGAGCCAGATGAAGGAAGAGAGAGAGCGGGGAAGGGGCAGAGCATCGCGCGTGTGGGCTCGCCCATTGGGGCTCTCAGGCGGTCAGCGCGCGTGCGAAAGGAGGTGGCAGGAGGGAGAAAGAGGAGAGGGACAGGAGCGTGGCGTGACGGAGACGCCAAGGGGCCTCGGTAGGTGCGCGGGAGAGGCCCGAGGTGGCTAGAGGCGCTTGGCAGAGGGCGGTTACAGTGTAAGAGCGCATTGTAGCACGCTCCAGAGCGAGCCTTTGGCTGCCATGGCATTGTTTAAGGGGGCAGGGCGTGCCCACTCGTGTCTGGTAGCTGCTAGGGAGGAGAAAAGAAGTGGGGAGGGCATTGGATGCCCTGGAGTTGCTCTAGAGTGATAAGGAGCGTGAGAAAGAGAAGATCTGCTGCTGTCCAGGTAAATGGGGGGGGGGGGGTTACCCCTCAATCATTGAGTTGTGGAGGAGTGGGAGGTACTAGAGCTAAGTGAGGGTTAGAAGAAGCCCCGGTAAAAAGTTGAGATCAATTGGGATCCATTTGGTGCCTTGATCATTGATCACAAAAATGTGGCAAAAAGTGTTTGATGTTAGTTTGGGCAAGTATATGAATTCCTATTGGCATGAGACTTAACATGATCAAATGTCATATGAAAATGAGCTTGATCACCAAGTTGAGCTCATTTGAGGAAAGTTGACAATGTAACTTTTCTAAACCCTAGAAATCAACAGAAATGGACTTGCTTAGATCTAGCTAAGCTAACCTCTTCCCTTGATGCACCACTTGGTGTAGTGTCATTATATGGGTACTTGAGCATGTCCACAAAGTTTGGGATTAATTGGAAAAAGTTGGCAATGTAAAGTTGTTCAAACTGGTATCTGGACAAAGAGGGTTTCGGGGCACTTTTGTGAACCAAACCACTTTATTGGGATAAAACTTTGCAGAGCCACAACACTAGGCATATGTGACTTGCCAGAATTTTCTTGGAATTGTTAGAGAATATTTCCTTTGCAAATATTTCAAAAGCTTGAAATATCCAGAAAGGATTTTTTGAGGGTTTTGACCATTATTATGAACATGAACATGTGTTGAAACTCTAATATATGGACAATATATGTCCTATGAGCTTCCCTAATTTTATTAAATATTGTTAAAACATTAAAGTACTTTTAACCTATTAAAGATCATTTCTGTCCTAAAGAAGAAGCCTTTAGTGCTTGTAGTGCAAACCTCAATTCAGGGGTTTTTGAAAAACTTAATTTAGAAAACACTTTTTGGCCAAATTATTTTTGTAAAAAAATTCCATACTGCCCTATACACATGGCATGATCGTTTGGCAAAAGTTTGGGTCAGGGAGATGAAGTAGAGAAGGTGGAGTTGTGTTGATTTTTAAAGAGCACTTGAACTCACAAACAAAAATCCAACTCAAATGAAAAGCCAAATAATGCAAAAGTTTTTGTTCATCCAAATTTTCATGCTTTATTAATGCAAATGACATGTTACAATATGTTGGGTGTGACATATGCCCTGATAACCTAGTGCAAATAGCATGGCAATTTATGCACCAGACACCCGATAACTTACATACAACACATTTGATAACTTTTTACCCATGTGAAAAATGTTACTCAGACATGTCCCGGTAACTTTTTTTTGTCGAGACATACCCCAATGTAAAGTTACCACTACCCCATGCTAAAGTTATCATGCTTCTCACGGTATAGTCATTAACAATCTCATATTATAGTTATCATGCTTATCATAGTATAGTTATCATGTTGATCAAGTCATAGTTATCACGCTGATCATGCCAAAGTAACCAAGCAAAAAAATATTACCGATGATATGACAGAAAAAAGAAAGGTTCAAATAACCTTATTTATACAATAGACAACAACTGAAGGTGGCTTAGTTGGTTATTGGGCTCAAAGTCTAATGAATAGACCTAGGTTGAAGTCCCCTTTCTAGCACTTTTATTTTCTTTTCACTTTGTGTGTAGCCAAAAACCAAGAAAACCATTAGCGATTTACTATTGGCGTATACGATTTTCGGGAGAAGAAAAAAAATCAGTGGAATCAAGCATTCGGGTCGCAATAGGAAGGTACATGTTGCTTAACGTAATGTGTTTTTGATATGTGGCTGCTAGAAGGAGGGCACGAGAGGGCCCGCCTGGGGCCTTTTTGCCCACGGCCGGGCAAGAGGGAAGGGATTTCCTTCTTAATTCTTGTTTTTTAGATTGATACATCTCCTCTCTTTATATAGAGAGGTTTACTTGACTTCCAAGTAAGACTTACTTGACCCCTAAGCAAGCGATCCTTATCTCTAATTAACCCTAAGACTAACGGGCTATACCGCTAGCCCAGGCCCATTAGGCCCATTACGTACTCTAACACTACACCCCTCCTGGACATGCAGTTTGTCCTCGAGCTGCAGCCTAACCAATTTATAACCACGACTCGACGCAACACAAACCTAAAACCTAAAAACAAGCCTTTTTACATCTCGACTTGTTTTATTACTCTCAACCTGAAATGGACTGGAACGCTTTTATTTTGCACCCCTTTACAAAAAGTGGACACCATCCGCACGTCGGACGTGCACGTGTACAACCACCTGGATCCCATGGACACCATCTGGACAAAAGGAGTGCATGTGTATGGTAACCTGGAAGTGGTCGCAGGAGCGACCAGCAGAGGCGCTCTCGCGGCGGCTGGCGGCGGAATGCAATGGTGCTATGCGGTGCGCTCCTGTCAGTGACACCATGCTTTCTCCCTCGCCGGACGGCTGTTGGTCCACCGCCCGTGGGCAAAAGGCCCCCGGCCGACCCTCTCCCGCCCTCCTTCTAGCAGCGCCATAACAATCTGGTATTAGTTTTCCCGGGTCCGATCATGTCCAGCCCTCCACCGCGTTTTTTCCACCCGCCGCCGCCGCACACCTACCCGCCGCCACCAACGTCTTCATCGACGCTCCTGTCCCACACAGCAGGCGCGCCGGCATTGGGCGCGCTGGCGTCCTCAGGGGCGATTGCACCCTCTGCCCCGGTGCCGTCCGCCCTCCTCCTCACCTCGGAGTAGATGACGGTCGCAATCCTGGAATTACGGCAGGCTGTGGCGGGCATCAGGGCCTTCCTCGCCGGGCCCTATGTGCCCCAGCCACATCCCCAACAGCCACCTCCTCCGCCGCCACACCAACAGCAGCTACCCCCGCCGCCGCCGCCCTCGACCGCAACCACTGCGCTGGTCATCTCGTACCAGTATGGGATGCCCTACGACGGGACTGTGACGACCTCGTTTCCATCAGTGCCGCCGCCGTCCCAGGGCGTCCCCATCCAGCAGATCAAGTTCCCACCGTCGCCGTCACCGCTTCCGTCTTGGATCGCTACCCACCACGTGTCGGCGGCGGTGAGGCTGCAGGCTGCTGCGCGCGGCCTCCTAGCGCGTTGGCGTGTGCGGGAGATGCGTGGTCTGCAGCTGCCGCTTCTCCAATTTGCCATTTGCTGCGCAAAGTACCTCGATCTCGTCCGTTGCGTCGGGGATCTTGGGCATGTAGTTTCTCCAACGGGCGGCGGGCATGCTGTTTTCCCCGCGGACAGCGACATCAAAGTCTACGACATCGACGGTTGGGGGTGGGGGCGCACCCCTCCTCGTCATTCTCCATCGCAAGCCCACCACTCTTCTCTGTGCGGTGCAGACCAACAGCCGTCCGACGGGGAGAAGTCATGGTGTCACCGACAGAAGCGCACCGCGTAGCACCACTGCATTCTGCCGCTGGCCGTCGCGAGGGCGCCTCTGCTGGTCGCTCTTGCGACCACTTCCAGGTGGCCATGCACATGCACTTCTTTTGTCCAGATGGTGTCCCTGGGATCCAGGTAGCTGTACACGTGCACGTCCGACATGCGGATGATGTCCACTTTTTGTTAAGAGGTCCAAAATAAAGCGTCCCAGCCCATTTCAGGTTGAAAGTAATAAAACAAGTCGAGATGTAAAATGCTTATTTTTAGGTGTTAGGTTTGTGTTGCGTCGAGTCATGGTTATAAGTTGGTTAGGCTGCAGCTCGAGGACAAGCTGCATGTCCAGGTGGGGTGTAGTGTTAGAGTACATAATGGGCCTGATGGGCCTGGGCTGGCGGTATAGCACGTTAGTCTTATGGTTAATTAGAGATAAGGGTAGCTTGCTTAGGGGTGAAGTAAACCTCTCTAAAGAGAGGAGATGTATCAATCTAATCAAGCAAGAATTAAGGCTTCCTTAGGTTTGGAGGAATTTCATAGGGATTCTATAGGATAGGATTCTTATAGGAATTTTTCCTTTAGAGCCCTTTGGTTCATAGGAATGGATTTCTATTCCTACATAGGATTGGTTCCTATCCTCCACATTTCATAGGAAAATAAAAATGAGCCTAGACTCAATGGAAAAATTCCTTTGGTGTGAACTAAATGACATCTCTTTTCCTATTCCTACTCATAGGATTTGAGATACATGTCATCTCATTTCCTACAAATTTCCTATTCCTATAATAATCATATCCTATGAACCAAAGGAGGCCTAAGAAGGAAATCCCTTCCCTCTTGTCCGGCCGTGGGCAAAAGGCCCCTGGCCGGCCCTCTCCCGCCCTCCTTCTAGCAGCCCCATAACTGTTTTTTAAATAAATAATGTGTTATTTTCATAAAAATGATAAATAATAATGGATAACAAAAATGTCTGAAATGATGTGGGAAATAAATAACCACCTAACCAACAAACTGTACAAAATGAAAGCTAACAAAATTCAAATAATATTCAAGAGTACAATAGTAAAGCTTGTCAAGCTAAATTTGTCTTCAGTGTGTTTTTATATATCTTTTGAGTGCTGAAAGGTACGGCATCTGGCACATCGTGCACAAAACTTGATGTTGCTTCGAGATACCCTGGATACAATCTAGAGTAGAACGGAAAACACAAAGAAAGACCACTAGAGTTCATACAAAACTTAGCAAGAATATGAGCTAAAAAAATTAAATTGCTGACGAACATGCTTGAAGATCGCAGAAGAAAAGCCCGAAGTTGCGTGCTTGATGTCCACCACCACCGATCCCACAACCAACCGATCACGGACGAAATAGTATAGTCGCTGCAGCAAAGAGAGGCAGTATGAGGTGAGGTAACATTGTGAATGCAGTGACAATGGAAGTCACTAGTCATAGCCAAAGAAACCCAGTGATAGCAAACTAATGAACTAATATGCAACTATATTTTTTAGGAACAGAGGATTGTGTATAAAAAAAAGATGCGACTATTCTGCACCGGGTGTGAGTAGTAAAATCATTTTAAATAGTAAAAAGATCATAAAAATATGTTTTTTGGGTACAATATGCTCATGTGTGTGAAGTGCGTGCAAAGTATGGGCATTTGAGGAACTCATGGTGAAAAATATAAATTTTGGATGCCGGAGAAACATTTGAAAACAACACTGTTTACGCTTAATTTTGTCTTTGCTGCCACGAGCTCCTGAAATGTACAAACCACGAACATCACACATTTGAGCACCTGCCACCACAAAAAAGGATTTTTTTATTGATTTTTTTGTTTTTTTTGTTTTACGGTTCATGTGTATAGATGAGCCCTGACACAACCTTCAATTTTGAGGTCCTGCTATAGGTTCGATCAGTATCACCGTCTTGGCACGGATCTTGAAGCAATCCCGAGTCTCCTAGGACCTCACCTTGGCCAATTCGCTGGCAGATCCCCAAACCGATCATTTTTTCTCACCGCAGCAAAAGGTCGGGGCGTGTCAGGATCGGGTCGATGGCCGCGGCGACGGCGGCCGCAGAGGAGGTGCTGCAGCACACGGGACCCGTCCCTCGAGTGGAAGAGACCAGTGATGTGGCGGCGGCGGAGGAACTCGGGGGAGACGACGAAGAGATCCTGCGTTTCATGGACTCGGCGGACGGCTACCTCCTCCTGATGGATTCGCTCTCCTCCGCTCTTCGCCAGGTACGAAAAAAAACTGTTATGCAGTTTCAATCTTCAGAGTAGCTGAGCAGTAGTAGTTAGCTCTGATGATTTAATCCATGTTGATTGGTACCTAGCATCTGGATCTAGGTTTTTGCATCTAGTTCGAAAATTGCTATGTGAGAGTGCTTTTGTGAGAATTTACTGGAGAACTCTTTGCCTAATGCAGTACTGTACTGTTGCGGTTCAGAAATAAACGTGAATGTTATTCTTTATTTTCTAGGGTTGGCTTGATCTGGCAAGTGCGCGCCACTCGATGGGTGCATCACGTGTTTCAAGTACACTCTTTGATCATAAAGAGCAATCTGCAGCCACTAAGCTGCAAGTAGTTTATCCTGCAGACTTGCCACCATCAGGTAACACTTGTGTATTATTTTCAGTTGACAGTCCTTATCAACAACTAACCCAGAGCTGATATGGCAATCACCCTTGTTCTCTCATGGAGTCTAATCTTTGTCTCTTCTCCAAAGTACTAGAGTGATAGTTCCACGTGCAAGTCATGAGCTGTTCCTTAATCATGTTTCAGAATCA
>LR738716.1:341643982-341663982 GCA_902687465.1 Secale cereale | reverse complement strand
TCTTTCAATGGTAATAATATCCTTCATATATTTAGCATAAGGATTTGTTTTAAGCACATCAGTCAAACGCATACGCAAAAAGATAGGTCTAATCATTTCAGCAAAGTGCTCAAAATCCTCATCATCCTTTTTCTTGGATGGTTTAGGAGGAAAAGGCATGGGTTTCTGAACCCATGGTTCTCTTTTCCTACCGTGCTTCCTAGCAACAAATTCTCTCTTATCATAACGTTGATTCTTTGATTGTGGGTTACCAAGATCAACAGCAGGTTCTATCTCTACATCATTATCATTGCTAGGTTGAGCATCATCATTAATATTATCACTAGGTTCATGTTTATTACCAGATTGTGTCTCAGCATCAGAAACAGATATATCATTAGGATTCTCAGATGTGTCAGTTACAGGTTCACTAGAAGCATGCAAAGTTCTATCATTTTTCTTTTTCTTCTTCTTAGAAGAACTAGGTGCATCTAAATTAGCTCTCTGAGAATCTTGCTCAACTCTCTTAGGGTGGCCTTCAGGGTATAAATGTTCCTGAGTCATCTTACCACCTCTAGTAGCAACTCAAATAGCATAGTCATTATTCTTACTATTTAATTCACTGAGCAAATCATTCTGAGCCTTAAGTACTTGTTCTACTTGAGTGGTGACCATAGAAGCATGTATACTAATAAGTTTTAGTTCACCTTTAACTCTAGACAGATAATCACTCAAGCGTTCAACCATATAAGCATTGTGTTGTAATTGTCTACCAACATAAGCATTGAAGTTTTCTTGTTTCACGATAAAATTGTCAAACTCATCAAAACATTGGCTAGCAGACTTATAACGAGGAATTTCACCTTCATAAAATCTATAAAGAGAATTTACCTTTACTACCTGTGTTGGGTTATCAAGACCATGCATTTCTTCAATAGGTGGTAAATTCTTAACATCTTCAGCTTTAATACCTTTTTCTTTCATAAATTTCTTTGCCTCTCGCATATCTTCAGGACTGAGAAATAGAACACCTCTTTTCTTCGGAGTTGGCTTAGGGGCTGGCTCAGGAAGTGTCCAATTATTTTCATTGGCCAGCATATTATTCAATAGTAGTTCAGCTTGTTCAACTGTTCTTTCCCTAAAAACACAACCAGCACAACTACCCAGGTGGTCTCTGGAAGCATCGGTTGGTCCATTATAAAAGACATCATGTATATCATGCATCTCAAGAGGATGATCAGGCAAAGCATTAAGTAATTGGAGAAGCCTCCCCCAAGCTTGTGGGAGACTCTCTTCTTCAATTTGCACAAAGTTATATATTTCCCGTAAGGCAGCTTGTTTCTTATGAGGGGGAACATATTTAGCAGAGAAGTAATACATCATATCCTGGGGACTACACACACAACCAGGATCAAGGGAATTAAACCAAGTCTTAGCATCACCCTTTAACGAGAACGGAAATAGCTTAAGGATATAGTAATAACGAATCTTTTCATCGTTGGTAAACAGTGTGGCTATATCATTCAACTTACCAAGATGTGCCACAACAGTTTTAGACTCATAGCCATGGAAAGGATCAGATTCAACCAAAGTAATTAACTCAGGATCAACAGACAATTCATAATCCTTATCAGTAACACAGATATGTGAAATGGCAAAAGCAGGGTCATGTTTCATTCTAGCATTCAAGGACTTTTGTTTCAGCTTAGCTAATAATTTCTGAAGATCATATCTATCGCTGCAAGCAAGAAAGTCTCTAGTAGTTTCTTCATCCATAACATAACCCTCAGGAACAACAGGCAATTCATATCTATTGGGAGAAGCTTCATCATCACTTTCATAAATATCATCAGTTTCAATATTTGCATTCTCCCTAACTCTAGCAATTTGTTCATCTAGAAATTCACCTAGTGGCACAATATTATCAAGCATAGAAGTAGTTTCATCATACATACCAGAAGTGGCATCATCAAGAACATACGACATATCAGATTCAATAGCATGAGTAGGTGTCGCATATTTACCCATAACAGAAGGAGAATCAAGTGCAGAGCTAGATGGCAGTTCCTTACCTCCCCTCGTAGTTGAGGGTAAGATCTTGGTTTTTGAGTCCTCCAAATTCATCATAGTGATCAACAGATATAAATCCCAAGTTACTTAAAGAATAGAGCTATGCTCCCCCGCAATGGCGCCAGAAAATAGTCTTAAGTATTCAACCCAAATTTATTGATTCGACACAATGGGAGCCAAAGAATACTCTTAAGTATTAGCAGCTGGGTTGTCAATTCAACCACACCTAGAAACTTAGTATCTGCGGCAAGATAGTTTAGTAGCACAGTAATATGATAGTGGCGGTAGTGGCAATAAAAGTAACGATAGTGTTTTTGTAGTTTTTGTAATAGTAGCAATGGAAAAGTAAATAGGCAACTAGCAATATATGAAAAGCTCGTAGGCATTGGATCGGTGATGGGAAATTATGTTGGATGCAATTCATCATGTAGAAGTTATAACCTAGGGTGACACAGAACTAGCTCCAGTTCATCAATGCAATGTAGGCATGTATTCTGAATATAGTCATACTTGCTTATGGAAAAGAACTTGCATGACATCTTTTGTCCTACCCTCCCGTGGCAGCGGGGTCCTATTGGAAACTAAGGGATATTAAGGCCTCCTTTTAATAGAGTACTGGACCAAAGCATTAACACATAGTGAATACATGAACTCCTCAAACTATGGTCATCACCGGGAGTGGTCCCGATTATTGTCACTTCGGGGTTGCCGGATCAAAACACATAGTAGGTGACTATAGACTTGTAAGATAGGATCAATAACACACATATATTCATGAAAACAGAATAGGTTCAGATCTGAAATCATGGCACTCGGTCCCTAGTGACAAGCATTAAGCATAGCACAGTCATGGCAACATCAATCTCAGAACATAGTGGATACTAGCGATAAAACCCTAACAAAACTAACTCAATTACATGATAGATCCCATCCAACCCATCATCGTCCAGCAAGCTTACGATGGAATTACTCACGCACGGCGGTGAACATCATGGAATTGGTGATGGAGGAAGGATGATGATGACAATGGCGATGATCTCCACTCTCCGGAGCCCCGAACGGACTCCAAATCAGCCCTCCCGAGAGAGATTAGGGCTTGGCGGCGGCTCCGTCTCGTAAAACGTGATAATTCTTTCTCTCTGGTTTTTTTCTCCTCGAAAGTGAACATATAGGATCTGGGGATACGTCGGTGAGCACCAGGGGGCCCACGTGGCAGGGGGGCGCGTCCTAGGGGGGGCGCCCCCACCCTCGTGGACAGGGTGTGGGCCCCCTGGTCTGGATCTTCTTGCAGGTATTTTTTATATTTTCCGAAATAATTCTACGTGGATTTCCAGGTCATTCCGAGAACTTTTTATTTCTGCACAAAAACAACACCATGGCAATTCTGCTGAAAACAGCGTCAGTCCGGGTTAGTTCCATTCAAATCATGCAAGATAGAGTCCAAAACAAGGGCAAAAGGGTTTGGAAAAGTAGATACGTTGGAGACGTATCAACTCCCCCAAGCTTAAAACTTTGCTTTTCCTCAAGCAATTCAGTTGATAAACTAAAAGTGATAAAGAAAAACTTTGACAAACTTTGTTTGCTCTTGTTGTTGTAAATATGTAAGCCAGCATTCAGGCTTTCAACGGGATCATGAACTAACCACATTCACAATAACTTTGAGGTCTCACGACTACTCACATCAATGGCATAATCAACTAGCGAGCAATAATAATAAACCTCGGATGACAACACTTTCTCAAAACAATCATGATATGATATAACAAGATGGTATCTCGCTAGCCCTTTCTGAGACCGCAAAACATAAATGCAGAGCACCTTCAAAGTTCAAGGACTGACTAGACATTGTAATTCATGGTAAAAGAGATCCAGTCATGATCATACTCAATGCAAATTAATAGTAATACATGCAAATGACAGAGGTGCTCTCTTACTGGTGCTCTTTCATAAGAGGATGATGACTCTGCATAAAAGTAAATAGATAGGCCCTTCGCAGAGGGAAGCAGGGATTTGTAGAGGTGCCGGAGCTCGATTTTTAAATGGAGATGAAAAACATTTTGCTAAGTTACTACTGATGTTGTTATTGTTACTATTGTTACAAAATCATTGTTATCACTTTTACCGTTACTATTGTTGTTACCACTACTATCAAAACTATCATACTACTGTGCTACTAAACACTTTGCTGCAAATAATTAATCTTCAGGTGTGGCTGAATTGATGACTGAGTTGCTAATACTTGCCTCTATTATTAGGCTCCCCTTGTCTCGAATCTATAAATTTGGGTTGAATACTGTACCCTCGAAAACGGTTGTGATCCCCTATACTTGTGGGTTATCACCTGGCGCGCCCAGGTGGGTCGTGCCCACCTCGGGCACCTCGTCGACTCTGTTTTCACCTCAGTTTGCTTGTTTCCCAAGATAAACAATCTTTATATAACCCCGGAACGTAATGACCTCCATATCACAAAGAAATCTTATGTTCTTCTTTCTTGTTGTTTTTATGTCACATAGATCTAGCCAGACATCATGTCTTCCTCTTCCTCCAATGAAGTAGAATATGATGCTTGGTTAATGAAGATAGAACTAAATAGGAAGGCGCTAGAGGAAACCATCAATGGTGATAAAACCGAGGAAGTTGCAGAGGATCAAGCCCCTGCGTTGCGGCAAGCCGTTCTAGTAGCAGAAGAAGAAGAAATCCTTAAACCATAATATGATCATCTTACCCCAAATGAGATTGAAGCTTTTCAGACCATTCAAACAGTTCGTGTGCAAAATAAGTATCTTACTCATGAAAATATTCTGTTGCAAGAGCATGTCATCGCCCTCCGGAGCTTCATTCGTAGATTGGAGCATCTCTTGAGTTTGAAGTGTTAAACTACTACATCACCATCACCACCTTCTCCTTCTTCACCACCAAAGGAGACTTGACTTCATGGTATGGGCACTCCCGTTGGCTTGAGCCAAGCTTGGGGGAGGTGCCCTGGTATCGTATCACCACCACCTTCTTTGACTTTATTTATTTTAGTTCAATCCTTAGTTATCTTTTGAATTAGTTGAATAAAAGTTTAGTTCGATCTTTCTTTGAGTGTTTGCTTAGTGATCTATATATCCATCTATGTAATCGTGTGCGAGATATATAATAAAGTTTAGTTTTAATTTTTGTTTCTTTACTTCCTTGTTGCAATCAAATTAAAAGAAATAATGAAAAAGATCATATTCTAATCTTATGGTAAGCAATGACATCACATAAGGAAAAGTATAAGTGGTAAAATTTATTGGAGATTGACAAACATAGCATTGCTCAATGATGCAATTCATGAAAGAATTAATAGGGAAAGAGAAGATTCACATGCAAATACACTATCTTGGACATCTTTTGTGATTGCAAGCCCCCATGGAAATATTATATGCCAAAATTGTTGACGTTGGACAAGGAAGACAACATAATGATTTGTGTTTGTTCTTATTCACATAGAAGTCATATTGTTATAGATCCTTTAACATGTGGTGCTTGCTCAATATCTTTGCTAGCCAAAAATTCTGCACTAAGTAGAGATACTACTTGTGCATCCAAAAACCATTAAACCCAAAATCTTATTTTAGGAGTCCACCATACCTACCTATTTATTGAGTAAGATCCTTCAAGTAAGTTGTCATCGGCGCAATAGGGCAATAACATTGCCTCTAAATGTGTTATATCATTTAGTGTAAGAGAAAATTAAGCACTGTACGAACTTGTGATGGCAAAGTAATAAAGGTGACAGACTGCATAATAAAGGTTGCTATCATGAGGGGTAATATAACGTGATGTTCTTTTGCACTAAGGGATTGAGCATACAAACAAAAAGCACATGGCATCCTCTGTCTCCCTCTCCGAAGGGCCTATCTTTTACTTTTATGTATTTACTTTCATGTAAGAGTCAAAGTATTTTTCCCTATTCCTTTTTATTTTCTCTTTTTGTAAGCATCATGTGGTGAGGAAAGATCTAGGCACATATGTCCTGTTGTATATAGTGAACATGAATCATTATTGCTGACATCAGCCTTGAGGTGAGTATGTTGGGAGGTGAAACTATAAGCCCCTATCTTTCTATGTGTCCGGTTGAAACTTTTTGCTCATGGGTATGAGGTGAGTGTTAGCAATCATAGAAGATTATATGATGGTTCAGTATGCGGACTTTCCTAGAGGCTCCGATACGTGACCCTTCCTGAAAATATGATGAATTATGGTTGCAAAGTTGACTGAGAACATAGTTTGTTGGTTTTCAACAGAGTTTATGCTTCTACCTCAATGTTGTGATGAATTGTCACTTGTTCATGAGAAGTTATATGATAAAGATTTGTGATAAAGGTTATTATTTTTATAATAATATGCATGATGCTTATCGACACCTCTCTCTCTCTCTCTCTCTCTCTCTCTCTCTCTCTCTCTCTCTCTCTCTCTCTCTCTCTCTCTAAGCATGTGGACATGTTTTTCGATTTTGGTTTTCGCTTGAGGACAAGCGAGGTCTAAGCTTGGGGAAGTTGATACGTCCATTTTTTATCATGTTTTCTTACTATTATTTATAATGTTTTAATGCATAATAATGCTTTATGGATTAATTCTAATGCATTTTCTCTCATAATATGCAAGGTTTTGATGTCTACTAGAACTACGTCGGTATTTCCCCAAAGAGGAAGGCATGATGCAGTAAACAACACCTGCACACAAATAACAAATACTCGCTACCCGGCGTGTAAAGGGGGTTTTCAATCCCTTTCGGGTAACGAAAGTGATAGAGTTGTAAATATTGATAGATTGAATGCTAAATAAGATAAATTGAAGCAAGGTATTTTTGGGTTTTTGGTTTAGTATATCTGAAAATAAAAGCAAAGGAAAATAAATCGCAAAGGAAAATATAATAAAGAAGAGACCCGGGGGGCGTAGATTTCACTAGTGGCTTCTCTCGAGAAAATAACAAACGGTGGGAAAACAGTTACTGTTGGGCAATTGATAGAACTTCAAATGATCATGACGATATCCAGGCAATGATCATTATATTGGCTTCACATCCAAGATTAGTAGACCGACTCCTGCCTGCATCTACTACTATTACTCCACACATCGACCGCTATCCAGCATGCATCTAGTGTATTAAGTTCATGGAGAAACGAAGTAATGCAATAAGAACGATGACATGTTGTAGACAAGATCTATTTATGTAGAAATAGACCCCATCGTTTTACCCATAGCAGCAACGGTACATACGTGTCGATTTGTCACTGGGATGAAGCACCGTAAGATTGAACCCACTACAAAACACCTCTTCCCATTGCAAGATAAATAGATCAAGTTGGCGAAACAAAACCAAAATATCAGAGAAGAAATACGAGGCTATAGGAAATCATGCATATAAGAGATCAAAGAAGACTCAAATAACTTTCATGGATATAAAAAGATAGATCTGACCATAAACTCAAAGTTCATCGGATCCCAACAAACACACCGCAAAAGAGTTACATCATATGGATCTCCATGAGAACATTGTATTGAAAATCAAAAGAGAGAGAGAGAGGAAGCCATCTAGCTACTAACTAGGGACCCGTAGGTCTACAAGGTACTCACACATCATCGGAGAGGCACCAATGGAGATGGTGAACCCCTCCATGATGGTGCCTAGATTGCATCTGGTGGTTCTGGACTTTGCGGTGGCTGGAATAGAATTTTGTTGACTCCTCTAGGGTTTCTGGAATATCTGAGTATTTATAGAACAAAGAGGCGGTGTAGGAGGCCACCGAGGTGGGCACAACCCACCTGGGGGCGCCAGGGGGGCCTGGCACGCCCTGGTGGATTGTGCCCCCCTCGGAGCACCCCTCAGGTGCAGCTCTGGCCCATTGGGTGTCTTATGGCCCATAAAAATTCTCCAAAAAGTTCTGCGGTGTTTGGGCTCCATTTGATATTGATTTCCTGCGATGTAAAAAACATGCAGAAAACAACAACTGGCACTTGGCACTATGTCAATAGGTTAGTACCAAAAAATGATATAAAATGACTAGAAAATGATTGTAAAACATCCAAGAATGATAATATAACAGCATGGAACAATCAAAAATTATAGATACATTGGATACGTATCAGCATCCCGAAGCTTAATTCTTGCTCGTCCTCGAGTAGTTAAATGATAAAAATAGAATTTTTGATGTGGAATGTTGCCTATCATGTCATATCATATTGTTTTATTTATAGCATGGAAATTTGGACTTTTACATGGTTCAAAGCAATAGTCTAGTTTTGACATGAGATTTAAATACTCAGACATATCAACAATCAACCATGTCTTTCAAAATATCAATGCTAAAATAAGTTATCCCTAGCCCATCATGCGCAACCATTGATCCATTCATGAAGCACGTTGGCATATTAGTTACACCCAATGCTCAAGCACGATCGTAGTGTTTCCTAGTTGGTGCTTTATAAGAGAAGATGGAGACTCAAATTCAAAAATAGAAATTGCATCAGTAAAAGAGAGGCCCTTCGCAGAGGGAAGTAGGGATTTGTAGAGGTGCCAGAGCTCAAAGCTTAAATTGAGAGTTAAAATTATTTTGGGAGGTATACTTTTCCCACCAACGAAAACGACTTGAGGTTCCCAACACTTTCCATGCTAGATATATCATAGGAGGTTCCCAAACATAAAATAAAGTTTATTCCTTTTCCACCAAACTTTCACAAGCCATGGCTAGCTGAATCCACGGTTGCATTCCATACCAACACTTTCCAAGGAATTTATTATTTGACAACATAAAGTAAATTTGTTTTTCATTTCGAGACTGGGCATCCCTAATACCTTTGCCTTACTCTCGTGTAATGACAAGTGAATAAACACTCATCGTGGGAATAACACATCTAGCATGGAAAATATTGGCCACCCCTCACCGCCTCACGAGCGGTACGGGCACACAAAAGGGAAATTTATTTTGAAAATTAGAGATGGCACATACAAATTTGCTTAGAACGGCAAGGGAATACCACATATAGGTAGGTATGGTGGACTCATGTGGCAAAACCGGGATAAAGGATTTTGGATGCACAAGTAGTGATCATACTTAGAGCAAAGTGAAGGCTAGCAAAAGACTAGGAAGCAACCAACCATGAAACGAATAATCTCATAAGCGAGCATTGAGCATAAATAACACCAAATAATGCACCACAAGTAGGATGTAATTTCATTGCAGGATTATTGACTTTCGTGCTTGCATAGGGAATCACAAACTTTAACACCAATATTCTTACTAAATCATAATTACTCATTAACATGACTCACATATCATATCATCATGTCTCAAAGCTATTACAAGGATTCAAGTTTATTTTGTCCAATGATCTTCATGAAAGTTTTTATTATATCCTTCTTCGATATCTATCACTTTGGAACTAATTTTTATGTGTTGCTTTTGATAAGCTCGAACAAATATAAGTGTAGATCATGAGCACAATTTTTCTTTCTCTCAAAATTATTTAAGTGAAGCAAGAGAGAATTTCTTAAAAATTTACTAACTTCAAATAAATCTAAGTGAATCAAGAGAGTATTTCTTAAAAAAATACTAAAGCACACCGTGCTCAAAAAGATATAAGTGAAGCACTAGAGCAAATCCATAGCTCATAAAAATTTAAGTGAAGCATAGAGAGCTATTCTAACAAGTCATGGCATAATTTTTGCTCTCTCTAATAGGTGTGTACAACATGGATTGATAATTTAAAAAGCAAAACAAAACAAGCAAAGACTCATACCATACAAGACGCTCCAAGCAAAACACATATCATGTGATGAATAAAAATATAGTTTCGAATAAATACCGATGGTTGTTAGAAGAAAGAGGGGATGCCACTCGGGGGCATCCCCAAGCTTAGTTGCTTGCTTCTCTTTGGATAATAGCTTGGGATGCCAGCGCATCCCAAGCTTAGGCTCTTCTTACTCCTTATTCCTTCATCCATCGTAAGATAACCCAAAACTTGAAAACTTCAATCACACAAAACTCAACAAAACTTTCGTGATATCCGTTAGTATAAGAAAACAAATCACTACTATAAGTACTATAACAAACTAATTCATATTTTGTATTTGTATTATGTCTACTGTATTCTAACTTTCCTATGGCAAAAACCCATCAAAGAAAACCATAGAATCATCAAAACAAGCACATAACACAATAAAGACAGAATCTTTCAAAACAGAATAGTTTGTAGTAGGTACATTGGAGACGTATCAGGTTTACACAAAGAGGGAGAACACCAGCAACTAGAATTCTGGACCTGGAAAAGCTATGTCAGGCCATCAATTCTGCACATCTCCAAATGAGCTAAAAAATTACGGAGAATTATTTTGGAATATATGAAAAATACATAAGCAAATAACTACTAGAGGGGGGCACCTGGTGAGCACGAGACACCAGGGCGCGCCAGGCCCCCAGGCATGCCCTGGTGGGTCGTGCTCAGCCCGGCCCACCTCCGGTGCCCATCTTCTGGTATATAAGTCATTTTGACCTAGAAAAATGAGGAGAGGACTTTCGCGACAGAACACTGCCGTCTCCAGGTGGAACTTGGGCAGGAGCACTTTTGCCCTCTGGTGGAGCGATTCTGCCGGGGGAACTTGCCTCCCGGAGGGGACAATCAAAGTCATCGTCATCACCAACCACCCTCTCATCTTTGGGAGGCCAATCTCCATCAACATCTTCAACAACACCATCTTCTCTCAAACACTAGTTCATCTCTTGTGTTCAATCTTTGTACCGGAACCTCAGATTGGTACTTGTGGGTGACTTGTAGTGTTGATTACATCTTCACTACAAAAAAAGACACATCCGTGACATTCTGGGCTGAACGATTTTATTTCTGACATGCTTATGAAACTTCTACGATGATAATTGTGACAAAACCCGGTATCCTCATAGATGTGGTGGGCTCCTATTTCTATGACAAAAAATCATGACAGAAAATGGGCTTTTCATCCTAGGCGGGCCGGAGACGCAGCGGCCTGACATTTTTTGGGCCGTCCATGACGAAAAAAATCATGGTAGAAGCGAGGGCGAGGAAAATATCGGGAGTTCCCAGTTACGATGGGTGGTTGGGGACGAGCGATGCACGAAGGGATTGTGCATTTCTCTCGTACACGTACGCACGTGGGTACAAGGTGTTGGGCTCTAACTGAACCCGAGCGAGACGTTCGCTTACTGAACCCTAGCGATTGCACTGGCTACGTGTTACTGAACCCGAGTGATCGATCGATCCCTGGCTGTTAACTGAACCAGATCGAGGGATTCCTTCGCTGCTGCTGCTAACTGAAGTCGATCGAACCTGCTGCCTCTTGATGAATAGTGACCGTTATTGGGGGTTGGATGAACAGTTCCCGGTGGGGGTTGGATGAACGGGACCCCGTGGTAGTAGTAGGCCGTTGCCGCTGGATGAATAAGACCCCGATCGAGGAGGCCAGTGGAGAGTGGATGAACAAGACCCTATGGAGGCTCCATGAACAGTAGCCGGTGGAGGGTAGATGAATAGGACCCCGTGGAGGGCTGGTTGAACAGTAGACGATGGAGGCTGGATGAACAGGACCCCGTGGCTGAACAGTAGCTAGTGGAGGCTGGAGGAAGTTGATGGTGGATGAACAGTTGCAGGTGGATCGACGATGGATGAACAGTAGCAGGTGGAGGCTGGAGCGAGGCAGTAGACAATGGATGAACAGTAGCCCGTGGAGTCCAATTTTGCGGTATGCCACACCCTCCCGATGAACAGGACATCGTTTCGACCGTAGGCGCTCCAACACAAGCCCGTTTCCTCCGTTTTGCGGTACGCCCTCCAGATCAACAACACCCCGTTTCGACCATAGGCACCTGAACAGAAGGTCGTTTCCTCCGTTCTGGGGTACGCCAGACCCTTCTCGATGAACAGGACCCCATTTCAACCGTACGCGGTCAAATAGAATTCCTTTTTCCTCCATTCTGCGGTACACCAGACCCCGTTCCGGCTGTTTCGTCCAACTCGGTTGGCTCCCGGTGAATAGGACGCGTTCCCACCAAGTGGCTTGGCTCTCGATGAACAGGACGTGTTCCAACCCAGTGGCTTCACTCCCGATGAACATGACGTTGTTTCCTCCGTTCCGACCCAGCCGTTTAGCTGCCGATGAACAGGACAACACCGCTTACGTCCGTTGCCTCTCCATGTACATGAGCCCTGGTTGTACAAATGTGCGAGTAGGTGTTCGAGACCTCTCCTGTATGTATGTACGTGGCCGTATTTTTCGGCATCTGGTTGTACATATGTGTACACGGTTTTGACTGGACTGCCTGAACTGCTATGTCAGGGGCTCTAATACTACATGTGCCGCTACTTGCTCGGCCACGGTTCATTGTCGCAGAGACACCGATCGACCAGTATGTACATACACGTTCGTGATCAGAATGACAACGCTACGTACTCTTCGACCAGGTGGGTCCCGACTGTCAGGGAGGATAAGGAGGCACTTCCTTGCGTGCGAAGTTGTTGATGGTGGGTCCTAGCGGTCAGGGGGGAATCATTTTTCTTGCGCATAATATGGACGCACATCCTTGTGTGCGAAGATGTAGCTAGTAGGTCCCAGCTATCAGGGGACCAATATTTTTTCACGAAATAGAGAGTCCCTTCTAGTGGGACCCCGATGTGAGGTGGAGGAATAATTATTTTACGTGTAATAAGGAGACACTTCCTTGTTGTGGCCGTAGACCCAGCTGTCAGCCTCTCCACGTACAGTCCTCTTCCGGTGGAAGTCGTTCCTTGACCAGGTTGACCAAGCCGCGCCGAGAGCACCAAGGCGGTGTATGACGACGACGCCTAGAAAGGGGACGACACGAAGCTAAGGAAAACGCGGTAGTGGATGCCATGCAGAGAGGAGTACGAGGGTTGACTGGTTTAGCTACGGTGTGAGGTTGCCGTCGTCGCAGAATAACACGGGTTGTGGGTGAGTAGAGGGATGGCCTGGCCAGCGGTAGGGTGGGGCGGTGAGGCATGTGTGGCAGCACAGCCGGCCACTGGAGGCAGGAGCAGGCGGTCGCATCGGCGCTGGTTTGGGCGGCCGGTGCAAGATGAGCAGCGATTGAAGAAGGCGCAGGACCGTTCGATTAAAATCCAATGGTCACTACTGGTAGATTCAATTGTTGAAAATGTTGACAAAGCCCTGCGTGCGCGTTAACTTAGTAGGCCCACATGCTAGCCTACGAACCGGTGTGCCCGAGATGTTAGTGGGAGGAATCGTTTTTTTTTTTGCATAATAGGGAGTTAATTGCTTGCGTGCGGCCATGGACCATGGGGGTCTCTACTGTCAGCCTCTCCACGTACATCCCTATTTTGATGGATGTCATTTGTAGAATGTTGAGCACGTCGAGCCTAGAGCACCAAAAAGGTGGACGACGGTGAGGCCTAGGAATGGAACGACCCGGAGCCGACGAAGACACACCAGTGGATGCCCACGCTGAGGAGAGTATGACGGTTGACTAGTTTGGTTGTGGTGTGAGGCTGTCGTCACCGGAGAATAACAGGAGGTGAGGGTGGGTAGAGGGATGGCCAGGCCAACGGAGGGAGTAGGGTGGGCTAGTGAAGCCTACGCGACATCACAGCGGGCCACAAGAGGAGGGAGCAGGCAGTCCCGCCGGCGCTGGTTTAGGCGGCTAGAGCAGGAAGATCAGAGCATGAAGAAGCACACCGACCGTTGGATGGACATCCAATAGTTAGTGCTGCTAGAATCGTGTATTGACTGACAAAGCCTTGCGTAAACAAGTCAGCCTCGAAATATGTCGCGTGTATAGCCCATTTGCTATTATTTTTATAATTTACAACCCATTTGCTAATTCATATGGAATTTATTGCAGCCCATTTTACATTTTTATCATTGCTGCCCATTTTCTAGTCAGTGTCAGGGTCAAAAATTTGAATTAAGAAAAAATCACATATTTTTGTTGTGGAACAAAATATTCTTAATCCAAAAATTAGTAGCCATACTGAAACAAATTTATAAATAAAGTAGTACTACGTCATGTTAAAATCCAATGAAATATAAAATATCAGTGAAGAACAAAAACAAAAGACAAAACTAATTGCCCATTTGCTATATTTTTTTTGGAATTTGCAGCCCCTTTCATATTACTTTTAAGATACACTGCCCATACTCTTTGGTCAGGCCGGAATGCATCCCTCCTCATCTTGAAAGATTTGCAGCCCAATAAGTCGAAGAAAACAAATAGGCCTAGCTTTGGTATTCTTCAAAAAGAAATAATGCGCTGCCTCCCAAAGAAAAAATTGCTGGGCTGGTCATGCTGTTAGATGGGCCACAGAGACCGCACGACCCAGTTTATAGCTTGTTCACCTAAACAAATCCTCAAAAAATAGTTTTGCAATTATGTCATTAATCGACTATACGTTGACAATGATGTGGGTCCCATATATCAGTAGGGTGGATTAGAGTAAAAACGAGGGGTGCATCTGAGTAGTAAAAGAGGCGCTTGGTTGTGTTCGGGAGTGGACCTAGTGGGTCCGTACTGTCATACTCACAACTACAGTCATCTCCCGGTTCACTCTGTTGACAGGGCCGGTTGGTGGCGCTACGGCGAACGTACCAAGGCAGAGGGCGACGACGAGGCCTCGGACGAAAATGAATAGGAGCCAGCGAACATGCGGCAGTATAGCCATAGGCGGATGGGAGTACGAGGGTTCACTGGTTCTGGTGCGGGGTAGGCTGCCGTCGCCGAAGAAGAATAGGATGTCGGGGGGAGTAAAGGGATGGCCTGACCAGCATTTCAGGGTACAAAGGGTGGCAATGCGTGCACGGCAGCGCAACCAGCCGCAGAAGGTGGGAACAGGTGCTCCCATCGGTGCAGGTTTGGTTTTGGCGGTTGGACCAGTCAGACCCAAAAACTAATTATGCTGGATTATAAGAATTAATTTTATATGGCTAGAACTTATTGTAAAATGTCGCGGAGCACCTTTTTATTCTTGAGGTTTCTTTTGAGACAATTTTCTTCTTGACGTGTGAAGCCGAGCACATTCAGAAGCCCTCGGATAAAGTGGTGTCGCCAATGTATTGGGCTAGGTTGGGCATTCTTATCGAAATATAATAATGGGCCGGAACTATTTACTATGTTTACTATGATTTGCATGGGTTCGCTGGTTGCGGGAAGAAAATGGTGGCAGAAAAAAGACTGGTCGCTATGTTTGCAACTTTGTCTAAGAATAATATCGACTAAATGTAATGGCACTCTCGTAGGAAATAATATCCTCCTGTTAAAATTTGACTTTTCAAATAGTAAATTTAAAGAACTGTTGCATGAGCATTTTACTTTTTATTTATTTATTTACTTACTTACTTATTTATGTTCAGGGGACCATGAGCATGTACCTAGGCCGGATTCATGTGAGAGCCTCCCTTCCAGTTAATTATGGGCTCTTCTATTGGGCCTTCATTAGTGGGTTGTATGTTATCGACAAGTGAAAATGTGTTTCGTACCAAAAATAGTATGTGCTACGTACGGGGCACTAAAGGATCGGACCATGCAACAACTTCCAAAACATTGTGTTTGTCGTTCTAACAACACATTTATTCAATCAATAGACGAAATATACTACTGATTGTACATTGAAAACAACATCAACAACAACGAGGGCTGGGGGTGCAACAGAAGCAGTAAGCAGTCCAGAAGAGTAAAGATGCAGCTCTCTCTTCCAAACAAAACATCAGCCATCATTACAAAAGGGCTACCAAAAAAGAACAAGTGTATTCATCAGACTAAATAAAGGTCCTACTACACCAAGTGTACGCATCTAACTAACTGGCTCAGTTAGACATTACTATTTATTAAGCTGTGGAGATTAGCTGACGGCTTGAACCAGATGGGTTCCTGACGGGAAAAACTCCAGCCAGCAGGTCAAAGTCTGATACTTGCGATCCTCTCTCCTACTTTGGGTTGTAGAGCGTGGTGGCACATATCAGGGTATGGTGCATAGAGAGAGATGCATGGTACGATGTGTACACACAGTTTTTCCTAATGAACGAAACCGTGTTGCCATCATGATCCTCGCTGTCGGTTATCTCCTGGTTAATCAGATAATTCAGTTTGAGAAACAGAGACCATGTACCAAGGCTACTTACCAGCCACCAGTCAAAAATTCCTGAAGGCCCACAGAAGCTGGGATCCTGCTCAAAGACCTTGCAGTGATTGTGATAGTATTCCGCAAAACAACACGTCTGGTACTTGCGACCGATCATCAATCGTTCGCCATCATCTGATCGAGCCAGGAACCACCTGCAACTGGCATGCTGCTTTTCTTTGAAAGGTTCTGGGATTAGGAAGGGTAGGGACACCAGGCGGCCTACAACATCATATCAAGTTGGAGTCAAATAAAAAAGGGCTCGTATTGTAGTCAATCTTGAGAATAGCATGTTATGAGCATGAATTTTTTTCCAGTAAATATTGACAGTATTATAAGCAAGCCATCATGATATCATAGGAAAGTAACATACTGCTATAACAGCCGTTTGTAGCATTGACTGGAGTAGGCCAGCAATACGTCCAGCAATAGAAGGAGTCCACATCGTAAATGAAGCCCTCGTCTTCAATGGCATCAGAGAACCATGCAGGATGTATGATCCTGCGATGGACGTGCAGATTTATCCACTTACCGCAGTGACATGTCAAATAGGTGAGACCGTGGTTGAAGAACACAATTAGCCTTAAGTCTTTATAATTCGCAGATCTTGTGGGCACTTGCCAGATTACAACCTTGAGCAAATCAAACTTGGTATCATGTTGGCTACTGTAACATTCCGAGTAGTATGGTCCCCGGTGCCAAAGTAGTGCAGTGTTAATCGAAGGAAGGGGGATCAATCGCCGGTTGTAGACCACCATGAGCATCCAGCTGCCGTGACCGTCGACGAGCACCATCCAAGACTTGTTCATGCCGACCTAGTACATACTATTAATTTAGTTGAGGGTGACGGGGATTGGATCGATGTCAAGGGGGTTGGTTCTCGCCACCCTACGATCATTATGTTGTGTGACATGTCGTTTCTGAAGATCAGGCGGCATCAGCAAGCAGGAAGTTGGCTTCAAAAGCTCCATCCTTTGGGCCTTGAGTAAATGGTACAACCCCAACGAACACGCGACGAGCGGCATGGTACTGAGATTGTCCACACGTGAAACAATGAGCTAGATTACCTCTGTGGGGAGCGAATTCCAGCCACTCTTCGGCGGACGTTGCACAGTTCTACCATTGTTAGTGCTTGGTTTTCGGAAGAGGGGGGCGCCTAGCGAGGATGGAAGATTGGATGATTATGTGTGGACGAGGATGGAGAAGCGAATATGTGCTGCGGGAAGTGGACATGTGATGATGACAATAGCACGCCGCTTGACTTACGAGACACATCCCAGAAGCGTAGGGTCATATCGATGCCAAACAACTTGCTGGGGTGATCACAGTACTAGTACATAAACTATAGTACCTACTACTATGCCCTAGTTTGCATACAGTGGAGTAGGACTCTGCTCATCGGAGGAGTAGTGTATTCTAAAATAGTTACAAACTTCAATGCCCAAGAATGGAACAACTACAAACCGCCATCGGTGCTAACTCCAATCCCCAGCAAACATTCACTGGGAGACATGGCAGTTGCAAACGCCTGCGATGCAGTTACAATAAGTGTGTAATGGTGGCGGTTTTGTCAAATACTATGGCTTAAAAATAGGCCATCATCGGATGGAAACCTGATGGTTATGTGGGATTCGCCAGGATTGGACTCGTGGCAAACAATCGTGAGATATCATTACTAAGAAAAGGGTTAAAACACCCGGGGCTATAACTTGCATCGGCTGACCACTAACAATGATACTAACATAGTTGTAAAATGGTCAAAGAACATGTCTACGTGGTGTTTGAAATTATATGCAAACTAGCAAGATGCTCGTGCATTGCACGGAACATCAAGATGCATCTTTTACAAAACACCTGTTGTGGTTGACCCATGCAGGAGTAATCCCATGTGTAAAAACTAATGATATGTCGAGAATTTCATCGGAAAAATGGTATCTCAAGAATTTCATCGAAAAAATGATATCTCGAGAAAGATGAGAGATAAGGTGAGGAGGAGTGGGCTGTGGTGGTGACTGGTGGTCGGACTAGGCGGAGGCATGGGGATGGACGGCGCCGGCATCGGCCATCATGCCAGATTGTTCGAGAGACTTCCTTTTTTAATTGCTCAACAATGAGGTTGTGGGAGATAAGGATGAACGAGGCAAGGCCTTATTTGCAAATGTGGAGAGGGGTGTGGGTATCTTTTTGCAAAATTGCCCTATCTACAAAATGTGACCCAAAACATCAAGATGCATTTATATGAGTAGTTTATCTTGTGGGAGATAAGGATGAACGAGAGAAGGCCTTATCTGCAAATGTAGGTAGGAGTGCCGGTATCTTTTTTGCAAAATTGTCGTAGTTTCCTTCCTATCCGTCAGATATAGATCGGACGGCCTATATTGTAGGATGGCAGGCACACCATCATCACCAACTCTGTTTTTATAAGAGTAGAGAAAAAAGCAGTAGAGAAGTAGAGAAAGTAGAGAGTAGAGAAACGGAGGGAGTGCTAGTAAGGAGACCATCTACTGCTTCGTGTGCTACTCCTGCGCTCCATTCAGCGGGTGCAACATCCCCTACGACCACTCCCTCATGCGCTCCATTCGGCGGGCGCAACGTCCCTGTGATAGCTTGTCTTATTAGGGATGATAGACTACTCATATAAATAAGGAATTCCTTCTTTTCGGAATCCTATTCAGACAGAACTCCAAAGTTAAGCGTGCTCAGCTTGGAGTAGTTTCAAGATGGGTGACCGACCGGGAAGTTGGTCCCGAGTGCACACGAGTGAGGACAAAGTGCGCAGAAAAGACTAGTATTCATGTGTGGGGCCAGTCTAGATCCCGCCAGGAGTAACGACCACCGGCGGGTGTGTCCGGGGCATTACAAGTTGGTATCAGAGATGACCCTCGCAGTTACACGGATGTTAGCAGACAGGTGCGCGGTCATGTTATTCATGATGTTTGTGACCCGATGTGGCACACGGCATGGCACCTGTGCTGGACTGGAAGCACAAACGTATGTGCCAAGAGGGAACGTCCATGTGGCCCGACGAGGACGTCGGTTCCTCTGAGTGGGGTTGTATCTGATAGCCTGGCTTATTAGGGATGATAGACTACTCATATAAATAAGGAATTCCTTCTTTTCCGAAAGCTCATTCGGACAGAACTCCAACGTTAAGTGTGCTTAGCTTGGAGTAGTTTTAGGATGGGTGACCGACCAAGAAGTTGGTCCCGGGCGCGCACGAGTGAGGACAAAGTGCACAGAGAAGAATAGTATTGATCTATGGGGCTAGTCTAGATCCCGCCAGGAGTAAAGACCACCGGCGGGTGTGTCCGGGGCGTTACATTCCCCTACAACCACTCCCTCTTGCGCTCCATTTGGCGGGCGCAACATTCCCTACAGCCACTCCCGTTTCATGGACGGCATGGTCGATGCGTGCAAGGTGCCCCGCGTCTACAAGAGTTTCGGCTGTGAGAAGTACGTCAACAAGCACTCACTGGAGGAGCATAGTTCCAGATGCGCGCACGCGCCCTGCTACTGTTATTAGTGCACGTCGTCGTTTGAGGGCTCACTGGCGAGCCTCGTGCATCACCTCATGGCACCGTCAGTTAATCACTACTGGCCCGCGACGATGAACATCAAGTATGAGACGTGCTACCCATTCGTCGTGCTAGAGTCGTTGGAGGATCACCACCTCCTGCTAGTCACAAAGGAGCGTGACATCGTCTTCCTCTTGGCCGTCGGCACCGGCAAGGCACGAGCAGGCCACCGCCCCTGTGGGGACCCCGACTCATATGTCGTGATCACCGAATGCACATGTACAG
>LR738716.1:341623882-341643882 GCA_902687465.1 Secale cereale | reverse complement strand
ATAAGTCTGGAAACAGACAGAAGATACTATTTTTGCTTTAATTATCCTAATTAACGGAAAGTAAAAGGAGGGTACAGAAGGTTGTGCTATCTAGATTCACCTAATCCATGCTAATCAAAAGGAATCCATTAACAAGGTTGATCAGGTCTTGTTAATAAACTCTTTCTGAGTAACATGAAACCGGAGAATTTTCGAATAACACTAGGTTACCTCAATGGGGATATGTATGTCCCCAACAATAAGGATGGTATATGTCTTCTTGATAGTAGGAAGAGGAAACTCAAAACCTCCAATAGTGATAGTTGAAGTTTTTCCAATATAATTGATACTATGGACATGAGGTTGTTTCCTCGGAAAGTGTACCGTATGTTCATTACCATTGACATGAAAAGTGATATTGCCTTTGTTGCACTCTATAATAGGCCATGCAGTATTCAAAAAGGGTCTTTCGAGAATAATAGACATACTATCGTCCTCGGGAATATCAAGTATAACAAAGTCCGTTAGAATAGTAACATTTGCAACTACAACAGGCACATCCTCACAAATACCGACAGGTATAACAAAGTCCGTTAGAATAGTAACATTTGCAACTACAACAGGCACATCCTCACAAATACCGACAGGTATAGCAGTATATTTCAGTAGGTGTCAACTTACTCAAGTCAAGTTTACGATATAAAGAGAGAGGCATAACACTAACACCGGCTCCAAGATCACACCAAGCAGTTTTAACATAGTTTTTCTTAATGGAGCAAGGTATAGTAGGTACTCCTAGATCTCCTAATTTCTTAGGCATTCCACACTCAAAATTGTAATTGTCAAGCATGGTAGAAATTTCTACTTTAGGTATCTTTCTTTTGTTGGTAATAATATCTTTCATATACTTAGCATAAGGATTTGTTTTAAGCACATCAGTCAAACGCATACGCAAAAAGATAGGTCTAATCATTCCAGCAAAGCGCTCAAAATCCTCATCAATCTTTTTCTTGGATGGTTTTGGAGGAAAAGGCATGGGTTTCTTAAACCCATGGTTCTATTTCCCTACTGTGCTTCCTAGCAATAAATTCTCTGTTGTAATAACGTTGATTCTTTGATTGTGGGTTATCAAGATCAACAGTAGGTTCAATCTCTACATCATTATCATTGCTAGGTTGAGCATCATCATGAAAATCATTATTAATATTATCACTAGGTTCATGTTCATTACCAGGTTGTCTCTCAGCATCAGAAACAAATATATCATTGGGATTCTCAGGTGTGCCAGCTACAGGTTCACTAGAAGCATGCAAAGTCCTATCATTTTTCCTTTTCTTCTTCTTAGAAGAACTTGGTGCATCTAATTTAGCTCTCTAAGAATCTTGCTCAATTCTCTTAGGGTGGCCTTCAGGATATAGAGGTTCCTGAGTCATTTTACCACCTCTAGTAGCAACTCTAACATCATAGTCATTATTCTTACTATTTAATTCATTGAGCAAATCATTCTGAGCTTAAGTACTTGTTCTACTTGAGTGGTGACCATAGAAGCATGTTTACTAATAAGTTTCAGTTCACCTTTAGCACTAGACAGATAATCACTCAAGCGTTCAATCATATAAGCATTGTGTTGTAATTTTCTACCAACATAAGCATTGAAGTTTTCTTGTTTCACAATAAAATTCTCAAACTCATCTAAGCATTGGCTAGCAGACTTATAACAAGGAATATCACCTTCATCAAATCTATAAAGAGAATTTACCTTTACTACCTATGTCCGGTTATCAAGACCATGTATTTCTTCAATAGGCGGTAAATTCTTAACATCTTCAGTTTTAATAATTTTTCTTTCATAGATTTCTTTGCCTCTTTCATATCTTCAGGACTGAGAAATAGAACACCTCTTTTCTTCGGAGTTGGCTTAGGGGCTGGTTCAGGAAGTGTCCAATTATTTTCATTGTCCAGCATATTATTCAATAGTAATTCAGCCTGTTCATCTGTTCTTTCCCTGAAAACACAACCAGCACAACTATCCAGGTGGTCTCTGCAAGCATCGGTTAGTCCATTATAAAAGACATCAAGTATATCATGCATCTCAAGAGGATGATCAAGCAAAGCATTAAGTAACTGGAGAAGCCTCCCCCAAGCTTGTGGGAGACTCTCTTCTTCAGTTTGAGCAAAGTTATATATTTCCCGTAAGGCAGCTTGTTTCTTATGAGCGGGAAAATATTTAGCAGAGAAGTAATACATCATATCCTGGGGCCTACGCACACAACCATGATCAAGAGAATTAAACCAAGTCTTAGCATCACCCTTTAACGAGAAAGGAAACAACTTAAGGATATAGTAGTAACGAATCTTTTCATCATTGGTAAACAGGTGGCTATATCATTCAACTTAGTAAGAAGTGCCACAACAGTTTCACACTCATAGCCACGGAAAGGATCAGATTTAACAGAAGTAATTATCTCAGGATCAACAGAGAATTCATAATCCTTATCGGTAACATAGATAGGTGAAGTAGCAAAAGCAGGGTCATTTTTCATTCTAGCATTCAAGGACTTTTCTTTCAGCTTAGCTAATAACTTCTTAAGATCATATCTATCATTGCAAGCAAGAAAGTCTCTAGCAGTTTTTTCATCCATAACATAACCCTCAGGAACAACAGGCAATTCATATCTATTGGGAGTAGTTTCATCATCACTTTCATAAATATCATCAGTTTCAACATTTGCACTCTCCCTAACCATAGCAATTTGTTCATCTAGAAATTCACCTAGTGGCACCGTATCAGGCATAGAGGTAGTTTCATCATACATAGCGGAAGTAGCATCATCAAGAACATACGACATATCAGATTCAATAGCAGGAGTAGGTGTCGCAAGTTTACTCATAACAAAAGGAGAATCAAGTGCAGAGCTAGATGACAGTTCCTCACCTCCCCTCGTAGTTGAGGGTAAGATCTTGGTTTTTGAGTCCTTCAAATTCTGCATAGTGATCAACAGATATAAATCCCAAGTGACTTAAAGAATAGAGCTATGCTCCCCGGCAACGGCGCCAGAAAATAGTATTGATAACCCACAAGTGTAGGGGATCGCAACAGTTTTCTAGGGTAAAGTATTAAACCCAAATTTGTTGATTCGACACAAGGGGAGCCAAAGAATACTCTTAAGTATTAGCAGCTGAGTTGTCAATTCAAACACACCTGGAAACTCAGTATCTACAGCAAGATAGTTTAGTAGCAAAGTAATATGATAGTGGCGGTAGCAGCAATAAAAGTAACGATAGTGTTTTTGTAGACTTTGTAATAGTAGCAACGGAAAAGTAAATAAGCGACAAGCAATATAGGTAAAGCTCGTAGGCATTGGATCGGTGATGGGAAATTACGTCGGATGCAATTTATCATGTAGAAGTTATAACCTAGCGTGACACAGAACTAGCTTCAGTTCATCAATGCAATGTAGGCATGTATTCCGAATATAGTCATACGTGCTTATGGAAAAGAACTTGCATGCCATCTTTTGTCCTACCCTCCCGTGGCAGCGGGGTCCTATTGGAAACGAAGGGATATTAAGGCCTCCTTTTAAAAGAGTACCAGACCAAAGCATTAACACATAGTGAATACATGAACTCCTCAAACTAAGGTCATCACCGGGAGTGGTCCCGATTATTGTCACTTCGGGGTTGCCGGATCATAACACATAGTAGGTGACTATAGACTTGCAAGATAGGATCAAGAACACACGTATATTCATGGAAACATAATAGGTTCAGATCTGAAATCATCGCACTCGGGCACTAGTGACAAGCATTAAGCATAGCAAAGTCATAGCAACATCAATCTCAGAACATAGTGGATACTAGGGATCAAACCCTAACAAAACTAACTCGATTACATTATAGATCCCATCCAACCCATCACCGTCCAGCAAGCCTACGATGGAATTACTCACACACGGCGGTGAGCATCATGAAATTGGTGATGGAGGAAGGTTGATGATGACGATGGCGACGATCTCCACTCTCCGGAGCCCCGAACGGACTCCAGATCAGCCCTCCCGAGAGAGATTAGGGCTTGGCGGCGGCTCCATCTCGTGAAACGCGATAATTCCTTCTCCTTGATTTTTTCTAGCCGAAACGAAAGATATAGGATCTAGGGGTACGTCGGTATGTCACTAGGGGGCCCACGAGGCAGGGGGGCGCGCCCCCACCCACGTGGATTGGCCGAAGGCCCCTGGTGTGGATCTTCTTGCAGGTATTTTTTATATTTTCCAAAATAATTCTCCTTTCATTTTCAAGCGATTCCGAGAACTTTTTATTCTGCACAAAAACAACACCATGGCAGTTCTGCTGAAAACAGCGTCAGTCCGGGTTAGTTCCATTCAAATCATGCAAGTTAGAGTCCAAAACAAGGGAAAAAGGGTTTGGAAAAATAGATACGTTGGAGATGTATCAGACATCCTCATAAAAATTGTGTGTGATGGACAACCTTTGCCACACAGTTTCTTCTACGCACCGTGTGTGATGCATTCAATAACGCAAATGATAAAATTGTTAATATCGTGTGCAATGGCAACGCTATCACAAATGATTTAACGGGGAAAATTGTGTGTGATGTACCTGTGAACGGAACGTTTTTCTTGGAGCGACTATGTGGGATGTACATATGAACGGAAACATTTAGCGGGGACTGACTGTGTGGGATGTACTTGCGACCAGAATTTTTTTTGCCTGTATAATTGTTTTTTAGCTCTACTGTACGTATTTCTGTATTTGAGCGCTCGCTGGTTGCACACGACCTCATTTTGCCAAGCGTGTGTGCCAGGAGGGCATATCCCGGACGGTTTCTGGGTCGTGTGGGAAGGACCCTCCTATCGCCCACACTCACTAGGCGACTATTCCAAATGTCGTCGTGGAAAGGGGTCTAAATCCGTTTGTATAGCACCGACACGTACAAGTGGTATTTCTTAAAAAATATAATCACCGTCATGCTCAAAATGACATAAGTGAAGCACTAGAGCAATTGTCTAGCCCAAAAGATATAAGTGAAGGACATAGAGTATTCTAACAAATTATGAATAATGTGTGTCCCTCTCAAAAAGATGTGTCCAATCAAGATGATTGTGACAAACTAAAAAGCAAAAAAAATTCAAAGACTCATAAAATGCACAACGGTCCAAGCAAAACTCATAACATGTGAAGAATAAAAATATAGCTTCAAGTAATATTACCGATGGCCGTTGGAAGAAAGAGGGGATGCCTTCCGGGGCTTCCCCAAGCTTAGTTACTCAGGAGTCCTTGAATATTACCTTGGGGTGCCTCGGTCATGCCCAAGCTTAGGTTCTTGCCACTTCGTATTCTTTCATCCAGCGTGATCTCACCCAAAACTTGAAAACTTCAGCACACAAAGGAAACTCGTGAGATCCGTTAGTATAACAAAACCAATACTTACTTTAAGTACTGTTGCAAACCCATTCATATTTTATTATTTCATTATACCTATTGTATTATAACTTCACCATGGCTTGTACCCCACGATACAATCCATAGATTCATCAAAACAAGCAAACAATACATCAAAAACAGAATCTTTCAAAAAACAGAACAATCTATAAAGATTCGCATAATGACTATACTTCTGCAACTCTGAAAATTCTACAAAAATAGGAAAACATGGGAAATTTGTATATAAGTTACGCGTAAAAAATTCAGAAATTATTCACGCTCCATTAATGGCAGAAAATTTTGCTACTGGACACAAAAGTTTCTGTGTTTGCATAAAATCAAATCAATTATCAACCAAATCATCCCAAAAGCTTTGCTTGGCACGACACTAATTAAAACACAAAAACACATCCAAAATAGAAGAATAATTTTGTGATTAATGAGAAATATGAAAGACAAAAAAAATTCAAAGATAACTATTGAGTTGCCTCCCAACTAGCGCTATCATTTTACGCCCCTGACTAGGCATAATGCATATGTTCAAGTGTTGTCATCTTTCTTCTTATCATCCGGGGTTGTGTTTTTATCTAGAAGCTTTTCAAAATCAATATGTAACACATCATCCATCGGGATTTTAGTATTAGCTAGTTGACCATCCACAAATCCGTCTTGATTATAGGTTAAAATCCAAGAATATTGTTTATCAATACCATTGAAAACTTGTTAGATTAGATTCAGAGGGACTTACTTTTTGGTATTTTCATCATAAGTGTGATCATCATGAAATAAATACCTCAACAAGTAATCTCTATCATATTAAATCTCATTTATTACTGGGTTTTCACAGTCGTACCACAAAAACCAATGATTGCTCTAGCTTCCCTTACCATGTAATCAAATTCATTCATGAGGACAAGTGTAGCTATCTTCTTAGCCCTAGGATTGTTTATAATCGGCAATTCATACAACAATCTGTCGGGGGAAACTGTCCGCCACGAACACCTATGGGACCGGAGCCCCTTGTCTGTGCGGTACGAGGGCGGAGGGAGCGCAAAGAGCAGATCGAGGCGGACGCGCGGGCAGTTTTTACCCAGGTTCGGGCCGCACGGATGCGTAAAACCCTACTCCTGCTTGGTTGTGTATTGAGTAGAGCGCTCGGGAGCTTGAAGAAGCAGCTACACCGTGCGTGAGAGTAATCTAGGTTTCGAACCCCCCCCCACGTTGTGCACGGGCCTCCTTTTATAGTGCAAGGGGTCACCGACAGGTGTCAACGTAGGAGAAAGGGGTAAAAGAGTAAAAGAGGTGGTAGTTGTAATAGTGCGGGAACAGTGGAGCTACAGTACAGAACAGTGGTCTATACCTACTTTAACAGTGGGGGACAAGGGCATTTAATGCCCGTCGCCGTCGACCCCAAAAGCTCCCGCCTTAGCGTCTCCGTCCGCCACGGCGACGGATTTATCGCCGTGGTGTGCCACCGTGTACCCCAGGCTGCACAGCCATCCGCCACGCGTCCCTGGTTAGACCTCAGGGCGACGCGTGGGCCGATGAGCTGGAGCGTGGGCACACAGCGTGGCCTTCCCGGCAAGCGCCTTACCGGGGCCTTGATCTTGCCGGGCCCGGGAACTTGCCGCTCCCCGGGCCCCTTGCCGGGGCGCGCATAGCGCCGAGGCAACGCCTTCTAATCTTCCTGGCAAGCTCCTCTCGCCAGGGTCTTGTGTTAGTGGAACAGCCTTGAGCCTGGTACGGCCTTCCCGGCAAACTCCTCTTGCCGGGGTCTCGCTCTTCTGTTTTGTATACTTTGTTTTTGAATGGTTTTAATAGGAGGCAGGGAGGTCTCCGGCGAGCACGCAGTAAACCTTGCCGCGGGAAGCTGCAACTGCCCGTGCACAAGTTGGGGTACTAGGGTCCCCCTACCTTAGTACACCGACAGGAGCCCCCGGGCCTGGGCCACACACGGTGCCGAGCGCTGTTGGGCCAGGCCCAAAACAGTGCACGGGCACCCGCGGCCCGCGGCGCGCCGAATCCACTTCCATATCCGCCGCACCCCACGGTAACGGCACGCGTCGATTGCGGCGCCGTGGGATGGGACGTGCCCACGATCTCTTAATGGAAAGGGGAAAAACGCCCCCCACTCCCCCATAAAAGCAGAGGCAGCGGGCGCGGTTCCCCTCCCTGTGCTCTCATTACGTCGTCTTCTTCCTGCAAAAAGATTCCTTCTTGCGCTCCGCCTCCACAGCTCCGCCGCCGCCTAGCTCTTCGTCCCCTTCCTTCCGCCGCATCCGCCATGGCCCCAAAGAGCGACAAGGGGAAAGCGGAGAAGTCCAAGAAGGAGAAATCCGAGCAAGCAGCCAAGCTCATCGCTTACCGGAAGCGGAACGTCGTCTTCTCGCCGAAGCTCGGTGTGGAAGAACTCTGGAACAAGTACTACTTGTTCTGGTCCAAGCGCACCGATGCGCATCCCCGCACCCGAGCATACCCGGCCGCCGCCAAGGACCACTATCCCGGCGGGTATTACTTCTTTGCTCCCTTTTTCCACTGTGGTCTCTGCCCTCCATTTTCGAACTTCTTCTGTGACATCATGAATACGTATGGCTTCCATCTGCTTGATTTCACCCCCAACGCCATCCTCACCATGGCCGTTTTCGCACATATGTGCGAAAACTTCATAGGAGTCCACCCCAACGTAGCCCTCTTTAGACACTTTTTCACCCCTAGAGCCGAGGCAGATGCCCCCCTCTCCGGATGTATTTCTTGGGTCTTCCGTCTCGGGAAGAAGGGGTCGTACTTGCCGGGGGAGCTCCGCGGCAAGTGGGAGGAATGGCGAGCTGAGTGGTGTTGGATTGTAGAGGACCAGCCACAAGCCTTTACTGCGCCGCGCACAACGCCTATCGCGCGCGGCAGAGATTGGAGCGAACTAGACTCCGACGACGTCAAGCTTGACATCGCTCTTGTCCGGATCCTCCGTCTTCGGCTGGCCCGGCTGTCAGTTGCCGAGGTGGGCGCAGATTTCCTCCGCCGGCGCATCGCCCCCCTCCAAGACCGGAAGAGGCCGGCTTGGTTGTACGGCGGCCCGGCAGACATCATGCGGCTGCGCCCTGGACTTAATTTCAACTTCACCACTCTGGAGCTGCGCGGGATGGTACGAGAGCTCTTCAAGTACGACCCGGCGCACCCCGAGTGGTTCCGGACTCCCCGGGAAGTGGTGCCGCTCTGCAACAACGCCGCGAGGGACCGAATCCTGGCCATGATGCCGATGTGCGACTCGCATGGCCTGGACCGTTCGTGGATCCCCCCGAAGCCAATCGACGTCCTCACTTTTTACGACAACCTCGTCGAGGTGGCGAGCAACAAGGAGGACCTCAAGCTGCATACGCGGGACACCACCGAGCAGGAAATCACTTACATAGCTTCTCGGGCTGAGGAGGCCGCCGCAGCCGCGGCGGCAGGAGTCTTCGGATTCTCGCCGGAGGAGGCGGAGGCCGAGGAGGCGTCCACCCAGGCGGAAGAGGCGGAGATCCGTCGGTTGCTGAACCTCCCACCCGACGCGCTCGCCGGGGTCCCCTCGTTGAGGCACTCCGGGATCCATGGGATCGCGACGGAGGCCGCGGCAAAGGAGGGAACCGCCGGAGGAAGCAGAGGCGCCGCGAGGGGCGGAGGCGCCAAGGGGAAGAGGGCCGCATCGCTGGATGCGGGGCCCAGCGAGCCGGCCGAGGCAGAGGAGGAGGAGGAGGAGGAGGCCGAAGACTCCGGCGGATCGACAGAGTTGTACGCCGACGACCTCTCCTCGTCGGAGAGCTCCCCGCCCCCGGCATGCCCGAAGGAGTCCCCGGCAAAGCGTCTCCGCAAGGCGGCGACGGGGGAAAGGGCACAGGCGCCCCGGCAACAGCCACCTCGGCGGGCGGCTCCCCGGGGGAGTCAAGCCGCGCCAAGGCCGTCCGGCGCACCAGCCGCAGCAGAGGCGGGCCGGGCGCGGACCACGACGGAGGCGCCCCGCAGGCCGGCAGCGAGCCGGCAGGGGTCTTCTCGGAGCGGAGCAACGGCTCCGCCCGTCCCCCGGGCGCCGGCAGCCACAGGGGCTGGGTCTTCGCAGCCCCCAGCCCCGGCGAGCACCAAGCGCGCGAGGGAGTCTTCGCCTCCCGCTCCTCGCGTCGACGCGCCCACGGTGGAGTACGACTTCTCCGCCCTGAGCGAGGACGACGAGGAGGACCAGGAGTAAGGATCCGAGATTCTTCATCTTCTTAATTTTCATCTTGAGCTTCTGCTAATGCTAACTCTGTCTTCTGTTCTGGTTTCAGGACCCTGGCCCATCGCGCCGCGAAGAAGGCCAAGGCGCCCGAGGCTGAGGTCGCGGAGGACTCGGCAGCGGCGGCAGCGGAGGGCGCGCCGGAGCCGAGCCTGCCGGACTCTGGCACTGCTCCGATGAGCAGCCCCCAGCGCAGCCCGCAGCGCAGCCCCCAGCGTAAGTCTGGGGTTCTTTCTTTTTGCTTGTCGGGGTACGTCTGAGGCTTTTGACTTTATCTTCATATTTTGACATCCCTCGTCTTGTTTCGTGCAGAGGAGGAGCCGCAGCGGGAAGAGCGCCCGGAGACCACCGCCGAGGAGCTGTAGGCACCGCCATCCCCGCCAAGGCAGGACTCTCCGGCAAGGGAGAGTGCTCCGTCAAGGGCGGGTACTCCGCCAAGGCAGAGTACCCCGCCAAGGACGAGCAGCCCGGCGAGGGCGGCCACCCCGCCGAGGCCGAATTCCCCGGCGAGGGCGACTACCCCGACGAGGCCGAGCTCCCCGGCGAGGGAGCCCGCCGCTGAGGACGTCCGCCAAGGTAACCTTTATAACTTGTCTTCTTGGCTTGTCTTTTTTGGATATTTGCTTGAGTCTTGAATTTCTTTGTCTTCTTCTTCTTCCTAGATCTTCCTCCTCCTGTGCCTATGGAGACGGAGGTAATTATCCTCGAGGAGGAGGACGCGCAAGGCGGCGGCGGCGACGCACCAGTCGTCGAAGAGGTGGGCGAGGCCGCCGAGCCGGCCGCGCAAGAGACTGCTCCGGCTGCGGACGCAGCGGCCGGGGAGGGGGACGGTGGCCGCACCGCCGACCCGGAGGTGGCGGGAGCATCGGATGCTGCGCCGGCTACCGGTCCCTCCGCCGGCGAGGAGCAAAGGTTTTATCTCGAGGCCCCCAATGGCGTCTTCATCCAGATGCCGTGGGGGTCTTCGTCGCGAGCTCCTGCGGAGGGCGAGGCGTTCGACGGAGAAGTCCTCGCCTCCGCAGGCCTGAAGATAGTCCAGGCGCCCGGTGGAGGTGAGGGGCCCGAGGAGGAGCGATTGCTTCATCAACTCCTGGCCCTTTACCGGGCCAGGCAAGCAAAGCTCGCTTCCCGGGAGGCTCTTGCCGCCAAGGCTGCGGCAGAGATGGAGAAGCGCGCGGCGGAGCTCAGCGCCGCCAACCAGGCTGCCCTCCGCCAGGTGGCAGAGGAGCGAGAGCGTCTCGCCGGCGAGTACCAAGAGTGGGTACTTGAGAGGGCCGAAGCCGACGAACAGCAGCGCCTCGCCGGGGTGGAGATGTCCCGGCGAGAGGGAGAGCTCGCGCAGCGGAAGGTGGATCTGGATTCTCATGAAGAAGACCTTGCCGCTCGCGAGGCTGCCCTTGGTGGGGAGCTGAAAGAGGCGAAGGCCGCCGCGGCTGCCGCGGAGGACGCCAAGAAAGAGCTCGCCGCCAAGGTTGAACAACTGGAGAAGGCGATGAAGGTGAGCGCCGAGAAGGTTGCCGCGCTCATCCTGGAGCGCGAGAAGGATGCTCACACCAACTCAGAGCTCCAGGCGAGTTTGTCCCAGAGGGGTGACGAGCTGAAGGCCGCCAAGGATTCCATTGAAGACTTGGAGCTGAAGGTCACCACCCTGAAGGAATCGCTTGATGCTGCCCGGGCCCAGGAGACCAAGCTGAAGGATGAGCTCCGCAAGGAGCGAACCTTGATGGAGAACGTCAACAAGGCCTCCGAGCTCTTCCGGCAGACTATCGAGGTGTGGACCGAAGAGCTGGTTTCTTCTGCGTCCAACATTGACCAGGAGTTGCTTGCTTTGAAGGTCGAACATCTTATCTACTCGCCGGACCCAGATCTCCCGCACAGCGCCAAGCTCAGCCTCTTCTTCAGAGGCGTCGCTCCGGCCCTTGCAGGTCTCCGGAACCGCATCCCCGCGCAGCTGGCCGAGGAGTCGCGCCGTCTCTGCGCGGGAACTCTGGAGCGGGTCTTGACGAAGATCGTGTACCGCAACCCGGGGATCAACCTCAGGAACGTTCTTTGCAGCTTGCCGGCAGATGCAGACACGGAGGCCCTGAAGGAGCAGGTCGGCCATATCATCGCCAAGGTGGCAAAGCTTGGCAGGAAGGAGGGCGACCGCGTAGACTAGGGCCCCATTTATCTTTATCTTTTTGTTGCTGCACGTTATGTTACGAACTCATTAGTCCATTGCGACAAGTTATCCTTGTAAGATATTTGCTTTACTTCAATCAATCAGTGCAATGTTATCTTCCTTGTTCCAATCTTTGACTTTGTATGTTCTTCACCCTACGCTCCCGGGGAGCTTGCCGGAAAGGGGCCCTTGCCGCGAGCGCTGAGTGCTGGACTCCGAGCGGCCTGCCGGCCAAGGTCCTCGCCGGCAAGCAACCTTGCCGCAGCAGGTCGCAACGCGCTTAGCTTGCTGAGTGTACTCGGAAACGAGGCAAGGGCGCGACACTTGTCGCAGCTCACTTAAATCGTTGAGTGGACTCGAAAACAAGATAAGGGTGCGGCAAGCTACGGGTAGGTTCCTCCGCGCACAGGTTTTCCATACAAAGTGTGATCGTTCAAGGAAGACAACCAAAATTTAAAATTTGAACTGGTCAAATTCTAACAACTTATCTTTCATATGCCGCTTGCTCATGTTGTTTGCTTTCCGGTAAGGCTCTTCTTACTTGAACAGCACTTAGTTCCTCCTCCATCTCCTTCCCCCCCGGCAAACTTGTGCGCGAGGAACGTTCCTTCTGTTTAAGAGAAAAGGAAAGGGAGAGGGAAAAAGCATATTGCCTTTCGGCGTAATAGTGCTTACCGAATGTCTAAGTGTTGCATCAAATGCCAAATAAAACATGCAAATAGCAAAGAGAAGCATGCAAAAGGCAATCGATGCGAAAACACGAAATCTTTACTGACGCACGGGGTCTGCGCCCGGCTTTGTACAAAGGGTTACATGCAACAGCGGCAAGGCTTGTACAAAAGATGGTTGCCGGAGCGGATCACGGCAACCGCGCCTTAGGGGTGAAACTTGCGAAGATGCTCTATGTTCCAGGAGTTGCTCACCGGTAAGCCTTCTTCGGTCTCGAGGCGGACAGCGCCGGGCCTCGTAACTTGTCTCACCCGATAAGGGCCTTCCCACTTCGGCGTCAACTTGTTGGAATTCTTGGCGGACTGAACACGCCGAAGAACAAGGTCGCCTTCCTCGAGACTCCTGGCCTTGACTTTGCGGCTATGGTAGCGGCGCAAAGCTTGCTGGTATCGAGCAGCTCGTACAGCAGCCTGGAGACGTCCCTCCTCAAGGAGCAATGCGTCATCTTGTCGCAGTTGCTCTTGCTCGAGCTCATCATAAGCGAGCACTCGAGGAGATCCGTATACGAGTTCCGTGGGGAGTATTGCCTCTGCTCCATAGACTAGAGCAAAAGGTGTCTGCCCGGTGGCTCGACTTGGTGTCGTTCTGATTGACCAAAGAGCCGCCGGGAGCTCCTCTATCCAATTCCTTCCGCACTTGCGCAGCCTGTCAAAGGTCCTTGTCTTGAGTCCGCGCAGCACTTCAGCATTTGCCCTCTCCGCTTGGCCGTTGCTCCTCGGGTGAGCAACAGAAGCGAAACAGACCTTGGCGCCAAGGTCTTGGACGTACTGCATGAAGGTGCGACTAGTGAATTGCGTACCGTTGTCGGTGATGATCCTGTTAGGGATCCCGAAACGGCAAACAATCGACCTGAAGAACCTGACCGCTGACTGTGCTGTCACCTTTCTCACTGGCTCCACTTCTGGCCACTTTGTGAACTTGTCGATTGCAACGTACAAGTACTCAAAGCCCCCGACGGCGCGAGGGAAAGGGCCGAGGATATCGAGCCCCCAGACCGAGAAGGGCCATGACAAAGGGATTGTTTGGAGAGCTTGAGCTGGCTGATGAATTTGCTTTGCATGGAACTGGCACGCTTCACACTTGGTTACTAGTGCAGTTGCATCTTGGAGGGCTTCTTGCCAAAAGAACCCTTGCCGGAAAGCTTTCCCGGCAAGCGCCCTTGCGCCAACGTGGTGGCCGCATATGCCTCCGTGTATTTCTGCCAACAGCTTCTGTCCATCTTCCCTGGAGATGCACTTCAACCTGACACCATTGAGTCTTCTTCTGTACAGCTCGTTATCCACAAACTGATACATACTTGACTGCCTGGTTATCTTCTCTATCTCTTGTGGGTCGTCGGGAAGTTCTCCAGTTTGTAGAAAACGGACGATCTGCTGTGCCCATGCCGGAGCTCGGGGCTCGACGGCAAGGACTAAAGGCTCGAGGGCTGCTGCGGGAACCTCAGCTTCTACGGCAAAGACCTCTGGTCCTGTCGGAGCTGTCGGTCCCCCGGCAAGCTCGCCGGGGCGAGGCTTGTCGGGAACACTTGCTTCAACTGCACAAGCCCGAGGGCTCGCAGGAGCAAACTGTTCCTCAGCGTTATCGTTGATCTTGGGAACTTTGGCGGCGGGTTCAGGAAGATCCGCCGGCAAGTAGTCGCCGGAGACCAACTTTCTCTTCTTGGACTGCCCAATTGATGGTGTAACTGATGGCTGGGTCAGCTTGAGCAAAAAGGTCCCTGGTTCCACAGGTAACTTCATCGCGGCGCACTTTGACAGGCCGTCTGCAATCTCATTTTGAGCTCTTGGGACGTGCTCCATCTGCAGACCTTCAAAGTGCTCTTCAAGCTTCCTCACTTCATCGACATATGCTTCCATCAAAGGACTCTGGTAGCTCTTGTTAACTTGTCGGACCACCAACTGAGAATCTCCCCGTACAATCAGCTTCCTGATCCCAAGTTCGGCCGCAATCCTGAGGCCGGCAAGCAAGCCTTCATATTCTGCAGTGTTGTTTGTCGCTTGCTCCCTGGGGAAGTGCATCTGGATAACATATTTGAGGTGCTCTCCGGTGGGCGCGATGAGTACCACGCCGGCACCGGCGCCTTGCAGCGAGAAGGCACCGTCGAAATACATTACCCATTCACTTGTCGCTTCTTGCACGGGTACGCTCGTTTCTTGAACTTCTTCTTCTGGCGTTGGGGTCCACTCAGCGATGAATTCTGCCAAAGCTCGGCTCTGTATGGTTGAAGTACTTTCAAACTTGAGTCCGAAGCTTGACAGTTCCAGTGCCCACTCGACGATCCTGCCTGTTGCCTCTGGATTGTGCAATATCCTCTTCAACGGAAAGCGAGTGACCACCGTTATCTCATGGGCTTGGAAGTAGTGGCGCAGCTTTCTTGAAGCCATGAGGAGGCCGAAAAGCAATTTTTGCACACCAGAGTACCTTGATCTAGCTCCCTGGAGAAGGGAACTTACAAAATACACTGGGCGCTGCACCATCTTCTTCCGCACCTCTCCTTGTTCCTGCGCAGAGTCTTCCTTGTCGGGGCCAGAGCTTGTCGGGTCAGCCCCCTGCTTGTCGCTAGATTCTCTTGCCGGCGATGCTGACTCCTCGTCGGACTCCCTCTCCGCTACTAACGCAGCACTAACCACCTGGTTGGTTGCCGCTAAGTATAGCAACAACCTTTCCTGCGGTTTAGGTGCGACAAGTATAGGAGTGGAGGACAGGTATCGTTTCAAATCCTGCAACGCCGCCTCCGCTTCCGGAGTCCACTTCATGGGACCTGCCTTCTTCAAGATTTTGAAGAAAGGTAGGGCGTGTTCCGCGGATTTTGAAATGAACCTACTGAGGGCAGCAACGCAACCCGCAAGCCTTCTGACATCCTTGACGCGCTTCGGGGCTTCTATCTGCTCGATGGCTTTGATCTTGTCGGGATTGGCTTCAATCCCCCTTTGTGATACAAAGAACCCGAGAAGCTTGCCGGAGGGAACTCCAAAGACGCACTTCTCGGGGTTCAGCTTGAGTTGTATCCTGCGCAGGTTCTGAAACGTTTCTTCCAAGTCTTGAATTAGTGTTTCTTTGCTCTTGCTCTTCACCACGATGTCGTCCATGTAGGCTTCTACATTCCTGTGGATCTGTGGCTCAAAAGCAGTGTACACTACCCTTGCAAAAGTTGAGCCTGCATTCTTCAGTCCAAATGGCATGCGGATAAAGCAATAGGTGCCACACGGAGTGATAAATGCAGTCTTCTCTTCATCTTCCTTAGCCATGAAAATCTGGTGATAGCCTGAGTATGCATCAAGAAAACAGAGTAGCTCACATCCGGCAGTGGAGTCAACGATCTGGTCAATGCGCGGCAAAGGGAAGGGATCCTTGGGACATGCTTTATTGACATCAGTGAAGTCTATACACAGTCTCCACTTCCCGTTGGCCTTGCGCACGACGACTGGGTTTGCCAACCACGTCGGATGGATCACACCTCTAACTAGGCCTGCTGCCTCTAGTTTCTTGATCTCCTCATTGATGAACTCTTGGCGCTCCACGGCTTGCTTCCTCACTTTTTGCTTGATGGGCCGCGCATGAGGACAGCCAGCAAGCTTGTGCTCAATCACCTTCCTGGGAACACCGGGGATGTCAGACGGTTGCCAAGCAAACACATCGACATTCGCCCGCAAGAAGGCGACGAGCGCGCTTTCCTATTTGCTGTCAAGGGTGGCACTGATGGTGAAGGTACCACCAGTGCCATCCTCCTTTGCGGACACTTTCTTGGTTGCCGGAGGAGCAGCCATTCCTTTCTTGCTCTTGCCGGTGGAGCTCGATGGAACGTCCTCGACGGCAGCGCAGCACTCCGAAGAGGCGCGGTTGCCGGAGCGGGTCCCAGAGCATTTGCCGGACTTGGTCTTCGTCTTCTTCCCCCCGGGAGCTTCAGCGGCAAGAGTATCCTTCTCGGCCGCAGCTGCCGCATCCCGGTAAATCTTGTCGGCGCAAATAAGCGCATCTTTCTTGTCGCTGTGGACAGTGATGACGCTTATCGGCCCCGGCATCTTCAGCACGTTATAGGCGTAATGGGAAGCTGCCATGAACTTGGCGAGGGCGGGACGGCCGAGTATTCCATTGTAGGGCAATGGAATATCGGCAACGTCAAAAGTGATGCGCTCAGTCCTGAAGTTGAGCTCCCCGCCAAAGGTCACCGGCAGAGTAATCTTTCCCTTGGGCTTGCTCCTTCCCGGGTTGATTCCTTGGAATGAACCGGTTTCTTCGAGCTCGCCGTCTTGAATCTGGAGCTTCTTGATCACAGCAGAGGAGATCAAGTTCAGCCCGGCCCCGCCGTCAACCAACATTTTGGTGACCTTGAGGTTGCGGATGGTGGGTGAGACCAGCATCGGCAAGCACCCGACCGCAGTGGTGCGGTCAGGGTGATCCTCAAGGTCAAAAATGATGGGCGTGCTGGACCATTTGAGGAGCCTGCGCGACTCCACGGGCGGCTCCGCTGCATTCACCTCACGCACCCACTGTTTCAGCTGGCGGTGGGAGGTGTGCAGGGAGGCGCCACCGTCGACGCACAGGACCTCCGTGGCCTTCTGGAACTCCTGCTCGCTGTTCTCGTCGTCCTCCATGTCTTCATCGTCGTCTTCGTCGTTGTCGCGGCCCCGGGGAGGTCGATCTCCTTGCCGCTGCTTGGCCTTGCCGCGGCGTCCTCCCCGGCCATTGAATGGCCGCTTCTTGCTGGGCTCCTCCCCGCCACCTTGGGCCTTCTCCTTGTCGCGCCTCTCGTACTCAGCTTTTTTCTGCTCGACGAGGTACTCGACGCGCTTGCAGTTGGAGAGGTCGTGACCCTTGGTGCGGTGAATCTTGCAGTATTGCTTGTCGGAGCTACCCGGCTTGTCGGCCGCCGCCGCAGGGGCAGGCTCCTTGCCGGAGCCGCCAGCCTGCGCTTGCTTGGCGGGGGCCTCCTTGCCGGACTTCTCGACGGCAAGCACTTCCTTCTTGCCCTTCTTCCTGTTGTTCCGCCGCCGGCTCTTCTTTGCCGGGGCGGCGTCGTCGCTGTCGCTTCCCCCTGCGCCAGCATCCTCCCCGGGGAGTTTCCTCCCCTCTTCTGCACGGGCGCACTTGTCGGCAAGAGCGTAGAGCTCGCTGACGTCCCTGATCTTGGTCATCGCCATCTCCTCACGCATGCGGCGGTTACGCACGTTCTGATGGAACGCGCTGATAACCGCAGCAGGGTGAACGTCGGGGATGTTGTGCTGTACCCGGCTGAAACGTTTGATATACTTGCGCAGGGGTTCGCCTTCCTTCTGGGCCAAAATGTGGAGATCGCTCTCCTGGCCATGGGGTTTGTGGCCGCCGGTGAAGGCGCCAACAAACTGATGGCAGAGGTCGGCCCAAGAAGAGATAGAGCCTTCCGGCAAGTGCATGAGCCACGAACGGACGTTCGGCTTCAGCACGAGCGGGAAGTAGTTGGCTAGGATCTTCTCGTCGCGCCCCCCGGCAGCTTGCACTGCTATGGTGTAGACGCTGAGAAACTCTGAGGGGTGCGTCTTGCCGTCGTACTTCTCCGGTACGTCGGGCTTAAAGTTCTTCATGCTGGGCCACTGGACGCGCCGCAGCTCGCGGGTGAACGCAGGGCAGCCTGCCGCGTACGGCAAGTCGCCTGGTTCACCGGGCGCGGGCGCGTCGACAGTGTTCCCAGCTCTCTTGTCGGATTGTCGCCGAGCTTCTCGGCGGCGCTCGATCGTGGTCCGAGCGTCTTCATCTCGCCGGTCGTCGAGGACCTGGCGCTGGTCCCGACGGGCCCGCGGGTCCGACGAGGCTGTGGAGCCGTCGTCGGGATTGTTCCGGCGGGGCGGCGTCTTCTGCTTCTGCGGCGGGGAGTGCACGCTTGTCGCACCCCCGGCGGTCTTGTCGCCGATAGCCTTCGTCTTCTCAACCTGCCGCGGCCGCGAGGCCGACGGCTGCTGCGGAGAGTCGTTGTTGGCGAAGTCTATCAGGCTCCGGATAGTGGCCCTCCATTCTTCGGCCTTGTCAGCCGCCGGAGGAAAATCGAGAAGCAGCTGCGCCCTTGCGAGCGCTTCTGCCGGAGTAGTGGGGAACGCGGGCGAGCGGTGCGAGGAGCGGGATACGCTCGGACTTCTAACGACGTTAGAAGGAGCGGGGTCCCGCGCCGGCGCCTTCGCTTTGCTTGTGCCCGGACGAGGGTCCGGGGCGTCTCGCGAACCTCCAGTTTGGCCTTGCCCCAGCAAGCGGATACCACCTCCCGTGGTATGGCGCTGCGGGGTCGTCGTGTGCTGTGATGGACGCGGCGCGTCCACGGAGACCGAGGTTCGGTCATCCGTCTTGTTCTTGGATCTGGTGGCGCCGTGAGTGTCCTCGCCGGCCACCACCCTTCCGACGGCGTCTCCCCCGCCCACCGTTGGCTCTGGTGGCGGCGGGTGCGACGCAGACGGGCCTCCGACCTCCGAAGGCTTCTTCTTCGGGGCCATGGAGTTGTCGCTGATGAAGTTGTTGATGAAGCTTGGAGAGGTTGATGGAGAATGCGCCCGCGCGAACGCTGGATCAGGTTCGCACAACCTCGACGCCCCCTACCTGGCGCGCCAAAGATGTCGGGGGAAACTGTCCGCCACGAACACCTATGGGACCGGAGCCCCTTGTCTGTGCGGTACGAGGGCGGAGGGAGCGCAAAGAGCAGATCGAGGCGGACGCGCGGGCAGTTTTTACCCAGGTTCGGGCCGCACGGATGCGTAAAACCCTACTCCTGCTTGGTTGTGTATTGAGTAGAGCGCTCGGGAGCTTGAAGAAGCAGCTACACCGTGCGTGAGAGTAATCTAGGTTTCGAACCCCCCCCACGTTGTGCACGGGCCTCCTTTTATAGTGCAAGGGGTCACCGACAGGTGTCAACGTAGGAGAAAGGGGTAAAAGAGTAAAAGAGGTGGTAGTTGTAATAGTGCGGGAACAGTGGAGCTACAGTACAGAACAGTGGTCTATACCTACTTTAACAGTGGGGGACAAGGGCATTTAATGCCCGTCGCCGTCGACCCCAAAAGCTCCCGCCTTAGCGTCTCCGTCCGCCACGGCGACGGATTTATCGCCGTGGTGTGCCACCGTGTACCCCAGGCTGCACAGCCATCCGCCACGCGTCCCTGGTTAGACCTCAGGGCGACGCGTGGGCCGATGAGCTGGAGCGCGGGCACACAGCGTGGCCTTCCCGGCAAGCGCCTTACCGGGGCCTTGATCTTGCCGGGCCCGGGAACTTGCCGCTCCCCGGGCCCCTTGCCGGGGCGCGCATAGCGCCGAGGCAACGCCTTCTAATCTTCCTGGCAAGCTCCTCTCGCCAGGGTCTTGTGTTAGTGGAACAGCCTTGAGCCTGGTACGGCCTTCCCGGCAAACTCCTCTTGCCGGGGTCTCGATCTTCTGTTTTGTATACTTTGTTTTTGAATGGTTTTAATAGGAGGCAGGGAGGTCTCCGGCGAG
>LR738716.1:341603782-341623782 GCA_902687465.1 Secale cereale | reverse complement strand
ATACTCCTTGATTTATGTGTGTGAGATACTTGTATGATCTTGTGTTTGATCATATCATACCTTAAGGCTTGCTTGAATGATGCTATTATTTATCTCTCATATATGATCATTCACTTTGTGTTAGTGATGAGTGCATATTTTACTTTCTATCATTTTGAGCGCTCCACCAAGATGTATGTGACACGGAAGAATAACCCATGATCCTAATCTATTCTGCATTTGCATTCAAAAGCAAATTTTAAATAATGCACGAATTTAGGGGGAGCTCTTGCTTATCACATACTTCTCAAAGCGATGATATAATTCATTTTTATTATCTTTTGTCGAAGCTTTGATCTATATGTTGTCATCAATTACCTAAAAGGGGGGGATTGAAAGTGCAACTATCCCTGGGTGGTTTTGGTAATTCCTAACAACATATAGCTCATTGAACTAATGCTCTTTCAAGATGATCATTTCAGAAAGTTCAATGATTGCCATGCCATGGACTAGGAATATGGACCGCTCAAAATGCTAAGGACACATATTGGCTCAAGCTGAAGACTCTACATTTTCATTTTAGTGATCCAAGATCACATTGAGTCCATAGGAAAAGCCAATACTATTAAAAGGGGATGAGGTGTTGCTTAATGGCTTGCTTGCTCAAAATGCTTAGTGATATATATGTTCCAAAGGACCTCAACCACTGTCTCATATCCATATGTCCCAAACCAAAAGTCAAACTCGGCCTCACCGATTTGATCTATCCACCGCCACAGAGTTCATTTGACATAGCCATAGCCAGAAACCCTAATCAATTTAGTCTCACCGATAGGCATCTCGGTCTCACTGAGATGGGATTGCAAACTCTCTGTTTCCCTTCATAATGTTTCGGTCTAACTGAAGTGAGCGGTCGCTCCCACCTAGTTTGCAATGCAAACTCTCTGTTTCCTTTTCATAATGTTTCGGTCTCACCGAAATGAGAAAATCGGTCCCATAGAAATCAAGCTCACCAAGTTTATGTGATCGGTCACACGAAGATTATGTTATGCCCTAGCCCTAATGAAATCGGTTCCACCGAGTTGATCATATCAGTCCCACCGAAAAGCCTAACATTCACACTTGAACTAAATCGGTCTGACCGAGTTTCATGATTCGGTACCACCTTGTTTGGTAAATTGTGTGTAACGGTTAGATTTTGTGTGGAGCCTATATAGACCCCTCCACCCTCTCTTCATGCGTGGAGAAATCAAACAGAAGATGCCTACACTTCGAGCATACATTTTCTGAGAGAGAACCAACTACTCGTGTGTTGAGACCAAGATATTCCAATCCTACCTTATGAATCTTGATCTCTAGCCTTCCACAAGTTGCGTTCTACTCAAATCTTCTTTCCAGCATATCCTAATCTATGAGGGAGAGTTGAGTGTTGGGGAGACTATCATTTGAAGCACAAGAGCAAGGAGTTCATCATCAACACACCGTCTATTACCTTTTGGAGAGTGGTGTCTCCTAGATTGGTTAGGTGTCACTTGGGAGCCTCCGATGAGATTGTGGAGTTGAACTAAGGAGTTTGTAAGGGCAAGGATATCGCCTACTTTGTGAAGATCTACCCTAGTGAGGCAAGTCCTTCGTGGGCGATGCCATGGTGGGATAGACAAGGTTGCTTCTTTGTGGACCCTCTGTGGGTGGAACCCTCCGTGGACTCACGCAGCCGTTACCCTTCGTAGGTTGAAGTCTCCATTAACGTGGATGTACGATAGCACCACCTATCGGAAACACGCCATAAACATCAGTGTCTCCACTTGCATTTGCACTCTCCAACCCCCCCCCCCCTTACCTTCATATGGAATGATTTACTTTTCGCTGCTAGAACTCTAGAAGTTCATGTGTAGGAAGATTGCTTGACTTATGCTAAATTGCTAAAAACTATCAAAACATAAAATTGGGAAACGGCTAAGTTTTATTTGGTCAAGTAGTCTAATCACGCCCCATCTAGACATACTTTCGATGCTACACTAAACCACTATCTACGATTTGGGCTCTTGATTTTTCTTTTGATGGATCTTAAAATCAAATCACTCGGAGAGGGGTTGCTCAAATCAATCTTCTCAGAAATCTCAAGCAGAGTAGACAACGGTCAAATTTGGAGCGGGGTAGCTATTTATAGCCGCAGCCTTCCCTAATGGGAAAAGACCAAATTAGACATCGGGTTCAGCCAATGGCCGAACGACACGATTCCAACTGTTGGATTTGAGCTCAATGGTAACATTGCTTGCATGGCAAGTAATGCTAACTCCTCGGTCTGAGACAAATCTCTCCTTTTTCATCATCCTACAAGTATTTTCTCGGAACACAAAGAGATTTCTCTCACAACTTTCATAGGTTGTGGCTAAGCATCACAATAGATCTAAGCATCGACAACCTATACCCCTCTTTATAGTACGAAGGTCCTATGACTCGAATGAAATTATGAAGAACGATCACATGAATACTACGTCTTCACTTTGTCTTCGGTTTCCAATTCCGTAGTCAATTTCTTCGGACAATAGTACGGAATCAACAGCTTTGCTCCAGCGGTAGATTTTTCAAATGGTCGATTTCTTCACATCAATCTTCTCGACCATGTAACTTCAACTCTACGGTTCGTTCTTCTCTGTAATGCAGATTCACTTCTGATGAAGTTCCTCGCACTAAGCACCAAAGACATCATTCTCTTCGGTTGTGTATGGACCTTTTCTCTCTGTGTGCATTAGCAAACAAATCGGTCCATACCTGTTTTTGTCAAAAATCTCCAAAACACTAGGTAGGCAGATATTGCACCAATTATCTCCACCTTTTTGGATGATTGTTGACAAAACAGATCACATCATTTGATAGATAACAAATGGAATGTAATGGGAAGGATAACCAATGAAATATGAGGGATAGATACGAAGATAAAATATTCCCTTCCTTGAGATATGCTTCAAATTTTGACGGGTCGGGGAAGAGCAATATTGCTCTTCGTATGAGTGTCATTTGACCAGATCTTGAATCAGAGTTCTTTCAATGCACTCAACGGTGTCTAAGGAGATTCCTGTCAGAACATCTTAGAGGGAAGTTAAATGTGAGATAAGCGTTAGTTTGTGACAAGGTTAAATCATGAAGGTTTTATCAGAGCATAATTTGAATCCATACGAGATGTAGTTTTCCTGCATGTTAGGTATTAGATATGATCAGAGCAGGAAAGAAAATAAGAAAGTGTTGCTCTGAGTGGATATGCCTCTCGAGGTAGTTTTCTTTCTTTTCCTGCAGAGTAAGATAATCAAGGATGGCAATGAGAGCATATCCAACCACAAAACTTCTCCAAAAATTGTGTCATCTCAAGATGACTCTCTGTATTTCTTTGAGAAGCAGATATGTTTTCTTGTGAGGTGAATAATTGTGGATGATAATCATCTGCAGAAAAAAACACATCAGAATAAACCTGCAGACAAATAGATCGAAACAAAATGATATTGCAGGCAGGGGCTTATTAACATTACAAGACATCCGAGTATTTCAGCAACACATGTGGTGCGATAAGTTTATGAAGCAAAATTGTTCGAAGAAAAACCAAAGAGCAAAACAAAAACACCCTGCAAACCCCGATAAACTATCACTCGATGTAATTCTCCCTCCTTTTGTCAACAAGTGTCAAAAAGAAAAGAGAAGACATGCGAGGAATTACTCCGTGGGAGTGTCTTCTGTATCCGAATTAAAACCAATTGATGAACCAGTATGTGAAGAATGTTGAATAGTCGAGGCAGAAGCAGGGGTAGTAGCCTGAGATTTGAAAGGATTGGAGCTATGAGCATCTGGTTTGTAGACAAGAGTACTGGATGTGTCTGCAATCTCATCAGCATGATTGACAAATAACATATTCGTGGAAGCAGAACACTTTGGAAGCACTAGAGTTTGTCTTCAGATGCGCGGAATAACAAGCAAGTCCAGGTACTCATAATCCTTGTAGAGGCCCTTCTTAGCTAAGTCCTTGCTAGCGTAATTCTTTCTCAAGAAGGTCCATGATTGCTTTCTTGCCTCCTTCTCATTCAGAAGAATTTGACGAGTGTGATTGTGAATCAAATTCAGCTCAGTCATCAATTCCACTTTTTATTTTCTATCCACCTTGATGTCTCTTTATAGAGTATGCTTTGTGTGATACAAATCTCATAGAGCGATGGATTTTCCTCACGTGGGATTTCAATCCTGGCTTCCTTGACCTTCAGACCAGATGCAGAGGCAGTTGCAGCACTATCAACAGCTTCCATCCCTTTGCAATAATCCTTAGCAATGCAAAGAGTGTCACGAACTGGTGGCACGAAAACTTTCGGTACGTAAACCCAGAAGAATTTCTCATTTGTAAGCTACTTGATTGCGCACATGATCCATCGAGCATATGGCTTCAATGACTAAGGGCTATCTGCTGCACATGCCAGGTTTCGAATCAAAAGGTTGGGAATGTCAAATTAGATTCCTTGAGATATTGCCACAGGTGCATTTACGATGATGCCTTTTATGGATTTTGGCCTATTTGTTGGCATGATGGTATTGCACAAAATGTGAAATAGTACTTTGTTATCATAACCCAACTTCTTCGGATCAATATGAATGCATTCGTCACCCACCAAGGTGGGATCCATCAAAATGTGAAGGTGTTCTTCACATACTTGCCTGAAATGCAGCCTGTGATCTCTATCCTTCTCAAACTCACACTGTGGAATATTTATCAACGATAGAAAATGATGTGCTAAACATTTGATTCTCTCTCTGCCTGTCATCCATTCGAGATTCCAAGTCGAAGTATTTCCAATATCTCCTGAGATATATAGCATAGCATAGAACTGAAGGATAACTTCCTTGTTCCAGTCGTGATTAAAGCGCATGCATCCCTTCGGAAGAGCATGTTCTATATGCTCAATTCCATTATGGAAGCAAGGTATTTCTTCGAGCTTGGGAAAGGTTAATATCTTATGATTGAAAATCCTGAACTTGCCAAATAAGATGCGAGCATAATAGACTGCTTGTTCCTCAGTCCAAAACCTCGGTGATAATGAAGTCCTTTCTCCTTTGTAAGGGATGACCCAAAGGAATGCAAGCTTCAATGAATGAAGTTGTTCATTGAATGATAAGCCATTGGGGCCAAACTTAGCTGGAAACAGTGGGAAGGATTCATGAGGATTTTTCGGACGTTCTTCCTCGTTGATTTCCATCGACTGAACATCTTCAGAGGCTAACGCGTTCTCATCGACAGATTTCAATGGAGCAGATGTCCTTATATCCTTTTCTGCAACAGTTGGCCTGGGATTACTGGACTAACTGGTGATTTCCTTCACTGGAACTCCTTCAGTGGCTATCAAATTTTCTAGCACTAGGCCCTTTTTCCGAAGAGTTTTCAATAGTGGGTGGCACTACAACTTCTTAAGACTCTCGAGACATAACTTGTTCTCCTTCAGTTTGTCGAGGTAACAATGGTGGTAAAGTTGTTCGATCTTTCTCTTCGGGAGCCATGGGCTCTTCCAATTTCTTCTATTCCTGTTCTGGCTGTGAAGCCAAAGAACCAGGAGTAGGGTCAACCTCCATCTTGGTAGGGGCATGACATGAGGAGGCCGGGGTGGTGTTTCCTTGGTAAGCAACTTGATCCCCCTCAACCATTTCACCCTCGTTTGTGGATCTAGAGGCTTCAGCTTGAATTCCTTCAAATGCGATGAAACTGCCTTTTCCATCTCAATATCTTCGTCAACTATTTCTTCAGGAGATTTTTGCTCGAGCATGACATTCACTTCATTGGTATTAACCAGATACATGTCCACTACATTAGATCCTGGTTCAACGGAGGTAGGAATTATAACTACCGTAGGCTCAACTTGATTCTTGGATTTTTCTTCAGGATGAGGGGAAGGTGGAATCTGTTGTAGTGGGGCACTCGAGTCAACATGTGCATCTGTTGACAGTGATTGGATTTGATGATCCCTAGAAGCCTTCAACTGACCGACTCTTCCTTGAGCTTTCTGACGCTTCTCCTCTTTTTCCCTTCGTCAAGCAAGATCTGCTTGATGCTTAATCACATCATTTCTTTGATCAGAGAGTTGAGAAACATCGATCATCGGCTAGGAGTGTTGTTCCTCATGAGAGTGAGAGCTTTGGTCATATTGAGGATTTACTTGTTCACATCTTTCCTTTCACGCATAGAGCGAGCTTCATTCCTCATTTTCTCAAGCAATCTTTTGTCCTTCAGCTCAGCAAAGTGCTTTGTAACCATCTTGATAACATCATCAGGCAGACCCAGATTGCACAACTTAGAAGGATTTGCATCATAGGATGCACCTTCAATCATGTCCATTATAATATCAAAGTCACATTCTTCTGTGGAGACACGAACAACTTTCTCATCGCTACAGGGGCAGTAGAACCTAATGGTTTATCTGAGGGGACAAGAGCCAGCCTTGGTGAAGATCTCAATGGTGGCGAAATCTTTCCTGGAGAAGGAGTTTGGCAAGGCTTATCAAGAAAAGCTCTTTGATCGTACATGGGAATTTCTTCGCTTGCATTATCACAAGAAGAATCATCAGACGAGACACATGCAACCTTTCTTGATTTTCTAGCAACAAACTGCCTCTTCTTCTTTTCCTATCGGGGAGATGTCCTTTCCTTGTTTTCTTGCACATCTTGTTGAGTTAACTCAACATTTCACTGTTCCACTTGATTTTTCTTTGAGGCCTTGGCGTGATGCTTTTCCTTGGCCTTTGCCCTCTTTTCCACTTCCTCGGAAAAATCAACAATTGTTTTCATAGAATCAACATGAGCATTTGGAGGTGGTGCTGGCCTTGCTTTTTCATCATCCTGTCTAAGGCATCCCTCTATTATGCAGTCATTCCACGGAGGATCGAAAGCAAACAGAATCTGATATTTTCTTCGGACGTTCTAATAGTTGAAGCGCTTCTTCGCCAAGTGACAACAAATCTTCTACAATCTGTTGTTTCTTTCAGTTGTAGTTTCTACATGAGGTGGAGTCTTGAAGGTTCACGGGCCATACATCTCTGCCATGGTGTTCCTCTCTCTTCCGTGACCACTCTTCTTAGGATTTCCATCAGAGAAGAGGGTTTTTGGGTCAGTGACTAGATCGTCCTCTAGCTGACTGTGTACTGAAGGTACATCATCATCTTCTTCATCAGATTCTGATTCTACCTTTTTCTTCGGTGCTTTTAGCGGCCTTGCTGATTTCCTTTCAGTCACCTTTGCTTTGACAGTTACTCGCAGCTACTAAGGAATTTCTTCCTCGGACCCAGAATGCTCATCCGAATCCTTTGTCATGACCACCCCTAAAACGAATACAAACAAATCCGAAGGAACAAAAGGAAGAAGTCACAAACATGCACAAAAGCATTTTGAATCAAAACAAATGATTTTATGGAAGCAACGAGAGGTCCATGGTATACACTTTGCAAGATATCATTGAGAGAATTGCAAAGTTCCATAAGACTGAATAACAACTCTTCTAATCTTTTGATGTACACACCATGAACCCTAGATCTAGAAGGACTAGTACTAGGAACTACTACAGTCTGTACAAGCCATGACTTAGCGAATCGTAAAGATCTAATGCAAGAAAATAAATCAAGACAAATGTCATCGGGATGAACTGCCCTAGAATAGAGAAGGGATAGGGCTAGTTCTCGATCTGTATGCCCTACTTGGCAATACAGATCGACTAAGGAAGTGTGGAGGAAAAGAGTTACCGCACTGAAGCGACCAACGATAGTGACGGGGCTTGTCGGGGGAAACTGTCCTCCCACGAGCACCTATGGGACCGGAGCCCCTTCTACGTTGCGGTAAGGGAGCGGAGGGAGCACGAAGAGCAGATCGAGGGGCACACGCGGGCAGTTTACCCAGGTTCGGGCCGCACGAACGCGTAAAACCCTACTCCTGCTTAGGTTATATTGAGTTTTTGGGCTCGGGATCTTGAAGATCTACAGTGCTTAGCTACACCGAGCGAGAGAGTTGTCTAGGTTTCGGATCCGAACCCCCTCTACGTTGTGCATGGGCCTCCTTTTATAGCTCAAAGGGGTCACCGACAGGTGTCAACGCAGAGGAGGGTAAAAGCGTGAATTTGGTGGTAGTTGTAACAGTGCGTGAATAGTGCATGAACAGTGGATGTACAGTGGTCTTCACCTAACTTTGACAGTGGGGGACAAGGGCATTAAATGCTCGTCGCCGTCGACCCCAAAAGCGTCCGTCCATGCTTCTCCGTTCGCCACGGTGGTAGCCTCGTCACCGTGGCTTGCCACCGTGTGCCCCAGGCTGCACGGCCGTCCGCCACGCGTCCCTGGAAGGGCCCCAGGGCGACGCGTGGGCAGACGAGCTGGAGCGCGGGCACACAGCGTGGGTTCCCCCGGCAAGCACCTTGCCGGGGGCGTGATCTTGCCGGGCCCGGACGCTTGTCGCTCTCCGGGTTCTGCCAGGGCACATGATGCGCCGGGGCATCTCTTGAGGAATGTATTCTTTAGTCTTCCTGGCAAGCTCCTCTTGCCAGGGGCTTGTGCTAAAGTGATAACCTTGAGCCTGGTGCGGCCTTCCCGGCAAGCTCCTCTTGCCGGGGCCTTGGTCTTCTGACTTGTATACTTTGTTCTTGAATGGCTTCATAGGGACCAGAAAGGTTCCCAGCGAGCACGTGGTAAGCCCTGCCACGGGAAGCTGCTACTGCCCGTGCACAAGTTGGGGTACTTAGTACACCGACAGGAGCCCCCGGGCCTGGGCCACACACGGTGCCGAGCGCTGTTGGGCCAGGCCCAAGACAGTGCACGGGCACGCGCGGCCCACGGCAAGCCGTATCCCCTTCCGTATCCGCCGCATCCCTCCCTAACGGCACGCATCGATTGCGGCGTCGTGGGAGAGATCGTGGCCTGTTCTTTTAATGGGAAATGCGGAACATCCCCCACTTCCCCCTTAAAAGCAGAGGAAGCAGGGGCAGTTCCCTCCATCATCTTCATTGCATCTTGATTCTCCAGAAACCCCCGTCGCACTCCGCCTCCCAAAGGTCGACAGAGAGCCCAGCTCCACTCCCTCCTTCGCCGTCTCCCGCATCCGCGGCACCGTCGAGCTCCTCGCCTCCTTCCTTGCCGCCCCCGCCATGGCTCCGAAGAGCGACAAGGCGAAAGCAGACAAGGCCAAGAAGGAGAAGTCTGAGCAGGCGGCGAAGCTGGCTGCCCTGCGGAAGAAGTGCGTGGTCTTCACGCCAAGGCTCGGTCCGAGGGAGCTGCGGGACAAATATTATTTGTTCTGGGCGAGGGAGACCAAAGCTCATCCCCGCACCCACGTCTTCCCCGCCATCGCCAAAGATATGTTCCCCGGCGGATACTTTTTCTTTGCTGCGTTCTTCCATTGTGGTTTGTGCCCTTCGTTCTCGGAGTTCTTTTGTGATGTCAGGAACACATATGGCCTCCACCTTCTAGATTTCACCCCCAACGCCATCCTTACGATGGCCGTTTTCGCACATCTGTGCGAAAACTATGTTGGGGTTCATCCCAATGTAGCTCTTTTCCGCCACTTCTTTATGCCTAGAGTAGAGTCAGGCGCTCCCCTTTCCGGCGGCATCTCCTGGATCTTCAGGCTGAATAAGAAGGATTCGTACCTGAAGGGAGAACTCCGCGGCAAGTGGGAGGAGTGGAGAGCCGATTGGTGCTGGGTGGTGGAAGATAAGCCTGAGCCTTTTACCTCGCCGCGCCAGACTGCCATAGTGCGCGGCAGGGATTGGAGTGAATTGGCCCCGGAGGACAGCAAGCTTAATATCGCCCTCATTAGGATCATTCGTCTCCGGGTCGCCAATCTGACTATTGGAGAAGTTGGAGCAGATTTCCTCCGCCGCCGCATCGCCCCTTTACAAGAAAGGAAAAGGTCCGCCTGGGAATTCGGCAATGCGGCGGATATCATGAGGCTGCGCCCTGGATTGAACTACAACTTCACTGCCTTGGAGTTGAAGGGGATGGTCCGGGAGCTCTTCAAGCATGACCCGGCCCACCCGGAGTGGTTCAGACCTTCCCGGGGAGTGGTGCCGCTGTGCAATAGCACCGCCCGCGATTCCCTACGAGCGATGATGCCCGCGTGCGACTCCCACGGCGTCGTCCCCACTTGGATAGAGCCTCCGCCGGATACCGTGCTGACCTTCTTTGACAACTTGGTCGAGAAGCCCCGCAACGCCGAGGAGAACAAGGGCCTCCCCCGGGCCACTACTGGCCGGGATATAGCCTACATCGCCTCCAGGATGGAGGAGGCCGCCGCAGCTGCGGCCGCAGGCGACTTTGGATACACTGTGGACAAGGCACAGGCCGCGGACGCGGTGAGTCAAGCAGAGGAGGCGGAAATCCTCAAGCTGCTGAAGCTTGCGCCCGAGGAGTTTGCCGGGGAGCCTTCCCTGAGGTTTGCCAGGACGAGCGAGGTTGCCGGGGGGAGCGAGTCCGCCGGACATGGCGCTGAGTCCAGCGGGCCTGCCGAGGAGGAGGAGGACGCCGAGGCTGATGAAGACTCTGGTGGATCTCTGAATCTCGATGACGACGCCTCCTCATCCTCAGAGAACTCCCCGCCTCCGGCAAGTCCCACGCAGCAACCGAAGAAGCGCCTCCACAAGGCAGCTGAGACGGCGAGGCCGCAGGCGCCTCGACAGCAGCCAGCGCGCCGTGCGACGCGCGCCACCAGGACGAGCGAAGTCGTCAAGGAAGCGCCCCGTGCTCGAGCGCCAGGCGGAGGGGGATCTTCCCGGAGCGGAACGGGTGCTCCTTCTGCCCCTCGGTCCTCGGCGACGACGGGGGCTGGGTCTTCGCAGCCCACAGCCCCGGAGACCGCCAAGCGCCCGAGGGAGCCTTCTCCTCCAGCTCCTCGCGCGGGAGCAGACCAGGCGGAGTTTGACTTCTCCGCCCTCAGCTCCGACGAAGAGGAAGAGGAGTAAGTACTTGCAATTCTTTAGTTTCTTTGATTTTGTCTTGATTTTCCTTGTTGATTCTGATCTTGTTTTTGTTTTGCTTTCAGGACCCTGACCCAGCGGATGGCGAAGAGGGCCAAGATCCCCGTGGTCGAGATTGAAGATGACTCGCCTGCCGCGGCAACGGGAGACGTGCCAGCGGCAAACTTGCCGGATCAACCTGCTGCTCCGAGGAGCAGCCCCCAGCGCAGCCCCCAGCGTAAGTCTGGCATTTATGTTTCTGCTTGATGGGCGCGCTTGAGGTGATCATCTTCATCTGACATCTTGTTGTCTTGTGCAGAAGTGGAGCCGCAGCCGCAGGAGCACCAGGAGGTTGCCCCCGACGAGCCACTTGCTCCACCCTCCCCGCCAAGGGTGAACTCCCCGGCAAGGGGGGACGCTCCGCCAAGGACGGGTACTCCACCAAGGGCGAGTACCCCGCCAAGGGTGAGCAGCCCGACGGGGGTGAGCACCCCACCAAGGGAGGGCGCAGGAGGCCCTCCGCCAGCAGGGGCCACCGCTCCACCGCCAAGGGAGAATTCCCCGGCGAGGGACCCCGTCGTCGAAGAAGTCCGCGAAGGTAAACCTTGCAACTTCTTCTTCTCGGGTTCTTCTTTTTGGATATTTGCTTGATCTTTTCTTTTCTTTTTCTTCTGCTAGATCCTCCTGCCCCAGAACGGATGGAAACGGAGGCCACCACTGAGGAGGAGGTGCGCGGCGACGGCGGCAACGCCACTGCCGCCGAGGGAACGGCTGGAGCTGGCGAGCCAGTCGTCGAAGAGACCGCCCCGACCGCTGACGCCGCAGCTGGGGAAGGGACCGGCGACCAAACTGCTGGCCCGGAGGCCGCAAGAGCGCCGGACGCTGCACCGGCCGCCGACCCTTCCGCCTCCGCGGAGTGGTCGGGTGTCTACTTGAAGGCCGCCAACGGGGTCTTCATACAAGTCCCGTGGGCGTCCTCGTCTCGAGCACCCGCGGAGGGAGAGACCTTTGACTGAGAGGTCCTCGCCTACGCCGGCTTGAAGATCGTTGAAGTGCCCGGCGACAGCGACGAGCCCGAAGAGGAGGGACTCCTTCGCCGGCTCCTGGCCTTGTATCGGGCCAGGCAGGCGAAGCTGGAGTCTCGGGAGGCTCTCGCCACCAAGGCTGGAGCAGACTTGGAGAAGCGCGCCGCGGAGCACCGTGCCACCAACCAAGCGGCCCTCCGCAACTTGGCAGAGGAGCGCGAAGAGCTCGCCGGGGTGCAGCAAGCTTTCCTCCTGGAGAAGGCTGAGGTAGAAGAGCAGCAGCGGCTGGCCGCCGAGGAGTTGTCTCGGCGGGAGGGAGCACTCAACCAGCGGAAGGTCGAACTCGACAGCCACGAGGACGACCTCACCGCCCGGGAGCTAGCTATCGGCGGGGCCCTGAAGGAGGCCAAGGACGCCGCAGCCGCCGCGGAGACCGCCAAGAAGGATCTGGAGCCCAAAGTGCAGCAGCTGGAGTTGTTCCTGAAGGCAAGCGAGGACAGAGTCACTGCGCTCAATGTGGAGCGGGAGAAAGATGCCCACACCAACTCTGAGCTGCAGGTACGTCTCTCCAAGAAAGGCGACGAACTCACTGCCGCCAAGGATTCCATTGCTGACTTAGAGTTGAAGGTCTCCACCCTGACTGAATCGCTCGACGCCGCCCGGGACCACGAGACGAAACTGAAGGACGAACTCCGCAAGGAAAGGAACTTGGTGGAGAGCGCCGCCGTCTCAGCGAACAACTTCAGCCGGGCAGTGGAGCAGTGGACTGATGAGCTGGTCACCTCCGCTGCCAAGATTGACACGGAGATGATGGCGCTGAAGGCGGAGCATCTCGTGTACTCTCCGGACGAGAATCTCCCCCACAGCGCCAAGTTGAGTCTGTTCTTCCGGGGGATTGCGCCGGCGCTTGCGCAGCTGCAGGAGAAGATCCCCGTGCAGCTGGCCGACGAGGCGCGTCGGCTCTGCATGGGCACCATGGAGCGGGTCTTGTCAAAGATCGTCTTCCGCAACCCCGGCATCAACCTCGTGAACGTCCTCCGCACCTTGCCGCCCGAAGCTGATCAGGAGGCGTTGAAGGCGCAGGTTGCCCACATCGTCACCAAGGTGGGCAAGATCACGAGGCGTGAAGGCGATCGCGTAGATTAGATCTCTTTCTTTCTGCTTCCTTTGCCGCTGCAAGGCATGTTATGGACAAGAATCTATTAGTATCGCGGCAAGTTATCTTTGTAATATACAATCTTATTTTGAGCTATCAATGCAGTGTTATCCCCCTTGCTTTTGGTCCTTCACTTCGTATGCTTTTTACCATACGCTTTTGGGGAACTTGCCGGCAAGGGGCCCTTGCCGCGAGCGCTGAGTGCTGGACTCTGAGCAGCCTACTGGCAAAGGCCTTGCCGGCAAGAAACCTTGCCGCAGCTAGTCGCAGCACACTTAGGTTGCTGAGCGAACTCGAAAATGAAGTAAGGGCGCGACACTTGTCGCAGCTCACTTAAGTCGTTGAGCGTGCTTGAAACAAAGTAAGGGTGCGGCTAGCCACGGGTAGGTTCCTCCGCGCACAAGTTTCCCATACAAAATGTGGTTGTTCAAGGAAGATAACTAAAATTTAAAAATTTGAACTGCTCAAATTCTGGTAACTTAGCTTTCATGGGTTGTTTGCTTCCCGGCAAGGCTTTTCTTCTTTGAACAACACTTGGTCCCTGTCTCCATCTCCTTCCCCCCCGGCAAACTTGTGCGCGAGGAATACCCTTTCTGCTTAAGAGGGAAAGAAAAAGAAGAGGAACAACAAGTATAGGGACCTACGGCTTGCTTGTGCTTACCGGGGACGTGCGTTGCACATAGTGTCAGATGATGTATGCAAATAACAAAGAAAGGCATGGAAATGACAAATAGTGCGAAGCACAAAAGCTTTACTGATGCACGGGGTCTGTGCCCGGCTTTGTACAAAGGTTTACAAGCAACAGCGGCAAGACTTGTACAAAAGGTGGTTGCCGGAGCGGATCACGACAACCGTGCCTTATGGGTGAAACTTGCGAAGATGCTCTATGTTCCAGGAGTTGCTCACCGGTAAGCCTTCTTCGGTCTCAAGGCGGACAGCGCCGGGCCTTGTGACTTGTCTCACCCGATAAGGGCCTTCCCACTTCGGCGTCAACTTGTTGGAATTCTTGGCGGACTGAACACGCCGAAGAACAAGGTCGCCTTCCTCGAGACTCCTGGCCTTAACCTTGCGGCTATGATAGCGACGCAAGGCTTGCTGGTATCGAGCAGCTCGTACAGCAGCCTGGAGACGTTCCTCCTCAAGGAGCAATGCGTCATCTTGTCGCAGTTGCTCTTGCTCGAGCTCATCATAAGCGAGCACTCGAGGAGATCCGTATACGAGTTCCGTGGGGAGAACTGCCTCTGCTCCATAGACAAGAGCAAAGGGTGTCTGTCCGGTGGCTCGATTTGGTGTCGTCCTGATCGACCAAAGAGCCGCCGGCAACTCCTCTATCCAGTTTCTTCCGCACTTGCGCAGCCTGTCGAAGGTCCTTGTCTTGAGTCCGCGCAGCACTTCAGCATTGGCCCTCTCCGCTTGACCATTGCTCCTCGGGTGAGCAACAGAAGCGAAGCAGACCTTGGCGCCAAGGTCTTGGACGTACTGCATGAAGGTGCGACTTGTAAACTGTGTGCCGTTGTCGGTGATGATCCTGTTAGGGATTCCGAAATGGCAAACAATCGATCTGAAGAACCTGACTGCTGACTGTGCTGTCACCTTTCTCACTGGTTCCACTTCTGGCCACTTTGTGAACTTGTCGATTGATACGTACAAGTACTCAAAGCCCCCGACTGCGCGGGGAAAGGGGCCGAGGATATCGAGCCCCCAGACCGAGAAGGGCCAGGACAAAGGGATCGTCTGGAGAGCTTGAGCTGGCTGGTGAATTTGCTTGGCATGGAACTGGCACGCTTCACACTTGGTTACTTGTGCAGTTGCATCTTGGAGGGCTTCTGGCCAGAAGAACCCTTGCCGGAACGCCTTCCCGGCAAGTGACCTTGCGCCAATGTGGTGGCCACATATGCCTCCATGTATTTCTGCCAACAGCTTCTGTCCATCTTCCCTGGAAATACACTTCAACCTGACACCATTGAGTCTTCTTCTGTACAGTTCATTGCCAACGAACTGGTACATACTTGACTGCCTGGTTATTTCCTCTATCTCTTCTGGCTCGTCGGGAAGTTCTCCAGTTTGCAGAAAGCGGACGATTTGCTGTGCCCATGCTGGAGCCTGAGGCTCAACAACAAGGACTAAAGGCATGAGGGCTGCTGCGGGAACCTCAGCTTCCACGGCAAGAACCTGCGGCTCTGCCGGAGCTGATGGTCCCCCGGCAAGCCTGCCGGAGCAAGGCTTGTCGTGAACGCCTGCTTCAACTGTACAGACCCTTGGATCTGCAGGAGCAAACTGTTCCTCAGCATCTTGGCTGTTGATCCTGGGGACCTTGGCGGCGGCTTCGGGAAAATCCGCCGGCAAGTAGTCGCCGGAGACCAACTTTCTCTTCTTGTTTTGCCCAACTGATGGTGTAACGGATGGCTGAGTTAACTTGAGCACGAAGGTCCCTGGTTCCACAGGTAACTTCATTGCAGCACACTTTGAGAGGCCATCTGCAATATCATTCTGAGCTCTTGAGACGTGCTCCATTTGCAGACCTTCAAAGTGTTCTTCAAGCTTCCTCACTTCATCAACATAAGCTTCCATCAAAGGGCTCTGATAACTCTTATTCACTGTCGGACCACCAACTGTGAATCTCCCGGCACAATCAACTTCTTGATCCCAAGCTCGGCCGCAATTCTGAGGCCGGCAAGCAAACCTTCTTACTCAGCTGTATTGTTTGTCGCTTGTTCCTTGGGAAAGTGCATCTGTACAACGTACTTGAGGTGCTCTCCGGTGGGCGCTATGAATACCACGCTGGCACCGGCGCCTTGCAGCGAGAAAGCACCATCAAAGTACATTACCCATTCGCTGCTTGCTTCTTGGACGGGGACATTTGTCTCTGGAATTTCTTCATCTGGCGTTGGGGTCCATTCTGCTATGAATTCTGCCAAAGCTCTGCTCTGTATGGTAGAAGTACTCTCAAACTTGAGACCAAAGCTTGACAGCTCCAGTGCCCACTCGACGATCCTGCCTGTTGCTTCTGGATTTTGCAATATTCTCTTCAACGGAAAGCGAGTGACCACCGTTATCTCGTGTGCTTGGAAGTAATGGCGCAGCTTTCTTGAGGCCATGAGGAGGCCGAACAGCAACTTCCGCACCCCAGAGTATCTTGATCTAGCCCCCTGCGAGAGGGAACTCACAAAATACACTGGGCGCTGCACCATTTTCCTTCGCACTTCTCCTTGTGCCTGCGCAGACTTGTCCTTGTCGGGGCCAGAGCTTGTCGGGGAAGCCCCCTGCTTGTCGCTAGATTCGCTTGCTGGGGACGTGGGTTCCTCATCGGCCTCTCTCTCCGCTACTAACGCAGCACTAACCACTTGATTGGTTGCCGCTAGATATAGCAGCAACTTCTCTTGTGGTCTAGGTGCGACAAGTATCGGAGTAGAGGACAGGTATCCTTTCAAGTCTTGCAGCGCTTCCTCCGCTTCCGGAGTCCATTTCATGGGACCCGCCTTTTTCAAGATTTTGAAGAAAGGCAGGGCGCGTTCTGCAGACTTTGAAATGAACCTGCTGAGGGCAGCCACACAACCAGCAAGTCTCCTTACATCCTTGACGCGCTTCGGGGCTTCAATCTTCTCGATCGCTTTTATCTTGTCGGGATTGGCTTCAATCCCCCTTTGGGACACAAAGAACCCGAGAAGCTTGCCGGAGGGGACTCCGAAGACGCACTTCTCGGGGTTCAACTTGAGTTGGATCTTGCGCAGATTCTCAAAGGTTTCCTCTAAGTCCTATATCAGGGTATCTTTGCTCTTGCTCTTGACCACTATATCATCCATGTAGGCTTCTACATTTCTGTGGATCTGTGGCTCAAATGCAGTGTGCACCACCCTTGTGAATGTTGAGCCTGCATTCTTCAATCCAAAGGGCATGCGTATGAAGCAATATGTGCCGCATGGAGTAATGAATGCAGTCTTCTCTTCATCTTCCTTGGCCATGAATATCTGGTGGTATCCTGAGTATGCATCAAGGAAGGAAAGCAGCTCGCATCTGGCGGTGGAGTCAACAATCTGGTCAATACGCGGCAAGGGAAATGGATCCTTGGGACACGCTTTATTCACATCAGTGAAGTCTATACAAAGTCTCCACTTCCCATTGGCCTTGCGCACGACGACTGGATTTGCTAACCACGTAGGATGGATCACGCCTCTAACCAGGCCCGCTGCTTGCAACCTCTTGATCTCCTCGGCAATGAATTCTTGGCGCTCCACGGCTTTTTTTCTGACCTTCTGCTTGACGGGCCACGCATGAGGACAAACAGCAAGCTTGTGCTCAATTACCTTCCTGGGAACGCCGGGGATGTCAGATGGTTGCCATGCAAACACATCGACATTCGCCCGCAGGAAGGCAACGAGCGCGCTTTCCTATTTGTGGTCGAGTGTAGCACTGATGGTGAAGGTACCACCAGTGCCATCCTCCTTGGCGGACACCTTCTTGGTTGTCGGTGGAGCTGCCATCCCTTTCTTGCACTTGCCGGTGGAGCTCGATGGTGCGTCCTCGACGGCAGCACAGCACTCCGAGGAGGCGCGTTTGCCAGAGTGGGCCCCAGAGCTCTTGCCGGACTTGGTCTTCCCCCCGGGAGCTTCAGCGGCAAGTGTGTTGCTTTCTGCTGCGGCTGCTGCATCCCGGTAGATCTTGTCGGCGCAGATAAGGGCGTCCTTCTTGTCGCCGGGGATAGAGATGACGCTTATCGGCCCCGGCATCTTGAGTACGTTGTAGGCATAGTGGGAAGCTGCCATGAACTTGGCGAGGGTAGGACGGCCAAGTATCCCATAGTATGGCAATGGGATATCGGCAACGTCAAAGGTTATCCTCTCCGTCCTAAAGTTGAGCTCCCCGCCAAAGGTCACGGGCAGCGTAATCTTCCCCTTCGGCTTGCTTCTTCCCGGGTTGATCCCTTGGAATGACCCGGTTTCCTCGAGCTCGCTGTCGGGGATCTGTAGCTTCTTGATCACAGCTGAGGAGATCAAGTTCAGGCCGGCCCCGCCGTCAACCAACATCTTGGTGACCTTGAGGTTGCGGATAGTTGGTGAGACCAACATCGGCAAGCACCCGACCGTAGTTGTGCGGTCAGGGTGGTCCTCAAGGTCAAAGATGATGGGCGTGCTGGACCACTTCAGCAGCCTGCGTGACTCGACGGGTGGCTCAGCTGCATTCACTTCTCGCACCCACTGCTTGAGCTTGCGGTGGGAAGTGTGCAGAGAGGCACCTCCGTCGACACACAGAACCTCTATGGCCTTCTGGAACTCCTGCTCGCTGTTATCTTCTTCTTCCATTTCGTCGTCGTCGTCTTCTTCCTCATCCTTGTCACGGCCCCGGGGAGGTCTGTCACCTTGCCGCTGCTTGGCCTTGCCGCGCCGTCCTCCCCGGCCATTGAACGGCCGCTTCTTGCTGGGCTCTCCTCTGCCTCCTTGGGCCTTCTCCTTGTCGCGTCGCTCGTATTCAGCCTTTTGCTGCTCTACGAGGTACTCGACTCTCTTGCAGTTCTGAAGATCGTGGCCCTTGGTGCGGTGGATCTTGCAGTACTGCTTGTCGGAGCCGTCCTGCTTGTCGGCAGCCGCTACAGGGGCAGGCTCCTTGCCGGAGCCGCCGGCCTGTGCCTTCTTGGCGGGAGCCTCCTTGCCGGACTGCTCGACAACCAATATCTCCTTGCTCTTCTTCTTTCTGTTATTCCGCGTTCGGCTCTTCCTTGCCGGGGCGGCATCCTCGCTGTCGCTTCCTCCTTCGCCAGCATCATCTCCGGGAAGTCTCCTCCCCTCTTCGGCGCGCGCGCACTTGTCAGCCAGAGCGTAGAGCTCGCTGACATCCCGGATCTTGGTCATGGCCATCTCCTCCCTCATCCGGCGGTTACGCACGTTCTGGTGAAACACGCTGATAACCGCGGCAGGGTGGACATCGGGAATGTTGTGCTGGACGCGGCTGAATCTCTGGATATACTTGCGCAGGGACTCTCCCTCTTTCTGGGCGAGGATGTGGAGATCGCTCTCCTGGCCGTGGGGTTTGTGGCCGCCCGTGAAGGCGCCAACAAACTGGTGGCACAAATCCGCCCACGAAGAAATGGAGTTCTCTGGCAAGTGCATAAGCCAAGATCGGACGTTTGGCTTAAGCACTAGCGGGAAGTAGTTGGCTAGGATCTTCTCGTCGCGTCCCCCGGCAGCCTGCACCGCGATGGTGCAGATGCTGAGGAACTCCGAGGGGTGTGTCTTCCCGTCGTACTTCTCGGGTACGTCGGGCTTGAAATTCTTCATGCTGGGCCACTGGACTCGCCGCAGCTCACGGGTGAACGCAGGGCAACCTGCCGCGTACGGCAAGTCGCCGGGTTCACCGGGCGCGTGCGTGTCGACAGCGGTCCCAGCGCGCTGATCTGATTGTCGTCTGGCTTCTCATCGACGCTCGATGCGAGTCCGAGCGTCCTCTTGCCGCCTGTCGTCGAGGACCTGGCGCTGGTCACGACGAGCCCGCGGATCCGACGACGCCGTGGAGTCGTCGTCGACGTTGATCCGGCGGGGTGGCGTCTTCTGCTTCCGCGGCGGGGAGTGCACGGTGGTTGCACCCCCGGTGGTCTTGTCTCCATCGGCCCTCGTCTGGTCGACTTGCCGCGGCCGCGATGTTGCCGGCTACTGCGGCGTGTCGTTGTTGGCGAAGGCGATGAGGCTCTGGATCATCGCCCTCCAATCTTCGGCCTTGTCTGCCGCTGGAGGGAAATCAAGGAGCAGCTGTGCTCTTGCTAGAGCTTCTGCTGGAGAGGAGGGGAGCGGCGGCGAGCGGTGCGAGGAGCGAGATATGCTCGGACTTCTAACAGGGTTAGAAGGAGCAGTTTCTTGCCTCGGCGACCGCGCCTTGCTCGTACCAGGACGAT
>LR738716.1:341583682-341603682 GCA_902687465.1 Secale cereale | reverse complement strand
TATCATCTCTATCAGATCTCACTTTTGTAAGTGACCGTAAAGGGATTGACAACTCCTTATCGCGTTGGCTGCGAAGTTCTTATTTGTTTGTGCAGGTGCGAGGGACTCGCGCGTGGTCTCCTACTGGATTGATACCTTGGTTCTCAAAAACTGAAGGAAATACTTATGCTATTGTGCTGCATCACCCTTTCCTCTTCGAGGGAATACAACGCAAGCTCGAGAAGTAGCAAGAAGAATTTCTGGTGCCGTTGCCGGGGAGGCTTACACAAAAGTCATATACCAAGTACCTATCACAAACCCTTATCCTTCGCATTACATTTTTGCCTCTCGTTTTCCTCTCCCCCACTTCACCCTTGCCGTTTTATTTGCCCTTCTTCTGCCGTGTGTTTATCGTTCGCTTGCTTCTTGTTTGCTTGTGTGTGTTGGATTGCTTGCTTGTCACTATGGCTCATAACAATACCAAATTGTGTGACTTCTCCAATACCAACAATAATGATTTTATTAGCACTCCGATTGCTCCTATTATCGATGATGAATCTCGTGAGATCAATGCTGCTCTGTTGAGTCTTGTTATGAAAGATCAATTTTCCGGCCTTCCTAGTGAAGATGCCGCAACCCATCTAAACAACTTTGTTGATTTGTGTGATATGCAAAAGAAAAGGGATACGGATAACGATATTGTTAAATTGAAGTTATTTCCGTTTTCACTTAGAGATCGTGCTAAAACTTGGTTTTCTTCTTTGCCTAGAAATAGTATTGATTCGTGGAATAAGTGCAAAGATGCTTTTATCTGTAAGTATTTCCCTCCTGCTAAGATCATCTCTCTTAGAAACAATATTATGAATTTTAAGCTACTAGATCATGAGCATGTTGCACAAGCTTGGGAGAGAATGAAATTAATGATACGTAATTGCCCTACACATGGTTTGAACTTATGGATGATTATTCAAAACTTTTATGCCGGCTTGAATTTTGCTTCTAGAAATCTTTTAGATTCAGCCGCAGGAGGCACTTTCATGGAAACTACCTTAGGAGAAGCTACCAAACTCCTAGATAATATTATGGTTAATTATTTTCAATGGCACACCGAAAGATCTACTAATAAAAATGTGCATGCTATTGAAGAGATTAGTGTTTTGAGTGGAAAGATGGATGAACTTATGAAATTATTTGCTGCTAAGAGTGCTTCTTCTGATCCTAATGATATGCTTTTGTCCACTTTGATTGAAAATAACAATGAATCTTTGTATGTGAATTTTGTTGGTAGGAATAATTTTGGTAACAATGCTTATAGAGGGGACTTTAATCCTAGGCCTTTTCCTAGTAATTCCTCTAATAATTTTGGCAATTCCTACAACAACTCTTATGGAAAGATGCCTTCTGAATTTGAAACTAGTATTAAGGAGTTTATGATTTCGCAAAAGAATTTCAATACTATGCTTGAAGAAAAATTGCTTAAGATTGATGAATTGGCTAGAAGTGTGGATAGAATTACTCTTGATGTTGATTCTTTGAAACTTAGATCTATCCCACCTAAGCATGATATCAATGTGTCTCTCAAGGCCATGAGAATTTCCATTGATGAATGCAAAGAAAGAACCGCTAGGATGCGTGCTAAAAGAGAGAATTATATAAAAGCGTGTTCTTCTAGTTATCATGAAAATAAAGATGAAGATATGAAAGTTATTGATGTGCCTCCTATTAGATCCTTGTTTTCTAGTATAAATCTTGATGAAGATAGGATTGGAGATGATTCTACTTTAAGATGTCCCAATGATTCGAAGTTTTTAGATCTTGATGCTAAAATTGTTAAAAGTGGGAGTGAAGAGATTAAAACTTTGCATAGTGATGAACCCACTACTTTGGATTTCAAGGGATTCAATTATGATAATTGCTCTTTGATTGATTGTATTTCCTTGTTGCAATCCGTATAAACTCTTCGCATGCTTATAGTCAAAATAAAGCTTTTACCGAACACATAGTTGATGCTTTGATGCAATCTTATGAAGAAAAACATTAGTTAGAAGTTTATATCCCTAGAAAACTTTATGATGAGTGGGAACCTACTATTAAAATAAAAATTAAAGATCATGAATGCTTTGCTTTGTGTGATTTGGGTGCAAGTGTCTCCACTATCCCAAAAACTTTATGTGATTTGCTAGGGTTCCATGAGCTTGATGATTGTTCTTTAAATTTGCATCTTGCGGATTCCACTATTAAGAAACCTATGGGAAGGATTAATTATGTTCTTAGTGTTGCCAATTGGAATTATGTGCCCATAGATTTCATTGTTCTTGATATAGATTGCAATCCTTCATGTCCTATTATTCTTGGTAGACCTTTCCTTAGAACGATTGGTGCAATTATTGATATGAAGGAAGGAAATATTAGATTCCAATTTCTGTTAAGGAAAGGCATGGAACACTTTCCTAGGAAGAAAATCAAATTATCATATGAATCTATTATGATAGCCACTTATGGACTGCCTTCCAAACATGGCAATACCTAGATCTATCCATGTATCGTGCCTAGCTAGGGGCGTAAAACGATAGCGCTTGTTGGGAGGCAACCCAATTTTATATTTTTTTTTGTTTTTGATTCTGTTTATGAATAAATATTGCATCTAGCTTCTGTTTAGATGTCATTTTGTGTTTTAATTAGTGTTTGTGCCAAGTAGAACCTTTGGGAAGACTTGTGTGAAGTTTATATGATCGTGCTTTGAAAAACAGAATCGTTAGCGCTCGCTAGAATGGTCACAAAATTTTACTGGAGCATGCTATTTAGTTGATTCTTTTTGTAGATGATTAATAGACAAATTCCTCACGTTTAACAACTTCATTCATTTTTTTTGGAGTTACAAAAGTATGCGAAAACTGCAGATTACTACAGACTGTTCGGTTTTTGACAGATTCTGTTTTTCGTGTGTTGTTTGCTTATTTCAATGCATCTATGAGTAGTATTGGGAAGTATGAATCATGGAGAAGTTGGAATACAGTAGGTTTAACACCAATATAAACAAAGAATGAATTCATTGCAATACCTTTGAGTAGTGGTTTGCTTTCTTATACTAACGGAGCTCACGAGATTTTTGTCTAAGTTTTGTGTTGTGAAGTTTTCAAGTTTTGAGTATTGCATTGATGGACTATGGAACAAAGAGTGGCAAGAGCCTAAGATTGGGGATGCACAAGGCACCCCAAGGTAAAATTCAAGGAAAATCAAAAGCCTAAGCTTGGGGATGCCCCAGGAAGGCATCCCCTCTTTCGTCTTCATCCATCGGTAACTATACTCGGAGCTATATTTTTATTCACCACATGATATGTGTTTTACTTGGAGCGTCTTGTATAATTTGAGTCTTTGCTTGTTAGTTTGCCACAATTATCCTTGCGGGACACACCTGTCGGTGTACTAAGGTAGGGGTACCCCAGTACCCCAACTTGTGCACGGGCAGTTGCAGCTTCCCGCGGCAAGGTTTACTGCGTGCTCGCCGGAGACCTTCCTGCCTCCTATTAAACCATTCAAAAACAAAGTATACAAGACAGAAGATCGAGACCCCGGCAAGAGGAGCTTGCCGGGAAGGCCGTACCAGGCTCAAGGCTGTTCCACTAACACAAGACCCTGGCAAGAGGAGCTTGCCAGGAAGATTAGAAGATATTGCCTCGGCGCTATGCGCGCCCCGGCAAGGGGCCCGGGGAGCGGCAAGTTCCCGGACCCGGTAAGATCAAGGCCCCGGCAAGGCACTTGCCGGGAAGGCTACGCTGTGTGCCCGCGCTCCAGCTCATCGGCCCACGCGTCGCCCTGGGGCCTAACCGGGGACGCGTGGCGGATGGCTGTGCTGCCTAGGGTACACGGTGGCACACCACGGCGATGGATCCGTCGCCGTGGCGGACGGAGACGCTAAGGCGGGAGCTTTTGGGGTCGACGGCGACGGGCATTAAATGCCCTTGTCCCCCACTGTTAAAGTAGGTATAGACCACTGTTCTGTACTGTAGCTCCACTGTTCCCGCACTGTTACAACTACCACCTCTTTTACATTTTTACCCCTTTCTCCTACGTTGACACCTGTCGGTGACCCCTTGCACTATAAAAGGAGGCCCATGCACAACGTGGAGGGGGTTCGAAACCTAGATTACTCTCACGCACGGTGTAGCTGCTTCTTCAAGCTCCCGAGCGCTCAACTCAATACACAACCAAGCAGGAGTAGGGTTTTACGCATCCGTGCGGCCCGAACCTGGGTAAAACTGCCCGTGCGTCTGCTTCGATCTGCTCTTCGTGCTCCCTCCGCCCTCGTACCGCACAGACAAGGGGCTCCGGTCCCATAGGTGTTCGTGGCGGACAGTTTCCCCCGACATCTTTGGCGCGCCAGGTAGGGGGCGTCGAGGTTGTGCGGACCTGATCCGGCGCTCGCGCGGGCGCATTCTTCATCAACCTCTCCAGTTTCATCAGCAACTTCATCAGCGACAACTCCATGGCCCCGAAGAAGAAGCCTTCGGAGGTCGGAGGCCCGTCTGCGTCTCACCCGCCGCCACCAGAGCCAACGGTGGGCGGGGGAGACGCCGTCGGAAGGGTGGTCGCCGGCGAGGACACTCACGGTGCCACCAGATCCAAGAACAAGACGGACGACCGGACTTCGGTCTCCGTGGACGCGCCGCGTCCATCACAGCACACGACGACCCCGCAGCGCCATACCACGGGAGGTGGTATCCGCTTGCTGGGACAAGGCCAAACTGGAGGTTCGCGGGACGCCCCGGACCCCCGTCCGGGCACAAGCAAAGCGAAGGCGCCGGCGCGGGACCCCGCTCCTTCTAACGTCGTTAGAAGTCCGAGCGTATCCCGCTCCTCGCACCGCTCGCCCGCGTTCCCCACTACTCCGGCAGAAGCGCTCGCAAGGGCGCAGCTGCTTCTCGATTTTCCTCCGGCGGCCGACAAGGCCGAAGAATGGAGGGCCACTATCCGGAGCCTGATAGACTTCGCCAACAACGACTCTCCGCAGCAGCCGTCGGCCTCACGGCCGCGGCAGGCTGAGAAGACGAAGGCTATCGGCGACAAGACTGCCGGGGGTGCGACAAGCGTGCATTCCCCGCCGCAGAAGCAGAAGACGCCGCCCCGCCGGAACAACCCCGACGACGGCTCCACAGCCTCGTCGGACCCGCGGGCCCGTCGGGACCAGCGCCAGGTCCTCGACGACCGGCGAGATGAAGACGCTCGGACCACGATCGAGCGCCGCCGAGAAGCTCGGCGACAATCCGACAAGAGAGCTGGGAACACCGTCGACGCACCCGCGCCCGGTGAACCAGGCGACTTGCCGTACGCGGCAGGCTGCCCTGCGTTCACCCGCGAGCTGCGGCGCGTCCAGTGGCCCAGCATGAAGAACTTTAAGCCCGACGTACCGGAGAAGTACGACGGCAAGACGCACCCCTCGGAGTTTCTCAGCGTCTACACTATCGCAGTGCAAGCTGCCGGGGGGCGCGACGAGAAGATCCTAGCCAACTACTTCCCGCTCGTGCTGAAGCCGAACGTCCGTTCGTGGCTCATGCACTTGCCGGAAGGCTCTATCTCTTCTTGGGCCGACCTCTGCCATCAGTTTGTTGGCGCCTTCACCGGCGGCCACAAACCCCATGGCCAGGAGAGCGATCTCCATATCTTGGCCCAGAAGGAAGGTGAGCCCCTGCGCAAATATATCCAACGCTTCAGCCGGGTGCAGCACAACATCCCAGACGTTCACCCTGCCGCGGTTATCAGCGCGTTCCATCAGAACGTGCGTAACCGCCGCATGCGTGAGGAGATGGCGATGACCAAGATCAGGGACGTCAGCGAGCTTTACGCTCTTGCTGACAAGTGCGCCCGTGCGGAAGAGGGGAGGAAACTCCCCGGGGAAGATGCTGGCGTAGGGGGAAGCGACAGCGACGACGCCGCCCCGGCAAAGAAGAGCCGGCGGCGGAACAACAGGAAGAAGGGCAAGAAGGAAGTGCTTGCCGTCGAGAAGTCCGGCAAGGAGGCCCCCGCCAAGCAAGCGCAGGCTGGCGGCTCCGGCAAGGAGCCTGCCCCTGCGGCGGCGGCCGACAAGCCGGGCAGCTCCGACAAGCAGTACTGTAAGATTCACCGCACCAAGGGTCACGATCTCTCCAATTGCAAGCGCGTCGAGTACCTCGTCGAGCAGCAAAAAGCTGAGTACGAGAGGCGCGACAAGGAGAAGGCCCAAGGTGGCGGGGAAGAGCCCAGCAAGAAGCGGCCGTTCAATGGCCGGGGAGGACGCCGCGGCAAGGCCAAGCAGCGGCAAGGAGATCGACCTCCCCGGGGCCGCGACAACGACGAAGACGACGATGAAGACATGGAGGACGACGAGAACAGCGAGCAGGAGTTCCAGAAGGCCACGGAGGTCCTGTGCGTCGACGGTGGCGCCTCCCTGCACACCTCCCACCGCTAGCTGAAACAGTGGGTGCGTGAGGTGAATGCAGCGGAGCCGCCCGTGGAGTCGCGCAGGCTCCTCAAATGGTCCAGCACGCCCATCGTTTTTGACCTTGAGGATCACCCTGACCGCACCACGGCGGTCGGGTGCTTGCCGATGCTGGTTTCTCCCACCATCCGCAACCTCAAGGTCACCAAAATGTTGGTTGACGGCGGGGCCGGGCTGAACTTGATCTCCTCTGCTGTGATCAAGAAGCTCCAAATTCAAGACGGCGAGCTCGAAGAGACCGGTTCATTCCAAGGAATCAACCCGGGAAGGAGCAACGGCCAAGCGGAGAGGGCAAATGCTGAAGTGCTGCGCGGACTCAAGACAAGGACCTTTGACAGGCTGCGCAAGTGCGGAAGGAATTGGATAGAGGAGCTCCCGGCGGCTCTTTGGTCAATCAGAACGACACCAAGTCGAGCCACCGGGCAGACACCTTTCGCTCTAGTCTATGGAGCGGAGGCAGTTCTCCCCACGGAACTCGTATACGGATCTCCTCGAGTACTCGCTTATGATGAGCTCGAGCAAGAGCAACTGCGGCAAGATGACGCATTGCTCCTTGAGGAGGGACGTCTCCAGGCTGCTGTACGAGCTGCTCGATACCAGCAAGCTTTGCGCCGCTACCATAGCCGCAAAGTCAAGGCCAGGAGTCTCGAGGAAGGCGACCTTGTTCTTCGGCGTGTTCAGTCCGCCAAGAATTCCAACAAGTTGACGCCGAAGTGGGAAGGCCCTTATCGGGTGAGACAAGTTACGAGGCCCGGCGCTGTCCGCCTCGAGACCGAAGAAGGCTTACCGGTGAGCAACTCCTGGAACATAGAGCATCTTCGCAAGTTTCACCCCTAAGGCGCGGTTGCCGTGATCCGCTCCGGCAACCACCTTTTGTACAAGCCTTGCCGCTGTTGCATGTAACCCTTTGTACAAAGCCGGGCGCAGACCCCGTGCATCATTAAAGTTTTCGTGTTTTCGCATCGATTGCCTTTTGCATGCTTCTCTTTGCTATTTGCATGTTTTGTCTGGCATTTGATGCAACACTCAGACATACGGTAAGCACTATTACGCCGAAAGGCAATATGCTTTTTCCCTCTCCCTTTCCTTTTCTCTTAAGCAGAAGGAATGTTCCTCGCGCACAAGTTTGCCGGGGGGGAAGGAGATGAAGGAGGAACTAAGTGCTGTTCAAGTAAGAAGAGCCTTACCGGAAAGCAAGCAACATGAACAAGCAGCATATGAGAGATAAGTTGTTAGAATTTGACCAGTTCAAATTTTAAATTTTGGTTGTCTTCCTTGAACGATCACACTTTGTATGGAAAACCTGTGCGCGGAGGAACCTACCCGTAGCTTGCCGCACCCTTATCTTGTTTTCGAGTCCACTCAACGATTTAAGTGAGCTGCGACAAGTGTCGCGCCCTTGCCTCGTTTCCGAGTACGCTCAGCAAGCTAAGTGCGTTGCGACCAGCTGCGGCAAGGTTGCTTGCCGGCGAGGACCTTGGCCAGCAGGCTGCTCAGAGTCCAGTACTCAGCGCTCGCGGCAAGGGCCCCTTGCCGGCAAGCTTCCCGGGAGCGTAGGGTGAAAAACATACAAAGTCAAAGATTGGAACAAGGAAGATAACATTGCACTGATTGATTGAAGTAAAGCAAATATTTTACAAGGATAACTTGTCGCAATGGACTAATGAGTTCATAACATAATATGCAGCAATAAAAAGATAAAGATAAATGGGGCCCTAGTCTACGCGGTCGCCCTCCTTCCTGCCAAGCTTTGCCACCTTGGCGATGATGTGGCCGACCTGCTCCTTCAGGGCCTCCGTGTCTGCATCTGCCGGCAGGGTGCGAAGAACGTTCGTGAGGTTGATCCCCGGGTTGCGGTATACGATCTTCGTCAACACCCGCTCCAGAGTTCCCGCGCAGAGACGGCGCGACTCCTCGGCCAGCTGCGCGGGGATGCGGTTCCGGAGACCTGCAAGAGCCGGAGCGACGCCTCTGAAGAAGAGGCTGAGCTTGGCGCTGTGCGGGAGGTCTGGATCCGGCGAGTAGATAAGATGTTCGACCTTCAAAGCAAGCAACTCCTGGTCAATATTGGACGCAGAAGAAACCAGCTCTTCGGTCCACACCTCGATAGTCTGCCGGAAGAGCTCGGAGGCCTTGTTGACGCTCTCCATCAAGGTTCGCTCCTTGCGGAGCTCATCCTTCAACTTGGTCTCCTGGGCCCGGGCAGCGTCAAGCGATTCCTTCAGGGTGGTGACCTTCAGCTCCAAGTCTTCAATGGAATCCTTGGCGGCCTTCAGCTCGTCACCCCTCTTGGATAAACTCACCTGGAGCTCTGAGTTTGTGTGAGCATCCTTCTCACGCTCCAGGATGAGCGCGGCAACCTTCTCGGCGCTCACCTTCATCGCCTTCTCCAGTTGTTCAACCTTGGCGGCGAGCTCTTTCTTGGCGTCCTCCGCGGCAACCGCGGCGGCCTTCGCCTCCTTCAGCTCCCCGCCAAGGGCAGCCTCGCGAGCGGCAAGGTCTTCTTCGTGAGAATCCAGCTCCACCTTCCGCTGCGCGAGCTCTCCCTCTCGCCGGGACATCTCCACCCCGGCGAGGCGCTGCTGTTCATCGGCTTCGGCCCTCTCAAGTACCCACTCTTGGTACTCGCCGGCGAGACGCTCTCGCTCCTCCGCCACCTGGCGGAGAGCAGCCTGGTTGGCGGCGCTGAGCTCCGCCGCACGCTTCTCCATCTCTGCCGCAGCCTTGGCGGCAAGAGCCTCCCGGGAAGCGAGCTTTGCTTGCCTGGCCCGGTAAAGGGCCAGGAGCTGATGAAGCAATCGCTCCTCCTCAGGCCCCTCACTTCCACCGGGCGCCTGGACGATCTTCAGGCCTGCGGAGGCGAGGACCTCTCCGTCGAACGCCTCGCCCTCCGCAGGAGCTCGCGACGAAGACCCCCACGGCATCTGGATGAAGACGCCATTGGGGGCCTCAAGATAGAACCTTTGCTCTTCGCCGGCGGAGGGACCGGTGGCCGGTGCAGCATCTGATGCTCCCGCCACCTCCGGGTCGGCGGTGCGGCCACCGTCCCCCTCCCCGGCCGCTGCGTCCGCAGCCGGAGCAGTCTCTTGCGCGGCCGGCTCGGCGGCCTCGCCCACCTCCTCGACGACTGGAGCATCGCCGCCGCCGCCCTGCGCGTCCTCCTCCTCGAGGATAATTACCTCTGTCTCCATAGGCACAGGAGGAGGAAGATCTAGGAAGAAGAAGAAGACAAAGAAATTCAAGACTCAAGCAAATATCCAAAAAAGAGACAAGCCAAGAAGACAAGTTACAAAGGTTACCTTGGCGGACGTCCTCAGCGGCGGGCTCCCTCGCCGGGGAGCTTGGCCTCGTCGGAGTAGTCGCCCTCGCCGGGGAACTTGGCCTTGGCGGGGTGGCCGCCCTTGCCGGGCTGCTCGTCCTTGGCGGGGTACTCTGCCTTGGCGGAGTACCCGCCCTTGACGGAGCATTCTCCCTTGCCGGAGAGTCCTGCCTTGGCGGGGAGGGCGGTGCCTGCAGCTCCTCGGCGGTGGTCTCCGGGCGCTCTTCCCGCTGCGGCTCCTCCTCTGCACGGAACAAGACAAGAGATGTCAAGATATGAAGATAAAGTCAAAAGCCTCAGACGTACCCCGACAAGCAAAAAGAAAGAACCCCAGACTTACGCTGGGGGCTGCGCTGCGGGCTGCGCTGGGGGCTGCTCATCGGAGCAGTGCCAGAATCCGGCAGGCTCGGCTCCGGCGCGCCCTCTGTTGCCGCCGCTGCCGAGTCCTCCGCGACTTCGGCCTCGGGCGCCTTGGCCTTCTTCGCCGCACGATGGGCCAGGGTCCTGAAACCAGAACAGAAGACAGAGTTAGCATCAACAGAAGCTCAAGACAAAAATTAAGAAGATGAAGAATCACGGATCCTTACTCCTGGTCTTCCTCGTCGTCCTCGCTCAGGGCGGAGAAGTCATACTCCACCGTGGGCGCGTCGACGCGAGGAGCGGGAGGCGAAGACTCCCTCGCGCGCTTGGTGCTCACCGGGGCTGGGGGCTGCGAAGACCCAGCCCCTGTGGCTGCCGGCGCCCGGGGGGCGGGCGGAGCCGCTGCTCCGCTCCGAGAAGACCCCTGCCGGCTCGCTGCCGGCCTGCGGGGCGCCTCCGTCGTGGTCCGCGCACGGGCCGCCTCTGCTGCGGCTGGTGCGCCGGACGGCCTTGGCGCGGCTTGACTCCCCCGGGGAGCCGCCCGCCGAGGTGGCTGTTGCCGGGGCGCCTGTGCCTTTTCCCCCGTCGCCGCCTTGCGGAGGCGCTTTGCCGGGGACTCCTTCGGGCTTGCCGGGGGCGGGGAGCTCTCCGACGAGGAGAGGTCGTCGGCGTATAACTCCGTAGATCCGCCGGAGTCTTCGGCCTCCTCCTCCTCCTCCTCCTCTGCCCCGGCCGGCTCGCTGGGCCCAGCATCCAGCGCTGCGGCCCTCTTCCCCTTGGCGCCTCCGCCCCTCGCGGCGCCTCTGCTTCCTCCGGCGGTGCCCTCCCTTGCCGCGGCCTCCGTCGCGATCCCATGGATCCCGGAGTGCCTCAACGAGGGGACCCCGACGAGCGCGTCGGGTGGGAGGTTCAGCAACCGACGGATCTCCGCCTCTTCCGCCTGGGTGGACGCCTCCTCGGCCTCCGCCTCCTCCGGCGAGAACCCGAAGACTCCTGCCGCCGCGGCTGCGGCGGCCTCCTCAGCCCGAGAAGCTATGTAGGCGATTTCCTGCTCGGTGGTGTCCCGCGTATGCAGCTTGAGGTCCTCCTTGTTACTCGCCACCTCGACGAGGTTGTCGTAGAAGTTGAGGACGTCGATGGGCTTCGGGGCGATCCACGAGCGGTCCAAGCCATGCGAGTCGCACATCGGCATCATGGCAAGGATTCGGTCCCTCGCGGCGTTGTTGCAGAGTGGCACCACTTCCCGGGGAGTCCTGAACCACTCGGGGTGCGTCGGGTCGTACTTGAAGAGCTCTCGTACCATCCCGCGCAGCTCCAGAGTGGTGAAGTTAAAATTAAGCCCGGGGCGCAGCCGCATGATGTCTGCCGGGCCGCCGTACTCCCAGGCCGGCCTCTTCCGGTCTTGGAGAGGGGCGATGCGCCGGCGGAGGAAATCTGCGCCCACCTCGGCAACTGACAGTCGGGCCAGCCGAAGACGGAGGATCCGGACGAGGGCGATGTCGAGCTTGACGTCGTCGGAGTCTAGATCGCTCCAATCTCTGCCGCGCGCGATAGGCGTTGTGCGCGGCGCAGTGAAGGCTTGCGGCTGGTCCTCTACAATCCAACACCACTCCGCTCGCCATTCCTCCCACTTGCCGCGGAGCTCCCCCGGCAAGTACGACCCCTTCTTCCCGAGACGGAAGACCCAAGAAATACATCCGGAGAGGGGGGCATCGGCCTCGGCTCTAGGGGTGAAAAAGTGTCTAAAGAGGGCTACGTTGGGGTGGACTCCTATGAAGTTTTCGCACATATGTGCGAAAACGGCCATGGTGAGAATGGCGTTGGGGGTGAAATCAAGCAGATGGAAGCCATACGTGTTCATGATATCACAGAAGAAGTTCGAAAAAGGAGGACAGAGACCACAGTGGAAAAAGGCAGCAAAGAAGTAATACCCGCCGGGATAGTTGTCCTTGGCGGCGGCCGGGTATGCTCGGGTGCGGGGATGCGCGTCGGTGCCCTTGGACCAGAACAAGTAGTACTTGTTCCAGAGTTCTTGCACGCCGAGCCTCGGCGAGAAGACGACGTGCCGCTTCCGGTAAGCGATGAGCTTGGCTGCTTGCTCGGATTTCTCCTTCTTGGACTTCTCCGCTTTCCCCTTGTCGGTCTTTGGGGCCATGGCGGACGCGGCGGAAGGAAGAGGACGAAGAGCTAGGCGGCGGCGGAGCTGTGGAGGCGGGGCGCAAGAAGGAATCTTTTTGCAGGAAGAAGACGACGTAATGAGAGCACAGGGAGGGGAACCGCGCCCGCTGCCTCTGCTTTTATGGGGGAGTGGGGGGCGTTTTCCCCTTTCCATTAAGAGATCGTGGGCACGTCCCATCCCACGGCGCCGCAATCGACGCGTGCCGTTACCGTGGGGTGCGGCGGATATGGAAGTGGATTCGGCGCGCCGCGGGCCGCGGGTGCCCGTGCACTGTTTTGGGCCTGGCCCAACAGCGCTCGGCACCGTGTGTGGCCCAGGCCCGGGGGCTCCTGTCGGTGTACTAAGGTAGGGGTACCCCAGTACCCCAACTTGTGCACGGGCAGTTGCAGCTTCCCGCGGCAAGGTTTACTGCGTGCTCGCCGGAGACCTTCCTGCCTCCTATTAAACCATTCAAAAACAAAGTATACAAGACAGAAGATCGAGACCCCGGCAAGAGGAGCTTGCCGGGAAGGCCGTACCAGGCTCAAGGCTGTTCCACTAACACAAGACCCTGGCAAGAGGAGCTTGCCAGGAAGATTAGAAGATATTGCCTCGGCGCTATGCGCGCCCCGGCAAGGGGCCCGGGGAGCGGCAAGTTCCCGGACCCGGTAAGATCAAGGCCCCGGCAAGGCACTTGCCGGGAAGGCTACGCTGTGTGCCCGCGCTCCAGCTCATCGGCCCACGCGTCGCCCTGGGGCCTAACCGGGGACGCGTGGCGGATGGCTGTGCTGCCTAGGGTACACGGTGGCACACCACGGCGATGGATCCGTCGCCGTGGCGGACGGAGACGCTAAGGCGGGAGCTTTTGGGGTCGACGGCGACGGGCATTAAATGCCCTTGTCCCCCACTGTTAAAGTAGGTATAGACCACTGTTCTGTACTGTAGCTCCACTGTTCCCGCACTGTTACAACTACCACCTCTTTTACATTTTTACCCCTTTCTCCTACGTTGACACCTGTCGGTGACCCCTTGCACTATAAAAGGAGGCCCATGCACAACGTGGAGGGGGTTCGAAACCTAGATTACTCTCACGCACGGTGTAGCTGCTTCTTCAAGCTCCCGAGCGCTCAACTCAATACACAACCAAGCAGGAGTAGGGTTTTACGCATCCGTGCGGCCCGAACCTGGGTAAAACTGCCCGTGCGTCTGCTTCGATCTGCTCTTCGTGCTCCCTCCGCCCTCGTACCGCACAGACAAGGGGCTCCGGTCCCATAGGTGTTCGTGGCGGACAGTTTCCCCCGACAACACCTATTTGAGAGAGTTAAATATGGCCAAGGAATTGATAGAACACTCTATGTGCTTCACTTATATCTTTTGAGTTGAATAGTTTTTGCTCTAGTGCTTCACTTATATATTTTAGAGCACGGTGGTGATTATATTTGGTAGAAATTGTTGATCTCTCATGCTTCACTTATATCCTTTTGAGAGTCTATTAAAACAGCATGGTAATGTGCTTTGGCTATAAAACTAGCCTTCACATGATAGACATCCAATATCAATGTAGTAAAAACTTTCACACTAAGTGCATTGAATATGATGAGAAGTTGGATGCTTGATAATTGTTTTGAGATACGAGGATAGTGATATTAGAGTCATGCTAGTGGAGTTATTATGAAATAGAGAAATGCTTGTGTTAAGGTTAGTGATTCCCGTAGCATGCACGTATGGTGAACCGCTATGTGACGAAGTTAGAGCATGAGGTAATTATAAAGTGTCAACCTTTGTGTGGAGGTCGGGGGCGCGCGATGGTTAACTCCTACCAACCTCCCCCCTAGGAGCATGCATTGATTGCTTTGTTTTGATGACTCGTAGATTTTTGCAATAAGTATATGAGTTCTTTATGACTAATGTTGAGTCCAAGGATTATACGTACTCTCACCCTTCCACCGTTGCTAGCCTCTCTTGTACCGCGCAACTTTCGTCGGTACCATACACCCACTATATATCCTTCCTCAAAACAGCCACCATACCTACCTATCATGGCATTTCCAAAGCCATTCCAAGATATATTGCCATGCAACTTTCCACCATTTCATTCATATGACACGCATCATATTGTCATATTGCCATGCATGATCATGTAGTTGACATCGTATTTGTGGCAAAGCCACCATGCATAATTTTTCATACATGTCACTCTTGATTCATTGCACATCCCGGTACACCGCCAGAGGCATTCATATAGAGTCATACGTTGTTCTAGTATCGAGTTGTAATATCGAGTTGTAATTCAATGAAAAGTGTGATGATCATCATTATTAGAGCATTGTCCCATGTGAGCAAAGGCTAAATCAAGAAAGCCCCTCCAAAAAAAGGCCAAAGAAAAAAAAGGCCCAAAAAAAGAAAAAGAAGAAAAAAAGAAAAGAAAAAGGGACAATTGCTACTATCTTTTTCCATACTTGTGCTTCAAAGTAGCACCATGTTCTTCATGATAGAGAGTCTCATGTTTAGTCACTTTCATATACTAGTGGGAATTTTCATTATATAACTTGTCTTGTATATTCCAACGATGGGCAAGCAAGTTGGATGCGCACCCACTTAGTTTCTTTTTGTTGTACTTTCATACATTTTTAGCTCTAGTGCATCCATTGCATGGCAATCCCTACTCACTCACATTGATATCTATTGATGGGCATCTCCATAGCTCGTTGATACGCCTAGTCGATGTGAGACTATCTCCCTCCTTTTTGTCTTCTCCACAACCTCCTCTCTATTCCACATAGTGCTATCTCCATGGCTCACGCTCATGTATTGCGTGAAAGTTGAAAGGTTTGAAAGAATAGAGTATGAAACAAGTGCTTGGCTGAAACCGAAGTTGTGCATAATATGAATATTTTGTGTGATGAAGAGGGAGCATAGCCAGACTATATGATTTTGTAGGGATAACTTTCTTTAGCCATAGTATTTTGAGAAGACATGATTGCTTTGTTAGAATGCTTGAAGTATTATTATTTCTTATGTCAATATAGACATTTGTCTTGAATCTTTCAGATCTGAACATTCATGCCACAATTAAGAGAATTACATTGAAAAACTATGTTGGTTAGCATTCCACATCAAAACTTCTATTTTTATCATTTACCTACTCGAGGACGAGTAGGAATTAAGCTTGGGGATGCTTGATACGTCTCCAACGTATCTATAATTTTTGACTGTTCCATGCTATTATTTATGATGTTTTGGATGTTTAATGGGCTTTGTTATACACTTTTATATTATTTTTGGGACTAACCTACTAACCCAAAGGCCCAGTCCAGATTGTTTTTTTTCCTATTTTAGGGTTTTACAGAAAAGGAATATCAAACAGAGTCCAAATGGAATGAAACCTTCGGAAGAGTTATTTTTGGAGCAAAATACGCACTGGAGACTTGAGAACCACGGAGTAGGGCACACGTGGCGTCCACGAGGGTGGGGCGCCCCCCCCCCCTATAGGGCGCGCCCCCTGCCTCGTGGGCCCCATATTTGGCCCCCGGTGCCATCCTTCCTCCTATATATACCTACATACCCCGAAACTATCAAAAGAGGAGAGAAAACCCTAGTTCCACCGCCGCAACCTTCTCTTCCCGTGATATCCCATCTTGGGGCCTGTTCCGGAGCTCCGCCGGAGGGGGAATCTACCACGGAGTGCTTCTACATCATCATCATCGCCTCACCATGAGTTGTGAGTAGTTTACCACAGACCTTCGGGTCCATAGCTAGTATCTAGATGGCTTCTTCCCTCTCTTTGGATCTCAATACCAAGTTCTCCTCAGTCTTCGAGGAGATATATTTGATGTAATTTCTTTTTGCGGTGTGTTTGTCGAGATCCGATGAATGGTGGGTTTATGATCAAGATTATTTATGAGAAATATTTGGTTCTTCTCTAAACTCTTTATGTGTGATTATAATATCCTTGCAAGTCTCTTCGAATTATTGGTTTGGTTTGGCCTACTAGAACTACAGTTCTTGCAATGGGAGAAGTGCTTGGCTTTGGGTTCAATCTTGCGGTGTCTGTCGGTGTACTAAAGTAGGGGTACCTTAGTATCCCGAACTTGTGCACGGGCAGTAGCAGCGTCCCGTGGCAGGGCTTGCCGCGCGCCCGCCAAGGCCCGCTGAGGTTCCTTTGGAGCCATTCAAGAACAAAGTATTCAAGTTAAAGAAACAAGGCCCCGGCGAAAGGAGCTTGCTGGGAAGGCCACTCAAGGCTCAAGACCACCTCTTTGGTACAAGACCCTGGCAAGAGGAGCTTGCCGGGAAGGCCAAACACGGCATTTCACGAAACTTGCCGCGACGCGCCGCGCGTCCCGGCAAGGCCCGGAGAGCGACGAGCTCCCAGACGCGACAAGATGACGGCCGCGGCAAGGCGCTTGCCGCGGCAAACTTCCACCAAGTACCCGCGCTCCAGCTCATCCGCCCACGCGTCGCCCTGGGGCCCTTCCAGGCGCACGTGGCGGAAGGCCGGGCAGCCTGAGGTACACGGCGGCGAGCTGCGATGATGAGGCCACCATCGTGGCGGACGGAGACGCCCTGACGGACGCTTTTTGCACTGTTTGGGGCGACAGCGACGGGCATTTAATGCCCTTGTCCCCTGCCGTCAGGGTTAGGTATAGAGCACTATGCATACACTGTTCCAACTACCACCATTTTTACATTTCTACCCTCGACTGCGTTGCCACCTGTCGGTGACCCCTTTGACCTATAAAAGGAGGCCCATGCGCAACGTAGGGGAGGTTCCGATCTTCGATCACTCTCACGCTCGGTGTTGCTAGCGACAAGCACTGTAGCTATTCTTGCTCCCGAGCCAAGAACGCAATACAAATCAAGGCAGGAGTAGGGTTTTACGCATCCGTGCGGCCCGAACCTGGGTAAACTGCCCGCGTGTTCGCCTCGATCCGCTCTTCGTGCACCCTCCGCTCCCTTGCCGTACCGAAAAGGGGCTCCGGTCCCATAGGTGTTCGTGGGGCGATCAGTTTCCCCGACATCTTTGGCGTGCCAGGTAGGGGGCATCGAGGTTGTGTGAACCCGATCCGGTGTTCATGCGGGCGAAATCTCCGCCAACCTCATCAACTTCATCGACTTCGTCAACATGCCGCCGAAGAAGAAGGCTTCGGAGGTAGCAGGTCCGTCCGCGTCAATCCCACCACCGCCGGAGCCAACGGCTGGTGGGGTAGACGCCGGCGGAAGGACGGACGCCGGCGAGGAAACTCACGGCGCCGCCAAGTCCAAGGATAAGACGGACGACCGAGCGCACTCCAAGACCTCGGCGTCCGTGCATGCTCCGCGCCCGTCTCAGGAGGCGCCGGACCGGCAGCGACGTGGTACCCAAGGTACCATACGCTAGCTGGGCCAAGGTCAAACTGGCGGTTCGCGGGACGCTCAAGGCAAACGCGCTGGCACGAGCAAGGCGCGATCGCCGGGACGAGACGCTGCTTCTTCTAACGCTGTTAGAAGTCCGAGCATATCTCGCTCCTCGCACCGCTCGCCACCGCTCCCCGCCACTCCAGCAGAAGCTCTAGCTCGAGCTCAGCTACTCCTCGACTTCCCTCCAGCGGCCGACAAGGCCGACGACTGGAGGGCCACTATCCAAAGCCTCATCGCCTTCGCCAATAATGACCCTCCGCAGCAGCCGACGACGTCGCGGCCGCGGCAAGTTAGCCAGGCGCAGGCTGATGGCGACAAGACCGCCGGGGGTGCAACTACCGTGCACTCCCTGCCCCGAAGGCCGAAATCGCCGACTCGCCGGATCAACATCGACGACGACTCCACGGCATCGTCGGATCCACGAGCTCGCCGCGATCAGCGCCAAGTCCTTGAGGACAGACGACAAGAAGACGCTCGAACTCGCATCGAGCGTCGAAGAGAAGCGCGGCGACAATCCGACCAGCGCGCTGGGCCCGCTGTCGACATGCACGCGCCCGGAGAACCAGGCGACTTGCCGTACGCGGCGGGTTGTCCTGCGTTCACCCGTGAGCTACAGCAAGTCCAGTGGCCCAGCATGAAGAACTTCAAGCCCGACGTACCCGAGAAGTACGACGGCAAGACTCATCCGTCAGAGTTCCTCAGCATCTACACCATCGCGGTGCAGGCTGCCGGGGGACGAGACGAGAAAATACTCGTAAACTACTTCCCGCTAGTGCTCAAGCCAAACGTCAGATCTTGGCTCATGCACTTGCCAGAAAACTCCATTTCTTCTTGGGCCGACCTGTGCCATCAGTTTGTCGGTGCCTTCACGGGCGGCCACAAGCCCCATGGCCAGGAGAGTGATCTTCATATACTCGCCCAGAAGGAAGGAGAGTCCCTGCGAAAGTACATCCAAAGATTCAGCCGCGTCCAGCACAACATCCCAGATGTCCACCCTGCCGCGGTTATTAGCGCGTTCCACCAGAACGTGCGTAACCGCAGGATGAGGGAGGAAATGGCGATGTGCAAGATCCGAGACGTCAGTGAGCTCTATGCCCTGGCCGACAAGTGCGCACGCGTTGAGGAGGGGAGGAGACTCCCCGGAGAGGATACTGGAGCTGGGGGAACAGATAGTGAGGATGCCGCCCCGGCAAAGAAGAACCGGCGGCGGAACAATAGGAAGAAGAAGAACAAAGAAGTAATAGTCGTTGAGCAGTCCGGCAAGGAGGCTGGCGCCAAGAAAGCCCAGGCTGGTAGCTCCGGCAAGGAGACTGTGGCGGCCGCCGACAAGCAGGACGGCTCCGACAAGCAGTACTGCAAGATCCACCGCACCAAGGGCCACGACCTCCAGAACTGCAAAAGGGTCGAGTACCTCGTCGAGCAGCAAAAAGCTGAGTACGAGCGGCGCGACAAGGAGAAGGCCCAGGGAGGTGGAGGAGAGTCCGGCAAGAAGCGGCCATTCAATGGTCGGGGAGGACGCCGCGGCAAGGCCAAGCAGCGGCAAGGAGATAGACCTCCCCGCGGCCGCGACAAGGATGAAGACGAAGACGACGATGAAGACATGGAGGACGGAGATAACAGCGAGCAGGAGTTCCAGAAGGCAACAGAGGTCTTGTGCGTAGACGATGGAGCTTCTCTGCATACTTCCCACCGCCAACTCAAACAATGGGTACGGGAAGTCAATGCGGCAGAGCCACCCGTCGAGTCGCGCAAACTTCTAAAGTGGTCCAGCACGCCCATCGTCTTTGACATTGAGGACCACCCTGATTGCACAACTGCGGTCGGGTGCTTGCCGATGTTGGTTTCACCAACTATCCGCAACCTTAAGGTCACCAAGATGTTGGTTGACGGCAGGGCCGGCCTGAACCTGATCTCCTTTGCTGTGGTCCGGAAACTCCAGATCCCCGACAGCGAGCTCGAGGAGACCGGCACATTCCAAGGGATCAACCTGGGGAGGAGCAAGCCGAAGGGGAAAATCACACTGCCAGTGACTTTTGGCGGAGAACTGAACTTCAGGACCGAGAGGATCACCTTTGACGTTGCGATATCCCATTGCCTTATAATGGGATACTTGGCCGTCCAGCGCTCGCCAAGTTCATGGCAGCCTCCCATTATGCCTACAACATGCTCAAGATGCCAAGCCCGATAAGCGTCATCTCTGTCCCTGGCGACAAGAAGGACGCGCTTATCTGTGCCGACAAGATCTACCGGGATGCTGCAGCCACAACAGACAGCAAAACACTTGCCGCTGAAGCTCCCGGGAGGAAGAA
>LR738716.1:341563582-341583582 GCA_902687465.1 Secale cereale | reverse complement strand
GGGTTATGATCTTTCGAAAGCCATGCCCGCGGTTATGTGGCAGATTGGAATTTGTTAATGTCCGGTTGTAGAAAACTTGACAGAGGATCCGAAGTAAAACACACCACCGCGTGAGTAACCGTGACTGTCTCTTTTCACTTTGAGAAGAGAACACGGTGGGGTTATGTTTGATTCGTATGTAGCTCAGGATCTTTAGCGATCACTACTAGTTGCGACCGTTTGCGTAGATTCTCATCTTATTCTTGTACTCGTAAGCTAGCCACCATATTATGCTTAGCCGCCGCTGCAACCTCACCACTTTACCTCTTCCTACCCATAAAGCTTTGCTAGTCTTGTTACCCATTGTTATGGGATTGCTGAGTCCTCGTGGCTCACAGATACTACAACACCAGATGCAGGTTCAGCCGAGAATGATGCAGGAGTTGGTTCAAGTACTTCCGGGAGTTCCATGAAGAGTTTGGCCGTATGCTTGTGACGTTTTCGACGATCAGTAGTGGTTTTCTACTAGGATTCGATCTTGACCTGTGGCTTTATGTTGTTTTGGTGTCTTTCTTTTGGATCTTACCCTTAGATGGGCTGTGATGTTTTGAATGATGTTTTGCTTATGTAATGTATTGTGTGAAGTGGCGAGTGTAAGCCAACTATCTTTTTAGTTTTCCATCCCTATTTTTACATGAGATGTGCAAAGGTACCAAACTTGCGATCATTCCAGAATGGGCTTATATCTTTAAGTCGTGCCTCGACACGTAGGAGATATAGTCCCATCTTGGGCATTACAAAAACTAAGGGAAATACTTACGCTACTTTGCTGCATCACCCTTTCCTCTTCAAGGGAAAAACAACGCATGCTCGAGAGGTAGCACAGACCCGTTGACTAAGCCTCTTCCACAAGCAAAACATGATCAGCACCAAGACTCCATGGGTGTTAGAATCATTACTGACTGTAGTGCAAGTGGGAGACTGACGGAAATATGCCCTAGATGCAATAATAAAGTTGTTATTTATATTTGCTTATATATCATGATAAGTGTCTTTTATTCATGCTAGAAGTGTATTAATCGGAAACTTGATACATGTGTGAATACATAGACAAAACATAGTGTCCCTATGTCATGCCCAAGATGCGATTCTATCCCGATCACGTGAACACCTCGTGATTGGGGCACAACCGCATTTCGGGCGCTTAGCAAGATGGATATCATTACATCATACCATTACATAATTAGATGGGGATACATACAAGTAATACAACTCCTCATGAATACAACAAATCATACACAAGACATCCGACTACGGATGAAAACATGAAAAGCACACGACATCCATCCTGCTATCCTAGGTGTCGGTGTACTAAGGTAGGGGTGCCTCAGTACCCCAACTTGTGCACGGGCAGTTGCAGCTTCCCGCGGCAAGGTTTACTGCGTGCTCGCCGGAGACCTTCCTGTTCCCTACTAAACCATTCAAAAACAAAGTATACAAGACATGAGATCGAGACCCCGGCAAGAGGAGCTTGCCGGGAAGGCCGTACCAGGCTCAAGACTGTTCCGCTAACACAAGACCCTGGCAAGAGGAGCTTGCCAGGAAGACTAGAAGATAACGCCTCGGCGCTATACGCGCCCCGGCAGGGGGCCCGGGGAGCGGCAAGCTCCCGGGCCCGGCAAGATCGAGGCCCCGGCAAGGTGCTTGCCGGGGAGGCTGCGCTGTGTGTCCGCGCTCCAGCTCATCGGCCCACGCGTCACCCTGGGGCCTATCCAGGGACGCGTGGCGGATGGCTGTGCAGCCTGGGGTACACGGTGGCACTCCACGGTGATGGATCCATCGCCGTGGCGGACGGAGACGCTAAGGCGGGAGCTTTTGGGGTCGACGGCGACGGGCATTAAATGCCCTTGTCCCCCACTGTTAGGGTAGGTATAGACCACTGTTCTGTACTGTAGCTCCACTATTCCCGCACTGTTACAACTACCACATCTTTTACATTTCTACCCTTTTCTCCTACGTTGACACCTGTCGGTGACCCCTTACACTATAAAAGGAGGCCCATGCACAACGTGGAGGGGGTTCGGAACCTAGATCACTCTCACGCTCGGTGTAGCTGCTTCTTCAAGCTCCCGAGCACTCAATTCAATACACAACCAAGCAGGAGTAGGGTTTTACGCATCCGTGCGGCCCGAACCTGGGTAAAACTGCCCGCGTGCTCGCCACGATCCGCTCTTTGTGCTCCCTCCGCCCTCGTACCGCACAGACAAGGGGCTCCGGTCCCATAGGTGTTCGTGGCGGACAGTTTCCCCCGACATCTTTGGCGCGCCAGGTAGGGGGCGTCGAGGTTGTGCGAACCTGATCCGGCGTTCGCGCGGGCGCATTCTTCATCAACCTCTCCAGCTTCATCAGCAACTTCATCAGCGACAACTCTATGGCCCCGAAGAAGAAGCCTTCGGAGGTCGGAGGCCCGTCTGCGTCTCACCCGCCGCCACCAGAACCAACGGTGGGCGGGGGAGACGCCGTCGGAAGGGTGGTTGCCGGTGAGGACACTCACGGTGCCACCAGATCCAAGAACAGGACGGACGGCCGGACCTCGGTCTCCGTGGACGCGCCGCGTCCATCACAGCACACGACGACCCCGCAGCGCCATACCACGGGAGGTGGTATCCGCTTGCTGGGGCAAGGCCAAACCGGAGGCTCGCGGGACGCCCCGGACCCCCGTCCGGGCACAAGCAAAGCGAAGGCGCCGGCGCGGGACCCCGCTCCTTCTAACGTTGTTAGAAGTCCGAGCGTATCCCGCTCCTCGCACCGCTCACCCGCGTTCCCCTCTACTCCAGCAGAAGCGCTCGCAAGGGCGCAACTGCTCCTCGACTTTCCTCCGGCGGCCGACAAGGCCGAAGAATGGAGGGCCACCATCCGGAGCCTGATAGACTTCGCCAACAACGACTCTCCACAGCAGCCGTCGACATCACGGCCGCGGCAAGCTGAGAAGACGAAGGCTATCGGCGACAAGACTGCTGGGGGTGCGACAAGCGTGCACTCCCCGCCGCAGTAGCAGAAGACGCCGCCCCGCCGGAACAACCCCGACGACGGCTCCACAGCCTCGTCGGACCCGCGGGCCCGTCGGGACCAGCGCCAGGTCCTCGACGACCGGCGAGATGAAGACGCTCGGACCACAATCGAGCGCTGCCGAGAAGCTCGGCGACAATCCGACAAGAGAGCTGGGAACACTGTCGACGCGCACGCGCCCGGTGAACCAGGCGACTTGCCGTACGCGGCAGGCTGCCCTGCGTTCACCCGCGAGGTGCGGCGCGTCCAGTGGCCCAGCATGAAGAATTTCAAGCCCGACGTACCGGAGAAGTACGACGGCAAGACGCACCCCTCGGAGTTTCTCAGCGTCTACACCATCGCAGTACAAGCTGCCGGGGGGCGCGACGAGAAGATCTTGGCGAATTACTTCCCGCTCGTGCTAAAGCCGAACGTCCGTTCGTGGCTCATGCACTTGCCGGAAGGTTCCATCTCTTCTTGGGCCGACCTTTGCCACCAGTTTGTTGGCGCCTTCACCGGCGGCCACAAACCCCATGGCCAGGAGAGCGATCTCCATATTTTGGCCCAGAAGGAAGGCGAGCCCCTGCGCAAGTATATCCAACGCTTCAGCCGGGTGCAGCACAACATCCCTGACGTTCACCCTGCCGCGGTTATCAGCGCGTTCCATCAGAACGTGCGTAACCGCCGCATGCGTGAGGAAATGGCGATGACCAAGATTAGGGACGTCAGCGAGCTCTACGCTCTTGCTGACAAGTGCGCACGCGCAGAAGAGGGAAGGAAACTCCCCGGGGAGGATGCTGGCGTAGGAGGAAGCGACAACGACGACACCGCCCCGGCAAAGAAGAGCCGGCGGCGGAACAACAGAAAGAAGGGCAAGAAGGAGGTGCTTGCCGTCGAGAAGTCCGGCAAGGAGGCCCCCGCCAAGCAAGCACAGGCTGGCGGCTCCGGCAAGGAGCCTGCCCCTGCAGCGGCGGCCGACAAGCCGGGTAGCTCCGACAAGCAATACTGTAAGATTCACCGCACCAAGGGTCACGATCTCTCCAACTGCAAGCGCGTCGAGTACCTCGTCGAGCAGCAAAAAGCTGAGTACGAGAGGCGCGACAAGGAGAAGGCCCAAGGTGGCGGGGAAGAGCCCAGCAAGAAGCGGCCGTTCAACGGCCGGGGAGGACGCCGCGGCAAGGCTAAGCAGCGGCAAGGGGATCGACCTCCCCGGGGCCGCGACAACGACGAAGACGACGATGAAGACATGGAGGACGACGAGAACAGCGAGCAGGAGTTCCAGAAGGCCACGGAGGTCCTGTGCGTCGACGGTGGCGCCTCCCTGCACACCTCCCACCGCCAGCTAAAACAGTGGGTGCGTGAGGTGAACGCAGCGGAGCCGCCCGTGGAGTCGCGCAGGCTCCTCAAATGGTCCAGCACGCCCATCGTTTTTGATCTTGAGGATCACCCTGACCGCACCACTGCGGTCGGGTGCTTGCCGATGCTGGTTTCTCCCACCATCCGCAACCTCAAGGTCACCAAAATGTTGGTAGACGGCGGGGCCGGGCTGAACTTGATCTCCTCTGCTGTGATCAAGAAACTCCAGATTCAAGATGGCGAGCTCGAAGAGACCGGTTCATTCCAAGGAATCAACCCGGGAAGGAGCAAGCCCAAGGGAAAGATCACTCTGCCGGTGACCTTTGGCGGGGAGCTCAACTTCAGAACTGAGCGCATCACCTTTGACGTCGCCGATATTCCATTGCCCTACAATGGAATACTTGGCCGTCCTGCCCTCGCCAAGTTCATGGCAGCTTCCCACTATGCTTACAACGTGCTGAAGATGCCGGGGCCGATAAGCGTCATCACTGTCCACAGCGACAAGAAGGATGCGCTTATTTGCGCCGACAAGATTTACCGGGATGCGGCAGCTGCGGCCGAGAAGGATACTCTTGCCGCTGAAGCTCCCGGGGGGAAGAAGACGAAGACCAAGTCCGGCAAGTGCTCTGGGACCCACTCCGGCAACCGCACCTCTTCGGAGTGCTGCGCTGCCGTCGGGGACGTTCCATCGAGCTCCACCGGCAAGAGTAAGAAAGGAATGGCTGCTCCTCCGGCAACAAAGAAGGTGTCCGCAAAAGAGGACGGCACTGGTGGTACCTTCACCATCAGTGCCACCCTTGACAGCAAATAGGAAAGCGCGCTCGTTGCCTTCCTGCGGGCGAATGTCGATGTGTTTGCCTGGCAACCATCTGACATCCCCGGTGTTCCCAGGAAGGTGATTGAGCACAAGCTTGCTGTCTGTCCTCATGCGCGGCCCATCAAGCAGAAAGTGAGGAAGCAAGCCGTGGAGCGCCAAGAGTTCATCAACGAGGAAATCAAGAAGCTAGAAGCAGCAGGCCTAGTTAGAGGTGTGATCCATCCGACGTGGTTGGCAAACCCAGTCGTCGTGCGCAAGGCCAACGGGAAGTGGAGATTGTGTATAGACTTCACCGATGTCAATAAAGCATGTCCCAAGGATCCATTCCCTTTGCCGCGCATTGACCAGATCGTTGACTCCACTGCCGGATGTGAGCTACTCTGTTTTCTTGATGCATACTCAGGCTATCATCAGATTTTCATGGCTAAGGAAGATGAAGAGAAGACTGCATTTATCACTCCATGTGGCACTTATTGCTTTATCCGCATGCCATTTGGATTGAAGAATGCAGGCTCAACTTTTGCAAGGGTAGTGTACACTGCTTTTGAGCCACAAATCCACAGAAATGTAGAAGCTTACATGGATGACATCGTGGTGAAGAGCAAGAGCAAGGAAACCCTGATTCAAGACTTGGAAGAGACGTTTCAGAACCTGCGCAGGATACAGCTCAAGTTGAACCCCGAGAAGTGCGTCTTTGGAGTCCCCTCCGGCAAGCTTCTCGGGTTCTTTGTATCACAGAGGGGGATTGAAGCCAACCCCGACAAGATCAAGGCCATTGAGCAGATAGAGGCCCCGAAGCGCGTCAAGGATGTCAGAAGGCTTGCAGGTTGTGTTGCTGCCCTCAGTAGGTTCATTTCAAAGTCTGCAGAACGCGCCCTACCTTTCTTCAAAATCTTGAAGAAGGCAGGTCCCATGAAGTGGACTCCGGAAGCGGAGGCGGCGTTGCAGGATTTGAAACGGTACCTGTCTTCCACTCCTATACTTGTCGCACCTAGACCACAGGAAAAGTTGTTGCTATACCTAGCGGCAACCAACCAGGTGGTTAGTGCTGCGTTAGTAGCGGAGAGGGAGTCCGACGAGGAGTCAGCACCACCGGCAAGCGAGTCCAGCGACAAGCAGGGGGCTGTCCCGACAAGCTCTAGTCCCGACAAGGAAGACTCTGCGCAGGAACAAGGAGAGGTGCGGAAGAAGATGGTGCAGCGCCCAGTGTATTTTGTAAGTTCCCTTCTCCAGGGGGCTAGATCGAGATACTCTGGTGTGCAAAAGTTGCTTTTCGGCCTCCTCATGGCCTCGAGAAAGCTGCGCCATTACTTCCAAGCCCATGAGATAACAGTGGTCACTCGCTTTCCGTTGAAGAGGATATTGCACAATCCAGAAGCAACAGACAGGATCGTTGAGTGGGCACTGGAGCTATCGAGCTTTGGACTCAAGTTTGAAAGTACTTCAACCATACAGAGCCGAGCTTTGGCAGAATTCATAGCTGAATGGACCCCGACACCAGAAGAAGAAGTTCAAGAAACAAGTGCACCCGTGCAAGAAGCGACAAGTGAATGGGTAATGTATTTTGACGGTGCCTTCTCGCTGCAAGGCGCCGGTGCTGGCGTGGTACTCATCGCACCCACCGGAGAGCACCTCAAATATGTTATCCAGATGCACTTTCCCAGGGAGCAAGCGACAAACAACACTGCAGAATATGAAGGCTTGCTCGCCGGCCTCAGGATTGCGGCCGAACTTGGGATCAAAAAGCTGATTGTGCGGGGCGATTCTCAGTTGGTGGTCCGGCAAGTTAATAAGAGCTATCAGAGCCCTTTGATGGAAGCTTATGTTGATGAAGTGAGAAAGCTTGAAGAGCACTTTGAAGGTTTGCAGATGGAGCATGTCCCGAGAGCTCAAAATGAAATTGCAGACGGCCTTTCAAAGTGCGCTTCGATGAAGTTACCTGTGGAACCAGGGACCTTCTTACTCAAGCTGACTCAGCCATCCGTTACGCCATCAATTGGGCAGTCCAAAAAGAGAAAGTTGGTCTCCGGCGACTACTTGCCGGCGGATCTTCCTGGAACCGCCGCCAAGGTCCCTAAGATCAACAACCAGAACGCTGAGGAACAGTTTGCTCCTGCAAGTCCTCGGGCTTGTACAGCTGAAGCAAACGTTCCCGGCAAGCCTCGCCCCGGCGAGCTTGCCGGGGGACCGTCAGCTCCGGCAGAACCAGAGGTCCTTGCCGTAGAAGCTGAGGTTCCCGCAGCGGCCCTCGAGCCTTTAGTCCTCGCCGTCGAGCCTCGGGCTCCGGCATGGGCACAGCAGATCGTCCGTTTTCTGCAAACTGGAGAACTTCCCGACGACCCTCAAGAGATAGAGAAGATAACCAGGCAGTCAAGTATGTATCAGTTCGTGGATAACGAGCTGTACAGAAGAAGACTCAACGGTGTCAGGTTGAAGTGCATCTCCAGAGAAGATGGACAGAAGCTGTTGGCGGAAATACACGGAGGCATATGCGGCCACCACATTGGCGCAAGGGCGCTTGCCGGAAAAGCTTTCCGGCAAGGGTTCTTTTGGCAAGAAGCCCTCCAAGATGCAACTACACTAGTAACCAAGTGTGAAGCGTGCCAGTTCCATGCGAAGCAAATCCATCAGCCAGCTCAAGCTCTCCAAACAATCCCTTTGTCATGGCCCTTCTCGGTCTGGGGGCTCGATATCCTCGGCCCTTTCCCTCGCGCTGTCGGGGGCTTTGAGTACTTGTACGTTGCAATCGACAAGTTCACAAAGTGGCCAGAAGTGGAGCCAATGAGGAAGGTGACAGCACAGTCAGCAGTTAGGTTCTTCAGGTCGATTGTTTGCCGTTTCGGGATCCCTAACAGGATCATCACCGACAACGGTACGCAATTCACTAGTCGCACCTTCATGCAGTACGTCCAAGACCTTGGCGCCAAGGTCTGTTTCGCTTCTGTTGCTCACCCGAGGAGCAACGGTCAAGCGGAGAGGGCAAACGCTGAAGTGCTGCGCGGACTCAAGACAAGGACCTTCGACAGGCTGCGCAAGTGCGGAAGAAATTGGATAGAGGAGCTCCCGGCGGCTCTTTGGTCAATCAGAACAACACCAAGTCGAGCCACCGGACAGACACCTTTTGCTCTAGTCTATGGAGCAGAAGCAGTTCTCCCCACGGAACTCGTATACGGATCTCCTCGAGTGCTCGCTTACGATGAGCTCGAGCAAGAGCAGCTGCGGCAAGATGACACATTGCTCCTTGAGGAGGGACGTCTCCAAGCTGCTGTACGAGCTGCTCGATACCAGCAAGCTTTGCGCCGCTATCATAGCCGCAAAGTCAAGGCCAGGAGTCTCGAGGAAGGCGACCTTGTTCTTCGGCGTGTTCAGTCCGCCAAGAATTCCAACAAGTTGACGCCGAAGTGGGAAGGCCCTTATCGGGTGAGACAAGTTACGAGGCCCGGCGCTGTCCGCCTCGAGACCGAAGAAGGCTTACCGGTGAGCAACTCCTGGAACATAGAGCATCTTCGCAAGTTTCACCCCTAAGGCGCGGTTGCCGTGATCCGCTCCGGCAACCACCTTTTGTACAAGCTTTGCCGCTGTTGCATGTAACCCTTTGTACAAAGCCGGGCGCAGACCCCGTGCATCAGTAAAGCTTTCGTGTTTTTCGCATCGATTGCCTTTTGCATGCTTCTCTTTGCTGTTTGCATGTTCTGTTTGGCATTTGATGCAACACTCAAGCATACGGTAAGCATTAGCACGCCGAAAGGCCACATACTTGTTTCCCTCTCCCTTTTCTTTCCTCTTAAGCAGAAGGAACATTCCTCGCGCACAAGTTTGCCGGGGGGGAAGGAGGTGGAGGAGGAACCAAGTGCTGTTCAAGAAAGAGAAGCCTTACCGGAAAGCAAGCAATATAAGCAAGTGGCATATGAAAGATAAGTTGTTAGAATTTGACCAGTTCAAATTTTAAATTTTAGTTGTCTTCCTTGAACGATCACATTTTGTATGGAAAACCTGTGCGCGGAGGAACCTACCCGTAGCTTGCCGCACCCTTATCTTGCTTTCGAGTTCACTCAACGATTTAAGTGAGCTGCGACAAGTGTCGCGCCCTTGCTTCGTTTCCGAGTACGCTCGGCAAGCTAAGTGCGTTGCGACTAGCTGCGGCAAGGTTGCTTGCCGGCGAAGACCTTGGCCAGCAGGCTGCTCAGAGTCCAGCACTCAGCGCTCGCGGCAAAGGCCCCTTGCCGGCATGCTCCCCGGGAGCGTAGGGTGGAAAACATACAAAGTCAAAGATTGAAACAAGGGAGATAACATTGCACTGATTGATCAAAATAAAGCAAATATCTTACAAAAGATAACTTGTCACGATGGACTAATAGGTTCATGACATAATGTGCAGCAACAAAAAGATAAAGATAAATGGAGCCCTAGTCTACGCGGTCGCCCTCCTTCCTGCCAAGCTTTGCCACCTTGGCGATGATGTGGCCGACCTGCTCCTTCAAGGCCTCCGTGTCTGCATCAGCCGGCAAGCTGCGAAGAACGTTCGTGAGGTTGATTCCCGGGTTGCGGTACACGATCTTCGTCAGCACCCGCTCCAGAGTTCCCGCGCAGAGCCGGCGCGACTCCTCGGCCAGCTGCGCGGGGATGCGGTTCCGGAGACTTGCAAGAGCCGGCGCGACCCCTCTGAAGAAGAGGCTGAGCCTGGCGCTGTGCGGGAGATCCGGATCCGGCGAGTAGATGAGATGTTCGACCTTCAACGCCAGCAACTCCTGGTCAATATTGGACGCAGAAGAAACCAGCTCTTCGGTCCACACTTCAATAGTCTGCCGGAAGAGCTCGGACGCTTTGTTGACGTTCTCCACCAAGGTCCGCTCCTTGCGGAGCTCATCCTTCAACTTGGTCTCCTGAGCTCGGGCAGCGTCGAGCGATTCCTTCAGAGTGGTGACCTTCAGCTCCAAGTCCTCTATGGAGTCCTTGGCGGCCTTCAGCTCGTCGCCCCTCTGGGAGAGACTCACCTGAAGCTCGGAGTTTGTGTGAGCATCCTTCTCGCGCTCCAAGATGAGCGCGGCAACCTTCTCGGCGCTCACCTTCATCGCCTTCTCCAACTGTTCAACCTTGGCGGCGAGCTCTTTCTTGGCGTCTTCCGCGGCAACCGCGGCGGCTTTCGCCTCCTTCAGCTCCCCGCCAAGGGCAGCCTCGCGGGCGGCAAGGTCCTCCTCATGGGAGTCCAGCTCGACCTTCCGCTGCGCGAGCTCTCCCTCTCGCCGGGACATCTCCACCCCGGCGAGACGCTGCTGCTCCTCAGTCTCAGCCTTCTCGAGCACCCACTCCTGGTACTCGCCGGCGAGACGCTCACGCTCCTCCGCCACCTGGCGGAGGGCAGCCTGATTGGCGGCGCTGAGCTCCGCCGCACGCTTCTCCATTTCCGCCGCGGCCTTGGCGGCGAGGGCCTCCCGGGAGGCGAGCTTCGCCTGCCTGGCCCGGTAAAGGGCCAGGAGCTGGTGGAGCAACCGCTCCTCCTCGGGCCCCTCACTCCCGCCGGGCGCCTCGACGATTTTCAAGCCTGCGGAGGCGAGGACTTCTCCGTCGAACGCCTCGCCCTCCGCAGGAGCTCGCGATGAAGACCCCCAAGGCATCTGGATGAAGACGCCGTTGGGGGCCTCGAGATAGTACCTCTGCTCCTCGCCGGCGGAGGGGCCGGTGACCGGTGCAGCATCTGATGCTCCCGCCGCCTCCGGGTTGGCGGTGCGGTCACCGTCCCTCTCCCCGGCCGCTGCGTCTGTGGCCGGAGCAGTCTCTTGCGCGGCCGGCTCGGCGGCCTCGGCTATCTCCTCGACGACAGGGGCGTCGCCGCCGCCGCCCTGCGCGCCCTCCTCCTCAAGGTCGATGACCTCCGTCTCCATGGGCGCAGGAGGAGGAAGATCTAAGAAGAAGAAAAAGAAGTTCAAGACTCAAGCAAATATCCAAAAAAGAGACAAGCCAAGAAGACAAGTCACAAAGCTTACCTTGGCGGACGTCCTCAGCGGCGGGCTCCCTCGCCGGGGAGCTCGGCCTTGTCGGAGTAGTCACCCTCGCCGGGGAGCTTGGCCTTGGCGGGGTGGCCGCCCTCGCCGGGCTGCTCGCCCCAGGCGGGGTACTCTGCCTCGGCGGAGTACCCACCCTGGGCGGAGCACTCTCCCTTGCCGGAGAGTTCCGCCTTGGCGGGGATGGCGGGGCCTGCGGCTCCTCAGCAGTGGTCTCCGGGCGCTCTTCCCGCTGGGGGTCCACCTCTGCACAGAACAAGACAAGAGATGTCAAGACGTGAAGACAAAATCAAATCCTCAGGCGTTCCCCGACAAGCGAAAAGAGAGAACCCCAGACTTACGCTGGGGGCTGCGCTGCGGGCTGCGCTGGGGGCTGCTCATCGGAGCAGCGCTCGAGTCCGGCAGGCTCGGCTCCGGCACACCCCCTGTTGCCGCCGCTGCTGAGCCTTCCGCGACCTCGGCCTCGGGCACCTTGGCCTTCTTCGCTGCGCGATGGGCCAGGGTCCTGAAATCAGAACAGTAGGCAGAGTCAACATCAACAAAAAAGTCGAGACAGAAATCGAGAAGATATAAAGTCTTGGATTCTTACTCCTGGTCCTCCTCGTCGTCCTCGCTCAGGGCGGAGAAGTCATACTCCACCGTAGGCGCGTCGGCGCGAGGAGCGGAAGACGAAGACTCCCTCGCGCGCTTGGTGTTCACCGGGGCTGGGGGCTGCGAAGACCCAGCCCCTGTGGCTGCCGGCGCCCGAGGAGCGGTCGGAGCCGTTGCTCCGCTCCGAGAAGACCCCTGCCGGCTCGCTGCCGGCCTGCGGGGCGCCTCCGTCGTGGTCCGCGCACGGGCCGCCTCCGTTGCGGCAGGTGCGTCGGACGGTCTTGGCGCGGCTTGACTCCCCCGGGGAGCCGCCCGGCGAGGTGGCTGTTGCCGGGGCACCTGCGCCCTTTCACCCGTCGCCGCCTTGCGGAGGCGCTTTGCCGGGGACTGCTTCGGGCTTGCCGGAGGCGGGGAGCTCTCCGACGAGGAGAGGTCGTCGGCGTACAACTCCGTGGATCCGCCGGAGTCCTCGGCCTCCTCCTCCTCCTCCTCTGCCCCGGCCGGCTCACTGGGCCCAGCGTCCTGTGCTACGGCCCCCTTTCCCTTGGCGCCTCTGCCCCTCGCGGCGCCTCTGCTCCCTCCGGCGGTGCCCTCCATTGCCGCGGCCTCCGCCGCGATCCCGTGGATCCCGGAGTGCCTCAGCGAGGGGACCCCGGCGAGCGCGTCGGGTGGAAGATTCAGCAACCTGCGAATCTCCGCCTCCTCCGCCTGGGTGGACGCGTCCTCAGCCTCCGCCTCCTCCGGCGAGTATCCGAAGACTCCTGCCGCCGCGGCTGCGGCAGCCTCCTCAGCCCGGGGCGCAGCCTCATGATGTCTGCCGGGCCGCCGTACTCCCAGGCCGGCCTCTTCCGGTCTTGGAGAGGGGCGATGCGCCGGCGGAGGAAATCTGCGCCCACCTCAGCAACTGACAGATTGGCCAACCGAAGACGAAGGATACGGACGAGGGCGATGTTGAGCTTGACGTCGTCCGAGTCCAGCTCACTCCAGTCCCTGCCGCGCACGATGGGCGTTGTGCGCGGCGCGGTAAAGGCTTGCGGCTGGTCTTCTACGATCCAGCACCACTCCGCTCGCCATTCCTCCCACTTGCCGCGGAGCTCCCCCGGCAAGTACGCCCCTTTCTTATTCAGACGAAAGATCCAAGAAATTCCTCCGGAGAGGGGGGCATCGGCCTCGGCTCTAGGGGTGAAGAAGTGTCTAAAGAGGGCTACATTGGGGTGGACTCCTATGAAGTTTTCGCACATATGTGCGAAAACAGCCATGGTGAGAATGGCGTTGGGGGTGAAGTCAAGCAGATGGAAGCCATATGTGTTCATGACGTCGCAGAAGAAGTTTGAGAAAGGAGGACAGAGACCACAATGGAAAAAGGCAGCAAAGAAGTAGTACCCGCCGGGATAGCTGTCCTTGGCGGCGGCCGGGTATGCTCGCGTGCGGGGATGCGCGTCGGTTCCCTTGGACCAGAACAAGTAATACTTGTTCCAGAGTTCCCGCACGCCGAGCTTCGGCGGGAAGACGGTGTGCCGCTTCCGGTACGCAATGAGCTTGGCCGCTTGCTCCGATTTCTCCCGCTTGGCCTTCTCCGCCTTCGCCTTGTCGGTCTTTGGGGCCATGGCGGACGCGGTGGAAGGAGGGGAACGAAGAGCTCGGCGGCGGCGGAGATGTGGAGGCGGAGCGCAAGAGGGAATCTTTGGAGGAAGAAGACGATGTAATGAGAGCGCAAGGAGGGGAACCGCGCCCGCTCCCTCTGCTTTTATGGGGGAGTGGGGGGCGTTTCGCCCTTTCCATTAAGAGGTCGTGGGCACGTCCCATCCCACGGCGCCGCGATCGACGCGTGCCGTTACCGTGGGGTGCGGCGGATATGGAAGTGGATTCGGCGCGCCGCGGGCCGCGGGTGTCCGTGCACTGTTTTGGGCCTGGCCCAACAGCGCTCGGCACCGTGTGTGGCCCAGGCCCGGGGGCTCCTGTCGCTGTACTAAGGTAGGGGTGCCTCAGTACCCCAACTTGTGCACGGGCAGTTGCAGCTTCCCGCGGCAAGGTTTACTGCGTGCTCGCCGGAGACCTTCCTGTTCCGTACTAAACCATTCAAAAACAAAGTATACAAGACATGAGATCGAGACCCCGGCAAGAGGAGCTTGCCGGGAAGGCCGTACCAGGCTCAAGACTGTTCCGCTAACACAAGACCCTGGCAAGAGGAGCTTGCCAGGAAGACTAGAAGATAACGCCTCGGCGCTATACGCGCCCCGGCAGGGGGCCCGGGGAGCGGCAAGCTCCCGGGCCCGGCAAGATCGAGGCCCCGGCAAGGTGCTTGCCGGGGAGGCTGCGCTGTGTGTCCGCGCTCCAGCTCATCGGCCCACGCGTCACCCTGGGGCCTATCCAGGGACGCGTGGCGGATGGCTGTGCAGCCTGGGGTACACGGTGGCACTCCACGGTGATGGATCCATCGCCGTGGCGGACGGAGACGCTAAGGCGGGAGCTTTTGGGGTCGACGGCGACGGGCATTAAATGCCCTTGTCCCCCACTGTTAGGGTAGGTATAGACCACTGTTCTGTACTGTAGCTCCACTATTCCCGCACTGTTACAACTACCACCTCTTTTACATTTCTACCCTTTTCTCCTACGTTGACACCTGTCGGTGACCCCTTACACTATAAAAGGAGGCCCATGCACAACGTGGAGGGGGTTCGGAACCTAGATCACTCTCACGCTCGGTGTAGCTGCTTCTTCAAGCTCCCGAGCACTCAATTCAATACACAACCAAGCAGGAGTAGGGTTTTACGCATCCGTGCGGCCCGAACCTGGGTAAAACTGCCCGCGTGCTCGCCACGATCCGCTCTTTGTGCTCCCTCCGCCCTCGTACCGCACAGACAAGGGGCTCCGGTCCCATAGGTGTTCGTGGCGGACAGTTTCCCCCGACACTAGGCTGCCGACCAGGAACCTATCCGAAGACTGACGAAGCATAATAATAAGAAAGAACTCCACCACAAGTAAACATCGCTCTCACGTCAAGTCAACGGGAACCTGCACCTGCAACTGTTGTTGTAGTATATGTGAGCCATGAGGACTCAACAATCTCATAACCATGGGTATCAAGACTAGCAAAGCTTAATGGGTATGGAGAGGTTAAGTGGTGAGGTTGCAGCAGTGGCTAAGCATAATAAGGTGGCTAACTTACGAGTACAAGAATAAGATGAACATCTATGCAAATGACCGCAAACTAGTAATGATCGCTAAGAGATCCTGAACTACCTACGAGTCAAACATAACCCCGCCGCGTTCTCTTCTGAAATTGAAAAGAGACGGTCATGGTTACTCACACGGTTGGTGTGTTTTAATTTGGATCCTCTATCAAGTTTTCTACAACCGGACATTAACAAATTCCAATCTGCCACATAACCGCGGACACGGCTTTCAAAAGATCATAACCTCGTAGGGGTGTCCCAACTTAGCCCATCACAAGCTCTCACGATAAGCAGAGGTAAAAACCCCTTATCTTAGGGACAACCCGATCAGACTCGGAATCCCGGTGCACAAGACATTTCGACAATGGTAAAACAACTCCAACAAGACCTCCTGGTGTGCCGACACCCTAATAGTAGCCGCGCGTATGTCGTCTCAGGCCACGTCCGTATAGTTCAAGCTACGGGTAAAACCAGATACCTCGAGTTTCCCCGAGGTGGCCCCGCAGGCTACCCGTTTGGGACCAACACCATTGGCACTGGCCCCCTGTATTTAGAAGAATCCTCGGGTAGTGCAAACTCCCTATGCAATTTAATTAATTATTTAAGTTTTCATTATGTTGCAAATTAAAACCAAAGTTGGGTCTTGTTGTAGGAGTTTTATTCAAAGCGAACTGTCAAGGGGTCCCCATATACCCAACCACGTTAGGAACGCAAATCAAGGAACATAACACCGGTTTATCGGTTCTTAAGGTGGCATGAGTGGAACAAAACACCGAGCAAAAGGCCAAGCCTTCCACCCATTGCCAAGTATATAGGTGCATTAATTTAAGTAATAGATATTGTGATATTCCAAAGCCAAGATCCGACATGGAGCAATCTTCATCTTCACCTGCAACTAACAACGCTATAAGAGGGGCTGAGCAAGCGGTAGCATAGCCAAACAACGGTTTGCTGGGATGGTGTCAAAGGTTAGAGGGTGTTTCATGGCGACAAGGAGAGGCTGACAACAAATAGATAGGTAGCGCGACATATGGCGATAGCATCGAGACTACTAGCAAGGCAAGTAATGATATCCAAAGTGACGGTCATCTTACCTGAGATCCCGCAAGGAAGAAGAACGAGTCCATGAAGTAGATGAAGAAGAAGCCACGAAGACGAACCAGGTGTAGTCGAACAAATCCTCATGATCGCAATAGAATATGAACTAGCGAGAAGAAGCATACAACATGGCAAACACACCACTCAATAACATGACATGATGCTCAACCAAGTATGATGCATGACAAGGATACATGATGCAAAAGATGGCAAGGGGTGAAGCATACAAGACCACACAACAAGGCAAGTTTAAATGAGGCCGGAAACGACATATAACAACTCCGGTAAGTCCTCATATGCAAATTTCGAAATTGGTCCAGATCTGAACACACCTTAAGTGAAAGTTGTTAAACAACAAGTTAACATGCACCATGATGATCTACTATAAATTCTAGTCAAGTTACATATAAAGTTCATTTAATTCGGAGCTACGGCCTAGAAGATATGAGCAAAAGAAGTTAAGCATGGCAAGGATGCAAGATGCATTCAAACAACAAGCAAACACACTCCAAACATGTGTACAACATGATATTATGCATCTACATGCAAAAACACGCAAGTTTCATATAGGACACGCTAAAAACGGAGCAACGGTTCAACACATACACATGAAACAAGATTAAAGGACAAGCTGTCCAAAACAATGACAAGGCACTTTGCAATCATCAAAACAGCATGATATAGGAACATTTCATGGCATCAAAGGGAATGTCAAGCATGTACATGTCAAGCACTACAAGCATGATCACTGAGGTACTACCAAACACCACTAGAACATGCTCAAAACATCATGGCAAAATTGCAAAAGATAACAGTTTCACAGACTTAGTGAAATAAACTGAACATGGCATCAACAACGACAAGTAGGCATGTTTGCAAGATTGTGCAACTCATCTCTAAGCATATCATGGCATGTGAATATAACCAACAGCAAGAAGACATGTCTATGAAGCTACTCATGGCAAGAAAATGGTCATAGGATGCATAAAACACTACCTATTCACATGGAAAAACTGAACTTACTGTTAACAGGCTGACAGAAACATTTTATAGCAATTTGAGATCAACAAATAAACAAGCTACAACAACCTATAATTGCAAACAAGGACATGGATGGATAGAGCATAACATGGACTTCAACACATGATCATTGGGCATCTCCAAATGTGCTTGGACACGATTGGGGCATCAAGCAAACAGGGCAACACAATATAACAGTTTCACACTTAGGAGTTTTGAACAAGTCATAGAAATCAACAAACAGCGAGTAGGTCACTTTGCAAGCTTGTTCCACTCACCAAAAGGCATATCATGAAAAGTGAATTACACCACATCAAAGATGACATGATTGTGCTCCTAACACATGTTGACATGTAGCTCAAACAAAAATCACACATAAAGATATGAAAACGACAAATCAGCATCTTATAACAGTTTTCAGCACTTAATAGCCACATTCAATTTTGCAACAGAGATAAACATGGCAATATGGCATCTAACATGAATGCAACAGCCACCATCATGTAGGGCACTTCACAATGAACATTTTGACATATCATACACTCCATTTGGGTCAACATGCACAAAGATACGATCTCACAAACATGCTAACATATTGTTGACAGACAACAAGGAGTGAGCAGTAACATCACATAGCAGTTCTGCAACGAAGATTAAGGCAATAAGATGAACAGTAACATGCATGAAAATGCAACTAACATGTACAACACTCCGAGACGAACATTTTGACATATTATGTACTCCATTTGGGTAAACGTGCACAAAGTTATCACCATCACAAACTTGCAACATGACATGAATAGGAGAAATGACTTAGCAGTTTTAACAGAGAAAATAGTGAGCGTCGAATATTAACTGGTGCACAGGGCGAGGGATAGGTGGGGCACTCACCGTGGGCCTCTTGGGCCGGCTCGGTGGAGCAGGGCGGATGCGGAGATGGGCCTGCGGGGAGGAGGCATAGACGGGCCGGCCCATGGGGGCAGAGGAGGCCGGGGCGGTGCGCGGGAGCTGGGCCTCGCGGCTGGGCTGACTGGGCTTTGGGGTCCTGGCTGCCCACAAGTGGGTCAACAGCTGCGAGCGAGCATCTCCTGCTCGATGCCGAGACATACATGGCGGCACTCAATGCAGAGGCATCCAGACGGCGGCCGACGACCTCCGGCGACGGGGTGACGTGGAGGCGGGTGCGATCCGTGTCTCGGGACGGGATCCGGTGACGATGGTGGTTGGCGGGGCGGGCGAATCCCCTAGGGACGGCCGCGCCATGGAGACAGAGGAGACCGACGAGCTCCCTGAGTTAATGGAATGGGTCCTCCGACAGCGGGAAAGAGCAGGTAGCAGGGGCGGAGGGCCCTGGTGGCCGACGGGGTCGAGGTCCATGGGAGACGGCACTCCAGTGAGGCCGAGGCAGCGGCAGAGCTCTGGATCGGGAGCTCCTCTCCCAATCTCGCACTCAAGCGAGGGGATGCGGGAGGCACGGGGCGTACGGGCTCGTCCGGGCCCAGATGGGCTCGGGCGAGCCCCGATCTGGGCCGGGAGGGCCGCGGTGGAGGCGGGGTGTCTGGCGGCGGGGTTGGCGATGTGGCGCGTCGCCATTGGTCGAGGCGGTGGCGCTGGCGGCGGGTGAGGAAGGAGGCGGCGACTCTTGGCGGCGGGGAAGCTGGCCGGCGCGGAAACTGAGGAGGAGAGAGGTTAGGGGTGGGTTTTATCCTGATTTGGAAGGGGAAGACTGCTTTATATAGCAGAGGGTCTAAGGATTAGGGTTTGGATGCGTATTAGGCCGTCTCGGGCCGTCGGATCGCGATCCGATGGATCCGATCATGGGGGAGGTAAGCAAGGCCTAGGTGGGCTATGTAGGGGTGTGAGTGGGCTGTGAGGAGAGGAGAGAGGAGAGAGACCTGGCGACTGTTTCGGAGACTGAAACGTCCGGCGAATATACTAGCAACGATGGCACTGTATGTTTAATGGTTGGGTTATCAAACGGACTCCGAATGCGACGAAATTTGACAGGCGGTCTGTCTAAACTATAATAAGACCACATGCCAACTTTCATCCCATTCCGAGAACATTTTTCGGCCACTTATAAAATAAATATTCGGAGGTGCCTCCGATGCGTGCAAGTGTGTTTGGACTCAGAATGGACAACGGGAAGAACGGGAAGACTCAGACGGATGCAAGTTTTAAAAAATATGCTGATGGAATACACATGATGACATGGCAAGGTGCAACACACAAGCAGATGACATGGCAACAGTAGCGAATAACTGGAAGACACCTGGCGCATCGGTCTCGGGGTGTCACAACACTTCCCTACTAACAAGAGATCTCGTCCCGCGATCTTAGGAACGAGACGGAAGTGGAAAAAGAAGAACAAGGTGAACCCAAAGAACTTGAGAGGTTGAACAACTTGAAAGAAAGAACACCGCGGAGATGAACGAGATTGAGAAGCTCCGTTGCAAAAGAGGAACACGGAACATAACAAGAGTCTTGACGGTAGAAAGACATGAAACAAGAGCTGAACGAACAAGAATGAATTCGAACTCCGATTAATAAGAGATAGAAAGGAAGATGAACGAAGGAATTTGGGCAGCACTCCGGCTGAAAATGGAAGGAATAGAACTAGAACTTTGAATATGGAACGATACTTGATGAGAGAAACAACATAATACCTCCGGAATAGTTGCAAGAGTTGGATGAAAGAACAGAGAAGAAGAAGATGACAATTTTCACCATGAATGAATTTGAAAGAGTATCTTCAAGAGAAAGACTTGAACGGAGTTGTTGATAAAATCAACAACAAAAATAATTCGCTCGATGCGGGCTTATGGAAAACATCTCACACTTTAGGTGAATTATGCCACAACGAAAAGATTGAATAGCTGAGGAGATCGATGAATTGCAAAACTACACTTCAAA
>LR738716.1:341544911-341562466 GCA_902687465.1 Secale cereale | reverse complement strand
TGAACCGGTATCCAATACCCAGGTGCTACAAGGAGTACTAGTGAGGTACACATCAATAATACGTATATCAAATATACTTTGTTGAAGTTTCCAGCTATTCTTATCTACCATGTATTTGGGGTAGTTCCGCTACCATGTGACCGTTCCCCTTACAATAGAAGCACTTAGTCTCGAGGTTTGGGTTCAACCATTGGGTTTCTTCATTAGAGCGACAACTGGTTTGCCATTCATGAAGTTTCCCTTCTAGCCCTTGCCCCTTTTTGAAACCAGTGATCTTGTTAAACCATCAACACTTGATGCTCCTTCTTGATTTCTACTTTTGCGGTTTTAAGAACCGCTAATAGCTCCGGGATCATCTCCATCCTTTGCATGTCATAGTTCATCACGAAGTTCTAGCAGCTTGGTGATAGTGTCTAGAGAATTCCGTCAACCACTATCTCATCTGGAAGATTAACTCCCACTTGGTTCAAGTGATTTTAGCACCCAGACATTCTGAGCACATGCTCACTAGTTGAGCTATTCTCCTCCATCTTTTTGGCAAAAGAACTTGTCAGAGGTCTCATACCTCTCAACATGGGCATGAGCCTGAAATCCCAATTTCAGCTCTTAGAACATCTCATATGTTCTACGGCGTTCAAAACGTCATTGGAATCCCGATTCTAAGCCATAAAGTATGGTGCACTAAACTATCAAGTAGTCATCAGGACGTGTCTGTCAGGTGTTCACAACATCCACAGACAACGCTATAGGGGTTTGCACATCGAGCGGTGCATCAAAGACGTAAGCTTTCTGTGTAGCAGTGAGGACACTCCTCGGACTACAGACCCAGTCCGCATCATTGCTTACAATATCTTTCAACTTAGTCTTTCTCTAGGATCGTATTAAACAAGAGCTACAACACAGTTATTGGTCTACAACATAATTTGCGAAGACAACTTAGACTATTGTTCATGACAATTAAGTTCATCTAATGAACTCCCACTCAGATAGACATCTCTCTAGTCATCTAAGTGATACATGATCCGAATCAACTAGGCCGTGTCCGATCATCACGTGAGACGGACTAGTCATCAACGGTGAACATCTTCATGTTGATCGTATCTTCTATACGACTCATGTTCGACCTTTCGGTCTTCCGTGTTCCGAGGCCATGTCTGTACATGCTAGGCTCGTCAAGTCAACCCTAAGTGTATCGCGTGTGTAAATCTGGCTTACACCCGTTGTATGCGAACGTTAGAACCTATCACACCCGATCATCACGTGGTGCTTCGGAACAATGAACCTTAGCAACGGTGCACAGTTGGGGGAAAACAATTCTTGAAATTTTAGTGAGAGATCATCTTATTCACTACCGTCGTTCTAAGCAAATAAGATGTAAAACATGATAAACATCACATGCAATCAAATAGTGACATGATATGGCCAATATCATCTTGCTCCTTTGATCTTCATCTTTGGGGCTCCATGATCATCATCGTCACCGGCATGACACCATGATCTCCATCATCATGATCTCCATCATCGTGTCTTCATGAAGTTGTCTCGCCAAACATTACTTCTACTACTATGGCTAACGGTTAGCAATAAAGTAAAGTAATTACATGGCGCTTTTCAGTGACACGTAGGTCATACAATAAATAAGACAACTCCTATGGCTCCTGCCGATTGTCATTCTCATCGACATGCAAGTCGTGATTCCTATTACAAGAACATGATCAATCTCATACATCACATATATATATATATATATCATTCATCACATCCTTTTGGCCATATCACATCACACGGCACATGCTGCAAGAACAAGTTAGACGTCCTCTAATTGTTGTTGCAAGTTTTTACGTGGCTGCTATAGGTTTCTAGCAAGAACGTTTCTTACCTACGCCAAAACCACAACGTGATATGCCAATTTCTATTTACCCTTCATAAGGACCCTTTTCATCGAATCCGATCCGACTAAAGTGGGAGAGACAGACACCCGCTAGCCACCTTATGCAACTAGTGCATGTCAGTCGGTGGAACCTGTCTCACGTAAGAGTACGTGTAAGGTCGGTCCGGGCCGCTTCATCCCACGATGCCGCCGAATCAAGATAAGACTAGTAACGGCAAGTAAATTGACAAATCCACGCCCACAACTACTTTGTGTTCTACTCGTGCAAGATACTACGCATAAACCTGGCTCTGATACCACTGTTGGGGATCGTAGCAGAAAATCAATTTTTTTCCTACGCATCACCAAGATCTATCTATGGAGTAGTCTAGCAACGAGCATAAAGGAGAGTGGAGTGCATCTACATACCCTTGTAGATCGCGATGCGGAAGCGTTCAAGAGAACGGGGATGATGGAGTCGTACTCGTCGTGATCCAAATCACCGATGATCCTAGCGCCGAATGGACGGCACCTCCGTGTTCAACACACGTACGGAGCGGGGACGTCTCCTCCTTCTTGATCCAGCAAGGGGGGAGGAGAGGTTGATGGAGATCCAGCAGCACGACGGCGTGGTGGTGGAAGTAGCGGGATTCCAACAGGGCTTCGCCAAGCCCTGCGGGAGGAGGGAGATGTGTCACGGGAGGGAGAGGGAGGCGCCAGGGCTTGGGGTGCGGCTCCCATGCGCCTCCCCACTATATATAGGGGTGGAGGGGGCTGGTTTCTTGCCCTCCAAGTCCATTGGGGCGTTGGCAAAGGTGGGGGAAAGAAATCCCATCATTTCCTTTCCCCACCGATTGTTACCCCCCCTTTTTAGGGATCTTGATCTTATCCCTTTGGGATATGATCTTATTCCTTCTAAGGGGAGATCTTGGTGCGCCTTGACCAGGGGTGTGGGGCCTTGCCCCCACTACCCACGTTCATGTGGGTCCCCCCATGCAGGCGGGCCCCACTTCGGAACCTTCTAGAACCTTCCCGGTACAATACCGAAAAATCCCGAACATTTTCCGGTGGCCAAAATAGGACTTCCTATATATAAATCTTTACCTCCGGACCATTCCGGAACTCCTCGTGACGTCCGGGATCTCATCCGGGACTCCGAACAACTTTCGGGTTTCCGCATACTTATATCTCTACAACCCTAGCGTCACCGAACCTTAAGTGTGTAGACCCTACGGGTTCGGGAGACACGCAGACATGACCGAGACGACTCTCCGATCAATAACCAACAGCGGGATCTGGATACCCATGTTGGCTCCCACATGCTCCACGATGATCTAATCGGATGAACCACGATGTCAAGGATTCAATCAATCTCGTATACGATTCCCTTTGTCTATCGGTATAGCACTTGCCCGAGATTCGATCGTCGGTATACCGATACCTTGCTCAATCTCGTTACCGGCAAGTCTCTTTACTCGTTCCGTAACACATCATCCCGTGATCAACTCCTTGATCACATATTGTGCACATTATGATGATGTCCTACCGAGTGGGCCCAGAGATACCTCTCCGTCATACGGAGTGACAAATCCCAGTCTCGATTCGTGCCAACCCAACAGACACTTTCGGAGATACCTGTAGTGCATCTTTATAGCCACCCAGTTACGTTGTGACGTTTGGTACACCCAAAGCATTCCTACGGTATCCGGGAGTTGCACAATCTCATGGTCTAAGGAAAAGATACTTGACATATAGAAAAGCTTTAGCATACGAACTACACGATCTGTGCTAGGCTTAGGATTGGGTCTTGTCCATCACATCATTCTCCTAATGATGTGATCCCGTTATCAATGACATCCAATGTCCATGGTCAGGAAACCGTGACCATCTGTTGATCAATGAGCTAGTCAACTAGAGGCTTACTAGGGACATTGTGTTTGTCTATGTATCCACACATGTATCTGAGTTTCCTATCAATACAATTCTAGCATGGATAATAAACCATTACCATGAACAGGGAAATATAATAATAACCAATTTATTATTGCCTCTAGGGCATATTTCCAACAGACTTGTTTTACCATTGTCGAAATGTCTTGTGCACCGGGATGCCGAGCCTGATCGGATTTCCCTAAGATAAGCGGTGATGATATTATATTTATCACTTCAGCTAATCGTGAGAGCTTGTGATGGGCTAAGTTGGGACACCCCTGCAGGGTTATAATCTTTCGAAAGCCGTGCCCGCGGTTATGTGGCAGATTGGAATTTGTTAATGTCCGGTTGTAGAAAACTTGACAGATGATCCGAAGTAAAACACACAACTGTGTGAGTAACCGTGACTGTCTCTTTTCACTTTGAGAAGAGAACACGGTGGGGTTATGTTTGACTCGTATGTAGTTCAGGATCTTTAGCGATCACTACTAGTTTGCGACCGTTTGCGTATATTCTCATCTTATTCTTGTACTCGTAAGTTAGCCACCATATTATGCTTAGCCGCTGCTGCAACCTCACCACTTTACCTCTTCCTACCCACAAAGCTTTGCTAGTCTTGATACCCATGGTTATGGGATTGCTAAGTCCTCGTGGCTCACAGATACTACAACACCAGATGCAGGTTCAGCCGAGAATGATGCAGGAGCTGGTTCAAGTACTTCACTGGGAGCTCGATGAAGAGAGTGGCCGTATGTTTGTGACGTTTTCGACGATCAGTAGTGGTTTCTACTAGGGGCGATTCAGACCTGTGGCTTTATGTTTGTTTTGGTATCTTTCCTTTGGATCTTCACCCGTAGTCGGGTTGTGATGTTTTGAATGATGTCTTGCTTATGTAATGTATTGTGTGAAGTGGCGAGTGTAAGCCAACTATCTCCTTTTGCAATTTAATCCCTCTTTTACATGAGTCATGCAAAGATACCAAACTTGAGATCATTCCAGAATGGGCTTATACCTTTAAGTCGTGCCTCGACACGTAGGAGGTATAGTCCCATCCTGGGCATTACAAGTTGGTATTCAGAGCCTTCTCCGACCTAGAAGCCCCCACTGTTTGATCGAATCGTTGACGGTCGAGTCTAGGCACACACTTGAAAATGTTTTGAGTTCTATATATATATCGGAGAGTAGGATTTCTTTTGCTCCTCATCTCTTTTCACTCTGGTGAGGACTCCTGACGATTACTCTTGCCTCTTCTACTTTCAAAAATTGCACCAATTTTTTTTTAGGATCACGCGAGTATTGTTTGGATTGTTCCGATGTCTTTGTGACGAGAACATTGTTCTCGATGCCTCCTGTCATTAGGGGTTGTGGCAGTGTCCCGGGGAGTTGAGCTCCGAGGTGTTGTCGTCACAAACATATCGCATCAGTTCTGGAATACTTAAGACGGACGACATCGAGAACTCTCCTGTACGTTTAGTGGCAAGATAACCCCGACATCACCCAGTACTGGGGAGGTAGTTCGGGAGTATTGCCATAGCTTGTATAGTAGATGCGTTTCGAAGGTCCGAGGTAAACGGTTTCCGGAAACAACTGGTTATGTGTTGAAGGATGAATACAGCTGGATGTAGGTTTAGAGTTGAGTGCGCGGTGCTTCCCCTGTATCCCCAACACCTGATTGCATAACTGGAAACTTTCGAAAATTAATAGGTGGGTTCATCTAGTAGTTCTAGGCATTCTTCCAACGAATGCATGATATGAAGTTCGGGGTTCTACATTGAGTGAAGTGGTTTTATGGGCGTTTGTTCCGATCGGGAGTTGCATCTTAAAGGGTCCTTGGCTATGCTGATCCAGGGATTGCAAAACCCTTTTGTAACACGTTCCATGAGCTTTCAGCACGAATATGTGGAACGAAGCTTCTATCGTGTATTTGTTCTATCTGCTCCTTGTTGCTTTTTATTTACCTTTTGTTCTTCCAAGTGGCTTCTCGACAAGTTGATGTACCTGCGGAATTCATTCTTTCAATTCTCTGTTCGGATGATATTGTGAAGATTACGTTGCAACATATCTATCCTTTGTTTTTGTTTTGATTTTGGTATTCGAGTTGCTTCGATGTCAAATGTCGATTCCATACCTTTCCTAATCGGTGTTCTCATATTTCTATGGGAGTGCTAATTCTTCTTGACCATCGAGATCTTCATGTTAATTCTTTTCAACCGGTGTTCATTTTGTTCATCCCAAGTTGTCTTTGTTTTCCCCACCCTCCCACCCTTCTTCTTCTCGGAGCTAGAGTCCTTGATGAAATATCCATTTTATTCATGCGATATTTCTTCATTCATTTCCTTCTTATCCGGTGATTTATCGTGAAGATGCTCAAGAGCTTCAAGTTCATCATTCTTTCGTTCTCAAATTCTGCCGGTGGATGTAATTCAAGAATTCAGTGTTGATCTTATCCTTTTTTCCTCTTTTCACAATGCTTTCTTATTCCGGTGCACCAATTAATCATTCTCCTCTTGCTATTCATATCCGGAGTGCGGAAGATTCATAATTACATTCTTAATCCGTTCAAATTATTTTGAGGATTATCATCTTATTCAAGCCATTTAATTCAACCAGTGCAATATCTCTTAAGCAATCTTTTCTAATGGTGATTTCTTGAGTGGACCCTAACCCACATGTCTTTTCCCAGGATCTTACCTGACTCTTCTTTTTCCGGAGAATTCTTTTCAAAGTCTGACGTAAGTATGAATCCCATCAGTCACAGTCCTTCTCCAAGATCGCTTTCAAATTCTTTTTCATCATTGGTTCAACCTTTTTAATTCTTCATTCCGGAGTGCTCAACAATTCTTATGGCATTTCTCGTCTTCATTCTCAGCATTTGGAGACCGGGCCAGTGCTGATGGTGTTGGTCCCAAACGGGGGTTATGCGGGGCCACCACGGGGAAACTCGAGGTTTGGTTTTACCTGTAGGATCGCCCATCCGGTTGTGGCCTGAGACGAGATACGCGCGGCTACTATCAGGGTGTCGACACACCGGGAGGTCTTGCTAGACTTGTTTTACCATTGTCGAAATGTCTTGTGCACCGGGATGCCGAGCCTGATCGGATTTCCCTAAGATAAGGGGTGATGATATTATATTTATCACTTCAGCTAATCGTGAGAGCTTGTGATGGGCTAAGTTGGGACACCCCTGCAGGGTTACAATCTTTCGAAAGCCGTGTCCGCGGTAATGTGGCAGATTGGAATTTGTTAATGTCCGGTTGTAGAAAACTTGAAAGATGATCCGAAGTAAAACACACAACTGTGTGAGTAACCGTGAATGTCTCTTTTCACTTTGAGAAGAGAACACGGTGGGGTTATGTTTGACTCCTATGTAGTTCAGGATCTTTAGCGATCACTACTAGTTTGCGACCGTTTGCGTAGATTCTCATCTTATTCTTGTACTCGTAAGTTAGCCACCATATTATGCTTAGCCGCTACTGCAACCTCACCACTTTACCTCTTCCTACCCACAAAGCTTTGCTAGTCTTGATACCCATGGTTATGGGATTGCTGAGTCCTCGTGGCTCACAGATACTACAACACCAGATGCAGGTTCAGCCGAGAATGATGCAGGAGCTGGTTCAAGTACTTCACTGGGAGCTCGATGAAGAGAGTGGTCGTATGTTTGTGACGTTTTCGACGATCAGTAGTGGTTTCTACTAGGGGCGATTCAGACCTGTGGCTTTATGTTTGTTTTGGTATCTTTCCTTTGGATCTTCACCCGTAGTCGGGTTGTGATGTTTTGAATGATGTCTTGCTTATGTAATGTATTGTGTGAAGTGGCGAGTGTAAGCCAACTATCTCCTTTTGCAATTTAATCCCTCTTTTACATGAGTCGTGCAAAGATACCAAACTTGAGATCATTCCAGAATGGGCTTATACCTTTAAGTCGTGCCTCGACACGTAGGAGGTATAGTCCCATCCTGGGCATTACACTCGGCCTCCATGCCGCCGCTGAGATCCACCACCTCGTCCTGGGTGGCGAACCCGGGAGATGCGGCGGCCGCGGTCGAACCTGTCGCGATGATGTCGTCCATGTCGGCTCTTGTGTCCTCGGTGTCGCCGAGGTGCGAGAAGGGCAGCTGTCCATGGCGGAGATGGGGCGTCGGTGTGGACGCGTAGGCGGGCGGCGAGTAGTTGTATGGAGGATACTGGACGCCGACGAAGGCGGGCGAGGGTGTGCGCGTCGCCGGGTGGCCATGGGGGAAGGTCACGTTTGGGTTGAACCCACCGTGCGCGTCGTCGTCGGCGTAGCCGGGCGACGACGATCCCCATGGAGAACCGACGCCTTGCTGTCCCCAGGGCGCGTACTGGGCGTGGCTGACGGGTGGATTCATCATCCCCGCGTGGTCCGCCGATGAGGAGGCCGCCGCAGCCGCGCGCGCCGCGTTGTCGCGGGCCTTCTTGTCGATGGCCCTGTTTCGCCGGTCGGCGGTGACTGCGTCGCGTCGCTGAACTTCCACCTTCCACTCGGCGTTCGACATGCCCGGTGGCTTCGATGGCGGTGCCCTCAGCTTCCTCTGCTTCGGCTGGGCCACGGTGCCGGTCGCGGTTGCCGACGCGCGCGGCATGGCGTGCTTCCTCGGCGGCATGGCGGCGACTGGAAGGCGAGCCGGAGGGGGTTTGGCGGGAGGAAGGGAGGGAATGGCGGGAGGAAGGCGAGCGAGCGGGGGGGAAGCGGGGGAAAAGCGTCAAGAAACGGCGGGAAAAGGTCCTCGGGTCGCCGACATGGCGGACCCACGCGCCTTTTTCACTTGTGCCGGCTCCCCAAGCGCCCCCGAGGGCGCCGGGTTCGGCCTGGGTGCGCTGGCACCAGTTTTGGCCTGAGCCTGCGAAAAACGGGCTTCTGGGGGCGCGACTGGGCCGTTTTTTCGGCGCCGGCGCGGCAAAAACGCCTGGGGAGGGCCTGTTGGGGGCGCGGCTGGAGATGCTCTTAAGGCTCTGTTAAACCTTCTTTTTTATTAATGAGATGAGGCAAAGGAAAAATCGGGTGTTAATTTGCTTCTGGCAGTATCACTCATCAAAATTGACATAAAAAACGTTCAATTTGTCATTATCAAATCCTGAACGTTTGGGATATCATTTCGGACCACCAAATATGTCCCAGAAGAGCCGAATCCGTTGCCGCAAGCAAAGAGAAATCAGTCGATCGATGTATCCAACAATGTCCAAGAAGAGCCGGATGCAAAAGCAATGAATCGGTATCGCTTTCACTCCGTCTGTCACGCTCGACGAACCTTAGCATGGGAACTCCATCTCCATGGATTAATCGAGGCTGGGTGCACACATGACGTGACACACACACACACAGCGGCACCGGCTGTTCCTTCCGGAGCACAATTCGGTGGCAAATTTGACAATTTTGACCTGTTGGCGCAATGAATTCACGGAATGAACTGCCCGTGAAACTATTTCACAGTCATGACCTTTTTGTGTAGCGCCTGCCACGACGGCGCTGCACCCTACTGTGCAACGCCTCGCTCAGGGGCGTTGCACGCCTATCCACCGTGGCAGCCCTCGGGCACGCACCCGGCCGTGCAGCGCCTCCGAGCTAGGCGCCACACAATGTAATGTGCAGCGCCTCCGAGCCAGGCGCTGCACTATGACTTATCCAGCAGCCGCGCGAAGGCCCAATCCCCACCCATTGCAGTTACAGAAGAGAGAAGAGAGGAGGCTGTGGCGGCTGCTGGATCTCATCCTCTCCCTCTCTCAATCTCATCCCCAAAAAACTTCAGATCTGAGGGTTTTGTCCGTGGAGTTCTTCACCCTTCCATCCTACAAGGTACACTCCTCCGATCCCCTTCTTTCTATCCATACATTTTCTTTTTTTTGAAGATTTGTGTAATCCTTTTTTGATTAGATTAGAATCTTGCATATGTGGGATTTATGATTTGTAGATGATTTATAAGTTATATGTAACCTTAGTTTAGTTAGTATGTATTGAAAAAAATTCTTCTATGTTGGAAACCTACATTATGTTAGATTTTTTTAGATGTTATTTTAGATGAGTTAGATAAATTGAATATTAGTTATATGGAAAAGATATTTGTATTGAAGTAGGCTTAGTTTAGTTATTTTGTATTCATAGGATGATGTTATTTATATGGTTTGAGAAGAAAGCATTTTTTCAAATTTTGCATCTAGTAGCCGTAGTTTTGTTTTTGTATATTCAAAAGTTAATCGTGTTGACAAGAAAGCTTTTTTTTCAAATGGTTAGGATGGATTGGCTTCTCGATGATCACTGGGACAAACAACACCGGTCTTACGCTATGTCGGTGGATCAGCGGGTAATAATGAAAGTTGCCGGTGTTAATTATTTCATTATTTTTCAAACACATACCCCCAGATTTAATGATTTGTTTGTTTTGCTTGTAGGAGCTTGCACCTCTGAAGCTTCGGGCTCACAGAGTCAACCTTGGGTGGATGCGCTATGATGAGCGCTACACACCGTATGTTAGGGAGACATGACTTCTCCCTTTCATTCAGTTGGTCAGCCGGTCGACGCCATCCAACAATGCTCTGGCACTCACCGCGCTCATTGATCACTGGAGGCCGGAGACACAGTTTCCATCTGCGGACCGGGGAGATGACCGTGACGTTTCAGGATATAGCAATGATCACCGGTCTTCCTGTCGATGGCAATCCTTTATGTATGAGCACTGATTCAGATGGGTGGCGCGAGCAGATGCATGCCCTTATCGGTATGGTTCCTCCGGAGCCTCAGGAACCAGAAGTTGAAGGCAAGAAGAAGGAAAGAGTCGCAGCCGGTGCCCCTTACACCTGGATTACTACGCACTTTGGTACTTGCCCTTTGGAGGCTGACGAGGACACGGTGAAGACACATGCTCGTGTCTACATGTGGTATGTGATATCCAGGACTATGTTTGCTGATGGCACAGGCAAGAATGCTCCATGGATGTGGCTGAAGGCGTTGACCGTCTTCGATAGCAAATGGAGTTGGGGTTCGGCGACACTGGCTTACTTGTATAGACAGGTATGAAGTTGTTTATATTTCACTTCATTGCTACATGATGAATGCGATCTTGCTGTTAATTCAATCATGTTATTTTTTATGTGCAGTTGGATGAAGCCAGTTGTAGGCTATCTGGAGGTATCGGTGGTTGTTTGCTCGCACTTTTCATATGGAGCTGGGAGCGTTTGCCGGTTGGACGACCGAAGATCGTGAATTACGAGCCTTGGGACGAGAAAAACGACCCGCTAGGGCTCCCCACTTGGGCTTACAAGTGGGATGTGTTAAATGAGATGACGGATGATCCATCGGACATGTACAAGCTCTACAGGAGCGAGATGGACGCGATCACGGCTGAGCAGGTGAGTCGATATTGCATAAGTTATTATCATGCTTATATCGTAACTCGGTATCAATTTTGCATTTTATCCCCTTTTGTAGGTTGAATGGGAACCGTATGGAAGTGCAGAGAGTTTTGGGAACCCTATGGAGTTCGCGCTGAATCTGATGTGCACTAGGGATAGGGAACTCTGGCATATGCGGTGTCCACTCATATGCAACTGGGCGGTCGAGATTCACCTGCCACATCGGGTGTACCGCCAGTTTGGTTTGTTCCAGACACACCCGCCGGAGTGGGAGGACACGGACCAGATGCTACACGCGTAAGATATAATTAACCTTGAGCACCTAGCTGTTTCTCGGCCTCATCGATGGTTCTAATATTATGTTTCTAACTTGCAGGTTGGATAGGAAAAAGCAGCGTAAGATCAAGGACTGGGCCAAGCATTACAGGAAGTATGTTGTGCAGTGGCAGTTTAGTGTTGATCAAGCTAGGCACAACAAAAGAGCCCCGCTTCGTGAGCACTGCCCGATCGCGTTCAACAACTATCTCACATGGTTCCTTGCAAGAACCCGTGTGGAGGTATGCAAGCCGGCGTATGCTGAGGATATTTTGGAAGATCCCACCGTATTTGATGATATAGCCCAGCACGAGTACAACGCATTAGTCCGGAAAGGCAACTCAGTGATCCCTGCAGGCCCAATGATGAACTTTGTGGTATTTGCCCTTTATTCTTTTCCATTCGCATTATTTACATCTTTGCATGCCTAACACGTTAATACCATTTGTGTTCATAGCGTGCCCAGATTAAGAAAGCAGCCGATGAGAGCTAGGCGTTGCACTGTACTTAGTGTTTTTTTTTTGCATTTGCAAACTAAGTGCGACGATGTCAAGTACGATTGATACATTGCAAGCAAAGAACTGTGGATAGAACATATGCATAAAGTACTTCACGAAACATAGTTGTCCATAACACATAGTACTTCACGACACATAGTTGTTTATACCAATGTTCAAGAAATCATTAACTGATAGCTGCTCGGCCTGTCTAGGAGCAGCGATTAATCGATGAATCGGCCCATTAACTGGACTAATCGGTCGACCAATAATCGATAGATTGCATAGAAACATGCCAACATATCTCTAGATTTTGTATGTATTATACCATACTGTCATGCTCCCAGTTATGTACTATACTAAAACGTGCTGCCATACACATATGAAAAGCATAGAGAGGCGGTAAAATTATTAAACCTAGATATTAAGGACCGGCATGGGGCCGAAAGGGGTTACGAGCCAACAAATTGGGCTTTGTTTGCCCACCCATTAATGGGCCAGCAGGGATTAATCGACATGACAATTGATTAATCGGTCTAACTGGTCAATTAATCGTCCTACCAAGTTAACACGATGAATATGTGTTATTTGATTCGGCCATGCCATGAGTAGCGATTAACTGGCCTATTAACTGATTATTCGGGTGAATTCTTGAACAATGGTTTATACTACATAGTACTTCACGATACAACCAAATAGAGAAGGAGACATAGTAGTTCACGACAAATACTAGTTCACAACCAAATCGAGGAGGGCACATAAGGTCTTCACAACCACATAGTAGTTCACGACATAGCTCTATTGCGTAGAGCAAGGCCCCTTTCCCTTCTTCTTCTTCCTCTCTTCTTCCTCTTCCTCCTCCCTTTTCCTTATGAGACGAGCCTCCTTAACCACCATCTCCATGAACATCTGATTCTCCTTCTCTCTTTTTTGCAGCTGCAAATGCCCAAAGCTTCGCGATTTTTTCTTCAAAATCCTTTTGACGCTTCTTCGCTGCCTCCTCACATCTCCTCACCAACGCTTGCTCCCTAGCTCGCATCGCCTCTCTCGCTCTCTCTTTTTCCTCCCTCTTCTTCTCAAGCTCCTCTTCCTTCTTCTTCTTTAGCTTGGTTGCATCCTCCTCTCTAAGTTTCTTCGCAGCCTTCTCCCACCATCCCGCCATATCATCTTCGCCATCCTCCTTCATTGTTGGTTTGTTGGGTTGGGAAGCCCCCATACCTACAATGAGTGAAACATAATGGTTAGTAAGGACAAATGGAAGCACATGTAAAACAAGAACATATGAAAAAGAAAACATATGAAAAAGAAAACATATGAAAAATAAGACATACGGAAATGATCCATCGAGGTATCCAACCATTCCTCTACAACGAACTTGCCCTTGTCCATCACCACGACCACGAGCTCTACCACCACCACGGCCTCTTGTAAGTCCAAGTTGCCGACCTCTTTGTTGTCTAGATCCGCTTTGGCTACCATTTGGTTGGCTTGGCACTTGTTGGCTACCGCTAGGGTGGCTACCACTTGGTTGGCTTGGCACTTGTTGTCTACCACTTGGTTGCATTGGCACTTGTTGGCTACCACTTGGTTGCCTTGGCACTTGTTGGCTACCGCTAGGTTGGCTAGCACGTGGTTGCCTTCGCACTTGTTGGCTAGCTCTTGGTTGGGTCCCTTGTGTAGCTCCTTGTTGGCTTGTGCTTGCATCATTTTTCTTGGATCTTTTCCTTGGTTTGGGACATTTTCTTTGGTTGTGGCCTTGACCTTTGCACCGCCCACAACGGGAGCTATCACGAGGCTCTTGGAATTGGTCGTTGCCCGCTTCGCGCCGGCCACCATGGCCCCATCCGTCCATGTCGCCTCTAAGACGCTTTGTCTTACGTCTACCCCATTTAACAACCTTCAACTCCGGATCCGGCCATAGTTGAACTCCATGGTACTCCGGCCATTGTGATTGGTCCAAGTAAGGTTGAAAGCGGGGAGCCCATGTTTTCTTGACCGTCATGATTGAAAACTCCGACTCCCGCACGGTGCGTGGGTGGTTGATGTCCACATTCCAAACGCGACCGGCGGTATACAAGTGTGAGCAAGGGAGATGAAGCAACAATGGACTCCCGCAAGTGCAATCACATTGTGTTAACGACACCTTGAAAGCCCGACCTTCGTGTTGCCGGCCATCGTTTGTGGTTCCTCCTGGCTCTTTCACTTCGTACTTCCACTCTTCATTGTCATATAATATAGCTTCTTCTGAGTCCGTCTTCCGTGATTGAAATACCAACCATTCATCAACCTTGGGTGGGAACTTGTACTTGTACTTGCGCGGGTTCTCACCAGCTATTTGTGCATCAGTTTCCATCGAGTACTTTACAAAGTACGCATTCATCTTGTCAAATGTGTATTGAACTATTGCTGTCACGGGTAATCCACGTGCACCTTTGAGCACCCTATTGAAGCATTCGGCCATATTGCTTGTCATTTGACCGTATCTCCGGCCATCTTCATCAAAAGCATGTGCCCACTTGTTCCGGTATTGAATGTGCCTATTGAGAAAGTCTTGACCCCCGGGATCAAGTTTTTTGTGTGCGAGCAATTTATTGTACAAATAAGCGAAGCGCTTGTCGGAGAAAGCGAGACAACAATCTTGAAGATCAACGGCCAACTCCTTAAGGCCACATGCCCTATAGAAGTTCGAACAAAAGTGTCTCATGCACCATCGATGGTGCAACGGTGCATGACCGGGAATGTCAATCTCCACCGCGTTAAGAATTCCTTGATTCCGATCCGATATGACACATATTTCCCTTTGAACGGGTAACACCTTTGTCCTCAGAAGACGCAAAAACCACTCCCAGTTGTCATTGTTCTCCACCTCAACCAAAGCAAATGCCAATGGCAACACCCGGTTGTTGACATCACTTGCTATCGCAACCAACAAGGTGCCCTTGTATTGTCCGGTCAAGAACGTGCCATCAATGGCGATGACCGGCCTACAGTGTTCGAAAGCCCTCAAGCATTGCTCAAACGCCCAAAATGCACGGCCAAATACTCGGACTTTCCTTCCTTCATGAACGGTTGTTTGGTGCCCATGAGGCTCGACAACATGAACCATGCCCGGGTTTGTTGTGGCCATGGCTAACAACAACCTAGGGATTCGGTTGTATGCTTCCTTCCAAGTACCATACATCATCTTAAATGCGGCTTGCTTCGCCTTCCATGCCTTGCCGTACTTCACCTTGTAATGAAATATGGCTTTCACAAGATCAATGACATGTTGGACGCTCATTGTTGGAAGTGTGGATATTGAGTTGGACAACCTGTAAGCAATGAACTCGGACGTGAGTTGTTTGTGGTCTTGGGACACGATCTTGCCATCCACCCTTTTGCCTTGGCACATGTGAGTTGGCACACAACTCACTACATGCCAAGTTGGACCTCCTTTCCATGGTCTTGCACACACAATCCATGGACATATTTCATCTTCACTTGCACATGCAACCGTGTAGCGCACATTGATGTCCGAGTGCACCACCTTGTGTGGACGATAATGCGTAACCGAGTAGTTGTCCAGCCACATCTTCAATTCCAACAAGGTTTCGAACTTAGATCCTTTAGCCATTCGGTTCTTGTCGTCTCCCATATCACGGTGAGAGCTTGGCCTAACACCAAGAGGTACACATTGGCCACCATCTATCACGGCTTCATCCGCGAAACTAACATCCTTGAACAATGTAGTCCGATGATCCCGACGGAATACCTTCTCGAAAGCTTCGGCCTCCTTCACCGTGAACCCCTCTGCATCAACTTCTTCATCGGGACCATCGTCATCCGAGTCCGATGCATATGCGCGGGAAAAAGGGATGGAATGGTCCATTGTCTCTTGCAAATGATATTTGTCGAGATCACCCACATTGTTGTCATGGAGATCAACTTCATTGTCATCGTCCGCATAATCATAATTGTCCTCTTCCTCTTGCAAAGCTTCATCTTGGTTGTTTGTAAACGAACTCAATGTTTGCCCCACTTCTTGGGTCAAAAGAGGTTCATCAATTTCATCTCGTTTCAAGGGTGGTGGGCTACTATGAACCAAAGGGGAAGGTTTCCGGTTCAAGTCCAAATGCAAACTTGAATCAACCTTCTTCGTTGCAAATAACTCAAGAGCCTTGTCAAGTGATTCGGCCACCGTTTCCTTGTATGCAACCCAACGTTGCTCCGAGTTGACACGCATTGTCTTCCAACAGACGTGCATCCAAAAGCCTACATTATGCCTTCCCTCCAACTCAACGATATCACTAAGGTCCATCCAATTTAATTCTTTCCTAACTTGTTGCAAGAGCTCTGCATAGCTAGGACTACTATCAAACACAATGTCAAGCTCATCCGGGTCCGGTTCAATATTGCCTTTCAAAAAGGCGTCTTTGTCCCCATGATGAACAAATACACATGTTCTTCCCATCCCTATAAGCATTCCAAGAACACAAGGTAACATTGCTTTCATGAGTACTAAATGCAAAGATTAACAAAGAATATAAACCCTAATATATATATCAAACAACAACCCTAACCATAACCCTAATCATAACCCTAACCCTAACCATAACCTAACCCTAACAACAACATAACAACACACATAGGAACACCCATAAGAACACCCATAGGAACACCCATAAACATACATCTCACTTCTCCATGCAAATCACTAGATCCAAACAAAACTAGGGTTTCCCCAAACTAGCAACATTTGAGCAATTTGATAACATTACTTGGACCAAAACAAGAGGATCGGAGGTGATTACCTTTAGGGAGGGCTTGACTTCGAAATCCACGGACAAATTCTTCAAATAAGCAAGATTTGAGAGAGGATTTAAGAGGGGAAGAGAGTGGGAGAGGGGCCTAAGCTCGGGGTGAGAGTGGGAGAGAGTGTGAGTGGGGGAGTGGGGGTCCAGCGCGGCTGCTGGATAAGTCATAGTGCAGCGCCTGGCTCGGAGGCGCTGCACATTACATTATGTGGCGCCTAGCTCGGAGGCGCTGCACGGCCGGGTGCGGGCCCGGGGGCTGCCACGATGGACAGGCGTGCAACGCCCCTGAGCCAGACGCTGCACAGTAGGGTGCAGCGCCGTCGTGGCAGACGCTACACAAAAACGTCATGGTTGTGAAATAGTTTCACGGGCAGTTCATTCCGTGAATTGATTACGCTAACAGATCAAAATTGTCAAATTTGCCCAATCCAGTTGTTCCTTCCGGAGCACAACTCCCCGCTGACCCGGTCAGCCCTTCCTTCCACCCCTGCAGCTGCAGTTCCTTCCCGCCCTTTCCTCTCCCCATGACCGACTTAACCCCACGCAACCCAACGCCCCCAAACCCAGGCCCGACTTTAAAAATCACCCACCCCACCCCACCCCACCCCACCTTTAGCACTTCCTCCGTTTCCGCGCCGCCGCCGCCGCCGCCCCGCGCGATGCCTCGCCGAAACGGGAATGCATCCGGTAAGCCCCTCCGTACGCTGAACCCCTCGGATCCCGCCCATCAAACCCTCACTCACCGCCTCTCATCGCAGGCTCCGGCGGTAGTCGCCG
>LR738716.1:341523382-341543382 GCA_902687465.1 Secale cereale | reverse complement strand
TCCACTATGTTCTGAGATTGATGTTGCTATGACTTTGCTATGCTTAATGCTTGTCACTATGGCCCGAGTGCCATGATTTCATATATGAACCTATTATGTTTTCATGAATTTTTTGTGTGTTCTTGATCCTATCTTGCAAGTCTATAGTCACCTACTATGTGTTATGATCCGGCAACCCCGAAGTGACAACAATCGGGACCACTCCCGGTGATGACCTTAGTTTGAGGAGTTCATGTATTCACTATGTGTTAATGCTTTGGTCCGGTACTCTATTAAAAGGAGGCCTTAATATCCCTTAGTTTCCAATAGGACACTACTACCATGGAAGGGTAGGACAAAAGATGTCAGGCAAGTTCTTTTCCATAAGCACGCATGACTATATTCGGAATACATGCCTACATTGCATTGATGAACTGGAGCTAGTTCTGTGTCACGCTAGGTTATAACTTTTACATGATGAATTGCACCCGACATAATTTCCCATCACTGATCCAATGCCTACGAGCTTTTCACATATTGCTTGTTGCTTATTTACTTTTCCGCTGCTACTATTACAAAAACTACAAAAACACTATCTTTACTTTTATTGCGGCTACCGCTACTATCATATTACTTTGCTACTAAACTACCTTGCTGCAGAGACTAAGTTTCCAGGTGTGGTTGAATTGACAACTCAGCTGCTAATACTTAAGAGTATTCTTTGGCTCCCCTTGTGTCGAATCAACAAATTTGGGTTGAATACTTTACCCTCGAAAACTGTTGCGATCCCCTACACTTGTGGGTTATCTAGACTATTTTCTGGCGCCGTTGCCGGGGAGCACAACTCTATTCTTTAAGTCACTTGGGATTTATATATGTTGATCACTATGAAGAATTTGAAGGACTCAAAAAACAAGATCTTACTCTCAACTACGAGGGGAGGTAAGGAACTGCCATCTAGCTCTGCACTTGATTCTCCTTCGGTTATGAGTAAACTTGCGACACCTACTCCTGCTATTCAATCTGATATGTCGTATGTTCTTGATGATGCCACTTCTGCTATGTATGATGAAACTACTTCTATGCCTGATACTGTGCACCTTGGTAAATTTCTAGATGAACAAATTACTAGGGTTAGGGAGAATGCAAATATTGAAACTGATGATATTTATGAAAGTGATGATGAAGCTTCTCCCAATAGATATGAATTGCCTGTTGTTCCCGAGGGTTACGTTATGGATGAAGAAACTGCTAGAGACTTTCTTGCTTGCAATGATAGATATGATCTTAAGAAATTATTAGCTAAGCTGAAAGAAAAGTCCTTGAATGCTAGGATGAAACATGACCCTGCTTTTGCTACTTCACCTATCTATGTTACTGTCGGTGTACTAAGGTAGGGGTACCCTAGTACCCCAACTTGTGCACGGGCAGCGGCAGCTCCCCGCGGCAGGGTTCACCACGCGCTTGCCGGAGACCTTCCTGACCCTTATCTAGCCATTCAAAAACAAAGTATACAAGACAGAAGACCAAGACCCCGGCAAGAGGAGCTTGCCGGGAAGGCCGTCCCAGGCTCGAGATTGCTTAACTAGCACGAGGCCCTGGCAAGAGGAGCTTGTCAGGACGAATAGAAGATTTTATCTTAGAAGACCCGACAAGGGCTCGGGGAGCGGCAAGCTTCCGGGCCCGGCAAGGTCGAGATCCCCGGCAAGGTGCTTGCCGGGGGAGGGGCGCTGTGTGCCCGCGCTCCAGCTCATCGGCCCACGCGTCGCCCTGGGGCCACTCCAGGGACGCGTGGCGGATGGCTGTGCAGCCTGGGGGACACGGTGGCACTCCACGGCAGAGGATCCATCGCCGTGGCAGACGGAGACGCAACGGCGGGAGCTTTTGGGGTCGACGGCGACGGGCATTAAATGCCCTTGTCCCCCACCGTTAAAGTAGGTATAGACCACTGTTCTGTACTGTAGCTCCACTGTTCCCGCACTGTTACAACTACCACCTCTTTTACATTTTTACCCCTTTCTCCTACGTTGACACCTGTCGGTGACCCCTTGCACTATAAAAGGAGGCCCATGCACAACGTGGAGGGGGTTCGAAACCTAGATTACTCTCACGCACGGTGTAGCTGCTTCTTCAAGCTCCCGAGCGCTCAACTCAATACACAACCAAGCAGGAGTAGGGTTTTACGCATCCGTGCGGCCCGAACCTGGGTAAAAACTGCCCGCGCGTCTGCCTCGATCTGCTCTTCGTGCTCCCTCCGCCCTCGTACCGCACAGACAAGGGGCTCCGGTCCCATAGGTGTTCGTGGCGGACAGTTTCCCCCGACATCTTTGGCGCGCCAGGTAGGGGGCGTCGAGGTTGTGCGAACCTGATCCGGCGTTCGCGCGGGCGCGATCTTCATTAACCTCTCCAAGTTTCATCAACAACTTCATCAGCGACAACTCCATGGCCCCGAAGAAGAAGCCTTCGGAGGTCGGGGGCCCGTCTGCGTCTCATCCGCCGCCACCAGAGCCAACGGTGGGCGGGGGAGACGCCGTCGGAAGGGTGGTTGCCGGCGAGGACACTCACGGTGCCACCAGATCCAAGAACAGGACGGACGACCGGACCTCGGTCTCCGTGGACGCGCCACGTCCATCACAACATACGACGACCCCGCAGCGCCATGCCACGGGAGGTGGTATCCGCTTGCTGGGACAAGGCCATACTGGAGGTTCGCGGGACGCCCCGGACCCCCGTCCGGGCACAAGCAAAGCGAAGGCGCCGGCACGGGACCCCGCTCCTTCTAACGTCGTTAGAAGTCCGAGCGTATCCCGCTCCTCGCACCGCTCGCCCGCGTTCCCCACTACTCCGGCAGAAGCGCTCGCAAGGGCGCAGCTGCTCCTCGATTTTCCTCCAGCGGCCGACAAGGCCGAGGAATGGAGGGCCACTATCCGGAGCCTGATAGACTTCGCCAACAACGACTCTCCGCAGCAGCCGTCGGCCTCACGGCCGCGGCAGGCCGAGAAGACGAAGGCTATCGGCGACAAGACTGCCAGGGGTGCGACAAGCGTGCACTCCCCGCCGCAGAAGCAGAAGACGCCGCCCCGCCGGAACAACCCCGACGACGGCTCCACAGCCTCGTCGGACCCGCGGGCCCGTCGGGACCAGCGCCAGGTCCTCGACGACCGGCGAGATGAAGACGCTCGGACCACGATCGAGCGCCGCCGAGAAGCTCGGCGACAATCCGACAAGAGAGCTGGGAACGCTGTCGACGCACCCGCGCCCGGTGAACCAGGCGACTTGCCGTATGCGGCAGGCTGCCCTGCGTTCACCCGCGAGCTGCGGCGCGTCCAGTGGCCCAGCATGAAGAACTTTAAGCCCGACGTACCGGAGAAGTACGACGGCAAGACGCACCCCTCGGAGTTTCTCAGCGTCTACACCATAGCAGTGCAAGCTGCCGGGGGGCGCGACGAGAAGATCCTAGCCAACTACTTCCCGCTCGTGCTGAAGCCGAACGTCCGTTCATGGCTCATGCACTTGCCGGAAGGCTCTATCTCTTCTTGGGCCGACCTCTGCCATCAGTTTGTTGGCGCCTTCACCGGCGGCCACAAACCCCATGGCCAGGAGAGCGATCTCCACATTTTGGCCCAGAAGGAAGGCGAACCCCTGCGCAAGTATATCCAACGCTTCAGCCGGGTGCAACACAACATCCCAGACGTTCACCCTGCCGCGGTTATCAGCGCGTTCCATCAGAACGTGCGTAACCGCCGCATGCGTGAGGAGATGGCGATGACCAAGATCAGGGACGTCAGCGAGCTCTACGCTCTTGCCGACAAGTGCGCCCGTGCAGAAGAGGGGAGGAAACTCCCCGGGGAGGATGCTGGCGCAGGGGGAAGTGACAGCGACGACGCCGCCCCGGCAAAGAAGAGCCGGCGGCGGAACAACAGGAAGAAGGGCAAGAAGGAAGTGCTTGCCGTCGAGAAGTCCGGCAAGGAGGCCCCCGCCAAGCAAGCGCAGGCTGGCGGCTCCGGCAAGGAGCCCGCCCCTGCGGCGGCGGCCGACAAGCCGGGTAGCTCCGACAAGCAATACTGTAAGATTCACCGCACCAAGGGTCACGATCTCTCCAACTGCAAGCGCGTCGAGTACCTCGTCGAGCAGCAAAAAGCTGAGTACGAGAGGCGCGACAAGGAGAAGGCCCAAGGTGGCGGGGAAGAGCCCAGCAAGAAGCGGCCATTCAATGGCCGGGGAGGACGCCGCGGCAAGGCCAAGCAGCGGCAAGGAGATCGACCTCCCCGGGGCCGCGACAACGACGAAGATGACGATGAAGACATGGAGGACGACGAGAACAGCGAGCAGGAGTTCCAGAAGGCCACGGAGGTCCTGTGCGTCGACGGTGGCGCCTCCCTGCACACCTCCCACCGCCAGCTGAAACAGTGGGTGCGTGAGGTGAATGCAGCGGAGCCGCCCGTGGAGTCGCGCAGGCTCCTCAAATGGTCCAGCACACCCATCATTTTTGACCTTGAGGATCACCCTGACCGCACCACGGCGGTCGGGTGCTTGCCGATGCTGGTTTCCCCCACCATCCGCAACCTCAAGGTCACCAAAATGTTGGTTGACGGCGGGGCCGGGCTGAACTTGATCTCCTCTGCTGTGATCAAGAAACTCCAGATTCAAGACGGCGAGCTCGAAGAGACCGGTTCATTCCAAGGAATCAACCCGGGAAGGAGCAAGCCCAAGGGAAAGATTACTCTGCCGGTGACCTTTGGCGGGGAGCTCAACTTCAGGACTGAGCGCATCACTTTTGACGTTGCCGATATTCCATTGCCCTACAATGGAATACTCGGCCGTCCCGCCCTCGCCAAGTTCATGGCAGCTTCCCACTACGCCTACAACGTGCTGAAGATGCCGGGGCCGATAAGCGTCATCATTGTCCATAGCGACAAGAAAGATGCGCTTATTTGCGCCGACAAGATTTACCGGGATGCGGCAGCTGCGGCCGAGAAGGATACTCTTGCCGCTGAAGCTCCCGGGGGGAAGAAGATGAAGACCAAGTCCGGCAAGTGCTCTGGGACCCACTCCGGCAACCGCACCTCTTCGGAGTGCTGCGCCGCCGTCGAGGACGTTCCATCGAGCTCCACCGGCAAGAGCAAGAAAGGAATGGCTGCTCCTCCGGCAACCAAGAAGGTGTCCGCAAAGGAGGATGGCACTGGTGGTACCTTCACCATCAGTGCCACCCTTGACAGCAAATAGGAAAGCGCGCTCGTCGCCTTCCTGCGGGCGAATGTCGATGTGTTTGCTTGGCAACCATCTGACATCCCCGGTGTTCCCAGGAAGGTGATTGAGCACAAGCTTGCTGTCTGCCCTCATGCGCGGCCCATCAAGCAAAAAGTGAGGAAGCAAGCCGTGGAGCGCCAAGAGTTCATCAACGAGGAGATCAAGAAACTAGAGGCAGCAGGCCTAGTTAGAGGTGTGATCCATCCGACGTGGTTGGCAAACCCAGTCGTCGTGCGCAAGGCCAACGGGAAGTGGAGACTGTGTATAGACTTCACTGATGTCAATAAAGCATGTCCCAAGGATCCTTTCCCTTTGCCGTGCATTGACCAGATCGTTGACTCCACTGCCGGATGTGAGCTACTCTGTTTTCTTGATGCATACTCAGGCTATCACCAGATTTTCATGGCTAAGGAAGATGAAGAGAAGACTGCATTTATCACTCCATGTGGCACCTATTGCTTTATCCGCATGCCATTTGGACTGAAGAATGCAGGCTCAACTTTTGCAAGGGTAGTGTACACTGCTTTTGAGCCACAGATCCACAGGAATGTAGAAGCCTACATGGATGATATCGTGGTGAAGAGCAAGAGCAAAGAAACACTGATTCAAGACTTGGAAGAAACGTTTCAGAACCTGCGCAGGATACAACTCAAGCTGAACCCCGAGAAGTGCGTCTTTGGAGTTCCCTCCGGCAAGCTTCTCGGGTTCTTTGTATCACAGAGGGGGATTGAAGCCAACCCCGACAAGATTAAAGCCATTGAGCAGATAGAGGCCCCAAAGCGCGTCAAGGATGTCAGAAGGCTTGCAGGTTGCGTTGCTGCCCTCAGTAGGTTCATTTCAAAATCCGCGGAACGCGCCCTACCTTTCTTCAAAATCTTGAAGAAGGCAGGTCCCATGAAGTGGACTCCGGAAGCGGAGGCGGCGTTGCAGGATTTGAAACGGTACCTGTCCTCCACTCCTATACTTGTCGCACCTAAACCACAGGAAAAGTTGTTGCTATACTTAGCGGCAACCAACCAGGTGGTTAGTGCTGCGTTGGTAGCGGAGAGGGAGTCCGACGAGGAGTCAGCATCACCGGCAAGCGAATCTAGCGACAAGCAGGGGGCTGTCCCGACAAGCTATGGCCCCGACAAGGAAGACTCTGCGCAGGAACAAGGAGAGGTGCGGAAGAAGATGGTGCAGCGCCCAGTGTATTTTGTAAGTTCCCTTCTCCAGGGAGCTAGATCAAGGTACTCTGGTGTGCAAAAATTGCTTTTCGGCCTCCTCATGGCTTCAAGAAAGCTGCGCCACTACTTCCAAGCCCATGAGATAACGGTGGTCACTCGCTTTCCGTTGAAGAGGATATTGCACAATCCAGAGGCAACAGGCAGGATCGTCGAGTGGGCACTGGAGCTGTCAAGCTTTGGACTCAAGTTTGAAAGTACTTCAACTATACAGAGCCGAGCTTTGGCAGAATTCATCGCTGAGTGGACCCCAACGCCAGAAGAAGAAGTTCAAGAAACGAGCGTACCCGTGCAAGAAGCGACAAGTGAATGGATAATGTATTTTGACGGTGCCTTCTCGCTGCAAGGCGCCGGTGCCGGCGTGGTACTCATCGCGCCCACCGGAGAGCACCTCAAATATGTTATCCAGATGCACTTCCCCAGGGAGCAAGCGACAAACAACACTGCAGAATATGAAGGCTTGCTTGCCGGCCTCAGGATTGCGGCCGAACTTGGGATCAGAAAGCTGATTGTGCGGGGAGATTCTCAGTTGGTGGTCCGACAAGTTAACAAAAGCTATCAGAGTCCTTTGATGGAAGCATATGTCGATGAAGTGAGAAAGCTTGAAGAGCACTTTGAAGGTCTGCAGATGGAGCACGTCCCAAGAGCTCAAAATGAGATTGCAGATGGCCTTTCAAAGTGCGCCGCAATGAAGTTACCTGTGGAACCAGGGACCTTTTTGCTCAAGCTGACTCAACCATCAGTTACACCATCAATTGGGCAGTCCAAGAAGAGAAAGTTGGTCTCCGGCGACTACTTACCGGCGGATCTTCCTGAACCCGCCGCCAAAGTTCCCAGGATCAACGACAACGCTGAGGAACAGTTTGCTCCTGCAAGCCCTCGGGCTTGTGCAGTTGAAGCAAGTGTTCCCGACAAGCCTCGCCCCGGCGAGCTTGCCGGGGGACCGTCAGCTCCGACAGGACCAGAGGTCTTTGCCGTAGAAGCTGGGGTTCCCGCAGCGGCCCTCGAGCCTTTAGTCCTTGCCGTCGAGCCCCGGGCTCCGGCATGGGCACAGCAGATCGTCCGTTTTCTGCAAACTGGAGAACTTCCCGACGACCCTCAAGAGATAGAGAAGATAACCAGGCAGTCAAGTATGTATCAGTTTGTGGATAACGAGCTATACAGAAGAAGACTCAACGGTGTCAGGTTGAAATGCATCTCCAGAGAAGATGGACAGGAGCTGTTGGCAGAAATACACGGAGGCATATGCGGCCACCACATTGGCGCAAGGGCGCTTGCCGGGAAAGCTTTCCGGCAAGGGTTCTTTTGGCAAGAAGCCCTCCAAGATGCGACTGCACTAGTAACCAAGTGTGAAGCGTGCCAGTTCCATGCGAAGCAAATTCATCAGCCAGCTCAAGCTCTCCAAACAATCCCTTTGTCATGGCCCTTCTCGGTCTGGGGGCTCGATATCCTCGGCCCTTTCCCTCGCGCTGTCGGGGGCTTTGAGTACTTGTATGTCGCAATCGACAAGTTCACAAAGTGGCCAGAAGTAGAGCCAGTGAGAAAGGTGACAGCACAGTCAGCAGTCAGGTTCTTCAGGTCGATTGTTTGCCGTTTCGGGATCCCTAACAGGATCATCACCGACAACGGTACGCAATTCACTAGTCGCACCTTCATGCAGTACGTCCAAGACCTTGGCGCCAAGGTCTGTTTCGCTTCTGTTGCCCACCCGAGGAGCAACGGCCAAGCGGAGAGGGCAAATGCTGAAGTGCTGCGCGGACTCAAGACAAGGACCTTTGACAGGCTGCGTAAGTGCGGAAGGAATTGGATAGAGGAGCTCCCGGCGGCTCTTTGGTCAATCAGAACGACACCGAGTCGAGCCACCGGACAGACACCTTTTGCTCTAGTCTACGGAGCAGAAGCAGTTCTCCCCACGGAACTCGTATACGGATCTCCTCGAGTACTCGCTTATGATGAGCTCGAGCAAGAGCAACTGCGGCAAGATGACGCATTGCTCCTTGAGGAGGGACGTCTCCAGGCTGCTGTACGAGCTGCTCGATACCAGCAAGCTTTGCGCCGCTACCATAGCCGCAAAGTCAAGGCCAGGAGTCTCGAGGAAGGCGACCTTGTTCTTCGGCGTGTTCAGTCCGCCAAGAATTCCAACAAGTTGACGCCGAAGTGGGAAGGCCCTTATCGGGTGAGACAAGTTACGAGGCCCGGCGCTGTCCGCCTCGAGACCGAAGAAGGCTTACCGGTGAGCAACTCCTGGAACATAGAGCATCTTCGCAAGTTTCACCCCTAAGGCGCGGTTGCCGTGATCCGTTCCGGCAACCACCTTTTGTACAAGCCTTGCCGCTGTTGCATGTAACCCTTTGTACAAAGCCGGGCGCAGACCCCGTGCATCAGTAAAGATTTCGTGTTTTCGCATCGATTGCCTTTCGCATGCTTCTCTTTGCTATTTGCATGTTTTATTTGGCATTTGATGCAACACTTAGACATTCGGTAAGCACTATTACGCCGAAAGGCAATATGCTTGTTTCCCCCTCCTTTTCCTTTTTCTCTTAAGCAGAAGGAACGTTCCTCGCGCACAAGTTTGCCGGGGGGGAAGGAGATGGAGGAGGAACTAAGTGCCGTTCAAGAAAGAAGAGCCTTACCGGAAAGCAAACAACATGAGCAAGCAGCATGTGAAAGATAAGTTGTTAGAATTTGACCAGTTCAAATTTTAAATTTTGGTTGTCTTCCTTGAACAATCACACTTTGTATGGAAAACCTGTGCGCGGAGGAACCTACCCGTGGCTTGCCGCACCCTTATCTTGTCTTCGAGTCCACTCAACGATTTAAGTGAGCTGCGACAAGTGTCGCGCCCTTGCTTCGTTTCCGAGTACACTCAGCAAGCTAAGTGCGTTGCGACTTGCTGCGGCGAGGTTGCTTGCCGGCGAGGACCTTGGCCAGCAGGCTGCTCAGCGCTCAGCGCTCGCGGCAAGGGCCCCTTTCCGGCAAGCTCCCCGGGAGCGGAGGGTGAGGAACATACAAAGTCAAAGATTGGAACAAGGAAGATAACATTGCACTGATTGATTGAAGTAAAGCAAATATCTTACAAGGACAACTTGTCGCAATGGACTAATGAGTTCGTAACATAATGTGCAGCAACGAAAAGATAAAGATAAATGGGGCCCTAGTCTACGCGGTCGCCCTCCTTCCTGCCAAGCTTTGCCACCTTGGCGATGATATGGCTGACCTGCTCCTTCAGGGCCTCCGTGTCTGCATCTGCCGGCAAGCTGCAAAGAACGTTCTTGAGGTTGATCCCCGGGTTGCGGTACACGATCTTCGTCAAGACCCGCTCTAGAGTTCCTGCGCAGAGACGGCGCGACTCCTCGGCCAGCTGCGCGGGGATGCGGTTCCGGAGACCTGCAAGGGCCGGAGCGACGCCTCTGAAGAAGAGGCTGAGCTTGGCGCTGTGCGGGAGGTCTGGATCCGGCGAGTAGATAAGATGTTCGACCTTCAAGGCAAGCAACTCCTGGTCAATGTTGGATGCAGAAGAAACCAGCTCTTCGGTCCACAGCTCAATGTTCTTGCGGAAGAGCTCGGATGCCTTGTTGGCGCTGTCCACCAAGGTCCGCTCCTTGCGGAGCTCCTCCTTCAGCTTGTCTTCTCGAAGCTTGGCGGCGTCAATTGAATCCCTCAGAGTTGAGACTTTCAGCTCCAAGTCCTCGATGGAGTCCTTGGCGGCCTTAAGCTCATCGCCCCTCTTGGACAGATTCACTTGGAGCTCCGCGTTGGTGTGGGCGTCCTTCTCGCGCTCAGTAATGAGCGCGGCAACCTCCTCGGTGCTCACCTTCATCGCCGCTTCTAGTCGTTCAACCTTGGCGGCAAGCTCCTTCTTGGCGTCTTCCGCGGCAGCAGCAGCGGCTTTCGCCTCCTTCAGCTCCCCGCCAAGGGCAGCCTCGCGAGCGGCAAGGTCCTCCTCATGGGAGTCGAGATCCACCTTCCGCTGCGCGAGCTCTCCTTCTCGCCGGGACATCTCCACCCCGGCGAGCCGTTGCTGTTCTTCAGCCTCGGCTTTCTCCAAAAGCCACTCTTGATATTCACCGGCGAGACGCTCGCGCTCCTCCGCCACCTCGCGGAGGCCCGCCTTGTGGGCAGCGCTGAGCTCCGCCGCACGCTTCTCCATTTCAGCGGCGGCCTGGGCAGCAAGGGCTTCCCGGGAGGCAAGCTTCGCCTGCCTGGCCCGGTAAAGGGCCAGGAGTTGGTGGAGAAGCTTCTCCTCCTCGGGCCCATCTCCTTCGCCGGGCGCCTCGACGACTGTCAGACCCGCGGAGGCGAGGACTTCTCCGTCAAACGCCTCGCCCTCCGCGGGAGCTCTTGATGAAGACCCCCAAGGCACTTGGATAAAGACGCCATTGGGGGCACGAAGATAGTACGCCTGCTTCTCGCCGGTGGAGGGGCCGGCGGCCGGTGTAGCATCCGGTGCTCCCGCCACCTCCGGGTCGGCGGTGCGGTCGCCGTCCCCCTCCCCGGTCGCGGCGTCAGCGGCCGGAGTGGCCTCCTGCGCGGCCGGCTCGGTGGCCTCGGTCGCCTCCTCGGTGGCCTCGGCCATCTCCACGACGACGGGAACGTCATCGCCGCCGCCCTGCGCGCCCTCCTCATCCTCGATATTGATGACCTCGGTCTCCATCGGCACGGGAGGAGGAGGAAGAAGATCTAGGAGAAGAAGAAAAAGAAGTTTAAAATCAAGCAAAGATCCAAAAAGAAGCGAAGTCAAGAAAACCAAGTACAGAACGTACCTTGGCGGACGTCCTCTGCGGCGGGCTCCCTTGCCGGGGAGCTCGGCCTTGGCGGAGTGGCCGTCCTCGCCGGGCTGCTCGCCCTTGGCGGGGTACTCTGCTTTGGCGGAGTACCCGCCCTTGGCGGAGCGCTCTCCCTTGCCGGAGAGTTTTGCCTTGCCGGGGACGGCGGGGCCTGCGGCTCCTCGGTGACGGTCTCCGGGCGCTCTTCCCGCTGCGGCTCCACCTCTGCACAAGAGAAGATAGAAGAACCAAGACATTCAGAAAAAAAAAAGAGAGATCAAAGCCCTAAGCGCGCCCCGACGAGCAAAAACAGTAAACCTCTAACTTACGCTGGGGGCTGCGCTGGGGGCTGCTCCCCGGAGCGGCACTCGGGTCCGGCAAGCTCGGCTCCGGGGCGATCCCTGCTTCCGCGACGGATGGGTCTTCTACGACCTCAACTGTGGGCACCCTGACCCTCTTCGCGCGCTGCTCCAAGGTCCTGCAATCACAAGCAACAAGCAAAGTCAAGCGAGAAGCTTGCCGGAGGGAACTCCAAAGACGCACTTCTCGGGGTTCAGCTTGAGTTGTATCCTGCGCAGGTTCTGAAACGTTTCTTCTAAGTCTTGAATCAGTGTTTCTTTGCTCTTGCTCTTCACCACGATGTCATCCATGTAGGCTTCTACATTCCTGTGGATCTGTGGCTCAAAAGCAGTGTACACTACCCTTGCAAAAGTTGAGCCTGCATTTTTCAGTCCAAATGGCATGCGGATAAAGCAATAGGTGCCACATGGAGTGATAAATGCAGTCTTCTCTTCATCTTCCTTAGCCATGAAAATCTGGTGATAGCGTGAGTATGCATCAAGAAAACAGAGTAGCTCACATCCGGCAGTGGAGTCAACGATCTGGTCAATGCGCGGCAAAGGGAAGGGATCCTTGGGACATGCTTTATTGACATCAGTGAAGTCTATACACAGTCTCCACTTCCCGTTGGCTTTGCGCACGACGACTGGGTTTGCCAACCACGTCGGATGGATCACACCTCTAACTAGGCCTGCTGCCTCTAGTTTCTTGATCTCCTCATTGATGAACTCTTGGCGCTCCACGGCTTGCTTCCTCACTTTTTGCTTAATGGGCCGCGCATGAGGGCAGACAGCAAGCTTGTGCTCAATCACCTTCCTGGGAACACCGGGGATGTCAGATGGTTGCCAAGCAAACACATCGACATTCGCCCGCAGGAAGGCGACGAGCGCGCTTTCCTATTTGCTGTCAAGGGTGGCACTGATGGTGAAGGTACCACCAGTGCCATCCTCCTTTGCGGACACCTTCTTGGTTGCCGGAGGAGCAGCCATTCCTTTCTTGCTCTTGCCGGCGGAGCTCGATGGAACGTCCTCGACGGCGGCGCAGCACTCCGAAGAGGTGCGGTTGCCGGAGTGGGTCCCAGAGCACTTGCCGGACTTGGTCTTCGTCTTCTTCCCCCCGGGAGCTTCAGCGGCAAGAGTATCCTTCTCGGCCGCAGCTGCCGCATCCCGGTAAATCTTGTCGGCGCAAATAAGCGCATCTTTCTTGTCGCTGTGGACAGTGATGACGCTTATCGGCCCCGGCATCTTCAGCACGTTGTAGGCATAGTGGGAAGCTGCCATGAACTTGGCGAGGGCGGGACGGCCGAGTATCCCATTGTAGGGCAATGGAATATCAGCAACGTCAAAGGTGATGCGCTCAGTCCTGAAGTTGAGCTCCCCGCCAAAGGTCACCGGCAGAGTAATCTTTCCCTTGGGCTTGCTCCTTCCCGGGTTGATTCCTTGGAATGAACCGGTCTCTTCGAGCTCGCCGTCTTGAATCTGGAGTTTCTTGATCACAGCAGAGGAGATCAAGTTCAGCCCGGCCCCGCCGTCAACCAACATTTTGGTGACCTTGAGGTTGCGGATGGTGGGGGAAACCAGCATCGGCAAGTGCCCGACCGCCGTGGTGCGGTCAGGGTGATCCTCAAGGTCAAAAATGACGGGCGTGCTGGACCATTTGAGGAGCCTGCGCGACTCCACGGGCGGCTCCGCTGCATTCACCTCACGCACCCACTGTTTCAGCTGGCGGTGGGAGGTGTGCAGGGAGGCGCCACCGTCGACGCACAGGACCTCCGTGGCCTTCTGGAACTCCTGCTCGCTGTTCTCGTCGTCCTCCATGTCTTCATCGTCGTCTTCGTCGTTGTCGCGGCCCCGGGGAGGTCGATCTCCTTGCCGCTGCTTGGCCTTGCCGCGGCGTCCTCCCCGGCCATTGAATGGCCGCTTCTTGCTGGGCTCTTCCCCGCCACCTTGGGCCTTCTCCTTGTCGCGCCTCTCGTACTCAGCTTTTTGCTGCTCGACGAGGTACTCGACGCGCTTGCAGTTGGAGAGGTCGTGACCCTTGGTGCGGTGAATCTTGCAGTATTGCTTGTCGGAGCTACCCGGCTTGTCGGCCGCCGCCGCAGGGGCAGGCTCCTTGCCGGAGCCGCCAGCCTGCGCTTGCTTGGCGGGGGCCTCCTTGCCGGACTTCTCGACGGCAAGCACTTCCTTCTTGCCCTTCTTCCTGTTGTTCCGCCGCCGGCTCTTCTTTGCCGGGGCAGCGTCGTCGCTGTCGCTTCCCCCTGCGCCAGCATCCTCCCCGGGGAGTTTCCTCCCCTCTTCTGCACGGGCGCACTTGTCGGCAAGAGCGTAGAGCTCGCTGACGTCCCTGATCTTGGTCATCGCCATCTCCTCACGCATGCGGCGGTTACGCACGTTCTGATGGAACGCGCTGATAACCGCAGCAGGGTGAACGTCGGGGATGTTGTGCTGTACCCGGCTGAAACGTTGGATATACTTGCGCAGGGGTTCGCCCTCCTTCTGGGCCAAAATGTGGAGATCGCTCTCCTGGCCATGGGGTTTGTGGCCGCCGGTGAAGGCGCCAACAAACTGATGGCAGAGGTCGGCCCAAGAAGAGATAGAGTTTTCCGGCAAGTGCATGAGCCATGAACGGACGTTCGGCTTCAGCACGAGCGGGAAGTAGTTGGCTAGGATCTTCTCGTCGCGCCCCCCGGCAGCTTGCACTGCTATGGTGTAGACGCTGAGAAACTCCGAGGGGTGCGTCTTGCCGTCGTACTTCTCCGGTACGTCGGGCTTAAAGTTCTTCATGCTGGGCCACTGGACGCGCCGCAGCTCGCGGGTGAACGCAGGGCAGCCTGCCGCGTACGGCAAGTCGCCTGGTTCACCGGGCGCGGGTGCGTCGACAGTGTTCCCAGCCCTCTTGTCGGATTGTCGCCGAGCTTCTCGGCGGCGCTCGATCGTGGTCCGAGCGTCTTCATCTCGCCGGTCGTCAAGGACCTGGCGCTGGTCCCGACGGGCCCGCGGGTCCGACGAGGCTGTGGAGCCGTCGTCGGGGTTGTTCCGGCGGGGCGGCGTCTTCTGCTTCTGCGGCGGGGAGTGCACACTTGTCGCACCCCCGGCAGTCTTGTCGCCGATAGCCTTCGTCTTCTCGGCCTGCCGCGGCCGCGAGGCCGACGGCTGCTGCGGAGAGTCGTTGTTGGCGAAGTCTATCAGGCTCCGGATAGTGGCCCTCCATTCCTCGGCCTTGTCGGCCGCTGGAGGAAAATCGAGGAGCAGCTGCGCCCTTGCGAGCGCTTCTGCCGGAGTAGTGGGGAACGCGGGCGAGCGGTGCGAGGAGCGGGATACGCTCGGACTTCTAACGACGTTAGAAGGAGCGGGGTCCCGCGCCGGCGCCTTCGCTTTGCTTGTGCCCGGACGGGGGTCCGGGGCGTCCCGCGAACCTCCGGTATGGCCTTGTCCCAGCAAGCGGATACCACCTCCCGTGGTATGGCGCTGCGGGGTCGTCGTATGTTGCGATGGACGCGGCGCGTCCACGGAGACCGAGGTCCGGTCGTCCGTCCTGTTCTTGGATCTGGTGGCACCGTGAGTGTCCTCGCCGGCAACCACCCTTCCGACGGCGTCTCCCCCGCCCACCGTTGGCTCTGGTGGCGGCGGGTGAGACGCAGACGGGCCTCCGACCTCCGAAGGCTTCTTCTTCGGGGCCATGGAGTTGTTGCTGATGAAGTTGTTGATGAAGCTGGAGAGGTTGATGAAGATTGCGCCCGCGCGAACGCCGGATCAGGTTCGCACAACCTCGACGCCCCCTACCTGGCGCGCCAAAGATGTCGGGGGAAACTGTCCACCACGAACACCTATGGGACCGGAGCCCCTTGTCTGTGCGGTACGAGGGCGGAGGGAGCACGAAGAGCAGATCGAAGCACACACGCGGGCAGTTTTACCCAGGTTCGGGCCGCACGGATGCGTAAAACCCTACTCCTGCTTGGTTGTGTATTGAGTTGGGCGCTCGGAGCTTGAAGAAGCAGCTACACGAGCGTGAGAATGATCAAGGTTTCGAACCCCCTCCACGTTGTGCATGGGCCTCCTTTTATAGTGCAAGGGGTCACCGACAGGTGTCAACGTAGGAGAAAGGGGTAAAAATGTAAAAGATGTGGTAGTTGGAACAGTGCGGGAACAGTGGAGCTACAGTGCAGAACAGTGGTCTATACCTACTTTGACAGTGGGGGACAAGGGCATTTAATGCCCGTCGCCGTCGACCCCAAAAGCTCCCGCCGTTGCGTCTCCGTCTGCCACGGCGATGGATCCACTGCCGTGGAGTGCCACCGTGTCCCCCAGGCTGCACAGCCGTCCGCCACGCGTCCCTGGAGTGGCCCCAGGGCGACGCGTGGGCTGATGAGCTGGAGCGCGGGCACACAGCGCACCTCCCCCGGCAAGCACCTTGCCGGGCACCTCCCCCGGCAAGCACCTTGCCGGGGATCTCGACCTTGCCGGGCCCGGAAGCTTGCCGCTCCCCGAGCCCTTGCTGGGTCTTCTAAGATAAAATCTTCTGTTCGTCCTGACAAGCTCCTCTTGCCAGGGCCTCGTGCTAGTTAAGCAATCTTGAGCCTGGAACGGCCTTCCCGGCAAGCTCCTCTTGCCGGGGTCTTGGTCTTCTGTCTTGTATACTTTGTCTTTGAATGGTTAGATAAGGAGCAGGAAGGTCTCCGGCGAGCCAGCAGTAAACCTTGCCGCGGGAAGCTGCAACTGCCCGTGCACAAGTTGGGGTACTGAGGTACCCCTACCTTAGTACACCGACACCATGTATGGATACAATAGGGTGTTAGGCCAACTCTCGTGAAGAAACGGTGATCAAAGAAAATACAAAAATCAACCTAGGTTCCGAATTGATCGAGACTCTCAAAGCAAGTGAGAACAAGCTCCGATTTCGTTGTTTTCATAGGCGTTGGAAAGCTATTGGGGAATTGAGGTGATAGGACTTCTAGTTTTTAGGATCTGGAGGATTTTACATACGTGCACACACAGGATCACGTGCGCGGAAAATTCTGAGCCCAAAAAGGGTCGTCTTGGCCCTCAAAAATGGCCTGCAGGATTGGAAAAAATGAAAGTTATCGCAATTACAGCTCAAATTTTGATGAGCCGGCATATCACTTTGGTGTTCAGGTCCTTGGCGCCCCACCCATGTATGGATACAATAGGGTGTTAGGCCAACTCTCGCGAAGAAACGGTGATCAAAGAAAATACAAAAATCAACCTAGATTCCGAATTGATCGAGACTCTCAAACCAAGTGAGAACAAGCTCCGATTTCGTCGTTTTCATAGGCGTTGGAAAGCTATTGGGGAATTGAGGTGATAGGACTTCTAGTTTTTACTTTCTGGAGGATTTTACATACGTGCACACACAGGATCACGTGCGCGGAAAATTCTGAGCCCAAAAAGGGTCGTCTTGGCCCTCAAAAATGGCCTGCAGGATTGGAAAAAATGAAAGTTATCGCAATTACAGCTCAAATTTTGATGAGCCGGCATATCACTTTGGTGTTCAGGTCCTTGGCGCCCCACCCATGTATGGATACAATAGGGTGTTAGGCCAACTCTCGCGAAGAAACGGTGATCAAAGAAAATACAAAAATCAACCTAGAGTCCGAATTGATCGAGACTCTCAAAGCAAGTGAGAACAAGCACCGATTTCGTCGTTTTCATAGGCGTTGGAAAGCTATTGGGGAATTGAGGTGATAGGACTTCTAGTTTTTATGATCTGGAGGATTTTACATACATGGACACACAGGATCACGTGCGTGGAAAATTCTGAGCCCAAAAAGGGTCGTCTTGGCCCTCAAAAATGGCCTGCAGGATTGGAAAAAATGAAAGTTATCGCAATTACAGCTCAAATTTTGATGAGCCGGCATATCACTTTGGTGTTCAGGTCCTGGGCGCCCCACCCATGTATGGATACAATAGGGTGTTAGGCCAACTCTCGCGAAGAAACGGTGATCAAAGAAAATACAAAAATCAACCTAGAGTCCGAATTGATCGAGACTCTCAAAGCAAGTGAGAACAAGCTCCGATTTCGTCGTTTTCATAGGCGTTGGAAAGCTATTGGGGAATTGAGGTGATAGGACTTCTAGTTTTTACGATCTGGAGGATTTTACATACTTGCACACACAGGATCACGTGCGTGGAAAATTCTGAGCCCAAAAAGGGTCGTCTTGGCCCTCAAAAATGGCCTGCAGGATTGGAAAAAATGAAAGTTATCGCAATTATAGCTCAAATTTTGATGAGCCGGCATATCACTTTGGTGTTCAGGTACTGGGCGCCCCACCCATGTATGGATACAATAGGGTGTTAGGCCAACTCTCGCGAAGAAACGGTGATCAAAGAAAATACAAAAATCAACCTAGAGTCCGAATTGATCGAGACTCTCAAAGCAAGTGAGAACAAGCTCCGATTTCGTCATTTTCATAGGCGTTGGAAAGCTATTGGGGAATTGAGGTGATAGGACTTCTAGTTTTTACGATCTGGAGGATTTTACATACGTGCACACACAGGATCACGTGCGCGGAAAATTTTGAGCCCAAAAAGGGTCGTCTTGGCCCTCAAAAATGGCCTGCAGGATTGGAAAAAATGAAAGTTATCGCAATTACAGCTCAAATTTTGATGAGCCGGCATATCACTTTGGTGTTCAGGTCCTTGGCGCCCCACCCATGTATGGATACAATAGGGTGTTAGGCCAACTCTCGCGAGGAAACGGTGATCAAAGAAAATACAAAAATCAACCTAGAGTCTGAATTGATCGAGACTCTCAAAGCAAGTGAGAACAAGCATCGATTTCGTCGTTTTCATAGGCGTTAGAAAGCTATTCGGGAATTGAGGTGATAGGACTTCTAGTTTTTACGATCTGGAGGATTTTACATACGTGCACACACAGGATCACGTGCGTGGAAAATTCTGAGCCCAAAAAGGGTTGTCTTGGCCCTAAAAAATGGCCTGCAGGATTGAAAAAATGAAAGTTATCGCAATTACAGCTCAAATTTTGATGAGCCGGCATATCACTTTGGTGTTCAGGTCCTTGGCGCCCCACCCATGTATGGATACAATAGGGTGTTAGGCCAACTCTCGCGAAGAAACGGTGATCAAAGAAAATACAAAAATCAACCTAGAGTCCGAATTGATCGAGACTCTCAAAGCAAGTGAGAACAAGCACCGATTTCGTCATTTTCATAGGCGTTGGAAAGCTATTGGGGAATTGAGGTGATAGGACTTCTAGTTTTTACGATCTGGAGGATTTTACATACGTGCACACACAGGATCACGTGCGTGGAAAATTCTGAGCCAAAAAGGGTCGTCTTGGCCCTCAAAAATGGCCTGCAGGATTGGAAAAAATGAAAGTTATCGCAATTACAGCTCAAATTTTGATGAGCCGGCATATCACTTTGGTGTTCAGGTCCTGGGCGCCCCACCCATGTATGGATACAATAGGGTGTTAGGCCAACTCTCGCGAAGAAACGGTGATCAAAGAAAATACAAAAATCAACCTAGAGTCCGAATTGATCGAGACTCTCAAAGCAAGTGAGAACAAGCTCCGATTTCGTCATTTTCATAGGCGTTGGAAAGCTATTGGGGAATTGAGGTGATAGGACTTCTAGTTTTTACGATCTGTAGGATTTTACATACATGCGCACACAGGATCACGTGCGCGGAAAATTTTGAGACCAAAAAGGGTCGTCTTGGCCCTCAAAAATGGCCTGCAGGATTGGAAAAAATGAAAGTTATCGCAATTACAGCTCAAATTTTGATGAGCCGGCATATCACTTTGGTGTTCAGGTCCTTGGCGCCCCACCCATGTATGGATACAATAGGGTGTTAGGCCAACTCTCGTGAAGAAAGGTGATCAAAGAAAATACAAAAATCAACCTAGAGTCCGAATTGATCGAGACTCTCAAAGCAAGTGAGAACAAGCTCCGATTTCGTCATTTTCATAGGCGTTGGAAAGCTATTGGGGAATTGAGGTGATAGGACTTCTAGTTTTTACGATCTGGAGGATTTTACATACGTGCACACACAGGATCACATGCGCGGAAAATTTTGAGACCAAAAAGGGTCGTCTTGGCCCTAAAAAATGGCCTGCAGGATTGGAAAAAATGAAAGTTATCGCAATTACAGCTCATATTTTGATGAGCCGGCATATGACTTTGGTGTTCAGGTCCTTGGCGCCCCACCCATGTGTCGGTGTACTAAGGTAGGGGTACCCTAGTACCCCAACTTGTGCACGGGCAGCGGCAGCTCCCCGCGGCAGGGTTCACCACGCGCTTGCCGGAGACCTTCCTGACCCTTATCTAGCCATTCAAAAACAAAGTATACAAGACAGAAGACCAAGACCCCGGCAAGAGGAGCTTGCCGGGAAGGCCGTCCCAGGCTCGAGATTGCTTAACTAGCACGAGGCCCTGGCAAGAGGAGCTTGTCAGGACGAATAGAAG
>LR738716.1:341483182-341503182 GCA_902687465.1 Secale cereale | reverse complement strand
TTATATGCTCAAAAGGGAAAGTATTACATCCAGGGCATTACAAGTTTTCCTGCAAAAAATCTTAAACGAGAGTTGTATAACAAAACATAATCACCTACATTAAATTCACGCTTTTGTATCCTTTTGTCATGCCATCTTTTAACTTTTTCTTTAAACAGTTTGACATTCTCATAGGCCTGGGTTCTCCACTCATCAAGTGAGCTAACGTCAAATAGTCTCTTCTCACCAGCAAGTTTGAAATCATAATTGAGCTCTGTAATGGCCCAATATGCCTTATCTTCTAGTTCGACAGGTAAGTGACATGATTTTCCATAAACCATTTTATACGGAGACATACCATAGGATTTTTATCTGCAGTTCTATAGCCCCATAATGTATCATCAAGTTTCTTGGACCAATTCTTTCAGGATCTATTAACAGTCTTTTGCAAAGTTAATTTAATCTCTCTATTACTCAGTTCTACTTGAACACTTTACTGTGGGTGGTATGGAGATGCAATTCTATGATTAACATCATACTTAGCAAGCATTTTACAAAAAGCACCATGAATAAAATGTGAACCACCATCAGTCAGTATCTAGGGACTCCAAACCTCGAAAAAATAACTTCTTTAAGCATCTTAATAGAGGTGTTATGATCAGCACTACTAGTTGGAATAGCTTCTACCCACTTAGTAATGTAATCAACATCAACTAAAATATGTGTATACCCATTAAAGGAAGGAAACAGTCCAATATAATCAAAGCCCCAAACATCAAATGGTTCGATAACAAGTGAATAGTTCATAGGTATTTCTTGACGTCTACTAATATTACCAATTCTTTGACATTCATCACAAGACAAGACAAACTTACGGGCATCTTTGAAAATAGTAGGCCAATAAAAAATGGATTGTAACACCTTATGTGCAGTTCTATCTCCAGCGTGGTGTCCTCCATAAGCCTCAGAGCGACACTTGTGTAGGATCTGTTCCTGTTCATGCTCAGGTACACATCATCTAATAACACCATCTACTCCTTCTTTATAAAGGTGTGGGTCATCCGAGAAGTAATGTCTTAAATCATAGAAAAACCTTTTCTTTTGCTAGTATGTGAAACTAGGCGGTATAAATTTAGCAACAATGTAATTAGCATAATCAGCATACCATGGAGAAGTACGAGAAGCATTTATGACAGCTAATTGTTCATTAGGAAAGCTATCATCAATAGGTAGTGGGTCATGAAGAACATTCTCTAACCTAGATAAGTTGTCTGCAATGGGGTTCTCAACTCCCTTTCTATCAATAATATGCAAATCAAATTCTTGTTGCAAGAGAACCCATATAATAAGTCTAGGTTTAGCATCTTTCTTTTCCATAAGATATTTAATAGCAGCATGATCAGTGTGAATAGTTACTTTAGAATCAATAATATAAGGTCTGAACCTATCACAAGCAAATACAACTGCTAAAAAATCTTTTTCAGTAGTAGCATAATTTCTCTGGGCACTGCCTAGAGTTTTACTAGAATATTGTATAACATTTAATTTTTTATCAACTCTTTGTCCTAGAACAGCACCTACATCATAATCACTAGCATCACACATAATTTCAAAGGGTAAATTTCAATCAGGTGGCTAAACAATAGGTGCAGAAATCAAGGCTTTCTTAAGTATTTCAAATGCTTCTACACAATCATCATCAAAGAAAAAAGGAACATCTTTTTGTAAGAGATTAGTCAAAGGCCTAGAATTTTTTGAGAAGTCTTTAATGAACCTCCTATAAAAACTGGCATGACCAAGGAAACTTCTTATACCTTTGATGTCCTTAGGACACGTCATCTTTTCAATAAGATCAACTTTAGCTTTATCAACTTCAATACCTCTTTCATAAATTTTATGCCCCAGGACAATACCTTCATTAACCATAAAGTGGCACTTCTCCCAATTCAAGCCAAGATTAGTTTCTTCACATCTCTGCAAAACTCGATAAGGTTGCTTAAGCAATCATCAAAAGAAGTTCCATACATGGAGAAATCATCCATGAAAACCTCAACAATCTTTTCACAAAAGTCAAAGAATATAGCAGTCATACATCTTTGAAAGGTAGCATGTGCATTACATAAACCAAAAGGCATACGTCTACAAGCAAAGGTACCGAAAGGGCAAGTAAAAGTGGTCTTTTCCTGATCCTCTTTTGACACGGGTATTTGAGAGAAACCAGAATAACCGTCTAGAAAAAAATGTGTATGTTTGGATAATCTTTCTAGCATTTGATCAATAAAAGGTAAAGGGTAATGATCCTTTCTAGTATCTTTATTTAATTTGCGGAAATCAATTACCATTCTATAACCTATAACAATTCTTTGTGGGATCAATTCGTCCTTATCATTAGGAACAACAGTAATACTTCCCTTCTTAGGGACACAATGGACAGGACTTACCCACTGACTATTAGCAACATGATAAATTATACCTGCCTCCAAAAGCTTTAGTATTTCATTTCTTACCACTTCTTTCATCTTAGGATTTAACCATCCTTGGTGATCAACACCCGGTTTAGTGTCTTTCTCCAATTTTATTTTGTGCTAGCATAGAGTGGGACTAATGCCCTTAAGATCATCAAGAGTATATCCAATAGTAACATTGTGCTTCTTCAGAGTTTTCAATAATTTCTCTTCTTCCTGCTCTGAAAGGTTAGCACTAATAATAACAGGATATATCTTCTTTTCATCAATATAAGCATATTTAAGAGTATCAGGTAATGGTTTAAGCTCAAACACGGGATCACCCTTGGGTGGAGGAGGATCCCCTAGAATTTCAACAGGCAAGTTGTGTTTCAAAATAGGTCTCGGTTTAAAGAATACTTCATCTATTTCCCTTCTTACATTCATAAACATATCATTTTCGTGGTCTAGCAAATATTGTTCTAAAGGATCATTAGGAGGCACGACAAAAGAAGGAAGACCAATAATTTCATCTTTAGTAGGCAATTCTTTATCACGGGGTTGTCTACGAAATTTAGCGAAATTAAAATCATGGGACATATCCCCTAAACCAACAGTAACAATATCCTTTTCGCAGTCTATCTTAGCATTAACAGTATTCAAGAAGGGTCTACCAAATATAATGGGACAAAAGTCATCTTGTGGGGAAGCAAGAGCAAGAAAATCGGTAGGATATTTAATTTTAGCACACAAGACTTCAATATCTCTAACAATCCCAACTGGGTGAAATAGTATCTCTATTGGCAAGCTTAGTAGTAACATTAATATCTTCTATCTCAGCAGGTGCAATATCTTGCATAATTTCTTTATATAAAGTATAAGGTGTTGTGCTCACACTAACACCCATATCACATAAGCCATGATAACAGTGATCTCCTATTTTAACAGACACAACAAGCATGCCAACAACAGGTCCATTTTCATTTTTAGTATCGAGTCTAGCAATTCTAGCAGCTTCATCACATAAGTAAATAACATGGACATCAATATTATCGACCAAGAGATCCTTACCCATAGCAATACTAGGTTCAACTTTAATTTTCTTAGAGGGTGTAGTTGTTCTATCATTACTCTTACGAACCACAGTTGAATCTTCAGCATGATCCTTTATTCTAACGGGGAAAGGTGGTTTCTCAATATAAGTGGTAGGAACAATAGGATCAACATATAAGTGATAGTATTTTCTTCAACTTTAATAGGTTCAACTAATTTTACTTTGATGGGAGGATGATATTTAAACCACTTCTCCTTACGGATATCAACATGAGTAGCAAATGATTGATAGAAAGAAGGTACTATCTCAAAGCCAAGTCCATATTTAGTGCTAAATTCATGAAAAGCATCGGTATCCATAAAAGATTTAACACAATCAAACTTAGGTGTTATACCTGACTCCTTACCTTCGTCGAGTTCCCAATCTTTAGAGTTGCGTTTAATTCTTTCCAATAAATCCCATATGAATTCAATAGTCTTCATCATAAAAGAACCAGTACAAGAAGTATCGAGCATGGAGGGATTGTTGTGAGAAAGCCGAGCAATTTTTTTGAATAATAAGTTCTCTTGAGAGCTCATGATTGGGGCATGAATATAACATTGACTTAAGCCTCCCCAAGCTTGAGCAATACTTTCTCCTTCGCGAGGCCAAAAACTATATATATAATTACGATCACGATGAACCAGATGAATAGGATAAAACTTATGATGAAATTCCAATTTCAATCAGTTGTAGTTCCATGATCCAATATCATCACACAGCCTAAACCATGTCAATGCCCTTCCCTTCAAAGATAAATGGAAGATCTTCTTCTTGATAACATCCTCGCGCATACCTGCAAGCTTAAATAATCCACAAACTTCATCCAGATAGATTAGGTGCATATCGGGATGTAATGTTCCATCTCTTGTAAAAGGATTAGCTAGCAGTTTCTCTATCATACCCGAAGGAATTTCAAAGTAAACATTTTCAGTAAGTTCAGTAGGTTGAGGAGCAACTCTTTGCTCTACTGTTCAGGGTGAAGATACCCCGAAAAAGCCCCTCAAAGGATTAGTTTCCATAGTAACAAGTGACAGTAAATTTAAATTTTACCTTACCAAATTCCACCGACCAAAGGTGCTTCACTCCCCAGCAACGGCGCCAGAAAAGAGTCTTGATGACCCACAAGTATAGGGGATATATTGTAGTCCTTTCGATAAGTAAGAGTGTCAAACCCAACGAGGAGAAAAAGGAAACGACAAGCAGTCTTCAGTAAGGTATTCTCTGAAAGCACTGAAATTATAGGTAACAGATAATTTTGTGATAAGGTAATTCGTAACGGGTAACAAGTAAAAAAAGTAAACAAGGTGTAGAAAGGTGGCCCAATCCTTTTTGTAGCAAAGGATAAGCCTGGACAAACTCTTATATAAAGGAAAGCGCTCCCGAGGACAAATGGGAATTATCGTCAATCTAGTTTTCATCATCCTCATATGATTCGCGTTCGTTACTTTGATAATTTGATATGTGGGTGGACCGGTGCTCGGGTACTGCCCTTCCTTGGACAAGCATCCCACTTATGATTAACCTCCCTCGCAAGCATCCATAACTACAAAAGAAGAATTAAGGTAAACCTAACCATAGCATGAAACATATGGATCCAAATCAGCCCCTTACGAAGCAACGCATAAACTAGGGGTTAAGCTTCTGTCACTCCAGCAACCCATCATCAACTTATTACTTCCCAATGCCTTCTCCTTGGCCCAAACAATGGTGAAGTTTCATGTAGTCGACGTTCACATAACACCACTAGAGGAAAGACAATATACATCTCATCAAAATATCGAACGAATACCAAATTCACATGACTACTTATAACAAGTCTTCTCCCATGTCCTCAGGAACAAACGTGACTAATCACAAATCATATTCATGTTCATAATCAAAGGGGTATTAATGTGCATAAACGATCTGAACATATAATCTTCCACCAAATAAACCAACTAGCATCAACTACAAGGAGTAATCAACACTACTAGCAATCCACATGTACCAATCTCAGGTTTTGAGACAAAGATCGGATGCAAGAGATGAACTAGGGTTTGAGAGGAGATGGTTCTGGTGAAGATGTTGATGGAGATTGACCCCCTCCCGATGAGAGGATCGATGGTGATGATGATGGTGACGATATCCCCCTCTCGGAGGGATGATTCCCAGGCAGAACAGCTCCGCCTGGAGCCCTAGATTTGTTCCGCCAAGGTTCCGCCTCGATACGGCGGCGCTTCGTCCCGAAAGCTTCCTTCTGATTTTTTCCAGGGCAAAAGATACCTTATACCAGAAGATGGGCATCGGGGGACTCCCAGGTGGCCCACGAGGCAGGGGGCCGCGCCCTCCACCCTCGTGGACAGTGGGTGGCCCCCTCTGGTGCTTTCTTCGTCCAATATTTTTAATATATTCCAAAACTAACTTTCGTGGAGTTTCATGACTTTTGGAGTTGTGCAGAATAGGTCTCTAATATTTGCTCCTTTTCCAGCCCAGAATTCCAGCTGTCGGCATTCTCCCTCTTCATGTAAACCTTGTAAAATAAGAGAGAAAAGGCATAAGTATTGTGACACAGTGTGAAGTAATAGCCCATAATGCAATAAATATAGATATAAAAGCATGATGCAAAATGGACGTATCATGACTCCACCATATGTGAGATTGATTGCATTTCTTATGAGAAGATGAGTTGGACCACCACTGGCCCCATAAATGAGAGCATGCCATACATCCTATGTGAGGAGAGCCACCATCACATGAGTGACTTGAGTGACTCCACCGACCATATGAGTGAGAGCATCCTAGAGAGAGTGAGTGAGCCACAACACTTAGTGAGTGAGGAAGTTGAGAGACCACGTGAGGCCACTATGATTTCTAATGACTTACCCTCTACTCCTATTGTGTTTGATTATTTGGTGCTAGATCTCCTACATGACGACGCGCAAATCTTCGACGAATCCATACCTCTAATGGGCAATATGATGGCCATTGTGGACGATGACGTACCCCCCACATGGTTCCGTCAAGACAAGAATGTTGATCAAGCTTTGATCTTCGGCACCTCACCTACACCACATGAGTGGAACTCCAACGGTAACATAGGTGATGGTTGTTCGCTTGTCCCACTAGTGGACTATCTCTCCAATGATTGCTTGCATGATGTTGATTCACCTATTACCATGCTTCATTGATGCGGAGCATCCTACGGTCATCCCCATGGACCCATCTCCCCAAGTGCTTAGTGGACCGATGACACGATCTCGTGCAAGAGCACTTGAACCAAGGTTAACTCTCTCCTTGTTGAATTTCTATTTGACCACCTTGAGACATGGCTACTACCTCAAACGGAGACACTTTGTACACTTAGGTGTGAAAGAGAAGATACGGTGCAAAATAGACGCCAAGAGCACGGAGGGAAATCTACCTAGCCCAGGATCACCGGTACAACCGCCCACTAACGCCCAACTATCGCTCGGCCGGTACAACCGCTCAACTACCGCCCATGTACCGCTCAACCTTCTGTGATCAAGCGGCACAAGGCTGGTACAAGCCCGGTATTTCCCCCAGCGGTGACCAGACCGGTACAACCGCCCCGACCACGGGTGCAACCGCTGGACTACCTCCGCGGACACCTCCAGGGACAAGTGCATGGGCTCCTAGCGGTACAACCACCCCCTCGACCAGTACAACTGGCCTCCCTGCGCGAAGTGAAGTGGGTTTTGACCCATGTATCCCCCAACTTACACCTTGGACTACAAATAGACCTCCTTCTCCTTCTTTCTAGGGTCAGCATTGTGATAGCTCATTTAGACTAGAGCTTTGCTCATCCCCTAGTGGATCTACTCTATCGAGAGACCGCGACCCCTCTACGAAGAAGATCCCCATCGGATTCAAGACCTCCTCATGTAGAAGACCATCAAGACCTCATCACGGAGAAGACTACCTTTTGTATCATCCTTTATTGTGTTTGGATCATTGTGGTACTCGCGTTTGTGCATCGATCTAGCATATGTGTGATTGTTCTCGTCCTTCTTGTATGTTTTACCCCGTGATTTTTCCTTGTGTTGTCCAGGCAGTTGTACCGCTAGGGTTCCACCCTACACCATCTTGGTATCTAGAGGTTGATCACGAATTTTGGGGTCCATACCCTTGTTTTCTAGCCTTGTTTTGTTGATTTTGTCCCAATTTCAAAAATTCCCCGCAAAAATAACCCAATTTATTTCTGTGATTTGTCGGTTTGATGATGTTTTGTTGATATTGATCCGTGGATTTTCTTTGTTACAAGTGGATCTAGCCTTTCCCATCTTTTCCCCACCTTCCATCAAGAAAACCCTCTCAATTTTGACCCCGGAATCATCATTTTCCGCCACAAATCCATCCCGATCCAGATGTGAGAAAATTTTCCTGACAGAAGCGGTACAACCGGCCCGTGAGGTGGTACAACCGCTACCCCATCCCCTGATACTTTCGCCAGCACAAAACTGGAACCCCAGGACGCTCCAGGAGCGGTACAACTGCCTGGACAAGCGGTACAACCGCTTCTCCGAGTTTCAGCATCGGCTGATTGACAGTTTTGACCATAACTAATTCATACGGACTCGGATTTTGACGTTCTTTAGCTCGTTTTGAAGCTATCGACACCCCCGATACCACAAAAATACCACCATCATCATTACACTCCATCAATTTTTTCGAAATTTGGAAAGTTTCCTTAGGCTCTCCATCATATCACCCACCACCAAAATTCCGCATAACCTAGTCCACCATACACTTCCGCCAACCCAACCTAACCCAATTTAGGGTCCATGACATCGACTCCGATAATTTTTGACACGTTTTGTCTCGGAGTACTTGGGTTGTGGTATCTCCGTTTCCTCGGGTGTTTAGGCTAACTTGGAGCGGAACGACTTGGACATCACCACCTCTCAACCTCGACAAGGACGGTAACATCGACGACACATTGTATATCCTACCTTCCATTTGCATTGATAACCATCACCAACCATTTTGCATACCTTTCCTATCGAGACTAGCCATTTGAGTATTGCTGGGCAAGGACACTTGTGCACATTAGTGGTCATCGTGGTATCATCTTGTCATCATATACCATCCGGGTATCTTATCATCATCCCTTGTGTCACAAGGTTGTCATAGCATATACACAATTGCTATCTTGGTTCGAGAAGCATCGCATAGTTGCCCTAGCAAAAGAGCTCAAAGACAAAGAGCCAACTATGCTTTTAAGCAAAAGAGGAAGATAAGCAAAGAGCTTTTAAGCAAGAACCATAACAACATTAAGATTGTCATACTTGATCATCTTGGATCATATCATAGAAACAACAAGCATATAGCATACTTGGGATAGAATTCGTTGCAATTTTGCCTAGTAGGCTGTGCACAAGTCTCGTATTCGCCTATTGTGGAATTGTGATAGCGTCTCTCTAGTGGTGTGCAACAATAGCATTTTCCGTGGAGTCCACATCTTCCGCTCAACCTTGGTTTGCACATCCCCATCTATCTATTTGCGTGTGTGTTTCCGTGTACCCTTATAACTATTGGTCTTCTTGTTGCAATGGCAAATTTGCGTATCTTTTAAAACATCATTGAGTCTTACTAACGATTTCATACTTTGGTCCACCATCCTAACCAAGCTCCATGAAAGGCTTTTATTGTGTAGGTGCGAGAGATCGACGAGATACGGTACCAATTGTGCTATTTCCTTGGTACATCATTGAGTGATCTTTGGTCCATTGTCAATATCGGTCAAGGTACATTTGGTATTGTATTTTCCTTCTTCCACTCACATTCTTGCTTGCAATGATGGATAGGCCTAGTACATCTTCGAACCCGCTATTTAATGATCCTCAAGAATCGAACAACTACGTCACCAAACTACATCTATTTGGTGTTCAACGAGCTCTTCATCAAGAGAATGAAGCTATGCAAGAGCGCATTGTGCTACTCGCCACCGACCTGAGACATTCTGAAGCGCCCACAAGAGAGCAATTCGACAACATCAATGCCAACATGTCATCTCATTTTGAAGAGCTACGAACTTTGATGATCAATCGACGCTCTTCCTCTTCATCATCTCAAAGACGGAGCTGCTCAAGTTGTCATACCGACTACACCTCCAGCTCAAGTACACCTACATCGAACACTCTTCGCCAAGCCATGTGCCAAGCCCGACATGACAACTGGAACCCACTTCACGGCAAGAGTTCCCAACAGCTATTTGAAGAGCTAGAACATCGACAATGTCAAAACCAAGCTACACTTGAGAAAGCACGAGAATGGCAACGACTACACCAACAAGAAGTAGAGCGAGCGCACCAACACTAAGAAGAGCAAGATGCCGAAGCGCAACGCCAAGCACATCAATGGCAAGAAGAGCAAGCTCTTGAAGCGCAACATGCAGTATGTGACTCACATCGCAATGTTGCAACATGCAATCGACCCAACCGCCAAGAGGAAGAAGCACTTCAAGATGAAGTTGAAGAAAGGTGCTTTCAAGCGAGAATGCAACGCCAAGCTCTTCCTCAAGATAGACAAGCACAACAAGTTTGACAAGAACCACAAGTTCGACAAGAGCAACGTGACAATGAGCATCAACCACGACAAGAGCAACATGAGGTTGACAATCCTCAACGCCAAGAACGCCCTCCCAATAGGCAACCAAACAATGAAGAGCATCGCTATGGCAAGCTCAAGTTCACAATGCCAAAGTTCTCCAGAGCATCGATCCCGAAGACTATCTCTCATGGGCATTGAAAGTCGACAAGATGTTTTGACTCCACAACTTTACTGAAGAAAAGAAGATCGCAATGGCATCCCTTGAGTTGCAATACTATGTTCTTATTTGGTGGGAGCAAGTCATCGAGAGAAGAGAAGAAAAAGGCAAAACACCTATCACTACTTGGAATCAAATGAAGGATGTCATGAGAGCGCGTTTCGTACCAACACACTACAATCACAACTTGTTCGAAAAGTTGCAACTCCTCAAGCAAGGAACCTAGTCCGTTGAAGAATACTGCAAGGAAATGTAGACTGCCATGATAAGAGCCAACATCTCGGAGGATGAAGAGCAAACTATGGTGAGATTCTTGAATGAACTCAACTACCCTATCAAGAAGATTGCAGATTTCCAACCATACACAAATCTCCTCGAGCTAGTACACCAAGCCACCAAAGCGGAGCGACAAGTACAAGAGGACTACAAGTACTCCAAGTTCACTTACAAGAACTACGGCTCCTACAACCAAGTTTCAACGACTTCGACACCTCCTACCTCTACCAAACCATCTACAAGCTTAGGTGACAAGTCAAGCTACAAGAATCCGACTACATCAAGTCGTCCTCCTACCAACAACTTCAAGCCAACAGATTCACCATCTACAAATCCAACCGAGGATACCTCGAAGACGAGTTCCATCAAGTGTTTAAAATTCTAAGGAAGAGGCCACTAGTCATTTGAGTGCAAGACCGTTCGAACCATGATCATCAATGACGACAGATCCTATGACTCGATGAGCGATGACGAGATGGAAGCCCTTGAGCATGTATCTATGCATCGCCAAGTGAATGAAGATGAAGACAATCAAGTCCTTTGTGATAATGACTCAAGTCCCAATCTCGTTGTCTCCAAGGTCTTGACACTTCAACATCATCAAGATGAAGATCAACATTGTCACATCTTCCACACCAAGGCCGGCATTAATGGGCGTTCCATCAAGGTTATCATCGATGGAGGAAGTTGTCATAATTTGGCAAGTGAAGAGCTATGCAACAAGCTTCAATTGGTCAAGACGAAGCACCCTCACCCCTACAAGGTCCAACGGCTTAGCAACGCCTGAACAATTCGAGTCGAGCACACTGTGCAAGTATCCTTCAAGATAGGCGCTTACGAGGACAAATTGGAGTGTGATGCGGTCCCTATGTCAGTTTGCCACCTTCTTCTTGGAAGACCATGTCAATACGATTGCGGTGTCACCCACAACGGATGGACCAACCATTATAGCTTCAAGATGAAGGGCAAAGAGTTTGTGCTACGTCCTTTGTCGCCAAGTCGAGTGGTCGCCAACAAAAAGTATCTACCAACCATCGTGGAGAGAATGGTGAGAGAGTTAACCACCAGAAGGAGGGTGAGGGCCACAAGCCAAATTCGAGCGCCTCCACTAGGAGCGACAAGAAACAACTAGTGTTATTTGCCACCAAAAGTGAGATGAGAGAAGTGTGTGAGAACCCATCGAGCATCTTCCACCTTGTGCTTCTATGCAAAGGAGCGAAACCAACTAACACTTCACCACCTCTACCTGTAGTGTTGTCTCAATTGTTGCAGGAATTCCAAGATGTTTTTCCTGATGAGCTACCTCCGGGACTACCTCCTCTTTGCGGCATCGAGCACCGCATCGACATCATCCCCGGAGCACCTCTTCTTAACAAGGCACCTTACCACGTGAACCCCGTCGAAACCAAGGAGATCCAACAACAAGTCCAACAAGTCATCGACAACGGACAAGTCCACGAAAGCATGAGCCCTTGTGCCATTCCGGTAATCCTTGTCCCCAAGAAAGATGGTACTTACCGCATGTGTTTGGATTGCCATGCCATTAATGCTATCACCGTTAGATATCGTCATCCAATACCGTGCTCAGATGATATGCTTGATGAACTTAGCGGAGCCACAATCTTTTCCAAAATGGATCTCAAAAGTGGATATTACCAAATCCGCATACAAGAGGGTGATGAATGGAAAACCGCCTTCAAAACAAAGTTCGGGTCATATGAATGGCTTGTTATGCCTATGGGTTTATTCGAGGCACCCGACACGTTTATGAGAGTGATGCACTATGTTCTTAGGCCATACATTAGAGTCTTTGTACTAGTCTAATTTGATGACATACTCGTGTTTAAGAAATCCCTAAAAGATCATGTGAATCATCTTAGCACCGTTTTGCAAACTCTCTGCAAGGAAAAACTTTATGCCAATATGGAAAAGTGCAAATTCGATTTAGACAAACTTGTTTTCTTAGGATTTGTTGTGTCATCCAAAGGTGTGCATGTATATCAAACTAAGATTAAAGCTTTCAAAACTTGGCCAAATCCAACAAACTTGAATCAAGTGCGTAGTTTCTTAGGCATGCCCAGATTCTATAGATGCTTTGTGAAGGACTTTAGCACAATTGCTATGCCTCTACACGCTTTGAGCAAGAAGAATGCAACCTTTGTTTGGGGCCCTTCACAAGACACCGCGATCCATGAGCTTAAAACTTTGCTTACTAATGCTCCTCTACTTGCCTTACCAAACTTTGACAAACATTTCGAGGTACATTGTGACGCTAGCGGTACCGACATAGGAGGCGTGTTAATGCAAGAAAAGCGCCCGATTGCGTATTTTAGCGAAAAACTTTCCAGAGCGCAACTTAACTACCCCATCTATGATAAAGAGTTATATGCATTAGTGAGTGTTTTTCATGTTTGGGAGCATTATCTACGCCCTCATGAATTCATTCTTCACACGGACCATGAGACACAAATATCTTAAGGGTCAAACTAAGTTGACAAGCATCATGCTAAGTGTTGTGAATTCATAGAGTCATTCCCCTATGTCATCAAGTATATTAAAGGCAAAGAGAACGTTGTAGCAGATGCGCTTTCCCGCAAATGCATGCTTGTTACCAAAACTTAAGTTGAATGTTATTGGCCTTGAGCACATAAAAGACTTGTATGAGCATGATCCTTCCTTTGCAAATTCTTATTCTATGTGTATGACGCATACTTCTTGGGAACGATATTACACCAAGCATGGTTATCTTATGAGAGCTAACAAACTTTGCATTCCTGAGTCTAGTCTTCGTTTGCTCCTTTTGCAAGAATCTCATGGAGGAGGACTTATGGGACACTTTGGACGCGACAAGACATTTGTGACGCTCTCCAAGAACTATTATTGGCGCAAGATGTTCCGTGATGTCTCACGCTTCACCAATCGGTGTTCTACATGCCGCAAAGCTAAGTCCAAAGCTCAATCTCACGGTCTTTATATGCCACTTCCTATTCCACATCAACCTTGGGAAGACATTAGCATGGACTTCATACTTGGCTTGCCTAGGACTCAAATTGGCAAGGATTCTATTTTTGTTGTTGTGGATAGATTTTCCAAAATGGCTCATTTCATTCCATGCAACAAGATAGACGATGCTTCACATGTTGCGAATCTCTTTTGTAGGGAAATCTTGCGCCTACATGGAGTGCCCAAGACGATCGTCTCGGACCGCGACGTCAAGTTCTTGAGCTACATTTGGAAGACTCTATGCGCCAAACTCGACATCAAGCTACTATTCTCATCGGCTTACCATCCACAAACGGACGGCCAAACGGAGGTGATGAACCGGACGCTATAGACGCTTCTTCGCGTGTTGATCAAGAAGAACATCAAGGGATGGGAGCAATGCTTGCCCATCGCCGAGTACGCCTACAACCGTGCAAGACACTCGACAACCAGCAAGTCCCCCTTCGAGGTCGTCTACGGCTTCAACCCATTGTTCCCATTGGACATTCTTCCTATACCTCTCCAAGAGCGCACCGACATGGACACAAGTGCACGAGCAAGTTATCTCAAGAAGATGCATGAAGATACAAGGGCAACGATCGAGCGTCAAGTACATCGCCTCGCCACCAAGTTCAACGCTAACAAGGCACCAAGGGTGTTCCAACCGGGAGATCCCGAATGGGTTCATCTCCACAAGGACCGCTTCCCCAACGAGCGCAAGTCCAAACTCCTACCTCAAGCCGACGGACCCTTCAAGGTGTTAGCACGCTACAACAACAATGCTTACAAGATCGACATTCCACGTAAAAAGTACAATGTGAGCGATACCTTCAACGTCAAGGATCTCTCTCCTTTCCATGGTGATGACGATTTCCATCCGAGGTCGGATATTTCCCAAGGGAGGGGAGATGATGCGGAGCATCCTATAGTCATCCCCATGGACCCATCTCCCCAAGTGCTTAGTGCACCGATGACACGATCTCGTGCAAGAGAACTTGAAACCGAGGTTAACTCTCTCGTTGTTGAATTCCGATTTGACCACCTTGATACATGGCTACTACCTCAAACGGAGACACTTTGTGTGCTTAGGTGTCAAGGAGAAGTTACGGTGCAAGATGGATGCCAAGAGCACGGAGGGAAATCCACCCAGCCCAGGATCACTAGTACAACCGCCCAACTACCACATGGCTGGTACAACCGCTCAACTACTTCCCATGTACCGCTCAACCTTCTGTGATCAAGTAGCACAAGGCCGGTACAAGCCCGGTATTTCCCCCAACGGTGACCAGACCGGTACAACCACCCCGACCACGGGTACAACCGCTGGACTACCTCCGCGGACACCTCCACGGACGGGTGCATGGGCTCCAGCGGTACAACCGCCCCCTCGACTAGTACAACCGGCCTGCCTGCGCGAAGTGAAGCGGGTTTTGACCCATGTATCCCCGAACTTACCCCTTGGACTACAAATAGACCTCCTTCTCCTTCTTTCTAGGGTCAGCATTGTGATAGCTCATTTAGACTAGAGCTTTGCTCATCCCCTAGTGGTTCTACTCCATCGAGAGACCGCAGCCCCTCTATGGAGAAGATCCACACCTGATTCAAGACCTCCTAACAAAGAAGACCATCAAGACCTCCACGCGAAGAATACTACCCTTTGTATCGTCCTTTATTGTGTTTGGATCATTGTGGTACTCGTGTTTGTGCATCGATCTAGCATATGTGTGATTGTTCTCGTCCTTCTTGTGTGTTTTACCCCGTGATTCCTCGTGTTCTTCGTGTTCTTCGTTGACGCCCGCCTCCAGCAACTTGCGGGTCTCCTGGGTGATGAATGGCTGCTTTTCTGGAGCTAGCCGTCGTGCTTTCTGCTTTACCGGGCGCGCATTCGGGCACACCATCAAGTAATGCTCAATCACTCCTCGCGGGACTCCGACCAGGTCTGACGCTTCCCATGCGGACACCTCCTTGTTCACGTATATGAAAAAGACTAAAGCCTCTTCCTCGTCTGGGGGGCGGTGCCTATGGTGGAGGTGGAGCCTTACCTTCTGTCTTCATCCACTGGTACTTGCTTCGTTTCTGCCCGATCTTGAGAGAACAACTGCTTTTTCTTCGTTGCTGCAGCCCCCGGGCCTCCGGAGATCCTTCCTTGCCCAGTTGCGTGGCAGCCGCGGACCTGGCAGTTAGCTTGAGGGCAAAGAGCGCGTTCTCGGTATCGCCCTCCACGGTGAGGACACCGCCGCTCCCCGGCATCTTCATGATGTTATAGGCATGATGAGTCGTCGCCATGAACTTGGCCAATGTCGGGTAGCTGAGGATGGCGTTGTACGGCAAGTTGATGCGGGCGACGTCAAAGTCGACAAGCTCGGTGCGGTAGTTGTAGCGCATGTCGAATGTGACGAGGAGGCGGATCTGCCCCAGGGGGCAAGTGGAGCCATCGATGACTGTCGGATCTTGGGTTCCGGCAAAACCCTTGACGTCTTCCGGCCTAGCTTGCCTACTCGCCGATTCCTAAGCCTAGCTCGTCGAACTCGAAGAACAAGGGACACAAAGGTTTATACTGGTTCGGGCCACCGTTGTGGTGTAATACCCTAATCCAGTGTGGTGTGGTCGATTGCCTTGAAGGCTGGGGAAGAACTAGTACAGGGGAAGAACCGCGTCACGAGGAGAAGTGTTCTTGCACTCGGATGAGCTTGCTGGTGTGTGTCCGGTTTATCTTTTCCTTCTCCCCCCTCTATGGTGGTGGCTAGTCCTATTTATAGTGGCCCGGGTCCTCCTCCCAAATATTGAGTGGGATGGGATCCCACAACGGCCAACTTTGAAGGGGGACAACTAGTACAAGCTATCCTGACAAAAGTCTGCCAAAGGCTCTGGTGGTGACGTCGCCGTGGGCTCCGCGATGACCTCCGCTCTGCCGTCCTGCTAGTCTTGGTCTTGTTGCACCGATATGGAAACCTTTGCCTGATGCCTCGGGACTCCACGCCTACGCCTGACCCTTTAGCACCAAAGAGGAAACTATCATCCTGCACCAGCTGGCACCCGCCTAGCCTTGGTCGTCATGGCTCACATCACGAGGACCTCACGAGGTGCCCCTTGCCTTGATATCTCCGCTCCTCAGGAGCTAGCCTAGTGAGGCCTCCCCGAGGGAGGTCTTGCGCCGCCCGCCTCGTGAGGCTCGGCCCCTCGCGAGGGTCTTGAGTCGTTGCTGATGAGGTTGGGCCGTACCAGGCCGCTGGATGAGCCACGCTCCGGGCCGCAGGTAGGCAAGTCTGGGTACCCCTGTTCCTAGAACGCCGACAATGACCCCGAAGAAGGGCTTGGTGGGGATGAGCCGACCGTAGGGCACATGGAGGAGGTCGAACGCCACAACGGAGAGGACATTCAGGCCGGCGCCACCGTCGATGAGGGTCTTGGTGACGGCCACGTTGCATATGGTGGGGATGCAAAGCATATGGAGCGCACCCACGCCTCTCGTGGACGTAGGGTGGTCGCTCGAGTTGAAGGAGAGGTCAGACTCGGGGGCACACAGCCTGGGGGCGACTGCGCGACCCCCGCCCGCCGTATGAATTGTTTGATGTGGCACCCTGATGTCGGTGCCCGCAAACCGCCGAGGAGTGCCGCGACTGTGTTGGGTGTCGATGCCGTGAAGCACGTGACGAACAAGTCGCGCAGATCTTCCCAAGATGCCACCGAAGAATCCGGCAAGTTGAGAAACCAGGCGCGCGGCTCCCCCACGAGGGCCATGGGGAGCCAATTTCCCATCACCTTGTCATTGCCACTAGGCGCCCAGACGGCTTCTGCGTAGGCCTAGAGGAATGCCACAGTGTTGGCCACGCTGTTGCAGCATAGTGGCAGCTCTGGCCTGAACCTTGGCGGCCCCCGCACTTGTCGCGGAGCAAGGGAGAGCGCCCAGGGGCCCGTGCCACCTCCAATCGCGGCCTGAGGCCCGGCGGGTGGTGCGACGTGTGCCATGGTTGGAGGCTGGGCGGCGAGGATAGAGCGCGACGACAGGGAAGGTGGTTATTCGATTCGCACCCCTACCTGGCGCCCAAACGTCGGATTCAGGGCTCCGTATAACCCTTGTTAAGTTCGAACGCTGGGTGCGTGCGAAGAATTCAACTTCCCCTATCTGCCTACTCACTATCTCTACGAACTAGCTCGATGAACAAGAAGAAAAGTGACATAGGGCAGTTTACCCAGGTTCAGGCCAGCTAGCGGTGAGTGGCCCTACTCCTACAATGTGGTGGATTGCCTCAATATGGGCTGAGGAAGAACTAGTAAAGTGGTTGAACAACCTCAGGAGATGTGTTCTTGGTTGTGTGGTTGCTGGTCGATCGAATCGATCTGGACCAGATCCCCTACCGTGGTGGTGGCTAAGCTATATTTATAGAGGCCTTGGTCCTCTTCCCCCAAAATGTTGGCGGGAAGGGATCCCACAACGGCCAAATTTGAAGGGAGACAACTAGTACATCTTATCCTGACGAAAGGTGGTCTTCTCCTGCAAAGCTTTTGATCCTAACATCACGGTGGGCTCGGTGATGACCTCCGCCCTGCCGTCCTGGCGATCCTGGTCTTGTTACACGGAAATGGAAACCTTTGGCTGATTCCTCCAGACTCCGCGCCTGCACTTGCTTCTTTAGCACCAAAGAGGAAACCTGCTGTCCTGCTCCCGCTAGCGCCTGCTTGTCCTTGGTCGTCATGTCTTGCGTCATCCGAACCTCACGAGGTGGGGGCTTACATAGAGATCTCCGCTGCTTGGGAGCTATCCTAGTGAGGCCTCTCCTTCCGGAGGTCTTGAGGTCGTCCGCCTCGCGAGGCTTGGCCCCTCGCGAAGGCCTTGAGTGTTGATGCTGAAGATGGGCCGTAGCAGGCCGGTGAAGGAGCCACGTCATGGGCCGTAGGCAGGCAAGTCTGGGTACCCTGTTACCCAGAACCCTGACAGGGGGTGAGTACCGAAAGCTAAACTCATTTTTTGAATGCATTGGGATTACTCACCATGTTTCATGTCCCCATGCACACCAACAAAATGGATCAACTGAACGAAAGCATCGGCATATTGTTGAAGTTTTCCTCTCGCATCTTGCTCATGCGTACATGTCGTTGAAATTTTGGAATGAAGCTTTCCTCACTGCTATGTATCTTATTAATCGCGTCCCTAGTTGTGTCATCCACAATCAAACCCCTCTTAAACGTTTGTTTGGCACTAAACCCAATTACACCTTTCTTCGCATCTTTTGATGTGTCGTGTGGCCAAATTTATGTCCTTTCAATGAGCATAAGCTCGAATTCCACTCCAAACAATGTGTTTTCCTGGGCTATAACACTCTCCATAAAGGATATAAGTGCCTAGATGATGCTTTTGTTCGTGTTTACATTTCAAGAGATGTTGTTTTTGATGAACATATTTTTCCTTTTACTAAGCTTCATCCCAATGTTGGTGCCCAACTTCGCAAAGAACATGTTGTACTTCCATCTCATCTTCTACCTTCGCCCAATTATCTTCCAAGGGAAGTAGGATACCAAGGTAACCACATGTCAATTCCTGATGCCTTTGATGAAAACCTTGCTGAAAGTGTGCAGGAACCAGCGGCAAATGAGGAGGAATCAGGCGAAACTTCCTATAATTTTATGCAGGGATCTAAACATGGAGCAGCGGACATAGAAGATCCGCAACCCTCAAGATCAGGCGGGTGAGGCGGTTCTGGCGAATTCGGCGCGGGCTTCATGTGGGATCAGGCGTTTCGCCCGCGGGATCTGCGCCAGTGGACGCTGCCACTACGCTAGGTGGGTCATGTGTGCGGTAGCCCTGTCGGCTGGCTCGTGCGGTCGAGCATGACCGACGTAGCACGGGCGAACAGGCGCGGTCGGGAGAAACCTCGTTCCCATGACCTGACGGCCAGTGGAGGTCGCGCCAACCAACGACATGGAGCCTGGCGACACTGGTTCTGTGTCGCCCACAGAACCATCCCAGGAATAGGTGGCGCCATATGATTCGCGGCAAAGTGATTCTACCGATGCTGCTTCTGCTGCCTCAAATTCTCACGCTTCGACTGCATCTTCTACATCAAATTAGCTTCAGCAACAACTTGCACAACCAGCTCCACCGGCACCAATCGTTCCCATACCCGATCACAAAGTGGTATAATCAAACCTAAGGAATATAAAGATGGTTCTATTAGTTGGGGTGGTTTTTGTGCTACAGGTGAACCAGATAATCTAAAAGAAGTGCTTGGCGATTTGAGGTGAAAGAAGGCCATGGATGAAGAATATGTGGCTCTCATGGAGAATAAAACATGGCGTCTTATTCCTGCGATGAAGGGTGGAAACATAATTGACTATAAATGTGTGTATAAGGTAAAAAGAAAATGTGATGGCACTATTGACAGGTACAAGGCACGTCTAGTACCTAAAGGTTTTAAACAGAGATATGGTATTTATTATGAAGACACATTTGGACCAG